>OU795038.1:73621363-74865654 GCA_917208275.1 Patella pellucida
CAAACCATATGTTATTCCCTATAATTCGTATTGAGTCTCTAAACATTTTGTAGTTCGTATGGAGTCTCTTAACTATGATGTACCTTGTAGTTCGTATAGAATCTCCAAACCATGCATGATGTATCCTGCGTATTTCAAAGGGAGCCTCTTTAACCAATCATGTACCCTGTAGTTCGGATAGAGTGTCTAAAACTATGAGGTACCCTGTACTTCGTTGTACCCTGTAGTTCGGATAGAGTGTCTTTATGATGTACCATGTAGCCTCTTAACCACGATGTACCCTGTAGTTCAGATAGAGTTTCTAAACCATGTTCATATTGTAGTTGGCATAACTAGGAGGTCGCTGGTCAAATGAATATGAATTGTACGATATGTTAATCCCGAAATAGCAAAGTTTATCTTAAATATCTGGATGCAATAGAGTTGGTGTTAAAAATTCTAGGTACAGCAGGTTTTTCTTGCTATGGCCTGTTTGCAGTATAAGACGGGATTTATTGTTTTGATTAAAATCACAACGTTACACAATGAATTACATCCCAACCTATTGAGAGCTGTAATTAGAGAATGTAACCATATCTTAATTTATATTATATCTTTGAATCTACCTTCGAGGTATGTGCAACCGTATGACATCTTAAATAAATTAATATGATTATTTATACAAAGAACCAATAATTCAAGTCTTTAATTACAAAATGTAAACCATCCATTTAGAGTTTTAATGAAACGACAATCATATATATAGTTTATTCAGCTCGACGTAAGACTTACAAAATATATAGACACAGTTGGTTTAACTTGAATGTAGATATGAATCATCTACTGAGAACATACAATCATATGTTAGGTGTGTGTGTTTCGGGAATTTATAAAACATGATTCATATTTTTAAAATATACATAAACTGAGCGTAGCGTGTTACAACCCGGACTGATATGATAGACGGTTTAATGGAATTCGCCTATTATCAATGAACACGTGATAGCAAAGACAAGAGTGCGATGAACTGAAGACGGCGAAGAAGATAAATAAACGACAGACTTGACCAATTCAAAATGCCTACGCATGTTTAATGAAATTAAAATTAATGTAATAAAGTTTTGAATGTACAGAAAAGTTTATCATTTTTAAAGGGAATACGATTCTAGTGATTCGAAGCTACATTATAATAATACTTCCAGTTTTTGAAGTAACAATATTTCCTGTTTTGAGAAACTTGGTTTTCTGACACTCTGTGTGATCCGACATATTGTAACGATTCCGTACCATGTCGGATTTGACAGAGTCAACTGTATATGCATGAACAGCGCTTAGAAAAAGGTATTGCTATAATGTAGCGCTTTAGAAATAAAATTATAATACACTCTTCAAAAAAAGTTGGGGATATTTAGAAACTACGAAGGCCCATTGGTGCCAAACAAATAAGTGCATCTTGCAACACTAATATTAATTATCTCGTTAGAACGATTTAATTAGGATAAATGTGTTAGTGTTATCAGATGCACTTGTTTCCAGTGTTGATTGCCTTGGAGGAGGATTTGGGTGAGTTTCTAATATAGAGGGGTGGGGTGGGAGTGTTCAAAGAAAAAACGAATTTGCACATGCAGCATGCGTAGTTGTGCCGCAAAATTGGTCGCATTGCACGTCGCATCCCTCCCACTGGGGAATCGTGTAATGTCTCCTGTTATTGTGTTGAAAGCATTAAAAGGTTTTTATCCCAAAAGGATGCTGTTTTGTTCATTTTAATAAATCTATATTATAAAATAAGCAAAGTTTAAAGTGTATGACTAAAGCAATTCTTACCCACAGTCCCTATTTACACTGTTGGCCGTATTAATGCATTTGTATTAAATTTATCTAATAACCAGGCCCGTAGCCAGGGGGTGGCACTGGGGGGGGGGGGGACTGCCCTCCCAATACTGAGTCTTGTCCCTCCAATATCACAAGAAAATTGGCCTTTACCGCAAAATTCATGCAGATGCCCATTGCCCATGCTAGTTGGCCCTCCCGAAAACATCTTTGCCCCCCAAAAACAACTTCTTGGCTACGGGCCTGCTTATAACAACTTTTGGTAATATCGTACAGCCCTAGTGGTTATACACAAGTTTGTATGAAATAACAGAAGTTTTAGAAATTTCAACACAAGTTTTAGAAATTTCAACAAAAGTTTCAGCAATTTCATCAAAAGTTTCAGAAATTTCAACAAAAGTTTCAGAAATTTCAACAAAAGTTTCAGAAATTTCAACAAAAGTTTCAGAAATTTTAACACAAGTATTGTGCTGTTTGATAAATTTTTACCAACAAAAATATAATGACCATCGTGTAATTTCAGGACAATTGTTACCGGACCACCAACATACAGCATAACAAGGAATTAACAGAAATGGGAAACATACCGATAATTCAAATAAATATTGAAAAATGCACAATTTTTATAGATTATGGTGATAATCCTTTTAAACGCGTCCATGTACAACAGGGTGTGTGCGGATCAAAAGGCAGAATAATAATTTAACTTATGTTTGGAGGGCAATAACTTAACCTGGTCAATTAAAACAGTTTATTTTTAAAAATCGGATTGAATTGTTTCTTTATATTGTATTGTCATTCTCGATGATGGTAACTACATATTTGTTACTGTACTTGCTTGAAAACGATGAGAAAATACTCCTCAAAACAACGCCTAAGTATGTAATATAGTTTATTACAAATCTATCAATATTACTGATTTTATTATAATTTTTGTTTCTATTACGAATATTGTTTAATGTTTTTAACGTCGGCTTTAATCGATAGTTCTTTCCTGTGGGAGGAATGGAATGGAATGGAATGAAATGGGGTTTAACGTCCTACTATATGCTCCTAACCTTGGCTAATTGAAGACGGGCATACGCCATACAGTGTCCTATGAGGGAAATTTTTGCCCGGGCAGCGGCGCTACGGCCTACTCTTATATCGAATTCCAACTTCCAAGGGATCTTTTACGTGCACTCCAATGTGTACACGGGACCTCGGTTTTTCGTTCCATCCGAACGACTAGCCCTCCCTCTGCATCACTGACAAGGGGAAATCACGCCGGAAAATCGGGATGAACTCTCTAGGCCAATGCAGGGATCGAACACTCGACCTACAGGCTAGCGAACCAGCGCCTTATCCACTTAGCCACCGTGATCCCCTGTTAGAGGAAACCACGAGGTTAACAAGGCACCCCTATCTCTAAACCACACACGCTCCTCCTACGGATCGAAACAACGACCGCAAGCGCGACAATCTAGACCGCTAGCCTCCACAGATACTAATCCGTACGCATCTTCAAAAATGGGGCCGATAAGGGATGCGTTCCACTCTTCCTTTTTTGCTGGGTTTGCACTTAATTGATCACTGACAATTGCTTTACGGTTTGCACAAAGAATCTGATATTGATGGTAATGTTTTAGGATAGTTTAGATCTGATATTATGTCATTTTATCAAAGACAAACAATTTCTAATGATTTTATGATAATTACTTGATGTGTTGTTACTTTTAATCATATTTAAGTGTATTATAAATGTTTCATTACCGAAAAAAATAAAATATGCGACAACTCTTGTTGACTGCCCGGACGATTTAGCTGCTGTGGGCGTATGTTTCGTTGCCTGACAACCCATCTTTCTGACATTTTGAGGAGATTAATACGATGTTAAACCCCCTTTAAAACTTGTTATATTATTTAGCCTTGGTGGTAATTATTTATGTAACAACCGTTTATATTGTAGTTGGTTTTATGTATCTCAAAGTGGGCAGAATTGTTTACATATTTTACGTTGACTACCATTATCGATTCTGAAACTCTGCCCAAGACATGTAATTATATAAGGTCTGCCGTTGAGGTTGCAATGCGAGGGTTTTATCAATATTCCGTCTAATAGGTGATGACCCAACGAATTTTAGTAACGCGTATAAGAGATTTAGAATAATAGTAGTTCCGCGTTTAAGCCGCCCTTTTGATATTTGTTTCAAATTGTTTTACTATCAAATGCTGGTACACGTTAGGGGCGGGGCATCGGGGTTCCGGGGAAAACAAGAGGATAAGCAGACGGGCCCACTCCTTGGCATGTGCACGTGTTGGATATTGTTGCGCGACCAACCCTCCGGCGTCCTGAAGTGAAGACCCCCTGCAGTAACCCAGACACGAACAGATAACAGAGTACTTAAATTAGGAGTACACAAACTTTATTACATAACTATATATGATAATTAGTATTTAAAATGTACATTGAAGTTAAAAGTATTAATAGTTCCACGTTGAGAATAGTTATTAGTACCAGTACTTAGTTTTTAAAGTTGTGAATATATCACGATACTTGGTATACACGATCAGAACTTCTGGATTGCAATGGTTTTCCTGTAAATAAAAAATATCAGGACAAAGACTAGCAATATTTTGTCTAGTTTCATGATGAATGTAGTGCGAGTTATTAATAGAGAATTTTTCCCTTATTTTTTGTTCTCCCCTCTTCCTGCATTTTTGGGTTGACTTTTTGGTCTAGAATAGGAGAAAAGGGTTCAAATTTGCAATTTTATATTAGATTTTAGTAATACTGGTGATATTCAACGGAGGGGTGGGGTGTAAAATGTCTTTCTGCGGAGCCATCAAATGTATCGGAAGTGAGATTTTCAGCCCAGTCAACTTCAAATCACCGTAGCAAAAAATTTAAACCATCAACCCCCTACAAGTTTATGATGAGGAGATTCCAAAATGTGGTCCTCATTGTGCCTAAATAGATTAGAACCAACGGAATGTTGAGCAAAAAGCTACAGCCTGTGATGATACATCCTTTTAGCGTTGAAGTCAAAGGGCAAATAATTACTACTCTGAGACAATCAAGCCCAAGAGGAGTTATCCCCCTTCAGTGCCCAAATTCAGTTCCAGACCACCTTATTTACGCTCCCCCAACTTCCTGCAGCATTTCCTCCAGAAACCTAGCTGCCAATAATAATCGTAATATCTTATGTACCATTTATAGTCTGGTCTATATCCTGTGCACCGGATTAGGTTCAAAACACCAGATTGGTTTTAAAAACAGTATTTATTTCGAGAATATTATAGAAAATAAAAAGCATAAATAATAGGATACAAAAACAAGCCAAGTAGGCTTATATTAATTTGCTACCTTCTGGTTTGAGTGCATAATACATGTACAATGTGGAATTATATATGATACAGACAAAAACTAATTACATTATTTTTATGATACAAATAAGCAGATACGTAATTTTAAATAAAAAAATAAATAAAATATAATTAAAAACATAAAAATAAATTTAAAAAAACACATAAAAAAAATAAAAAATAAAATAAATAAATTAAAATAAATAAATAAATCCTCACCCCAAGGTTGTATTTTACGGAGTAAAACGTTTCGTATATTTAATATGTTTGTAAATGCTTTTTAAAATATCGATCTTGACGTCTGGAGATAAATCGGCATTGCCATAGAGTAGGCAAAATATATTTCTAAAAAAAAAATTGTCAAAAAGTCAATGGTATTATTTGGCTGAAGTGTGTAGTGTGGACAGTAGAGTAAAAAGTGTTCAGTGGTTTCAAGGTCGTGGTCACAGTCACAGCGGGGATTGTCATATTTATGCATAAGGAACTGATGGTATCTTAAATCCCTTTTATTATTACGCAGTTTACAATGGATAATTTGGAATTGTCGTTCACCATAGAAAAATAGTTTGTTAGCTTTGGGAAATAACCAAATTCCGCTTCAGGCACCAGGTTTTGTAGCACCACTGTACTAATGTCGGTAAACACAGAAACTATTATTATAAATCACAAGAAGCTTAATTAGGCTCCGCAACCGGCAGAGGTTGCCAGAGAAGGCGTGTTGCATGCGGCTTGCGCAATGATAATCTCACTGGTATAAACTGATAGGGATGTTTGTACAGCACGCCATATTACCCCCAACGTTGTATCACGTGCAGGCCCGAAGTCAGAAACCAAAATTTAGAAGACATAGGGGGGCAAGGAAGATAAATTTCCGACGAAAAAAAAATCGAACGAAGGTCATCGCTGACTGCCGTAGGCAAGAGAATGAATTTAGGCCTCGATGACATGCAGGTGGCGAATGTGTCGGAAAATTAGGAGTTTCCAGCCGACATTAACTATCTCTCGGCCGAATTTGAGAGGATATCGTACTTAAACTCTCTCCTGGCGAAAATGCGAGATAGTTAACCAGCGATTTTTTCCCGACGCAGACAGAAATATTCCGATAGGAACGGTTATGGGGGGGGGGGGGCTCGACCCCCTCCCCCCACTAGCCTCGGGCCTGATCACGTGACCAACAGTCGGCGCTAGTCAGTTTTACTGTCGGTTCGCTGATGTTCCGATCGACAATGCGGTGGGACTGAAGGCATAGATATATTTATTGGTGCGCACGCATTAGTACATGTACTTGGGTTTACTATTGTGGACCATCGATTCATTGATTTACGGCACTCTTTTTTTAAGGAGCTATGAAGGGCTATCGGCTACTTGAGCGGGCGAAGAAAAAAGCATGGAACAAAACATGCCGCAGTCCATTTGTAACGTCGGGAAAAACAAGTTCATAAAGGTAATTAAACCAATAAATCCATTAACAAAGAAAGGCACGTTCTAACACAAATACTTTATAACAAATAATACACTAAATGGGTATGTTTCCAGTAAAACAATAAATAAGAATAAAATATATAATATTATGGTTGTGTTCCCGGACAGTAACAATATAAACCATGCCACATGACCCAGTGACAGACCTTATGATCTAAACCGGACCCGTTAGATCATTTGGTCACTCAATCCCCTGTACAAAATATAAATCGAAAGATGTCTAGCATACGAGCCTATTCCACTGTCATGTACGCTTGTTTAATCGTATCCACGCCCTAGGACAGACCGCTTGATGGTATGATAAAACCATAAGTTGACCACCTAGTCCCCTGATGCCAAGCTGCAATTATATATTTTGATTGCGTTCGTTGTGAAGGACACTCTCTTAATACCAATATGGTGTACTTTGACGGAATTTTTTTTATGGCAGTGGATATTGTTACAAGTCGTAAAAATAGTCCCCAGGCTATTTTTACGACGATGCTTTCAAAGCCCTCAATCGGCGAAGTGAAAAATTTAAAAGTCGCAAAATTGTCCTTACCCTAACCCTTCCCATCTCTTAATTGCTGCCTCTAGTTCTGAAAACGATGAAAATGCTGCTTCTTTTTCAAAGCTGGTTTTGGGGAGATTGGCGGACATTTTGAAATTTGTTCGAAACTTTGCTCAATCTTAAATTGGCGTAACAATAGCCACTCTGTTTATTTATATACAAAATAAACGAAGTGTGCATGTAATAAAGAAAGTGAAAAACACTATGCTTTTGAATGTTCCTTGTATAATTGACGCTGACGTTTCTGTAATATCTCAACAAGGGGGAATTCTGTCAGTTGCATTAAATTACATTCATAAGGATCTACATTAAACGGCTGGTTCCACGTGGATTCAGGAATAATAATAGACTTATCTCCCTTTTTTACAAATGTACAATAATCTTTAACAAGTTTAAGAGTCATTTGAAATTGGTGCAATTCTTCTAAAAATCCGGCACCAAGGTTACTCATTTCTTTAAACAATTTACTCTTAAAATGTTCGTAAAATATCGAATCATTTTTCAAACGACTAATAAGGTTTTGTCTGTCGGTCGGGCTTACAGCATATCCTTGATTCCGAAGATTTTTGTTACGTGTAATATATATGATATCTTGGAAAGTCCAACACAACTTCCGTTTTAATAAAATCAACGATTGGTCAAAATACTCAGTCACCATGATCATATCGAATTCGTTGTCCATTCGTTCAGTAAATCTGATCACACTCAAGTTTTGTACATGGAAACTGAAATCTTGCAAAATACCTGGTGCTGCTCCACCGATATAATTATGGAAGATGTATGGGTCCTTTTTAGCTTTTTCTTTTAATTGAGCACTAAGTCTACCGTAGAACAAATACGAGATATATCGTTCGACAGGTTCCCGAAATATAGCCAAGAAAAATGGTTTATTAGGGATAAGTTGTTCATACATATGTTTATTATAATACGTATCCACAGCTAGAATATTATATTCTTCTCCCTTAGCCACGGGGATAATCTTCTTGTGTGTGTCTTGATCCAATTTACCAAGAACCCAGAATTGTGGTCCTCCTTGTTTATCGGGAAGAACAACATTCAGATTGTTTCTAAGTGCAAATCTATGTAATATGTTTGACATTGTGGTGCTCCCACATTTGTGCACCTTTAAAAATGCTATGTTGGTTATCTTAGTGCATTGTGTGGTTGTCTTTGTCGGTGTTCGACTCATTATAGATGTTTGACTCTTTGTCGGTGTTCGATTGATCGTTCCGGGTTTATTGAAGTTGTAACCACCTATAACCAAGATGAAGACTATAGCTAAAAGGGCAATTCTGCAAAAACAAAACAAGAGGTTAAATCAATGTTCTGCATGAACTGTTAAGAATAACCAGAATAACAATCAGGCGCCCCCCCCCCCCTCCAGTGAGTCTGGTCATCACTGTTCAGACCAGCACCTGCATCCAGTAATATTATAGAGAATAAAAAGCATAAATAATAGGATACAAAAACAAGCCAAGTAGGTTTATATTAATTTGCTACCTTCTGGTTTGAGTGCATAATACATGTACAATGTGGAATTATATATGATACAGACAAAAACTAATTACATTATTTTTATGGTACAAATAAGCAGATACGTAATTTTAAATAAAAAAATAAATGAAAAATAATTTTAAAAAAATAAATAATAAAAAATAATTTAAAAAAAAACAAATAAATAAAATAAAAACATAAAATAAATAAAAAATAAAATAAATAAATTAAAATAAAGAAATAAATACTCACCCCAAGGTTGTATTTTACGGAGTAAAACATTTCGTATATTTAATATGTTTGTAAATGCTTTTAAAAATATCGATCTTGAAGTCTGGAGATAAATCGGCATTGCCATAGAGTAGGCAAAATATATTTCTAAAAAAAACATTGCCAAAAAGTCAATGGTATTATTTGGCTGAAGTGTTTAGTGTGGACAGTAGAGTAAAAAGTGTTCAGTGGTTTCAAGGTCGAGGTCACAGTCACAGCGGGGATTGTCATATTTATGCATAAGGAGCTGATGGTATCTTAAATCACTTGTATTATTACGCAGCTACAATGGATAATTTGGAATTGTCGTTCACCATAGAAAAATAGTTTGTTAGCTTTGGGAAATAACCAAATTCCGCTTCAGGCACCAGGTTTTGTAGCACCACTGTACTAATGTCGGTAAACACAGAAACTATTATTATAAATCACAAGAAGCTTAATTAGGCTCCCCAACCGGCATAGGTTGCCAGAGAAGGCGTGTTGTATGCGGCTTGCGCAATGATAATCTCACTGGTATAAACTGATAGGAATGTTTGTACAGCACGCCATATTACCCCCAACGTTGTATCACGTGCAGGCCCGAAGTCAGAAACCAAAATTTAGAAGACTATTGCTATGTTCACACCTAATGCGCTTTCAAAGCGCTTTCCGTAAAACGCCCTACGGAAGGCGCTTTCGTTACCACGGGTGGCGTCACACTACAAATTAAACCGCTTTCGATTCGCATTAAAACACGTCACACTCAATGCGCATTAACAGCTTTCCCCATGCGATAAAACGGAAGTACTGCACTGCGCAAGCGCTGTTCGATCTCAACGCTGTAATGCTCGTCAGTTATATCGCTTCAGCCAATGCGCATTAGAAATGCGGTTTCGCTAAAGCGGCTTAGTTTTGGTTTAATGCGCATTGAGTGTGACGCGTTTTAGCGACTTAAGGCTTTTATGCGCACTCGATGCGCATTAAAAGGCTAGTGTGAACACAGCAATAGGGGGGCAAGGAAGATAAATTTCCGACGAAAAAAAATCAATGAACGAAGGTCATCGCTGACTGCCGTAGGCGAGAGAATGAATTTAGGCCTCTATGACATGCAGGTGGCGAATGTGTCGGAAAATTAGGAGTTTCCAGCCGACATTAACTATCTCTCGGCCGAATTTGAGAGAATATCGTACTTAAACTCTCTCCTGGCGAAAATGCGAGATAGCTAACCAGCGATTTTTTCCCGACGCAGACAGAAATATTCCGACAGGGCCTGATCACGTGACCAACAGTCGGCGCTAGTCAGTTTGACTGTCGGTTCGCTGATGTTCCGATCGACAATGCGGTGGGACTGAAGGCATAGATATATTTATTGGTGCGCACGCATTAGTACATGTACTTGGGTTTACTATTGTGAACCATCGATTCATTGATTTACGGCACTCTATTTTAAGGAGCTATGAAGGGCTATCGGCTACTTGAGCGGGCGAAGAAAAAAGCATGGAACAAAACATGCCGCAGTCCATTTGTAACGTCGGGAAAAACAAGTTCATAAAGGTAAACAAACCAGTAAATTCATTAACAAAGAAAGGCACGTTCTAACACAAATACTTTATAACAAATAATACACTAAATGGGTATGTTCCCAGTAAAACAATAAATAATAATAAAATATATAATATTATGGTTGTGTTCCCGGACAGTAACAATATAAACCATGCCACATGGCCCAGTGACAGACCTAATGATCTAAATCGGACCCGTTAGTTCATTTAGTCACCCAATCCCCTCTAAAATATCTAAATCGAAAGATGTCTAGCATACGAGCATATTCCATTATCATGTAGCTTGTTGTTTAATCGTATCCACAGGTTTCCCCCGAGTCCTTCGGTTTCTTCCTGCAGTAATGATCGAAATCATTCGCACGATCTGTGCCAAGGGCCAAATTGGAAAAAGGCCTCAGGCCTAATTTGCTACCCTTGTAAAATGACGAGATTATCATTATTATTATTACGCCCCATGACAGACCGTTTGATGGTATGATAAAACCATAAGTTGACCACCTGGTCCCCTGATGCCAATCTGCAATTATATATTTTGATTGCGTTTGTTATGAAGGACACTCTCTTAATACCAATATGGTGTACTTTGATGGAAATATATTCATGGCAGTGGCTATTGTTACAAGTCGTAAAAATACTCAACAGGCTATTTTTACGACGATGCTTTCAAAGCCGTCAATCGGCGAAGTTAAAAATTAAAAAGTCGTAAAAATAGTCCTAACCCTTACCCTTCCCATCTCTTAATTGCTGCCTTCAGTTCTGAAAACGATAAAATACTGCTTCTTTTTCAAAGCTGGTTTTGGGGAGATTGGCGGCCATTTTGAAATTTGTTCGAAACTTTGCTCAATCTTGGCGTAACAATAGCCACTCTGTTTATTTATATACAAAATAAACGAAGTGTGCATGTAATAAAGAAAGTGAAAAACACTATGCTTTTGAATGTTCCTTGTATAATTGACGCTGACGTTTCTGTAATATCTCAACAAGGGGGAATTCTGTCAGCTGCATTAAATTACATTCATAAGGATCTACAATAAACGGCTGGTTCCACGTGGATTCAGGAATAATAATAGACTTATCTCCCTTTCTTACAAATGTACAATAATCTTTAACAAGTTTAAGAGTCATTTGAAATTGGTGCAATTCTTCTAAAAATCCGGCACCAAGGTTACTCATTTCTTTAAACAATTTACTCTTAAAATGTTCGTAAAATATCGAATCATTTTTAAAACGACTAATAAGGTTTTGTCTGTCGGTCGGGCTTACAGCATATCCTTGATTCCGAAGATTTTTGTTACGTGTAATATATATGATATCTTGGAAAGTCCAACACAACTTCCGTTTTAATAAAATCAACGATTGGTCAAAATACTCAGTCACCATGATCATATCGAATTCGTTGTCCATTCGTTCAGTAAATCTGATCACACTCAAGTTTTGTACATGAAAACTGAAATCTTGCAAAATACCTGGTGCTGCTCCACCGATATAATTATGGAAGATGTATGGGTCCTTCTTAGCTTTTTCTTTCAATTGAGCACTAAGTCTACCGTAGAACAGATACGAGATATATCGTTCGACAGGTTCCCGAAATATAGCCAAGAAGAATGGTTTATTAGGGATAAGTTGTTCATACATATGTTTATTATAAAACGTATCCACAGCTAGAATATTATATTCTTCTCCCTTAGCCACAGGGATAATCTTCTTGTGTGTGTCTTTATCCAATTTACCAAGAACCCAGAATTGTGGTCCTCCTTCTTTATCGGGAAGAACAACATTCAGATTGTTTCTAAGTGCAAATCTATGTAATATGTTTGACATTGTGGTGCTCCCACATTTGTGCACCTTTAAAAATGCTATGTTGGTTATCTTAGTGCATTGTGTAGTTGTCTTTGTCGGTGTTCGACTCATTATAGATGCTTGACTCTTTGTCGATGTTCGATTGATCGAACCAGGTTTATTGAAGTTGTAACCACCTATAACCAAGATGGTGACTATAGCCAAAAGGGCAAATCTGCAAAAACAAAACAAGAGGCTAAATCAATGTTCTGCATGAACTGTTAAGAATAACCAGAATAACAATCAGGCGCGGTCCCCCCCCCCCCTCCAGTGAGTCTGGTCATCACTGTTCAGACCAGCATCTGCATCCAGTAATGGGATTCCCAGATTTTAGTTTATGTGTGACGAAGACTCCAGGGACTACACCAACCACTAATGCATGCGGCACTCTGCTGATTACCCTTTGCTCCAAAGTATCCCCCCCCCCCCCGTCGACAAATTCATGGATCCGGACCTGACAATTGAGTTAAATAGAATGTATTTTTCAACAATAATCATCTTTGTAACACACGCAATTTTTTTTTTTAAATCTGATAATAAATCAGAAGTAAGCTAACGCAAATTTGTATGCCTAATATAGAGACCAACAAGCAAGTTTAATCCATTACGTCGTTTACAGGTTTTTAAAAAAAATAATTTCTCGCTTACAAAACCTGTTTGTTGGTGTTACATAGGATTTTGTTTCTGGATATATATTGAAAATTTTTGGTCTTCCCCCTTTAATTACACTGTCAGAAAAATTGAAACAAATCATCTGACAATCATTTAGCGGAGATGTAGATTGTTAGCATGTTTGGGTGGGCAATGGGTGGAGCTGACAGCATGGTTTAACGTGTTCAACAGTTCTGTCATTAAGTCAAGTGGCAATGTTCGGATTCCCGGTTTGTTAGGTCGCATACCCAACCTCGTAAGATTAATCTGGTTTCACCAAAGGCTAAAGATCCCTACGCGCAAACGAATTATGTAAGTAAAATTTAACCATATGTTGTTCCCGAATGATCTTGCTGTTTTCCAAGTGATACTAACTTCAGTTTGTCAAGGACCAATTGCATGGGGTTTTCCTTAAGTTGTTGTCAAGGAGAGGGCAGTGTATCTGGATTTTGGTACAAAATTATGTTTAACTTACTTTCCAAAAAATCCGAGCACCTTCCATCGTGTATACATATTAAATCTTCGTTCACCAGGCAATGTAAACGCCTATAACATAAAAAAGATTGATCTCAGATTAAGAATATAAGCCCCAACACCCGATATTTTGAAATGGGAGTTTCTCGTGCGCAAGGCTTGGGGCAATTCCAATACAAATCGCTGAACGATTGTGACTATTGGTACCTTTCCAAACAACCCCAGCAAATATGCAACTGTAGCCTAAAAGGTATGACCTATAATGCGCACTTTAAACTCGGGCAAGGCTTATTTGTTTATGATTTGCTGAAATTATTCAGCTTATGATGATGCCGATGGAAGTTGAACTTTTAAAACACCAAAAGACACATCATTATGATATTGTCTGAATAGTCTGTTTTATATAGTTAGATAATCCGATTTACCCCAATTCCGAGTAATAACAACCAAAATCATCTTATTTTGACCCTTTTAGCTGAAATATCGAATTTCTAGCGGCATAATCCTCGATAATATATACCCAAATGGATTTTTTGACATTTAATAAAAAAATAAATAAATAAAACTCAAACGCTAGACAATGTCCCGGTGTTGATTCAATCGGATTTAGACGAGGCCCTTCAGGTTTCTTCGCCACCAATAAAGATGCCAGCATATAGGTCGATGGAATTTCATTTCCGTATGTTTTGTAAATACTGAATAGAATTCAACCATTTTGAACTCGTCATTCATAACATTGCAAGGGCTAAAATGGCGCATAAGGACTTTTAAAGATATAACTGAATGTCCTCGATTTAGGGGTTTAAAGGGTGTACATATTTCAAAATGTCAGAGCAGTTTTGGGAAATACTGATGATATTACAGCTGAGGGATAGGGGGTGTAAAGTGTCTTTCTACAGAGGAATCATTGTGTCGGAAGTGAGATTTTCACCCAAGTCAACACCAAATCCCTACAAATTTATGATGAGCAGATTGCCAAATGTGGTCCCCCATTGTGCCTATAAAGATTGGAACCAACTGAATGGTGAGCAAAAAGCTACAGCATGTGATGTTACAGAGCTATTTAACATTGAAGTCAATGGGCTAATAATTACTAGTATGCGACCTTATCTTAGACTTACAACTAGAGTTATCTGTCCCTGCGATCGTTTATTTTCTACAAAATACCATATTTTAATGACATGCAGCAATAGTCACGTGATCAAATGTATTTCCGTAATATGGCATGGAGAAAATCTCGAGTAGAAGATCTGAAGTTGAAAGTCGAATGTCAAAAGTTGATTATTGAAAGTAGAAATTATGTTGTTGAAAGTACATGTACAATATTTACGACTTAAAGTTAAACACACGATAATGTCCATTTTGAATAATAATTTCTATTTTGTTTTTTATTTTCTACTTTCTACTGCAGATCGCATTTTGAACCCTATACCCCCCCCCCATATAAGAGTATTGCATGTTGCATGTAATAAACTAATAAGTAGTAAATCCATAAAGTTGTGTTATTACGAATAAAATACCTCTTTTTCTACTTCTAAATATCATTCAAGGATTCTACATTCGTTTTATTTAATATTTTGTTTGAAAAACTTTGATACACAACATAAATATTTTGATACAGAGCTACCGCCCGAAATGCACCCTAGAATAAATACTTTCAGATTCTCTTCACAGTCTTGTCAGTGTGTTGCTAGGGGATTTAACAGTAAATATTATATCAATGGGTCTATGCAAAAGGTCGAAATAATATATTGTTTGAGAATATCAATGGATCTTCCAAACAGTAATTAAAATATATCTATTGATCATATCAATGACTACCGGTTACCACCGAGTGGAGGGATTTAATCCAGTGTTCCGATCGACCGACATGTGTCCTGTGGTCGACCTTCCTGTAGCCCTGACACCTATTTGACAAATTTATCTTTTTTTTATTTTCAAGACATTTTAAATAAAGAAGAATGTTAATTGACGGGTAATCATCAAGAAAACAAGCGTCATATACAACCTTTGTTAAAGCTCTTAATGTGTCTTGTTCTACTGTTGATATTTTAAAATTAATAATAGAGAGAGAGAGAGAGAGAGAGAGAAATGGGGTTTAACATCCACTCGCCACAAACTATGTCATTTCGGGACTAACATATGGTTTCATTTTATTTTAATAATTCGCTTGCGGAGCAAACCTACAAGGTTACACAGGTGACCCTAATCCTCGTCACGTACAATCTGGGATTCGAAACAATGCCAGTTGACTCAGTGACAGGCTTTATCACACAGCACGCACGTGCTAACCATTCGGCCATTCGATCACTAAAATTAATAATGAATGTCTAATAAACAATTTCATTATATTTTTTTTATCGTGTATTGACTATTGTTTGAAGAGTGTGCCAATATACATATTATATAATGTTAGTGTAAATATGCAGTTTTAAGTGCACAATTATCGAACCCTCAATTTCAACACGAAAAGCAAACACTATATTATTATGTCAACAAGGGTGTATAGCCATTAATCGCAACCCAATATCTGTTTTAAAATGAAATTGGGTTGAGTGCCCTATTTGTCGTCATAAACTGGTTTTATGCAGGCGGGTATTTATTCACATGACGTAATAAGTAAACATACGGATGCACATATAAAGCCAGTAATAGGTCAAGGACTCTGTGATGTAATATTTTATGCGATGTCATTGTTTAGTCTACAGGTAGAGTATAGATTTCAAGTAATCTTGTCATTTTGAACAAACAATGACGCCCATGCTCCTAGCAAACATCGACTCAGTAGACAACAAAAGCAATCGGAGAAGATAATTTTCTGGCAAACAGTGAATGCACGTAATTAAACCTTATGTGTAATTGAAGGTCAGTGCAGACTACTTGACGTAACCAGCATGAAATGAACTACGTATTACGCCAGGAGCGACACGTTGTCCGACAACGGCGCTACGGTCTACTTCATTTTCGAATTTCAACTGACTGTCAAGGTGCAGTGGCGGATTAAGCTTCACCAAGGCCTGAGGCGGTAGTTGATGGAGGGCCTGTTTAAAATGCCGTGGGCCTAATTTATTTCGGGCTAGGGCCTATGTTGATTCCCGTTGGGCCTAAACCCCGCCCCCTAACATTCATTGTCTGTGTGTTTTTAATCGTATCAGCCTCAATGATAATCCATCCGCTACTGCTAGTGCCTCATCAAGCCGAAGCGTGGAAGCTATCTTTTGCTTTAATTTCAGCAATTATTCAACATATCTGACTAATGGCGACCTTGAGGACTTTAACCCGGAAGGGAACAATAGCGATTGCCGGGACAATTTTACTTATTTATTCTATCCGTGGTGCTTATAAACTACACTTGAGACCCGTAGTAACATATTCCAAAATCATTGAAAATCCTATGAATTGCCCTAAGCTTGGTTTTGCCAAAACGCCGTTGCCTGTGACAGCTCTGGTTAGCTTCCCTGGTTCAGGGAACACCTGGACAAGACATTTACTTCAAACAATTACAGGTGCGTATAACAAAGATTTTATACTCATTCGACCCTACTGATCTGCCCTTTCCTAAAGTGGGGAACAGAGAGAGGAGCGTATTTTTCCGCCCGATCGTGGCGATTTTTGAAATCGCTCGAAAAATACGCCCGTCAGTGCCCCTTCACTTTCAGGGCGACGGCGATTCTTCTCGGCGAACCATTCTTCCGACCAATCGCTCGTATCTAGCATATTAGATATTTTCGACCGAATATTTTTCGCCTGTGTCCAGCGTATATTGTCGGGCGATTCATTTTGATAAGCCAATCATCGACATCGTTGATATCACATGATCTCAAAATGGCTGCCATTTTGTATAAGTCACGTGATCGACAAGTCATAATATCAACATAATTACTCAAAGAGTGGCGTACGCTCTCGAGACGATCGCTACGTGTGCCCTTTCGTTATCGGCTGTAAACAATCGCTGACGAATTTCAATCGCCGCGATCGGGCGGAAAGAGAGGCTCGTCTGTCCATAGCATAATTGCACAAACACACAGTCTGTAATGAGTGAACTTTACCATATGAAAATTCTTAATGGAAAAGAAAAAAAAAACAACCTAGAACTGCAATGCAGTAAAGACGGGTTTCACCGGTACCATGTTACGCTTAAAAATCTTCCGGTACCATTTAATGAAAAAAGAATCAACCAAATTACTCAAAGAGTGGCGTACGCTCTCGAGACGATCGCTACGTGTGCCCTTTCGTTATCAGCTGTAAACAATCGCTGACGAATTTCAATCGCCGCGATCGGGCGGAAAGAGAGGCTCGTCTGTCCATAGCATAATTGCACAAACACACAGTCTGTAATGAGTGAACTTTACCATATGAAAATTCTTAATGGAAAAGAAAAAAAAAACAACCTAGAACTGCAATGCAGTAAAGACGGGTTTCACCGGTACCATGTTACGCTTAAAAATCTTCCGGTACCATTTAATGAAAAAAGAATCAACCAAATCCAGCCATATCAATTCATATTCTACATCTGTTAGATGTAAGTAAGTGTACAGTACCTCCGGTGATGGTGCACATTTTATGTAAATCGAATAATAATTGCTACTTTTACAAACGAAAAACCTTGAGAAGTGACTTGTAAACAAACGGCGATTTCTCTGCAACTGTACAAGTTAGAACAATCTTTTGGTATCTGTATGATCGTGTGGATTCAGTCTATTTGCTGATTGGAATACGACTCATTTGAATAAATTATAGGTTTCGATAGCTATAAATACAGTTTTTTCCCAAATTACGTCATTTCCGGTGACATTTAAATGTTAAAAATGGGTTGTCCTGTTCTATATTGACATTAAGCATCAAATGGTGTCCAATAATCATTGTCTCTTTTACAGGTAAAACAGCTTGAAAAGTGACTCGCGAAACCTTGCCTTTACCTCGGCAACTACTTCCATTACAAATAATGCTACAAGTTTAAGAAAGATACGAAAAAATATTTTTAAATATGACATTAAAACCATATGTTAGTTCCGAAAACACCTAGTTGTGTTAAACCCCATTTCTCTCTCACTCTTATTGATGATGTATCTCCAGTGATGTTAAAGAACATTATGTTTATCTCTAAACGTTTTTTTTGAGCAAAGTGCTGAAATGACCTGATTCCGTTCTATAACCTCTTTCTGTCAAGGGGATCACGGTGGCTAAGTGGATAAGGCGCTGGTTCGCTAGCCTGGAAGTTGAGTGTTCGATCCCTGCATTAGCCGAGAAAGTTCATCTCGATTTTCCGGCGTGATTTCCCCTTGTCAGTGATGCAGAAGGAGGGCCTGGCAAGGACAGCTGCCTAGTCGTTCGGATGGGACGAAAAACCGATGTCCCGTGTACAAATTGGAGTGCACGTTAAAGATCCCTTGGCAGTTGGAATTCGATATAAGAGTAGGCCGTAGCGCCGCTGCCCGGGCAAAAATTTCCCTCATAGCACACTGTATGGCGTATGCCCGTCTTCAATTGGCCCAGGTTAGGTGCTTAACCGTAGGACGTTAAACCCCATTTCATTCATTCATTCATTCTTTCTGTCAATATATATTATAATATTGTCCCAGGTATATACACAAGGGGACTGTAGAAAGATCCTAACATTGTCTTACGTTTTTCAGGTATATGGACCGGAGCAATATATAGAGATCGGCGTATTGCCAAACACGGTTATGTTGGGGAAGGTGTCTCCGATGGGTCGGTTATCGTTATCAAAACTCACGAACACCAGAAGGATATGGATAAGGTAGCTTATGAACGTGCTGTTCTGTTAATGAGAAATCCATTTGAAGCTCAATGGTCAATGTTCAACCTGGAAACATCCAAGAGTCATACGGGTATAACGGATAAAAAAACTTACTGTAAATGTAAGTATACACGTAGTAGACTATATGTCAGAATGTCATAGAGAGAGAGAGAGAGAGAGAGAGAGAGAGAGAGAGAGAAATTGGGTTTAACGTCCACTCAACACAACTAGGTCATTTCGGGACTAACATATTATACAATTCCATCAAGCTTCAGATGTTTATGTGCTCATCGTCCGGGTTCTATCTTTTGGCGTTTTTTTTTAATTTGAGGTTTTAATATTATTATCGACATTATCATCGACTGTTTCAGAAATTCATAGGCGTATGTTTTTTAATATTTGATTCATTCTGAAAACTCGACTGAAAAATCTTTTTTTTATAGCAATTAGCATCCCACCCCGCACGCCCCTCCTGAGACCCCCCGCCCCTACGCATAAATATGCTGTTATCCATATTCAATTAATAGGAAATTTTCCACAAGTGATAAATTAATGCTTCGTGTGAAAAATAACTTTAATATCATTGGTTAGAAATATATTCTTATCTAGACATCTGTCGTACAATAACGTCCTGGATGGTGAAAGAAATGTTGTAGTTGGCATGTTTTTTACGTTTTAAAAACATGCTGTGTATTGTTTGAATCTCTAGAAATATGTTCAAATAAATAAAATCAATTTCCAGCCATGTACAATTTATTATTAAATGAATCCAAATCTAATGTTTCTACAAAGATAATAGTTTGAATATTGTTCATGTGACGTGTTTTAAACTTTTTTCGACGAATTATAATATTTACCAAATGTAAAAGAAATCTTAAATTACAGATAAAATGGCCCTTGAAGCTACCAACGACAATTCAAATGGTCTCAGACTAGTAATTATTTGCCCATTGCAGGGCTAGAAATTCACGCGAATCTCCGAATCTAATTCGCACAAGGATTCTCGCAAGAGCTTACGGTGCGAATCTATAAAGGATTCGCGTAAAACTTTTGCAAAAAAAAAAAAAAAAAAATCTCGGAGAATTGTCGGGTCCGACTATTGAATGTCAGTTAGGGTGTTTTGAATCAAAGTTATATGACGTATTTTATAGCATACTACATGTATAATATAATAAAATAATTGTTGTATTTTTGTTTTTTTAACTTATAATTTGGACGAGTTTCTGGCTGGTCGTTAATTGTCTTTGTTACGTAATCAATTGTTTGGAAACTTCCACGATCTCGAAATGGCGACGACTTTTAGAAGTATAGTATTTATGCATATTTCAGTTACGATACAAAGTTATAGGTTTCCTAATTATTTCTTTAATCATTCTTTAAAAAAAATAAAAGAAGCTACTTTAGCATGCCAACCTCGAAACGAAATAGTTTTGGGTTCCATGATTTTATCCTTTCAAACGGCGATTTGATTCCGTCAGTTGTTAAATTGGGTCATTCCAATTCTATTTTGTCACTGTCAAGGTCGGCCACGAACTCGATGTTGCATGGAATTCGTCGCCTTCCATATTAGGCATGGCTTACTACTAAATGTGTAAAATTGTTGCTTTTAGCTCAAATAGCTGTCAACAGCCACGTACACCAATAACAGGAAACTCACGAGGTTGAAAAGGCGCACCTATCTCCATGCCACATACGCTCGCACCAGGACTCGAAACCACAGCCACAAGCCAGAGTTGGCCGGCCAGCTAGAGGGCTTAAACCACACCCCCTAACATTAATTGTCTATGCGTTTTTAATCGTATCAGACAAATGGGTCATCTTTTTTGTCCCACCGAACGACTATGCGGTGTCCCTTCGTTCATGAATTATCTGCGGAAGTATTATATTGTCTTTATCGTCGAAATCTTGTAAACCAAAATCTAAATTTTGTGATACGCCCACATATTAAACCGGTGTTTAACGTTCACTCGACACAAACTACATGTATGTTATTTCGGGACTAACATATGGTTTAACTTTATTTTAATAATTCGCTTGTGCGTAGGGGTCTTTAGCAGTAGGAGGAAATCGGGGGAACCGGACAAAACCCACAAGGTTGGAAAGGCGACCCTACTCCTTGTCACGTATAACCGGGGATTCGAAACCACGCCAGTTGACTCGATGACAGGAATTATGATACAGTACGACCGTGCTACCCCCCCCCCCTTTAAACGAATAAAGCCTCTTGAGTTACTTCAATACGCATGTCCGGAAAGGCGTGTGAACACTACACAGATAAAAAATTTGCACAAGGGAGACATTCCTCACAATAGTCACAACACCGGCCATTGTGAATTGACGAAATCTCGCGTTCATAAACTTGATGATGGTTTATTTTTAGCGACCCTGACAGGCACCGCGTGCTAGGGTAAGGGTTAGGGTTAGGGTTGGGTTTCGACCAAAAATTCTAACGTCCTGTGCAATTCGAAGTGATTGAACCCGTGAGGTATGTCTCACCGACGACCAAGCTCACAGTTAGATCATATTTCTTGAAGGATACCGAATCCTTATTAAATTTGGGAAATGCTAATTGTAGGCCGGTTGGGGAGGTTCGCGTGTTTCCGGAGCTCTAAATGGCAGCTTTATATAAATGAGATTTTTGGGGAAAACTAACCCAAATCCTAACCCTAACCCTTTTTAGTAGACTGAACTTGGATCTAATTTACCTTTTACACCTCTTAAAAGGGTTAGGGTTAGGGTTCGGGTTACTATTCCCCAAAATACTCATTTATATAGAGCGGCCATTTTGGATTCCGGAAACACGCGAACCTCCCCAACCGGCCTACAATTAGCATCTCCCATTAAATTTTTGCCAACATCAATTCAGATAAGCTGTTGTTGAGACATAATTGCTATGTGGGCCTTGTCAATACACCTGGCATGGCTATCTATTTAATACTTATAATAATAATATTTATTAGGGTAAGAAATTAGGCCAGGCCTTTTTAACAATTCTGCCCTTAAAACATAACAAAACATTATGAGAACAATAAGATAAAATAAAGAGATAAAAAATAAAAATGCAGTAATGCTAACTACTCTATTATGAATTAAAATTATTTACATACGGTTTACTAATGTATCTTTAAAAGAAAATTCGCTTTAAAGTTTGATAATACAGGTGTGTTTTTAATTGAGGTAGGTAGATTATTCCAGAGACAAGGTCCAATGTATTTAAAACTATTTTTACATATTGATTCATTAGGTTGAGGAATATTAAACGAAGATTAATATTGGTATAAGGTGTATTTTTAAAAAGTAGTAAGGGAGTTTTTTTTATGAACTTATTTGAACAGTGAGATGTATTTATTGAAGGTGAACCGATTTTGAATGGTTAAAATATTTAGTGATTTGGCTAGAGTTTCATAAGTACTTAAAGTTGAATTTTTGGTAGTGGTTTATCATTAATTCATTTAAAATCCAGTTGTTACACACGTTGTAAGTAATTTAAAGATAACACAAGGTACATTTTTATGGATACACAATTACTGAGTTTGGTACTAAGTGACGTTTCGACGAGGATACTCTCGTCTTTATCAACCAAATGATACAAAACATAAGAATGTGGGCAAATATATACAGAATATGCAGCAAAGATAATAATCAAATCCGATTAAAGCTTAATACCTTTGATTAGGGGGCCATTAATAATGTATTCAGTAGGTTTTTTCCAAGAAAAAAATATATCAATGATTACACCTAAAAATTTAAATTCAGAAACATTTTCAATATGATTATTATTGATTGAGGGAGGCCCGTGTTGATTTCAAAGTTTTATGTATCATTTTCAAGCTAATCAATAACTGCGAAACCGGCCCTGCCTATTTTCTGGAGCTTATCAATATTAATGAACCTGTTCGGAGACTTCGCAGTGGGGATGGCACCGAACTTACTTACCCAACTGTCCATCCTAAACCATCGCGAGCTTATGGTGATCGATCCTTTAGCATATTTGCACCTAAAATATGGAACAGCTTACCATCTTCATTATGAAAAATTGACAATTTGAATTCTTTTAAACGTGCTCTTAAAACCTTCTTTCTTTTTTTTACAAAATATGCATTATGAAGTTTTACTTGTTAGTTTATGTTACAATTTATAATTGTATGTATTTTTAAAGGTTAACCTTAATGTTTAATATGTATATGTATACAGTGTTTTTAGTCATTTGTTTCATTTATAAATTTTAATACTAGTATTATATGTTTTTAAAGTTCAATTTTTTGCTAGTATTTTTGACAATTCTATTGTAAACTCATAAAGCTTTAAAAGTCAAATTTTATGTGTACATCGGTTAAAGATGTTTTATTTTAATGTAAATCGCTTTATCAAAAATAAATTATAATTATTAATATTTGAATGTCAAGTTTATTTAATGGATTGTTGAGTTGATAGTTTGTAGCTATTAACATTGATTTAATTTTTGATTCATTGATAATCAATCATAGTATTATTTTGACACCATTGTATTATTTTTTTGGTTTCCAGTTGGAGTTTATTATTAGGAGATGTTATATCCACGGAAGAGGTATACACGGTGGTGTCGTCTGCAAACAGATCGGAATTTACAGAAAAAGAAAACGGTAAATCATTGATAAAGAGATTAAAGAGTAAAGGTCCAAGGATTGGTCCTTTGAGTATACCGGAAATTATATTTTGAAATGAAGATTTATTTTGTCCAATTGATATACAATGTTTTCGATTATTAAGGTATGATTTCAATAATGAGAGTAAGTTTTCAGAAATATTATATATAGCTAAAGCTTTTGTAGAGAAGGTTATGATTTACCATGTCAAATGCTTTTCTGAAATCAAAAAATATTAATCCTGTTAGCATATTATTATTTAGAGCGTCATAAGCATTTTCAGTGATATTAACAATTGGGCTATTTGAACGGAAGCCAGATTTATTTAAATATAAAGGATTATTTTTATTTTAATAATTAGTGATATTTAAATTTATATGTTTTTTAAGGGGTTTAGAGAGAGTTTGCAAAATAGATATTGGCCTATACTTACCGGTTAGGCTTTGTCACCTAATTTGAAGAATGGTAGTAACTTTGCCTGTTTTAAAATGTCAGGAAATAATGTTCTTTGCGATGCAAAGGTTAAATATAGAGAGGTATGTAAAATAGAGCACCCGGTTTTGAGAAAAAAAAACGAGCTAACACCATCAATTCCTCCAGATATCGATGTATCTAAATTTGAAAGATACTTGTATATGGCCCTGGTTTTCACACAAAGTATACGGGGTTTGAGCGAAATAAATATGTTTTAAACATGAATCTGGTTTCATTTAAATAGTCATAAAATGAATCTTATTCGAGTCAAATACAAGGATTACGGCTAATAATTACTTCCCCAGATTTATACGAATGTAGTGCATCTACTTATAACCCCGACCCCTTTTCCATTGAGTTTAATACGTTACTTATTAACCGATTCACTTTTTAGTTGCGGCGTTATTAATCGCCGGTACCGTACGCAGGATTAATCTTTACCTTTTCACACTGTTTAATTTCGTTTTAAATATAAACTATTAGACCCCAAGTCATAAGAATTGGCACTCGTAAATCCAATAAACGATTAGTTAGACATTTTAATTTCACTTATCGATATATCCATGATGTTCTGTCACTGAATAATTCCAAATTCAGTGATTATATAGAATTCATATATCCTGATGAGCTCGAAATTAAAAACACTACTGACAGTGACAATTACGCTTCCTACTTGGATCTGCCTTGCGATTTTGACAATTGCCATAAACTAAGTGTTAAACTGTACGATAAACGTGATGACTTTAACTTTCCGATTGTTAACTTTCCATTTATTAGTAGTAACATTCCAATATCACCAGCTTATGGAGTGTTTGTGTCTCATCTTATTCGTTACGCTAGAGCTTGTTCATTTTATTCTGATTTCTTTAAGTAGATCGAGGCATTTGTCATCTAATCTTCAACTACAGGGATACTTGCGAACTAAACTTATTAAAACCTTTAAAATGTTTTATAGCCGTCATATTGACTTGATTGGTAAATATTACCTCTCTCTCGACTGTTATTCTAGACATATTTAATTGACGGGTATACTATATCCCTGATAATATATGTCTACTACATCGTCAACACTGTTCATCACGTGCATTTTGCATACCGATAGTTCATTGGCTAATATTGATATTTTACCGAGATTTCGCATAATAGATTGGATGTAGCTATGGTGGGTGTGGCGCCCCAGGCACGGTAAGCTTACTCTTCCTGACACCTGTTACCACTGTTTGTCATGTATTTTGTACACGGTGAACAGTCCAAATGCTGATTACTCTATTTTGCCAGATTACACTATTTTGCCTATACAGTTTTTTAGGACTTAGAATTTTGTCTAACGGTTTGGATTGTTCGTACTTGTTTTTTTTTTCATTTTATTTATTGCAGCTTAGTTTGTTTTTCATTCAAATCTCTCGGAAGGAAACATTGCATCGTCTAACAGTCAAACGGCTCATGGTGGAGTGTTCCCACTTTACGGGCAGACTGCTAATCCTATAATTGATCTTAAAAATATACTATGTTTAAAAGTAGTCACTCACGAAGTGTCCATTAGTGATGCCGGCGTTATGCCTTCAAACATGAATTCCATTAACTATTTTAATATAGAATGACCTACTGATATTTACAAGTTCATTAACATTAATTAAACAAGAACAACCTTATGTCGAAATCAACACATCACAGATATTATTTGGTGGTACCAAAAGGCCTTGAGTTAAGAAATATCGACAACTTGATACACGAATTGATCATTTAAAAACTTAGTTATTAAATGTCACTTTAAGTGTAAATCAGTATGGAACACAATATTTCCCATTTAGTGGGGTTGTAAAATGATTGTTATGTTTAATAAAAGTTAAATGTGTAAATTGTAATGCCTTTTTATATGTGTAAATTATTTAATGTTATTTAATAAATGTTAAATTTGTTAAAATCAATACATTTTAATATGTGTAAATTATTTAATGTTGTTTAACAAACGTTAAATTTGTTAAAACAATACATTTTTATATATGTAAATTATTTAATGATATTTAACAAAAGTTAAATTTGTTAAAATCAATACAGGTTTATTCTTATGGAGCGGTATCTCCCTCATAACTCTAACTTCTAACCTTGTAATGCTAATGCTAATGCTAATATGGTTACTTCTATGCATGTAACTTCTTATTTACATATGTTAAATTAGCTGATACTCCAACGGCTAAACATTGTATTTTGTTAACCGCAGCATTCGACGACAAGGGTCCGGGTCATAGAACGCGCGCTCAGCCTCGTTTCCGTTTTTTATTTAGGGACGTGTCATTGTAAAATACAATTTTAAACAGCGCCATCTGTTACCATAATGCCAGTAAACATAAATTCTAACGCCCATTATGATACCAGGTGGCGCTGTTTAAAATGTTTAAGCACCAGAACTGACTACAATAAATTAAAAGTAATAATGGAAATAGAACAAAACACAAATTCAATTTCAATATTTAAGAAATAAGTCATATAAGTTAGCATTGTTACATGTGTAAATAGCAAATTTAAGATATGTAAGTAAGAAATTACATGCATAGAAATAAGCATACTAGGATTAGCATTACAAGGTTAGAAGTTAGAATTATGAGGGAAATTCCTCTCCATATATTCTAAAAAAAAAGATATGGACTATAGTTTATAGCACCTTTGTTCTAGGATTAACTCTGGATTAGCGGCTAAATTTGACACCAAAGCCTGCCGGCAAAGTGGGAAACAATCCGTCATGCTGCGACATGGTTTACAGGTAATACAATAGTAAGCTATCACGTGGTCGTCACTCGCCCAGGTATCATATACCGTTGTGTGACAGATCGGAAAATCGATTAAATATTATAAGTGTTCGACCCGTTATAAGTATAGGAATATTATATGACCCCCACCTACCTCTATCCCAATGTCCAATGTTATATGTAATCCATTAATAACATATTGAGTTCGGCGTCTTTATTCGCGTGCACGGCATTTCTTAAATTTTCACTGTTTAACGAATCTTTTTTTTTTAAATTGTCGTGAACCATTTCAGTAATGAGTGGACGCGATAGATAATTAAAAGGATCTCTTTTAAATAGGTGTGAATCATTTCGATATACAGCGTTATGCGACAAACGTCATGGAATTATTCCCCCTTTTCCAAAACTATTGGCTAGTATAACGTAAGATCTGTGGACCAAAATTCAAATAACATTTAGTCTTTCATATTGAGGTTTTTTGTACCATTTGGCAAATGGCTGCTCACTAACTGTTTGACAAACTGATGCCTGTAGGTCCCACTTGGAAAAGCCCGTCTTCAATTAACCCAGGTTAGGTGCAGAAGCGTAGGACGTTAAACCGCATTTCATTCATTCCCACTTGGAAAAGAACTGCGAAAAACTTCGAAGCTTGCATTAGACCCCCCCCCCCCCGGAGCATTCCAGGGGTTCCACGTGGATCGTGATGCACCCATAGTTTCCATCGGACACCAGACTCACTTGACCTTTTTTTTTATTTTTCACTTTAGTTTGCATAGACAGGTTCATTCCGATATTCACTTCGTAGACATTGAAAGATACCTATATCAGGTAAATTTTGCACAAGGGAGACATTCCTCACAACAAAGGCTATGGTGAATTGACGAAATCTCGCGTTTACAAACTTGATGATGGCTCATTTGTAGCGACCCTGACAGGCACCACGTGCTAGGGTTAGGGTTGCGTCCAAAAATTCTAACGTCATGTGAAATTTAGGTGATTAACCCCGTGAAGAATGTCTACCCCGACGACCAACATATAGCAGGTAGGGTAAATTGAAATACGTCGGCGGCCATGTTGGATGACGTCATAGGGAATAACCTACCACGCGGTGATTGTCCACCCAAGACAAAAATACCGACTATATAAGCCATCTACTAAACATATCACTTCGGTGGAAGTGGACGTAAACTAAAGCTATTTCAAACACACATTTCTTCAAGAATATTATCCCTACTCAAACTTTCCTACAGAACCATAGTCGGATCGAGGACTACCCATGGACACAAAACTATCTAATATACAGACATTGCTTATTTTGACATTTTATTCTAAGACTTACCATAAATCTTCATTCATTAACAACCGAAGTTTAACTTTTGAGAATATAACTATTTTGTCCAGGGGCGGATTGGGGCCAGGAACCAGCCCGGGCTCCCGTGTCGGAGCGGCCCCTTCTACTGATCGCGGAGCCCGGACGGGGGCCGGTAGCACTTCCCCGGGAATATTTTGAAAAATAAACCCCAAATATACGATTTGGTTGGTGGCATATCTGAATGATGGGGACGGGGACTGAGATAACGTTCTTTCGCTGGGTGGCAGAACCCGAAGTGCCCGAAAATTTTGGAAATTTATCCACCGCCAGCGCCCGTGTAAGCAACTCCAAAAGTATCCAATGGTTTTGTAACCGAAATAAAATAAAACCAAGTATGAACAATCCAAACCATAAGACAAAATTCTTAAAAAAAACCCTGAAAAGGCAAAATAGTGTAATCAGCAAATGGACTGTTCACCACTCTAAATTCCAACCATCTAATCAGCTGCATTCAAAAATATTAATCGATGCCCCCCCCCCCCCCCGTTGCTCGTACAATGTTTAACACCAGCCTCAGGAAACTCCAGGAAAGCGTTTCGCCAGCAGACCAGCTATGATCAAATTTTGCTGAAGTTGAATTTCTTTTGGAGTTATGAACCACCGGCCGACGTTTCTGACGTATCCCCACAAACAGGATGCATATGACTTAATAATTAGTTAATTTGCGAGCGACAGTGACGGGTGAATCCGATGACATTTTCGAATGAAATTCGGAATCCCCATTGCATGATTCCGAATTCCGGCCCACAACCAGCACACCAGGCCCAGAAAGTCTATTATACCAGCCAATTCATGACTCCAGTGATGACCTGGCGGCCGTTAAAGCCACGGGCCAAATACAACATGATCATAATCCAATACCCCCTCCCCATATTATGTTCAGCAGAAAAAGGTTTTATTTAGACGAATTGGTCAACGAAAAAAAATCTTTTTTTGTCCGACCGGGCCATCGCCCGATGGGCCAATCCGCCCCTGATTTTGTCCTTTTTATTTAAAAATTTGTTCAAAATGTGATCGGATCCATCATCAAGACAGTTACTCCTTAGTGATTAAACAAGTTATGGCTCTTAATCACATTAAAATTAGACCTATGTACCTGCAACGAATATTTCTCCGGTACAGTCGTGAAACATCGTTTATTGTCTTGCCGAAAAGTAAGGGAATACACCGATTATATTCAACAAAGGCTTAGGGTTTGTTTTTTTCAATACGCCAACGTCTCATATATCAATAAACGTCAATCTAAAGAACTGTTTATGGTAATTTACGAGAGCGAGATAAAGAGAGCTCTAAAAATTTAATAATTTGAAACTTTAAGTAATATATTGTGCACTTTTATTTTGTGTTATAAAAAAGATAGTAAGCTGGCACTGCCAGGCAGGATACGCCCACATTTTCGAGAGATGGATAGAGAACAAGGAAAACCGAAAGTGATTTTTCCTACAATCAAAGGCTATAATTCATTAAATTACAATTTGATATGCGCAAATATCGAAAAGAATCAAGATCTTTAGGTTATAAACATGCATTTCAAGTTTCAACAAAATTGAATTAAAATTGTGACCTATACTGGGTCCACAACCTTGATATACCATTTTATAACAGTATTCGCGTACACACGGCGGCCATTTTGTATGGCAATTTTGTTCCGAATTTTGCGAAATTCGAACTCAACCTTCCTTAGGGTGTAACGGTGATATAATAAAACGATTTTTTAAATCGGATAATAATTGTGACCTCCAGAGGCACTACAAGACAAACAAAGACGATTTTGCGTATAATCAGGGGCCATAATTCAGGAAGTTACGATCCGATATGCGCAAATATCGAAAGGAACCGAGATCTTTGGGTTATAACCATGCATTTCAAGTTTCATCAAAATCGAATTAAAATTGTGACCTCTACAGGGTCCACAACCTTGATATACCATTTTTTAACAGTATTCGTGTACGAATGGCGGCCATTTTGTATGGCAATTTTGGTCCAATTTTTCAGAAATTGGAACTCAACCTTCCTTGGGGCGTAACAGTGATATAATCAAACGATTTTTTTAATCAGATAATAATTGTGACCTCCAGAGGGACCACAAGCTAAACAAAGGCGATTTTGCGTATAATCAGGGGCCATAATTCAGAAAGTTACGATCCAAAATGCGCAAATATCGAAAGGAACCAAGATCTTTGGGTTAAAACCATGCATTTCAAGTTTCATCAAAATCGAAATTAAAATTGTGACCTCTACAGGGTCCACAACCTTGATATACCATTTTTTAACCATATTCGCGTACGAATGTCGGCCATTTTGTATGGCAATTTTGGTCCAATTTTTCCGAAATTTGAACTCAACCTCCCTTAGGGTGTAACGGTGATATAAACAAACGATTTTTTAAATCGGATAATTATTGTAACCTCCAGAGGGACCACAAGCTAAACCAAGGTGATTTTGCGTATAATCAGGGGCCATAATTAAGGAAGTTACGATCCGATATGCGCAAATATCGAAAGGAACCAAGATCTTTGGGTTATAACCATGCATTTCAAGTTTCATCAAAATCGAATTAAAATTGTGATCTCTACAGGGTCCACAACCTTGATATACCATTTTTTAACAGTATTCGCGTACGAACGGCGGCCATTTTGTATGGTAATTTTGGTCCGATTGTTCCGAGATTTGAACTCAACCCTCCTTAGGGTGTAACGATGATATAATCGAACGGTTTTTCAAATCGGATAATAATTGTCACCTCCAGAGGTACCACGAGCTAAAATAGGTGATTTTTCGGACAATCAGGGGCCATAATTCAGGAAATTACGTTCCGATAGGCGCAAATATCGAAAGGAACCAAGATCTTTGGGGGGTTATAAACATGCATGTCAAGTTTCATCAAAATCGGTTCAAAATTGTGACCTCTATAGGGTCCACAAGCTAAAAAACGTGATTTTTCGTACAATCAGGGGCCATAATCCATGAAGTTTTGATCCGATACATGCCAATATCGAAAGCAGCCGAGATCTTTTGGGGATAAACCTATATTTCAAGTTTCGTTAAAATCCGACAAGAATTGTGACCTGTAGAGAGTCCACAAACAATTGTGGACGGACGGACGGACAGGGGCGACGACATAATACGTCCACATGAAAATGTGGGCGTATAAAAAGATAGTAAGCTGGCACTGCCAGGCAGGATACGCCCAGATTTTCGAGAGCTCGATAGAGAACAAGCAAAAGCGAAAGTGATTTTTCCTACAATCAAAGGCTATAATTCATTAAATTACAATTGTATATGCGTAAATATCGAAAAGGATCAAGATCATAAGGTTATAAACATTCATTTCAAGTTTCATCAAAATCGAATTAAAATTGTGACCTGTACTGGGTCCACAACCTTGATATACCATATTTTAACACTATTCGCGTACAAACGGCAGCCATTTTGTCTGGCAATTAAGGTCCCATTTTCTAAAAATTCAAACTCAACCTTCCGTATGGTGTAACGGTGATAGAGTCAAACGTTTTTTTAAATCGGATAATAATCGTGACCTCCAGAGGGACCATAGCCGATTTCAGACAATCAGGGGCCATAATTCAGGAAGTTATGATCTGATATGTGCAAATAACAAAAGGAACCAAGATCTTTGGGTTATAACCATGCATTTCAAGTTTCATCAAAATCGAATTATAATTGTGACCTCTACAGGGTCCACAACCTTGATATACCATTTTTTAACCATATTCGCGTACGAATGTCGGCCATTTTGTATGGCAATTTTGGTCCAATTTTTCCGAAATTTGAACTCAACCTCCCTTAGGGTGTAACGGTGATATAAACAAACGATTTTTTAAATCGGATAATTATTGTAACCTTCAGAGGGACCACAAGCTAAACCAAGGTGATTTTGCGTATAATCAGGGGCCATAATTAAGGAAGTTACGATCCGATATGCGCAAATATCGAAAGGAACCAAGATCTTTGGGTTATAACCATGCATTTCAAGTTTCATCAAAATCGAATTAAAATTGTGACCTCTACAGGGTCCACAACCTTGATATACCATTTTTTAACAGTATTCGTGTACGAATGGCGGCCATTTTGTATGGCAATTTTGGTCCAATTTTTCAGAAATTGGAACTCAACCTTCCTTGGGGCGTAACAGTGATATAATCAAACGATTTTTTTAATCAGATAATAATTGTGACCTCCAGAGGGACCACAAGCTAAACAAAGGCGATTTTGCGTATAATCAGGGGCCATAATTCAGAAAGTTACGATCCAAAATGCGCAAATATCGAAAGGAACCAAGATCTTTGGGTTAAAACCATGCATTTCAAGTTTCATCAAAATCGAAATTAAAATTGTGACCTCTACAGGGTCCACAACCTTGATATACCATTTTTTAACCATATTCGCGTACGAATGTCGGCCATTTTGTATGGCAATTTTGGTCCAATTTTTCCGAAATTTGAACTCAACCTCCCTTAGGGTGTAACGGTGATATAAACAAACGATTTTTTAAATCGGATAATTATTGTAACCTCCAGAGGGACCACAAGCTAAACCAAGGTGATTTTGCGTATAATCAGGGGCCATAATTAAGGAAGTTACGATCCGATATGCGCAAATATCGAAAGGAACCAAGATCTTTGGGTTATAACCATGCATTTCAAGTTTCATCAAAATCGAATTAAAATTGTGATCTCTACAGGGTCCACAACCTTGATATACCATTTTTTAACAGTATTCGCGTACGAACGGCGGCCATTTTGTATGGTAATTTTGGTCCGATTGTTCCGAGATTTGAACTCAACCCTCCTTAGGGTGTAACGATGATATAATCGAACGGTTTTTCAAATCGGATAATAATTGTCACCTCCAGAGGTACCACGAGCTAAAATAGGTGATTTTTCGGACAATCAGGGGCCATAATTCAGGAAATTACGTTCCGATAGGCGCAAATATCGAAAGGAACCAAGATCTTTGGGGGGTTATAAACATGCATGTCAAGTTTCATCAAAATCGGTTCAAAATTGTGACCTCTATAGGGTCCACAAGCTAAAAACGTGATTTTTCGTACAATCAGGGGCCATAATCCATGAAGTTTTGATCCGATACATGCCAATATCGAAAGCAGCCGAGATCTTTTGGGGATAAACCTATATTTCAAGTTTCGTTAAAATCCGACAAGAATTGTGACATGTAGAGAGTCCACAAACAATTGTGGACGGACGGACGGACAGGGGCGACGACATAATACGTCCACATGAAAATGTGGGCGTATAAAAAGATAGTAAGCTGGCACTGCCAGGCAGGATACGCCCAGATTTTCGAGAGCTCGATAGAGAACAAGCAAAAGCGAAAGTGATTTTTCCTACAATCAAAGGCTATAATTCATTAAATTACAATTGTATATGCGTAAATATCGAAAAGGATCAAGATCATAAGGTTATAAACATTCATTTCAAGTTTCATCAAAATCGAATTAAAATTGTGACCTGTACTGGGTCCACAACCTTGATATACCATATTTTAACACTATTCGCGTACAAACGGCAGCCATTTTGTCTGGCAATTAAGGTCCCATTTTCTAAAAATTCAAACTCAACCTTCCGTATGGTGTAACGGTGATAGAGTCAAACGTTTTTTTTAAAATCGGATAATAATCGTGACCTCCAGAGGGACCATAGCCGATTTCAGACAATCAGGGGCCATAATTCAGGAAGTTATGATCTGATATGTGCAAATAACAAAAGGAACCAAGATCTTTGGGTTATAACCATGCATTTCAAGTTTCATCAAAATCGAATTATAATTGTGACCTCTACAGGGTCCACAACCTTGATATACCATTTTTTAACCATATTCGCGTACGAATGTCGGCCATTTTGTATGGCAATTTTGGTCCAATTTTTCCGAAATTTGAACTCAACCTCCCTTAGGGTGTAACGGTGATATAAACAAACGATTTTTTAAATCGGATAATTATTGTAACCTCCAGAGGGACCACAAGCTAAACCAAGGTGATTTTGCGTATAATCAGGGGCCATAATTAAGGAAGTTACGATCCGATATGCGCAAATATCGAAAGGAACCAAGATCTTTGGGTTATAACCATGCATTTCAAGTTTCATCAAAATCGAATTAAAATTGTGACCTCTACAGGGTCCACAACCTTGATATACCATTTTTTAACAGTATTCGTGTACGAATGGCGGCCATTTTGTATGGCAATTTTGGTCCAATTTTTCAGAAATTGGAACTCAACCTTCCTTGGGGCGTAACAGTGATATAATCAAACGATTTTTTTAATCAGATAATAATTGTGACCTCCAGAGGGACCACAAGCTAAACAAAGGCGATTTTGCGTATAATCAGGGGCCATAATTCAGAAAGTTACGATCCAAAATGCGCAAATATCGAAAGGAACCAAGATCTTTGGGTTAAAACCATGCATTTCAAGTTTCATCAAAATCGAAATTAAAATTGTGACCTCTACAGGGTCCACAACCTTGATATACCATTTTTTAACCATATTCGCGTACGAATGTCGGCCATTTTGTATGGCAATTTTGGTCCAATTTTTCCGAAATTTGAACTCAACCTCCCTTAGGGTGTAACGGTGATATAAACAAACGATTTTTTAAATCGGATAATTATTGTAACCTCCAGAGGGACCACAAGCTAAACCAAGGTGATTTTGCGTATAATCAGGGGCCATAATTAAGGAAGTTACGATCCGATATGCGCAAATATCGAAAGGAACCAAGATTTTTGGGTTATAACCATGCATTTCAAGTTTCATCAAAATCGAATTAAAATTGTGATCTCTACAGGGTCCACAACCTTGATATACCATTTTTTAACAGTATTCGCGTACGAACGGCGGCCATTTTGTATGGTAATTTTGGTCCGATTGTTCCGAGATTTGAACTCAACCCTCCTTAGGGTGTAACGATGATATAATCGAACGGTTTTTCAAATCGGATAATAATTGTCACCTCCAGAGGTACCACGAGCTAAAATAGGTGATTTTTCGGACAATCAGGGGCCATAATTCAGGAAATTACGTTCCGATAGGCGCAAATATCGAAAGGAACCAAGATCTTTGGGGGGTTATAAACATGCATGTCAAGTTTCATCAAAATCGGTTCAAAATTGTGACCTCTATAGGGTCCACAAGCTAAAAACGTGATTTTTCGTACAATCAGGGGCCATAATCCATGAAGTTTTGATCCGATACATGCCAATATCGAAAGCAGCCGAGATCTTTTGGGGATAAACCTATATTTCAAGTTTCGTTAAAATCCGACAAGAATTGTGACATGTAGAGAGTCCACAAACAATTGTGGACGGACGGACGGACAGGGGCGACGACATAATACGTCCACATGAAAATGTGGGCGTATAAAAAGATAGTAAGCTGGCACTGCCAGGCAGGATACGCCCAGATTTTCGAGAGCTCGATAGAGAACAAGCAAAAGCGAAAGTGATTTTTCCTACAATCAAAGGCTATAATTCATTAAATTACAATTGTATATGCGTAAATATCGAAAAGGATCAAGATCATAAGGTTATAAACATTCATTTCAAGTTTCATCAAAATCGAATTAAAATTGTGACCTGTACTGGGTCCACAACCTTGATATACCATATTTTAACACTATTCGCGTACAAACGGCAGCCATTTTGTCTGGCAATTAAGGTCCCATTTTCTAAAAATTCAAACTCAACCTTCCGTATGGTGTAACGGTGATAGAGTCAAACGTTTTTTTAAAATCGGATAATAATCGTGACCTCCAGAGGGACCATAGCCGATTTCAGACAATCAGGGGCCATAATTCAGGAAGTTATGATCTGATATGTGCAAATAACAAAAGGAACCAAGATCTTTGGGTTATAACCATGCATTTCAAGTTTCATCAAAATCGAATTATAATTGTGACCTCTATAGGGTCCACAACTAGACGGAGAGATATAATTTCTGTTTGTCAAGTACCGAGAACAAATTGCAAAAGAATTCCTTTCACTGAAATCTAGTAAAGGGATGTCTTAAGGACTCCCTACTCAAAATTGTCCGCTGAAACCCTGTAGCGTTTTTCATAAATAGCATAAATCCAAGATGGCCGCCAATTAGTCTTTTTGGCCTCCATATCTTGGAAATGGCTCATTTTAGAAAATATAAATGTATATTATTAGATACAAAAGTGATACAAACAAATCGGAAACAAGGGTGATCACGAGGCCAGCAGGTCATGGTGTCACGTCATGACGGCATTGTGACGTAATGACGTCACATTGACGTTTTTTGATGTTAAAACACGTAAAAGTCCGACAAGAACTAAACCTTGAAATTGTATACAATTTTGTTTATGATTGATTTTAGTAGCCTGTGGTGTCTTCTGTATGAATCTGCCGGTTGAACCTGGGCCACCCTTGAGTGTTTTGTGAATTTCAAGATGGCGTTCAAGACGCTGAGAACTAGTTTGTTTTTCACAACAAAACACATACTTAAGTTTGTTTTTGTGACTGACTGGACTGGAATCCAATCTGGTGAGTGAAAATATGTCTGCGCTGTACATGCACATGCCTTGCGCCACACCCGCCATAGCTGCATTCAAACTATTAGGAGAAATCTCGGTAAAATAGCGTGATTGGACAATGGACTATCGGTATGCAAACTGCACGCAATGAACAGTGTTAACGATGTAGTAGACAGACATTATCAAGGAGATAATTCAGTGATAGAACATGATCGATATATCGATAACTGAAATTAAAATTTTCTGACTGATCGTTTATTTGATTTTACAAGTGCCTGTATGTAACCGGCATCGTAGGAATAGAGACAGGAATCAGCAAGCAAAGGTGCACAGTTGGTACCTACCCATGGGAATACCTACCCCTTGCGGATAAATTTCCCCTCCAAATTCAACAAAGATATTATCAATTAAAAAATCCAGCATCCCAATTAGCTTGTTGGCGGTGAATTTATTTTTGGAATCACAATGGTTCTTAACAACTAAATATTGATTTGTAACATTTCCCGATGTACATGAAAAGACACGGTAAATAATGTATTTTAACCGAGCGTTTAATTTACTATGGGGAATTTTAGTGTACATAGAGAAAAGTCAAACGTTTGTATAGATGAGACTGAAGCAAGTGATCTAGATTGCAAACCATCAAGTAATTCTTTCGAATTGTTTAATATACACATTTGGAGAGTATATTTTGTCACAGTATTTTTGAATATCATCTTTCACTGTCATTAGTATATTAATATGTCAATACCTTTGAAATGGGTTTTGTGGAACAACGGAATGAACCTGCTTTAAAACGTTGCTTGTACGGAGTTTTATGTAGTTTGGGTATCCAATATAACAACGGCAGATCTGTATAGGTATCTCCACATGGAGTGCCAAATGAAGAGAGTACAGATCTGTGATTGGATATAATGCCATCCTTTATACGTAGCCCTGTCAATTGATTTCCCGAAATAAGTTCTTTGAACAGACAGTTATAATGATATCGTTTGGATGTGTCATGCCAGACAGTGTAAGCTTACTCTTCCGGACACCCGTTAACACTGTTTTTCGTGTATTTTGTTCACGATGAACAGTCCATATGCTGATTACACTATTTTGCCAGATTACACTATTTTGCCTATACTGCTTTTCAGGATTTTGAATTATGTCTAATGGTTTGGTTGGATTGTTCGTATTTGGTTTTATTCTATATAAACACTAAGTTATTGGACGCTTTGTCAGCCGTAACAATGACATACTTGTCATGCAAGGCGTTAAGATTTTCAACGTTGCTAACATCATTCATTATTCATTGACAAACGTTGCATATAAATTCTTAGATTCAACAAAGATATTATCAATTAAAAAATCCAGCATCCCAATTAGCTTGTTGGCGGTGAATTTATTTTTGGAATCACAATGGTTCTTAACAACTAAATATTGATTTGTAACATTTCCCGATGTAGATGAAAAGACACGGTAAATAATGTATTTTAACCGAGCGTTTAATTTACTATGGGGAATTTTAGTGTACATAGAGAAAAGTCAAACGTTTGTATAGATGAGACTGAAGCAAGTGACCTAGATTGCAAACCATCAAGTAATTCTTTCGAATTGTTTAATATACACATTTGGAGAGTATATTTTGTCACAGTATTTTTGAATATCATCTTTCACTGTCAATAGTATATTAATATGTCAATACCTTTGAAATGGGTTTTGTGGAACAACGGAATGAACCTGCTTTAAAACGTTGCTTGTACGGAGTTTTATGTAGTTTGGGTATCCAATATAACAACGGCAGATCTGTATAGGTATCTCCACATGGAGTGCCAAATGAAGAGAGTACAGATCTGTGATTGGATATAATGCCATCCTTTATACGTAGCCCTGTCAATTGATTTCCCGAAATAAGTTCTTTGAACAGACAGTTATAATGATATCGTTTGGATGTGTCATGCCAGACAGTGTAAGCTTACTCTTCCGGACACCCGTTAACACTGTTTTTCGTGTATTTTGTTCACGATGAACAGTCCATATGCTGATTACACTATTTTGCCAGATTACACTATTTTGCCTATACTGCTTTTCAGGATTTTGAATTCTGTCTAATGGTTTGGTTGGATTGTTCGTATTTGGTTTTATTCTATATAAACACTAAGTTATTGGACGCTTTGTCAGCCGTAACAATGACATACTTGTCATGCAAGGCGTTAAGATATTCAACGTTGCTAACATCATTATTCATTGACAAACGTTGCATATAAATTCTTAGATATACTAAGTCCAATTTGAGAGAGTATCAGAGATAGCATCTAGCGTAGTCCTCTACGGCGTCCATAATAAGTTTGAAATTTTGATGCCATGATAATGGTTGCGGTTCCCGATACTTGGGTCCTTTAGACAAAATCTCACGTAACTTTTTATTCTGGACTCTATTCAAATCACCAGTGACTACATGTCCAACTGGTTGGTAAATGAAGAACGATGTAGAGCAAGAGCAGGATAGAGGGTTATTATTTAATATTTTGGATGCAATGGGTTTAGTATAGGTATAAGAAATCCTAGGAACAGTAACAGTTTTGAAGTAAGGAGGGGTGTATGCTGTGGTGTAATGTTTGGCTTAACCCGATAGCACCACTGCCTTTATTACCAAATTTCAGTTTTAGAAATGAACTGTTGGTGGTGTTAGACACATCAGACTCATTCACCATGTCCAAACAGCGGTGGACAATGCCAAGAACAATGGAAACAATCCTATTTTCAGTGGATGCAGGATCAGTACAATTTGAATCCAAACATTCAGATTTGAAGGAACAATACCACTCTTGCTGGCTTGACAGGTGCAGAAAAAAATATAGCCTTATTGTAACTACTAGATGTTTAAGTGTCCTACCTGTTGTGTAAATTATCAATTACATCCTATTTTTCTTGTTCAGAGGGTTCGAAAATATGTTTTAATCTAAGTTACATTTGAAAGTGTTTACGTAAACTTTTCAAACAATGTTGTTACCATGTAGTTGAATTTTTATACGCCCACATTTTCATGTGGACGTATTATGTCGTCGCCCCTGTCCGTCCGGACGTCCGTCCGTCCGTCCACAATTGTTTGTGGACCCTCTACAGGTCACAATTCTTGTCCGATTTTAACGAAACTTGAAATATAGCTTTATCCCCAAAAGATCTCGACTGCTTTCGATATTGGCATGTTTCGGATCGTAACTTCATGGATTATGGCCCCTGATTATCACCTATTTTAGCTTGTGGTCCCTCTGGAGGTGACAATTATTATCCGATTTAACAAACCGTTTGATTATGTCACCGTTACATCCTAGGGAAGGTTGAGTTCGAATTTCGGGGAAATCAGACCAAAATTGCCATACAAAATGGCCGCCGTTTGTACGCGAATACTGTTTAAAAATAGTATATCAAGGTTGTGGACCCTGTAGAGATCACAATTTTAATTCGATTTTGATGAAACTTGAAATGCATGGGTACAACCCAAAGATCTTGGTTCCTTTCGATATTTGCGAATATCGAATTGTAACTTCCTGAATTATGGCCCCTGATTATACGCAAAATCGCCTTTGTTTAGCTTGTGGTCCCTCTGGAGGTCACAATTATTATCTGATTTGAAAAAACGTTTAATCATATCACCGTTACACCCTAAGGAAAGTTGAGTTCGAATTTCTGGTAAATCGGATCAGAATAGCCATACAAAATGGCCGCCGTTTGTACGCGAATACTGTTAAAAAATGGTATATCAAGGTTGTGGACCCTGTAGAGATCACAATTTTAATTCGATTTTGATGAAACTTGTAATGCATGGGTATAACCCAAAGATCTTGATTCCTTTTGATTTTTGCGCATATCGAATCGTAACTTCTTGAATTATGGCCCCTGTTTATACGCAAAATCACCTTTGTTTAGCTTGTGGTCCCTTAGGAGGTCACAATTATTATCCGATTTGAAAAAACGTTTAATCATATCACCGTTACACCCTAAGGAAAGTTGAGTTCGAATTTCGGGAAAATCGGACAAATATTGCCAAACAAAATGGCCGCCGTTTGTACGCGAATACTGTTAAAAAATGGTATATCAAGGTTGTGGACCCTGTAGAGGTCACAATTTTAATTCGATTTTGATGAAACTTAAAATGCATGGTTATAACCCTAAGATCTTGGTTCCTTTCGATATTTGCGCATATCGGATCGTAACTTCCTGAATTATGGCCCCTGATTGTTCCGAAAAATCCCCTATGGTCCCTCTGGAGGTCACGATTAATATCCAATTTAAAAAAACGTTTGACTCTTATCACCATTACACCCTACGGAAGGTTGAGTTCGAATTTGTTGAAAATCAGACCATAATTGCCAGACAAAATTGCCGCTGTTTGTACGCGAATAGTGTAAAAATATGGCATATTAAAGTTGTGGGCCCTGTAGAGGTCACAATTTTAATTCGATTTTGATGAAACTTAAAAAGCATGTTTATAACCTAAAGGTCTTGATTCTTTTCGATATTTGCGCATATCAAATTGTAACTTAATGAATTATGGCCTTTGATTGTAGGAAAAATCACTTTCGGTATTGCTTATGTCCTCTATCCATCTATCGAAAATGTGGGCGTATCTTGCCTGGCAGTGCCAGCTTACTATCTTTCCATTTTTTTAAATTCGGTGTGTTAGGATGAAATTTGTATCATCAATTAATTAGAATATTGTAAAATAGTACAATTTGTTGACCAGAATAATGATTGGGGTATATTATTCAGTTACAACCAGAGTGGTATTGGGGCTTTAAGTAATTTCAAAAAGTAGGTGGAATCGAATATAATTTCGTACGGATATGGCGTGGCCCTAGTGGTTGTTTGATAATTTCCAAAATGGCATCAAGTGAAATAGTGCTTCAAGCCTGGGTGGTGTGTAGGGACGATGGCCGTGACTGCGTTTTCGACGAAGAAACTTTGGGTATAACAACATAACATTAACATTGCAACACGCAGGGCTAGAAAAATTTTTCAATACTAGTTGGGGAAAAACCAGACTGGATTGCAAGCCAATCACCAGACCTTAACAGCATCCCCACCATTATTTAAACTTTTTCTGCCAATTATGCATGTATTCATTGCAAAAATACAGCTCTTTTCACAAAATAAGCAACAAAAAGTTTCAAATATCTGGGGAAAACCCAGATTGGATTCGAAGCCAATCTTAAGAGCTTGACAACACCACCACCATTACTTAGGTTATTACCGCAAATTATGCACGTATATCCATGGCGAAATACGACTCTTTTCACAAAATTAGCAAAAGAAAGTTTTAAATATCTGGATAAAACCAAGACTGGATTGCAAGCCAATCACCAGATTGGATTCCATTCCAATCAATCAGTGTCACAAAAACAAAGTAGATCATAACCCGCCTATTCTGAGTTCTCTAAGACATTAGAACTCAAGTCAAACCCGCTCATTCGGTATCAAAGAAGTGTTTTGACGTCAATATAACCGCAATGTGACGTCATGACGTCTCTGTGACGTCAGGACGTAGCACCATGACTTGCTGACGTGATAATTTTATTTTCTGATTCGGTGATATCACTTTTGTATCAAATGATACTACATTTATTGCTCTAAAAGGAGCTGTTTCCACGATATGGAGGCCAGAAAGTCCAATTGGCGGCCATCTTGGATTGATGCTAATTATGAAAAACGCTACAGGGTTTCAGCGGACAATTTTGAGTTGTGAGTCATTTAGACAATCCTTTACTAGATTCAAGTGGAATAAATTCTTTTGCAATTTGTTCTCGGTAGTTTTTTTTATTTATCTCCGTCTAAACCTTGATATACCATTTTTAACAGTATTCACGTTCAAGCGGCGGCCACTTTGTCTGTCAATTTTGGTCCGATTTTCCCGAAATTTAAACTGATACCTTCCTTAAAGTGTAACGGTGATATAATCAAACGTTTTTTTAAATCGAAAAAAAAATGTGACCTCCAAAAGGCCCAATACAATCAGGGGCCATAATTCAGGAAGTTACGATCCGATATGCGCAAATATCGAAAGGAACCAAGAACTTTGGGTTATAATCATGCATTTCAAGTTTCATAAAAATCAGATTTAAAATTTTGACCTCTATAGGGTCCACAACCATGGTATACCATTTTATAACAGTATTCGCGTACGAATGGCGGCCATTTCGTATGGCAATTTTGGTTCGATTTTTCCGAAATTCGAACTCTACCTTCCTAAGTGTGTAACGGTGATATAATCGAACGGTTTTTCAAATCGGATAATAATTGTGACCTCCAGAGGGACCACAATCTAAAATAGGTGATTTTTCGGACAATCAGGGGCCATAATTTAGGAAATTACGTTCCGATTGGTGCAAATTTCGAAAGGAACCAAGATCTTTGGGTTATAAACATGCATGTCAAGTTTCATCAAAATCGGTTCAAAATTTTGACCTCTATAGGGTCCACAAGCTAAAAACGTGATTTTTCGTACAATCAGGGGCCATAATCCATGAAATTTTGATCTGATACCTGCCAATATCGAAAGCAGCCGAGATCTTTTGGGGATAAAATTATATTTTAAGTTTCGTCAAAATCGGACAAGAATTGTGACCTGTAGAGAGTCCACAAACAATTGTGGACGGACGGACGGACAGGGGCGACGAAATAATACGTCCACATGAAAATGTGGGCGTATAAAAACATTGCCGGATAAAGTACACGAAATTATAATGACACTTAATACCGAGATTGGGAGTGAGGGGGGGGGGGATAAAAGCCTTTATAAATCTATTAATTTCTATTTCGAGCGAATGTTTTCTACCTGCACCCCCCGATCGAGCCCGTGACTGAACTTTTCTCATTTGCTGTTGTGATTAGAGCGGGAATAGGCTGAACAGATTAGTAATTGAAGCATAAATATTTGAGGCTGCGAATCACCCTAATTAGCTAATTCCACAAGGCAAATAGAACAAAATTTTGAACTGTTAAAAATGAAACGAAAAAATAACTGTGTTTTAAAAAATTGCTTTGTGAAAATATAGATCTACTCATTTATGATTGAGGTAAAATAGCTGACATTTGAACCTATTGTTTACATGTAATTTGAGCAGATACTTACAAATAATATCCCAGAACTCCAGCGATAGTGCGAATCATTCACATAGAAAGAGATTTGTGACACATCCTAGGTTCACTGTACAATAATTGAAACACACTGCCCTACGCTACAGGTAGACGTCTGCTGATTGCGCCGTCCCATGGTACACGTGTTACAGCAATAACCAACCAACCAGAGCATTCACAATTAACATGACGTCAAAATTAAAATAAGAATATACGATAATATATATTATTATAATATTATTATAGTAGTTGTGTCTTTTTATACGCCCACATTTTCATGTGGACGTATATTGTCGTCGCCCCTGTCCGTCCGGACGTCCGTCCATAATTGTTTGTGAACACTCATCAGGTCACAATTTTTATCCAATTTCGATGAAATTTGAAATATCGGATCGTAAATTCCTGAATTTTGGCCGCTGATTATACGAAAAATCGCCGTTTCTAGCTTGTGGTCCCTCTGGGGGTCACAATTATTATCCGATTTAAAAAAAAACGTTTGCGTATATCACTGTTACATCGTAATGCCGTACAGAATGGCTGCCACTTGTACGCGAATAGTGTTAAAATATGGAATATCGAGGTGGTGGACTATGGAAGACCAAACAGCTCTTTATTCAGTATTCTTATTCCTTAATTTTTATTCCTTCATTTGTTGTCATATTTAGACATTTGTACAATAAAATTAAAATTTGTATCTTAGAACCAATATGTTTCACAAATCAGATATTTATCATATCATATTTGTAAAATGTATTTTTGTTTTATTTAATTGTAGTTATATAACGATAAAATTTATTTTAGTAAATCAAAAAAATATTCTACATTTACATAGGCATACAGCGAAAACAAATCTCGAACAACAAATTTACACATAAAATACAAATATCCAAATACATCTCTTGCAAAACATTTCTTTAAAAACATTTCTCCAAATTTATCGAACCGGGACATTATGATGACATTTTGAGCCGAAATCAACTTGGCATACAATAAGTCACCACACAATAAAGGAGAAGGGAGCAGACATACATACAATACGAAAAATCGCTCGATGACCGTGACTTTAGGAAGACGTTGGTTCGCTAATCTAGGGGTTCCGTGCTCAATTCCTGCGTTGGCCTTTCAAAATTTCCTGTTAAACTGCAGTAGCCTATATCTGTGACAACCTGTCCAAGGAATGTCCTAGTCAAATTTTGAGTCGTTCATCTTTTGCTAAAGTCAATAAGGCTCGGAATTGCAAGTAGTTAAGATATGGAAACCTTCTGCGTTCCATAACCAAGATTGTACGCCAACCGAAGATATGCAATGACATGAAATGGCGTTTAATGTCCCTTGTTCTACCCGGAGTCTAATGAAGATGGACATATGTCATACTGTGCGCTATTTAGGACAGGGGCCATCCATAAAAGTACGTACGCTCAAATTGGTAAAATTCAGACCCCCCCTCCCCCCTGTACGCTCCTATACGTACTTTTTGCCATTGAATTTACGCCCCCCCCCCTTCAAGCGTACGTACTTTATGGATGGCCCCAAATTTTATTTGCACGCCAATGTGTACCACTGAACTTTCTCGGCCGACGCAGGGATCGAGCATGGTTATAACCATGCATTTTAAGTTTCAACTAAATCGGTTTGAAATTGTGACCTTTTTAGGGTCCACAAGCTAAAAACGTGATTTTTCCTACAATCAGTGGCCATAATCCATAAAGTTTCGATCCGATACATGCCATTATCGAAAGCAGCCGACATCTTTTGGGGATAAGCCTATATTTAAAGTTTCGTCAAAATCGGTTAAGAATACGTCCACATGAAAATGTTGACGTATAAAAATGAACCATATCATGTCCCAATAAATAATCTTATTTGTAGATCTTCAATTTGTCACCTGATGTTTTGAACATTATTTGTGCGGTTCTTTTTTTTTGATAGCGAGAGACAATAATTCGCTTGCGCGTAGGGGTCTTTAGCAGTGGGAGGAAACCGGAGTGCCCAGAGGAAACCCACGAGGTTGAAAAAGGCGCCCCTATCTCATGTCACACACGCTCACACCAGGGCTCGAAACCACAGCCGCAAGCCAGGGGTGGCCGGCCAGCTAGAAGTCATAGCGCGGCACTCTAGAACATCCCAACCCCCTTGTTGATAGCAAATACCGCTAATAATTATCTTAAAAACGAGATATTTTTATCCATTCTCGTTCTCGATAAAATACCCGTTGAAATAACATGGCAATTTAAAATAACTTCATTTTCACACCCTAGACAAACGTGGCATTTTTTGACCACGTTACAACCTGGCAAAAAATTTAACACGTTTTTTGCAAGGTTTGGGTTTGGAAAAAAATGCCGAACGAGGAATTCTGAAGTTTATAGTGTGTAGTCACTGAAAATATTAAATATTGCCACGAAATAGATTGAGTGGCGATAATTGTCTCAGATTTTTTTGGCGAGGCGGGGGGGGGGGAGTCCTGGATTTACGTCATTTTTGATGAATTGGTAAAGGCGGAGTCACACTAGTGGTTTTTTCCTTTAAGACAAATCCTAGCGAACGTCTTAAAGGATAAATTCTCTGGGTTTTTATGATCATACATTAAGTAAAATCCTATAGGTTTTGGTCATGTGATCAGTAATAGCAGAAATGTAAATATGAAGGAAACTACAAAGATTGTCCTTTCTCTCGTTTATGGTAATCTTCGGACTGAATAGACCACAGCACGCTTTGGCGATTGAAATAAAAAATAAAATTCTCTGTCTCGGCCCGGTTGAGTTAGACGTCTGCCACTTTGAGGAAGTGCGCGCTGCATTTGATTGGTCTATTCACAGTACAAATCCTACGAAAATAGGACTTGTTCTAAACCTAAGGATTTGTCCGTAGGTCAGAAAATCGATAACCTATAGGACAAATTTTACCGTTCACATGAAAGGATTTAGCTTATGGATATAAAACCTCAGGATAAATCCACTAGTGTGACTCAGCCTTAAGACAGCCATGAGATAAGTTTTGCTAGTCCGGATATACTCTAGAAAGCATTAAATACACAAGGTCTCAGACAATTCACAATAAATTACAGACCAATGAGCTAGTTCGCCTGTATGTCCCTTGAAACAGGGACCTGACGATCGATATGAGTACCAATAGTTACGTGGCTTTCTTAGCAAAGTTCTGTGAAAATCATCGTTAGAAATAAAGAATATAATATAATATTATTCCAAGTGCAACACGCCCCGATGCAGCACGACAATTACGCTTTGTGATAGTTATCAAAATCGTGCAGAATCTGTGGGTTTTGTTCAGCTGAATTATATGGGAATGATGTTTAAATCAGTACGAGTATCACGAAACCAAATCGGCATATGATGATAGATAGTGCACAATATTGTTTACATAATTTTTATTATTATTTCGTATAATGTCAATGTATGATCTAATTCGTATTCGTCTTTAAACCGCTTCGACTAATCAATTGTAGTGCCACACCTCCATAGTGATAAAGCACTAGTTATATCCATACATACCTTGTGTTGCGTTTTGTTATGAATAGTTGACTGTTCTTCAAGATGCCATTTAAAGAAATGATACGTCATCACTATGGAGATGGGAGTCATGACAGTCTACAATTGATTAATGCAATCAAGTCAGCCCAATCTAAAATTTAACCAGATGGATATTGATCATTAACTTAAAAACGTGTCGGTATGTGCAGGGGAGTTACTGGGTGTTTCTGTACCCCCCACCCACCCCCGGGAAAAATTAGTCGGTCGCAAAATCAATGCAGTCGGTCGCAAAAAAAGAGCAGTCGGTATCAATATAAGTGCTCGCTCTACTCACGCATTACTTTAGTATAAGTAATAGTTATATACCTTGTTTTTAAGGTGTATGGGATGATATATATGGGATGATACACCGTCTCTTTTTTGAGTGAGACTCAGAGTTTTTTTTTTAGTGAGACTCCGAGTCCACTCAAACAACAGACGGTGTATCACCGAGAAAACGAGCTATATAACTGACTTATACTAAATACTTTTTCGAGAAATACAGATTTTTTCTTTTTTTTCCCAATTTCAAAAGCATTTTTCATTTCACAAGTTTCCCATTCAGAGCCCCTAAATTATCTTATCGCGATCGCTTATTTCTACGCGTGTACTTGAACTTGAACTTGAACTTGAACTTTATTACAGGCGTAGCAAAATTTTTGCTATAGCCTAAACATTATACAAATATAAAAATACACATTGATAATAAATAAAAAGTATGAATAACAATAGAGTGTAAATACCCCCACATCACTCAGTGCAAATTAATATCACTCCATTAAATACTTGTACATTCATCATTAACCGTGACACAAAGTAGTGCAGCTTGCGGTTGGGCTATTAATTTTGGATATGTATATATCCAAAGCAGAGAGTAAAAAAATAGTATAATATACTATTTTGATACCGCCTCCCGCCCCACCCCCTTCTCGCTTTCTACCAATAATAGTTAAGATAACATCCCCTTCTCGCTTTCTACCAAATAATAGTTTAGATAACATAAATAATTTAATAAATCGGGTAAATGATGTCAGTACAACGCACGTGCATTTCACGGTTTAAATCAGGTCAGGAAAAATGCTCTTAACAGGGATATTGATTGGTTGAAAAAAACAAACGGCATTTAATCATTTTGAACACTAGCCATTTCTTATTGTTTTGCCAACATCTTGCCGCGTCGATTGTAGTGGATTGCAGAAATGAATGCGGGAATTCGTCGAAGAATCCTACTTTATAATGTCACAGATATATATTGATAAGACCGAGGATATCAATTCTGAACGGATGTCGATGATCGCGAAGATTTAGAAGCCCGATCCATCACAGAACAAGAAATTAAAGCCATGCAGATGAGTCGAATTCCGCCAAACACGAATGAATAAATGAAATGGGGTTTAACGTCCTACTACTATGCACCTAACCTGGGCTAATGAAGACGGGCATACGCCATACAGTGTGCTATGAGGGAAACCTTGAATCATTTTTCTACTCACCTACTGTCTCAGCACTATCATATTCAAGGTTATGGTCAACTGCCCAGTTATACTGGTGTGTGGGTCGCGGGGCCTCAGACTGTACAAATGTTATGTCAACTCTTGCAAAACAGGCGAAATTGACAGGGGCAGATGTCGAGATTCTGTCTTTTTGATTCACATTTCTGGTCCTCTCGCCCACAAGAATTTCTCCCAGCAATGAAGTCAAATGCCAGGATATTGACTTAACCATTAGTTTGAAATGGTTGAGAGAACCCTCAACGAAACGTCGCTTTAATTGAAATATAGCTACGAGGACGTAGATAAAAACGATGAGATATACTGATGGGCTTGTTTTTAGCTACGATTGGCCATTATTATTTCACGTTGGACAATGACTGCCGTCAAAATATTAGTCTCTGTCACCCAGAACCCCCCAGTCTTCAACGTACGTAGAATATTTGTCTGGATGATAATATAAGATGGTGGTGTTAGTAATGGCTAAATACCTCGATTTTAAATACGACGATTTTTATCTGTTTCAGGTAAGATATAGTGAGGTTAATCAAAAGTATTGCTAATGCCAAGGGGTATAGCACAGTAGATGAAATCTTTACCCTACAATCCCTTGTACAAAAATACCTTACAAAAAAGGGAGGTCGTGTGTGCTGTCTATTTTGTAGATTTCTCTAAAACTTTCGACAGCGTACAGCATCATTTTCTATTATATGTATTATACCAAAATGAAATCAGAGGAGATGTCTTCAGAGTCATAAGATCGATGTACTCAAATCTTAGAACAGTGTTCATACCAGCAAAATGAGACTTTTAGATTATTTTGATTGTACAGTAGGAACGCGACAGGGCTGTCTAATAAGCCCGCTATTATTTGTACTTTACCTCAATGAGTTAAAAGAAATGCTAGATAATTACAACCGTAAAGGATATTTTGTTAATCCAGTTATAGCCAGTATTGTATCTTTAATTTTTGCTGATGATATTTCATGTATAGCGGATACGGTGCCCAGACTACAGTCACAAATTGATTGTATAAATGACTTCTGCAAAACAAAATCGGCATGGAAGTAAACTTAAATAAAACTCAAGTTGTAGTATTTAGGAGGGGTGGCATAGTGAAAGCAAATGAACAGTAATGATTTGACGGCATCAACATTGACACCGTGTCCTCTTATAAGTATCTGGGTACCATGTTCAGTCTAAAATTATGCTGGTCTTTGGTTATAAATACTCTTGCACAACAGGCCAGAAAAGCGAGAAATATGCTTCTATAGTTCATAATACGTAGACAAAACATTAACACCACTGATGCTGTCTGTGTCTCTTTTCCATAGAATAATAGTTGTATGTTATGCCATCTGTCCGTATTCGAATCCAGGTACAACCCATGTGTTTTATTAGGTGTCATATTGACCATTTTAAGCAAACAAAACCCTCTAAGAACTAGTCAAGCTGACCTTCGATTTTACTTTAAATAACACACCTATATCGACAAAAACCTCACGTTTTTGAGCAAGGTGTGGCAGACCATTGCGTAAATAAATATTTTTGTATTGGTGAAATGAACAAATTTGTTTTGAGTGGACGTTAACCCCCTATTCTGTTTCTCGTTCTGCACAAAACGGAATAATGAGGACGAGCACTTTTGAGGAAACCCTTGTCCGGAGAGTGACGATTGCGCCTCCTCTATATCAAACTTCAAATGTATCAAGTGGTATTGTAGATCAACACGGATCTCGGATGTCGAACTTAGTCAAGAGTATTTTTGTTTTATTTGGTCAAACATTGTTCCATTAAAACTGCACAATTATAAGAGTTAAATCGACCTATTGCAGGTATTTCATTTAGCCCCAAATGTTATTAATAGTATAAATTGGACATGTTGTCAATGGACAAGCCCATACTCACCCCTCTAGACCAACGGATGATCGCGATTTGTAATGGATTGAAACACGATCTATATTTAAAGAACAATAATATTGGTGTCTGTCATTATCACATTGTGATAGCACTGGGCCCGATTCCTAGAAAATTTCGTAAGTAGACTTTGTATTTACGTCGAACTTACCTTATTTGTGTTTTGTGACTGAATGGTTAGCTTGCGCGCGCTGTATCATTAAGCCTGTTATTGAGTCAATTGGCGTGATTTCGAATAATTCAATTCGAAAACAGATATTTCTTTTCGTAAAAGGGTAGCAAAAAGTGCCGTAAAAATAGCCTGTCAACATTGGATTACGGGTCCGTAAAAATAGCCACGTTGTTTTTGTTATCATTGTAAATCATGGCTGTCACGAGGATCAAAGTTTCATTGTATACATAATGTACCGTGTGTCAATAGCCAAGGTTGGTGTACCCTATATGCATTTTATTTATAGTTGCCTAATATACAACTTCAATACTTAATAAAGTAACAGTCTATGTAATATAATTCGGTGAGTGGCCTGCGGATGGTAGTTCACATTATTACGTTGGTTTTCTTTTACATTCAGGAATTTCAGTAATTTATCAACTACATGTCCAAGATAACAAACGCACATACAATAAAACATTTCGTTTACTGCATTACAATATTTTAAATCTTGACAAAAGTTGTCCATCGTGCCATATATTAGGACACCCCTTAAGGCGAACAATTTGTAACTAAAGTATTGTCGTCATTTCGATATTTCGGCTTCCAAGTTTTCAGTTTTCACTTTCTCTTGTACTAGGATATCACGTGGCTAAGTTGGTAAAATGCTGACTCGCTAGCCTGGAGGTCGGGTGTTCGATCCGATCTCCATTGACAGAGATGCAGACGGAGGGTCTGAAAATAACATCTGCCTAGTCGTTCGGATGGGACGAAATCAAGGTCCCGTGTACACATTGGCTCGTAAAATATCACATGGCAGTTGGAATTCAGTTGCTGCCCGGGCAAAAGTTTCCCTCATTGCACACTGTATGACGTATGCCTGTCTCCAATTAGTCCAGAAGCGTAGGACGTTACACCCATTTCATTCATTCATTCCTCTTGTACAATTGTTTTGAGGCAGTGTTACCGGTAAACACGGATTGATCTAGATCGGGTTTCAAGACCTAACTCGGGGGTAAATAGGGGATCTGACATTAAGAGAGCCTGTGCAAAATTGTAAAAGTATTCTATTGCTTGAAAAACAGTAAAAGGGTACGACAATATTTTCTTATCAATTTAATCAAATTAATTAAAGAGGAAGGAAGACCAACGATTTTCAACAACGTTTCTATAAATCTTAAATATATAATGAGAAATAATTTTTGTAAGCGAGAAATTATTAATTTATTTTTATTAAACCGGAAGTGACATAGTTGGTTCAACACTCTCACTGGGCTCTATAGTAAGCGTACAGATTTGTCATAAGTTTACTGCTGTATTGTGTTCACGCGTCGTCCTTTGGTCAACACTCCGATTAAATGTCCATGTTTATTACTTTTATAAACACGAATTTGTGGTTTTTTTAACGTTTAGTACACAAAGCCGTCGAGTAAATTCACTCAGACTAAGCTGTACGTTGTGTCCCAATTCACGCGGGAATTCCTTAACTTTAAGATATTATAAACACGAATTTGTGGGATTTTTTAACGTTAAGTACACAAAGCCGTCGCGTAAATTCACTCAGACTAAGCTGTACGCTATGTCCCAATTCACGCGAGGATTCCTTAACTTTATTTTAATTGTATTATATTGCTTGTCAGTATTTTTGTATGTTTACATGGTTGTAACCAACCGGGGTCTTTATGATTAGGCTGTTTAAGATGAGAGAGAGAGAGAGAGAGAGAGAGAGAGAGAGAGAGTGAGATGGGAGGTAACGTCCACTCGACACAAACTAGATCATTTCAGGACTAACACATGATTTAATTTTATTTCAAAAATTCGCTTGCGCGTAGGGGTATTTAGCAGTGGGAGGAAACCCCACGTGAGTGAAAGGCGACCCTACCCTACTCCTTGCCAAGTATAACCGGGATTCGAAACTACGCCAGTTGACTCAATGACAGTTCCCTTTCGGGTTATGCAACTTTGGCCTCTGGGGTACCCCAGGGATCTGTACTAGGTCCTTTCCTCTTTCTTGTTTATATTAATGACATCCAGGATGCTTTATATAATACCGCTAGACTCTTTGCCGATGACACGGTAATTGGGTGCAACAAAACAAACTTACCGGACGTCGAAAATTCATTAAATTTACACCACGATAAATGTAAGGTCGTAATTTTCACTAACAAAAATTGTCAATCTCTCAAAATTTCAAATTCGATGATAACCAACTTGATATCGTTCATTCTCACAAGCATTTTGAAATTAACTTGTCAAATGATTACAAATGGAGCAAACACATTGACACGTTGTGCAGGTCAGCCTCAAAACCACTAAATATACTAAGAAAGCTAAAATATACTACAACTATAAAATTTATAAAGTACATATTCAATTCTTGAATATGCTTGTGAAGTCTGGGATAGTTGTGAGTCAACCGACGCAGAGAAAATCGAAACAAATTAATTAGAGGCCGCGAGAATAGTCACCGGACTTCCAAAATTATGTAACCGAGCAGCGCTTTGTTATGAATCTGGACTTTAAAAAATCTCGAAACTTATTTACAGTTATGACACTATATTTATATAAACAACAACCCTAGATGACCGTTTATTATAAACTGTCAAGAAAGTGTACCTGCGTGCTATATTTCACAAGATATACCCATTCGAATGTCCGTTAAAATAGACTGATTTTGTGTTTGGTCGGCGCCATATTTGTTTTGGGTTTGGAATGTTGGCGGAGTAATGTCCCCTTGGTTATATCAAATTATTGATTTATTTTCCGATAAGAATGAACCAACTTTACCATTCGGGTACATTCGTTTAAATAGAAATTTGCTATCTGATGAAATCTGCTGCATGTTTCGATTGAATTTAGGATTTCCGATCATGCGCAACGCAGCTCAGTTTTGGAACTGCTATTCACGTGTAATTAATTTTAATATGTGCAGTCCAATTTAAATTTATTTAAGGTTTTGTAGATATATTTGACCAATCTATTTATATTTTCTGTATACCCATAGACACATAGGCCTATTTATATTGGTATTTTTATGTGAATGTGTCATTTTCAAATTAATATTTGATGTCCCATTTAAGAAATAATGTTCGGAAAGTATGTATATTGACGAAAAGTTTTATGGAGTAATTAGAGTATTAAATAAACAATAATAGACTATTAAAATCAATCTAATTGAAAAATATGCAATAGCTGATCAAGTTATGTACAGATTTGAGATGTATATTGACATTTTGAAGTTGGGTTTGAATAAGTAAATACAAACTAGAATATACATAATTAAGAACAAATTAAAATTCGGGCGGACGTTCCTTCTTGTAGGATAGCATTTACACAAAAATAAATATGCTGATTATATTAATAATATGCATTTCCTATAACTTTATAGGGACTGAAAGGATCGATAACATTAACAAAAACACATCTCATCGTGACCAACGCCCTCTGAATCAACATGTATTCCTGTATGTTAGATCTTCTGTTTTAACGGCATGTCGTCTATATTACAACTATGGAAGCCTATTGCGTCCATTTCAGAGTCCCGTCTTCTCGCCGCGAAAAGTCGAGGGCGAGGGAACGAGAACACGAGGAAACAGGGCGAGAATACGAGGATCTCGCCCCGAGAACACGAGATTACTTTCACCTCGACTTCTCGTTCCCTCGTCCCTCGACTTCTCGCCTTTGAAAAACCTCGTGTTCTCGCTCCCTCGCCCTCGACTTCTCGTCTTCTCGCCTTTGAAAAACCTCGTCTTCTCGTCTTCTCACCTTTGAAAAACCTCGTCTTCTCGTGCCCTAGCCTTTGAGCTAATCTCGTCCTCTCGTGTTCTCGTTCCCTCGCTTCGTAACAATCGCGACTTCTCGTCTTCTCGCCTCGGAAGTGAAGTTTATACGCATGTCCACTGTCTACCGTATCGACATTTGTATTTTGTAATGGATTATAATAAACGGGAATGTTTTAGGCAATTAAATAGGCCAAAATAATTTTAGTCTCTTCTTGCACAGATATTACTGTATTCTGTAATCGATTTTAAGGCTTCATTCAAATCTTTCTTCGCTCTCTAACTTCCACAACGTTCAACGGATATTTTGATGCGTGGTTTTGTCAGTACTTTAGGATGGGGAGTCTGACAATGTACAACGTATAGTCGTTCGAATGGGAACAAAAATAACGATGTCAACTGCTTGCCAGTGGTTTAGGGCGGAAGGCCTGTAAAGGGACAACACATAGCCGTTCGATGTTATAGATAAAAAAAAACAAGGTTCCTTTCCCGGAATCGAAATGAAGTGGTGGCTACGGTAGCTCAGTGAGTAGGACGTTTGCTCTCTAGCTTCATCGATCTGCATCGGAATTTATCTTGAGATATCCTCCCTTGTCCGTTGTGTAGATGGAGGACGGAGGGTCTGGCAACGGATAACATGTAGTCGTGCGGATTGGACGAAATAGCGGGGCCCCGTGTAAACATTGGTTTGGATTCACCGCTTGAACGTGACAATAATTAAGGTCGTCTTCCCCCCCCCCTCTCTCTCCCACTCTCTTTCTCTTTCGCATACATTGACGTCCACGTACAAGAACCATTTACCGTGGGAATTTGAAATAAGAGTAGGCCCGCGTAGCACACTGCATGACGTACATTATTAGCTCAGTTGGAGAAGAATGGTTAACGCGTTCGCAATTGATCATACGCACTGTCATTGAATCAACTGGCGCGGTATCGATTCGCCGCTTGTACGTGGCAAGGGGTAGATCGTCTGTCCATTCTCGTGGGTTTTCTCTGGGCCCTTCAGTTTCATCATACTGTTAAAGACCATTTAAAGGGACAGTCCCGTATTATACAGAGGCTCAAAAATAAAAGTCTGAGAATGTATGAAAATAAAACGCCAAAATATAGGGGAATGGTGTATATACCTTGTCTCAAAATTTCAACTCAAATATTGAGTCGATTGGACGTGAACGCCACAACTGCTTATCCGGACACGTAACCCTTTTAAGATTTCGGGTCATTTTTTTAATTTGGTGACCTGATAATCGATTTACGTTTCATGAGAGGTCTATGCAGTGAATGACCCATGTACTGTACTTGATAACAAAAGGTAAATTCCACCTACATATTATTTTTATAGATAAAAGTCTGGTTTTATCCAGATACTGTATGATACAAAGGTCTCCATTTCCAGATGCAGACTGTCAGGTTTAAGTTAGTTACAAGCGTATCACAAAAATCGTGTTAGTTGATCGGCCTTAGATAATGGGTTTTACATGATTTTAACACAAAATTAAGCAGTTTTATTCCCCAAAAAGTTATCGGGATTGGCCCTTTAAGTGTGTTTTGATTTAGCGTGGAGGTACCCTTGTTTACTTAAACCACGAACTTCACGCTTCGTGGCCATGATAACTTCGCGGTGATATCTATATAAATAAAATCTATGTGTGTGTGGGGAGGGGTGTATGTATGTTTGTATGTATTTGCGCCCACCATGAATATTTTATGCCAGTGAATTCGAGCACAAGACGAATTACGCCTCGTTGCAGTGCACCACCCCCACAAAAGTCGTATCGAATTTTAAAAAAGGATAGGTTGCCACACAACAAAACATACACCCACAGCAGCTAAATCGTCCTGGCGGTCGACAAGGGTTGTCGCATATTTATTCTTTTGTGGGTAATTAGGGACATTTAATAGACAATTTCATGCAGACTCGTTTGAGGGTCCACAATGTTCTAAAAACTAAAACAAGGTCCGTAATTCTGAAAGTAATCTACGGAAATTGTTGAAATTCGAGAGCCTTTTTCATTTTATCGAACGTTAACAAGGTTCAACAAAGTTAAACAAAGGCCATAACTCTAGAAGCAATTGACATAAATTCCTGACATTCAAAAGGCTTCTTCATTTTACTAATTTAGATAAAGCATATTAATTTCATACAGATTGCATGGTAACGTTTGTTGTTCGAGCGTTCACAATATTCAAGAAAGTGAAACAAGGCCCAGAACACGACGAGTTTGACTGGAAAACCACCTAACAACGAATTAAAATTGTCCAGTCTAGAAGTGACCAGAGAGAGAGAGAGGGGGGAGGGAGAGAGAGTGGTGGGGTGTAACGTACACTCGACACACAAACTATTTCAATAATTCGCTTGCGCGCAGGGGTCTTTAGCAGTGGAAAGAAACCGGAGAACCCGGAGTAACCCACCAGGTTGGACAGGCGACCCTATTCCTTGTCACTTCGGCCGGGGATTGGAAACCACGCCAGTTGACTCAATGACAGGCAATATACGAGCACATTTCCATGCTGGCGTATAAAAAGCTGTTTTAGGTGGTGGTGGTGTGTGTGTGGGTGGTGTGTGTGGGTATTTTCGATCCCCCGCTTATATGTGACAAGGAGTAGGGTCGTCCAAGGAAAAAACCCAAACAAACCACATTAAAGGACCTACGTCCGTAACTCAAAATCCTCCATATTAAAGGACCTAAGTCCGTAAATCAAAATCCTCCAAAATATTCAACATCAAAAACATTATTGGTAAATTTAAATCAATTTTGATGATATAAAATTACCGGGAAAAGATGAGCTTCTGATATCCGATATTTAAGATAAAATAAGCATTTTACCATTGGTACACGAATCGTGTACCATAATGCGTTTCAGTCCCAGTTCTAGCAAGAGACTCGGGGAATGAGGCTCGAGTCATAGCACCAAATCAAACGGCGTATGTAGACTGGAATAAACAGATGCTAGAAATTTGAATTCGAGCTGGTTTATTTCGTGGAACATAACTGATTTGAAATTAGAGTAAAAACGGAATCCATAACGGAATCCATTGAATGTAGATCAGTTTATATACATTCATAACGTGCGTTGCGACCCACTTATGTCCATTTCTAGGTCCAAAATGTTAGCGATATAGCTCCCTTAAGTGAGCACGTAGAAAAGGGTACCTGCATCAAAAGGTATTCAAACCAGCTTTGGAGACATCATGCTTAATATTTCACAGAATCAAGGGATGAACAAACAACTAGACTGCAAAATTTCAGGAGCTCTCTTTGCTTTTTGTCGACATAATATTGCCGTAGACATACGACAAATCGTCACGTTTCTCGCGAACCGACTTATCTGGGAATTTGATGTTTTAAGAAAAACACGTTTGAAATTTGCATTCTGTTGTTATCCCTGTTCAAACAATACTATTTATTTTTGATTTAATATTTCATAAACACACATCAGTATATAGTAATTCTAACATTACTATATATAAACCAGTTTAGTTGTAACTATAACGTTGACTTTGATAAGGGTCAAAGTTCATGATAGTCACATTCGTCATTTTGTTAAAAAACGAAGAAAACAGTACGGGTTACATTCGCTCCAATTCGTCGCCACTGTAAGGTCAATAATGATTGTTTTATCATGGACAGTACTTTAATAATATGTCATATATATTCGTCGATTGAGGAGAATTGTTTATCCAGAATTTCTCATATTGCTTTGGTATAAGAAGGCAAAAATATTAAATTCACACATAATCTTAGGGCATCAGATTGAATATAAAAGCTTAAAACACAAACGAAATGCTATGTTCATTCACTGTGTACAATAGCATTCATAATCGGATCCAGTAGACATGGTACAAGGGTTAATCAGCGAAATACTATGCCGCCACCGTAACACCACAGTTTTATGATTTGTTAGACAGGAGTGATGTAATAAGTCCGACAATAATAAATAACATATTTCTGATTTATTGTCGTCTTTTCCCACTTGCACTGGTTGTACGCCATTTTGAGACTAGCTGACGAAGACAGCTCGGGCGGCGATTGTTCGACTCCGGGCGGCTCTGTCAGTATCTAACAAACGCATTTAGTTCGCGTACAACTTTTAAAAACCGAATGTCAGTATGTTATTTCTCCCATAATTGGTTATCGCAAACACAGAGCAAACTGAAAGCGACTAATCCCGACTTAAAACTATAGTTTATAGCCTACTTACTACACTCGTCACAAGGCTTCCTATACATATTATAATATTCCATTTACATGCCATTCTTGTGCAGATTTGTTTGAATAACAGAAATGTACCGTGTATCAAAGATCAAAGAATAAAACCGCGCGTGTTGTTTTGAGTGGTTCAGAGTAAATGGCGCCATAAACCATGCAGTGTTCACCTTAAAACAGGTCCATTGATTTATGGTTAACTTTATAATACCGTTTAGACCACAATAAATCCACGACGATATTTCCTGTTATTTGGAGTTGTTTAGTTCCATTTCGTGTACGAGAGGGATTTGATGCAACGGTTAGAGAGTGGGATTTGTGACCTAGCGGTTGCCGGTTCGTTACCCGAATTGTTCGCCGAGTTCTTGTGTCCTTAAATAAGACACTTCATCCCTGCATTCCAGTCTACCCAGCTGTAAATGGGTACCGGTAGGATGGTGTATGTATTACACAAACTGTTGCGCCCCTTAAAACTTCGCGTACTGTATGTTTTAACCTTGACCTATTACGCAGTGATAAGCCTCCGCCGCAAAAAGAGTTCTCGCCTTTTATTATTAGTATAATGACTTCCTCATGTGCCGCAGGTTAGTTTTCTTCTAAAAACACTGTTTTCCGTTCCGAAAAATACAAAAGTAATTTTCTACCAGACAACCATGGTTCTATTCACCGAGACTAGATAATTTTTCTCGGTGTAAGGATATTATCGCTATAAATAAATTCATACACTGTTGAGAAAATAATCCCATTGGTTTGCTTAGCAACAAATCGAGCTTGAATCAACTCTGTACTGAAGATTTTGTGCGTGATATATATAAAATGTCTTCGCACATTCGGTTTATAATTAGCAATACACAAGTACAGTGGCAAGTGTTCTACTTCACAGACTTATACCTCAAAAGTACCTCCGCGTGAAATCCAAGATTTTGCTACATGTAAAAAAAAAAGGAAATAGTGCCCGTGCGCGTGCCAGTAACAGAAAAACTAAGAGTTCGCGCATAAAAATGCACGAACGGTACCAGGCGCGAGGTCATCAAGACTTGTAGGCCCCTGTGGAACAGGTTCTCACAAAACCAGTAAATTTAGATAAAGCTTCCTCGCATAGAAACCATGAAACAGGCCTAAAAAATTCATAATTATAAATCGACATTAAGAATATTACAGAATTCTATCATCGTATCCTTTGAAAATGATATAATAGTAATGTAAATATGTTTGTTTTTGTTTTTTTTTGCTTTTTGAATATGGGTAAATGTGCCATTTCTGTATCTATGGGTCTATTACCTAATTACTGAATAAATATATTATTATTATTATCTTATAATGTAGTCTGCGGTGCCAATAGTACCAGTATATAGAACAGCGTTTCTTTTCGCATAATTATCGGATTGAGTTGCTATTTAAATAGATATTTGTAGATTACTGCTACTTGAATAGCAAGAGGTCATGTGTAAACTTTGGTGAGCACATACAGGTCGCGATTCAATGGAATAGATTTACTTGAGCGACGTTTCGATTAGACTTTTTTAGGCTTTATCATGCCCGTGTACATTGGCCCGGTTCGTTCAGAAAAGTAGGAGGAGAAACCCGATATTATATTATTGCATTTCTTAACCTGAACTGCCCATCAGATAATTTCAGATTTATGGCGATTGAGGATAGACGAAAATATTAATTTAAACGACAGTTTGCATGGTTATTAGTTTATAATTTAATTAAAAGTAGAAACTAACAATTAACAACCAATAAAAATGGTTGTTAGAAAAAATATTTTATTGGCTTTTTGTAACAAAAGAAATTGTATTATTTCAGGTAGTAATTTCGTGTAATTATACAAACAATATTAATAAGACAACAGATGTTTGTGGATGCGTGCTATTCTATCATCTGTTCGATGTCCTATTTAAAACAAATGGAAAAGATATAAAATTTGATTTAACGTAATGCAGTTCTGATACCTACACGGGCTACTGAATATGGGCATACGAATGTGCTATGAGGGGTATCATGCCCACTAATCGGCACTACGGCCTACCCGCAAGGCTTCTGTTGCGTGCAAGCCTTCGTGTTGTTCGTACCACCCTGTACACTAACCACAGCAGTCTTATACTATTATATAGTCGGTAAAAAAGATATTTAACCCCAAGCATGGGATTTACTGGAAATGATTTACTCAAAACATAGCACGTCTGTTGTGTTATACATATTAAAATCTAGATCTCATTAAAAGATACATTATTATATGTAAGATTCAGCTAAAGAGATAGCCATTCTTGCTATACTAGTTCGAAAATAGATAATGTAAAATACTCTATTGCGAGCGAAGATATTAGCCTAGAAGGTTTGACAAGACGTGTGCAATAATCTCTACCACGGTACTGGTTGTTTAAAGCCAAGTCTCGCTCCTCCATTTTTAGCTTAAATCAAAATATGACTGAACTGTTCTAATCTATTTAATATCGGCGAAATCGGATACAACCGAGAGTTGGTTATGTTCTGGATAAGTTAATTGATGTCTAAGTAATAATTTAGAAAACATTTCGGGCCAAAACAAAGACCTACAATAGGAAGATTTAGCTCTTGCATAATGTATGTTTAACTTTCAACAAGTACTGTGAACATTTTGATCATTTATTATATATTGGCATTTAGAAATTCGGATACATGAGTTTGAGATGGTAGTGTATGTCCAAATCAAAAACACATTAAAGTATTGTTTTGATAAATCAACCTAATAGTTGACCAACATTCCGAGGTTTAAAAGGGTTAGATATTCTTGATTTGTGATCTTAAAATATAGTTTAGATATACATGTACAGTACCCAACCCTAGCCACCCTTCACATTCCTTTCGTTTTCTTACAAGCGGAGTTTTGTTTATTGCCTGTGGAAGCGTTTGCTTCAACTCCAAAGGGTAGTTGATTTCTGGAAATATTATAAGTGGATACATATAGTTCTTTTTAATAATGAACGAGCATTTTAAATGTTCGAATAGATCTCTAAATTTACCCAAAACTACCCTGACGTGGCATTCGCAATGAACAAAAAAACAGGTTAAAAACAAATAATTATATTTATCAAACTGTGTTTTTAGCATTTATGAGTAAATTATTCCGAAAATAATTTAACAAACGCTTCCAATGCATGCAAATAAAACGCCCCCATCCCATTCTCCTTTAAGCAAATTCGCTATAGTTAAGTTGTTGCAAATCTTAAAGAAAGGCATGCCACGTTATGCTATTTCGGAAATAGCTTTATAATATCATATTCGCCACCTCACTAACATAGACAAACTGAAAATTAAAAATCTGACGAAATGATTCGTCATTTTGTCAGAACTCAATGGTGCAGACATTTTGATATTCGTCACTTGATCGTCTGTGTGGTAGAAAATCCAGCAGCTTGCCATAAATGCAGATTAGCCAGAAAGTGCATAGCACTGAATTATACGTTTTGGCAGTAACAACTCAAAATTGAAAAATATGCAGATTCAACGGTTCGACAGAAACGTGATGAAATATGGGACAATCAGGTTATTTTAGGCTCACTGTGCACATAATAACACCTTAACTAGTTTTGTTGTCTCCAAAATGTTTATGTTTTAGAATTAACGCATAAATCAGAATGAACATATTAATATTCATTAGCTTTCTATGATGCATTATCCAATTACTCGTAGGATACCTGGCTTTACACGGGCATAAATTTGTCTGTGGTCCAGATTTGACAGCCTACACCATTCACGTGGTCGTGTTTTGTATACGTCAACATGAAAATGTGGTCGTATATTACCCTCGACCCCGCCCGTCCGCCCGACTATCAATCAGTCCATCAGTCATCCGCAATCTACAGGCTACATTTATCATTTGATTGTTTTTAAATTGAAATATGATGCTAACATTAGTAAGATGAATAGTGAAATGAAGAAGCCTTTTTAATTTCAATAACTTCCCTTAATTTCTTCTGGAGTCATATGGCCATTGTTTCACGTTGTTACATCTTGTGGACGCTATAACGACAGAAATTATCAACCGATCCGTATGAAATGTATATGCATCATTTAAATTAGTAAAACAAAGACTCCTATTGAATTTCAGCAACTTCCGTTAATTACATCTAGATCTATATGAAATTTATATGCATCATTTAAATTTGGGAAACGAAGAAGCCAATTGAATTTGAGCAATTTCAGTTAATTAAGTCGTTATTTATGGCCATTGTTTCACTTGTGAATGCTCTAACGACAACAGTTATTATTCGATCTGTCTATGAAATTTATATGTATCGTTTAAATTAATAAAACGAACAAGCCTATTGAGTTTCAGCAAATTTCCGTTAATCACATCTAGAGTTATGGGCCTTGTTTCACTTTGTTGAATCTTGTGAACGCTCAAACGACAAAAGTTTCACCCAATTTGTATGAAATTCATATGCTTTATTTAAATTAGTGAAATGAAGAATCCTAGTGAATGTCATAAATTTGTTTATTTTGTTGAACCCTGAGAACGTTCGTACATGAATTGGTAAAAAGGAAGGGCCTCTCGAATTTCAACAATTTCTGTAGATTATTTCAAGAGTTAAGGACCAAGTTTTAGTTTTTAGAACCTTATAAACCCTCAAACGATAAAAATTATACTGTAATCTGTATACAATTGTCTATTAAATGTTCCTAATTACACACAAAAAAAACCCGCGACAACCCTTGTAGACCGCCCGGACGATTTAGCGGCTGTGTGCTTATATTTTGTTTCCTAGCAACCTATCTTTTTTATTATTAAAAAATTTGATACGACTTTTGTGGGGGTGGGGCACGGCGACGAAGCGTAATTCGCCTTGGGCTCGAATTCACTGGCCTCAAACATTCATGGTGGGCGCAAATACATAAAAACATACATATACACACTTGGATTTTATTTATATAAATATCAGCGCGAAGTTCTCATGGCCACGAAGCGTGATGGGCGAACATACATACATACATTGTCTATTAAATGTCCCTAATTACACCAAAAAAAAACGCGACAACCCTTGTCGACCGCCCGGACGATTTAGCTGCTGTGTGCGTATACATACATATATACATACATAAACAATGGTACCTCCACGCTAAATCAAAACACACCTAAGTGGTCTTTAACAGTAGGAGGAAACTGACGGACCCAGAGAAATCCCACGGGATGAAAAGAAGCTAATCTAAGTTTGCTTACCCCCAAAAAATAATAGGCATCTAAGTTAGAGGTCTAAGTTGATATCAACATTCTTGAACCACAGAAGATTATAATTACTGGATTATTCAGGATGCTAGACTGATTAGTTTGGAGGCTTGTTCATATTTAAACTCAAAGTTCCTGGTTTTCCATTATTTCTCTAAGGCTATCTTTTTCGTATGTTATTATTTTATGAAAAGTAGCAACATTTATAATGTTTAAGTCACGGGTTGTAGCTGCATGTTTGTAAGCGCTTGAACGCGGGGGCATGTGTGATACTAATGTAGATATTCTTTGAAAATCAGTCTAAAATTTACAAAAGATAGTAAGCTGGCACTGCCAGGCAGGATACGCCCACATTTTCGAGAGATGGTTAGAGAACAAGCAAAACCGAAATAGGCGGGTCAAACGACAGCTAAATGATGTCTTACGTAGAACAAATTGCAACAAGAGGTTTTTTGTTTTCTATTGGCTCGTTATGATGTCCTAGGTAAGGAAAAGAAAGTTTACCAAAATCGGAGTCCAAATAAGGACAGGGGGCGTGACAAAATCGAAGATGGCGGCTGTCGATCAGAAATTGCCAATATCTCTAACACTATTGGATTTAGATACCATAAATGCATTGGGGACATATAGGAAGTCGGTACCAGCGAGTCCAAAAATTGCGACGGTATGTCTCTACAACGTCATGACTTCACTCTGACGTCACAACAGCATATCAGTCGTCGCATTTCTTCCAAAATTAGTCCATGAATGCATGTTAGCAGGAACGTATATCTACATGACTATGACTCACTGTAAAATATATTAAATTAGGTTTTATGTTATGGTTGATTACACAAATTTAACTATCTCCACGGTCGATTTCGTATGAAATTGAATTTCCGTTATTATCTTCTTTCCCGATCCAATATTTTGAGCAAACATAAAACTATTATACGTTTTTGTTGGCCAAAACGTTATATTAAACGAACTGGTATATTATATATATATATAATGTATTAATAATATACATTATATTATTATAATCAAAATGGTCTGAAGAGGTTCAAGAGAACTGAAAACGTTAACCATAAACATGTGTTTATTTCTTTTTTTAACGTAATTGTATTTATATTTCTCTGGGAGTAGTTCAAAGAAACTTTTTTTGTATATATATATATATATATATATATAGTTGTAGTAAGTAGTTGTTCTAATGTACAGTATTAAATATTATAGTATAAAATATAAAAATAACACCGATTTGCTTCTACATGTTTCAATATAGCATCATCATTCATCAGGAAGCCATTGATAATATAACTTATAACGTTGAAAGGTTACCCTTGTGACGTCACAATAGAGGTACATTACATTGCATGAATGAATGAATAAATAGTGATGATTAAATAAACAAATATTATAATATGTACATACACTATTCAGTTAGCTACTTGTCAAAAAGAGATCAATTAGGCTATTTTATTTGTTTAGCAGAGGTCTAAATTTGTTTATGAAATATTCCTCTTTAACTATCTCAGTGAGCATCTGGACATATGTGCACACAACTTTCATACCAAATTTCAAATATTCCCGTTATAGAATAATATAGAATGTGGACAATGTTTTTAAAGAATTGTTTAGTGGGTGCCAAAGTAAGTATTCTGAACTTTGACATCAATTGTATCCTACCTGCTCTAGTTTTCTGTCAATTTCTATGAATAAAGGCCAGAATGAAGCGGTTTCTGCGATCTTAATTAAAAAATATATTTTTTGATAAAATTTGATTAATTTTCAAGAAAACACATTTTTAAGTGACACAATAGAAAAGTCCAAAAATATAAAATGAAATGGGGTTTAACTTCCTACTGTTCTGCTCCTAAACTGGGCAAATAAAGAAAGGTATGAGGGAAATCTTCCCCCGTCAGCGGTGCTACGGCCTACTCTTATATCGAATTACAATTCACATGAGACCTTTTACGTGCACACCAATGTGTACACGGGACCTCGGTTTTTCGCCCCATCCGAACGACTAGACAATTGTCCTTTCCGGTCCTCCGTCCTGCATCACTGACAAGGGGGAAACAACGCCGGAAAATCTGGATGAACTTTCGCGGCCAATGCCCCCGAACTCCAAGCTAGCGAGCTTAACGACTTAGCCAGCGAGATCCCCCTATTAAGATACTGATGATGGAACATAAATTATTGTGTATTAAACATGCATTATTCAAGAGCTAAATCTGCCTAGTGCAGGTCTTTATTTGGGCATGAAATGTTTTCTAAAGTATTAATTAGACATTAATTAACTGATCCAGGCCTTAATCAACTTTGGACTTAATCAACTTTGGATGGCATCAGATTGTTCCGATATTAAACAGATTAAAACGTTTTAGTGATAAATCAAATATGGCGGTCCCAGACGCTTCGAGTCTAAGCTTGAATCAACCAGGACTGTGGTTGAAATTATTGCACACGTCGGCCAAATTTCAAATGCCAATATCTTCGCTTGCAATAGAGTAATTTGAATGAAATTTTCAAATTATTCATTTTACATCACCTCCTTTCGAACTATTATAGCAAGAATGGCTAGTTCTTATCTATATCTTGAGTAATGTAATTTTAATAAAGGCAGCTCAAAATCGGAAAAAACGATTCTGTCTAATGGACTAAAAAAAACACAGATAACACGCAGGATCAAAGGATGTAGAGTTTTAATTTATTTATTTGTTTTTTTGCATATATATTAAAATTCCAGAATAATTGAACATGTGTTTCATAGACATTTTAAACATGTTTTAAAATCAATCACGTATATTTTAAATTCTGTCTGATATATAGAAAGAGAGGGAGAATGGGACTTAACGTCCACTTGGCACGAAGTATGTAATTTCAGGGCTAACATATGGTTAAAAAATATTTCAATAATTCGATTGCGGGTCGGGTTTTTAGCTGTGGGAGGAAACCGAAGAAAACCCACGAGGTTGAACAGGTAACCCTTCTCCTTACCACTTACAACTGGGTAATCGAAATCACGCCAACTGACGCAATAAACATCCAACCCCTCTCTGTTATGATTGTTGTAAGCGAATAAAATGGGCTAAAAAAAACATTCTTTTGCGCCCCCGCATGGACTGTCCCGACACTTATTTTTGGCGATCTGCACCCCTGCTCATAGTACACTAATTGAGCCAAATCAGAACAGAACAATACAATGTATAACCTCATTTCATTTCTTCAACAATTGCAATGAATCCGTGTTCCTGCAGCAACTCTAATAGTATCCCCTATCGGCAATGTAGCAATTTCTCCGTTAATGTAACACATTGTTCTTCTTTATCAACCCAACATAATGGGCATGTACTCTTTTCTGAATCAACATTCCTTTCCGCTGTTAAGATGTATAAATGGACTAATTTTGGAAGAAATGCGACGTCCGATATGTTGTTTGATGTCATAGAGACATAACGTAGCAATTTTTTGACTCGCTGATACCGACTTCCTATCTGTACGCAATACATTTATACAATAGTTTTGGAGATATTTGCAATTTTTTATCGGCAGCTGCCATATTGGATTTGAACACGCCCCCTGTCCTTATTTGGACTCCGATTTTGGTAAACTTTTTTTTTCTTACTTAGGACATCATAATGAGTCAATAGAAATCAAAAAACCTTTTGTTGCAATTTGTTCTACGTCAAATGTTAGTTTGACCAGCCTAAAAGTGATTTTTCCTACAATCAAAGGCTATAATTCATTAAATTACAATTTGATATGCGCAAATATCGAAAAGAATCAAGATCTTTAGGTTATAAACATGCATTTCAAGTTTCATCAAAATCGAATCAAAATTATGACCTATACTGGGTCCACAACCTTGATATACCATATTTTAACACTATTGAGTACAAACGGCGGCCATTTTGTCTGGCAATTATGGTCCAATTTCCCTGAACTTCAAACTCAACCTTCGGTATGGTGTAACGGTGATAGAGTCAAGCTTTTTTTCAATCGGATAATAATCATAACCTCCAGAGGGACCATAGGCAATTTTTCGGGCAATCAGGGGCCATAATTCAGAAAGCTACGATATGATATGCGCAAATAACGAAAGGGACCAAGATCTTTGGGTTATAACCATGCATTTTAAGTTTTATCAAAATTGAATCAAAATTGTGACTTATACGGAGTCCACAACCTTGATATACCTTTTTATAACAGTATTCGCGTACATGCGGCGGACATTTTGTATGGCAATTTTGTTCCAAATTTTTCCGAAATTCAAACTCAACCATCCTTAGGGTGTAACGGTGATATAATCAAACGATTTTTTAAATCGGATAATAATTGTGACCTCCAGAGGGACCACAAGCTAAACAAAGACGATTTTGCGTATAATCAGGGGCCATAATTCAGGAAGTTACAATCCGATATGCCCAAATATCGAAAGGAACCAAAATCTTTGGGTTATAACCATGCATTTCAAGTTTCATCAAAATCGAATTCAAAATGTGACCTCTACAGGGTCCACAACCTTGATATACCATATTTTAACAGTATTCGCGTACGAATGGCGGCCATTTTGTATGGCAATTTTGGTCCAATTTTACCGAAATTCGAACTCAACCTTTCTTAGGGTGTAACGGTGATATAATCAAACGATTTTTTAAATCGGATAATTATTGTAACCTCCAGAGGGACCACAAGCTAATTAAAGACGATTTTGCGTATAATTAGGGGCCATTATTCAGGAAGTTACGATCTGATATGCGCAAATATTGAAAGGAACCAAGATCTTTGGGTTATAACCATGCATTTCAAGTTTCATCAAAATCAAATTAAAATTGTGATCCCTACAGGGTCCACAACCTGGATATACCATTTTTTAACAGTATTCGCGTACGAATGGCGGCCATTTTGTATGGTAATTTCGGTCCGATTTTTCTGAAATTTGAACTCAACCGTCCTTAAGGTGTAACGGTGATATAATCGAACGGTTTTTCAAATCAGACAATAATTGTGACCTCCAGAGGTACCACGAGCTAAAATAGGTGATTTTTCGGACAATCAGGGGCCATAATTCAGGAAATTACGTTCCGATAGGCGCAAATATCGAAAGGAAGCAAGATCTTTGGGATATAAACATGCATGTCAAGTTTCATCAAAATCGGTTCAAAATTGTGACCTCTAGAGGGTCCACAAGCTAAAAACCTGATTTTTCGTACAATCAGGGGCCATAATCCATGAAGTTTTGATCCGATACGTGCCAATATCGAAAGCAGCCAAGATCTTTGGGGGGTAAACCTATATTTCAAGTTTCGTCAAAATCGGGTAAGAATTGTGACCTGTAGAGAGTCCACAAACAATTGTGGACGGACGGACGGACAGGGGCGACGACATAATACGTCCACATGAAAATGTGGGCGTATAAAAATAAATGTATTTTGGTGCTAGTCATTATCGACCTCTCAGATTCCGGAGTAGAAACACATCCTTTTTGGGTTCATATTTCAAGTCTTAGAGATAAATCTCAAACTCTTAAGTCTAAAATATTTGCAAGACAAAACAAAAGTATTTTTTTTTAATCTTGAAATATTATGTGTATTAGCATTTTTATATACAAGTTGTTTCAATAAATGTTTAAATATACTATTAAAAAAAAGTAGTAAGTGTTATTAAAGTCACCTAATAAAACTGACGAAACAAATTTAACAAATGACAAAATGAAATGAAGTTCACATTCATCAATTTATTTCAAATAATCGTTAGACTAAGTAAGGCACATACTGACCATTATAAGGGTAAAATGATACCCGGGGTCAAACAGCAAAGTTACCACAGCATCATAACAAAGTCAGTAACGGGTAAATCCTCCTCTGTTTGCCAAACAAGCATTGATCCATCGTTGCATACTCCTAATGAGACATCGAAGGTCATTTTGGTCCAGATTGTCCCACTCCTGTTGCAACGCAGCAGTAAGTTCTTAGACATTGGCAGGGCGTTGTTGACGTTGACGTAACCTCTGTCCAAGCATGTCCAAGACATGCTCAAAGGGGGAGAGGTCGGGACTAAGTGCTGGCCAAGGTAATGTGGTGATGTTCTGTTGGAGGTAACCTTTAACGATCCTGGCCCTGTGACATCTTGCGAACGGCAAAACATGGACTGCTTAGATGTTGTCCCGGTAGTACTGGCCTGTAACACGCCCTGCAACAACATGTAAAGCCGTTCTTCCAGCAACAGTGATGCCTTCCACACCATAAAAGAACCGCCCCCGAATCGCTCATGTCTGATGACGTTAACGTTTGGAAGCGCTCGTTTCGACGACGCCCCACTCTCCTACGTCTGTCCAAAAACTAAACAGTGAACCTTAACTCAGCTGAAAACATCACATTGCTCCTGCTTAGATGTTGTCCCGGTAGTACTGGCCTGTAACACGCCCTGCAACAACATGTAAAGCCGTTCTCCCAGCAACAGTGATGCCTCCCACACCATAAAAGAACCGCCCCCGAATCGATCATGTCTGATGACGTTAACGTTTTGGAAGCGCTCGTTTCGACGACGCCCCACTCTCCTACGTCTGTCCAAAAAATCAACAGTGAACCTTGACTCAGCTGAAAACATCACATTGCTCCAGCGTCGATTATCCCAGTGTTGACGATCCCTACACCAACGACGTCTTGCATGAATGTGATGATTTCTCAAACAAGGGATCACGCGAGGACGTCGGCCGCGAAGGTGACCCTTATGCAGTCGATTCTGAATGGTCTGGCCACTCACTCTCACACCAGTGTCTGTTTGAAGACGAGCGCTGATCTGATTTGCTGTGATGACACGATTTCTCAAGGCCAAGGTACGGATAAATCGATCCGGGGCTTGAGTTGTCGACCTGAGCGTGGTCTGTCCTGTACAGATTGTGTATCACGGTATCTGGACCATAGCCTGGTTATGACAGACCGAGAAACATTCATCGTCCGCGCCACAACCGCCTGTGTTGTGCCGATCTGTAGCATGCCAAGGGCACGTAACCTTTCATTTTGGGTAAGCCGACGCATATCAAAATTTGTTTTCTGGTCACTAAAACAATAAACTGATGTTTCCACCCTGGAATTCAATGCCACAAAAACTGTAACATTCAAAGTCAGGGTGGTGGAAATCTTGGGTTGGACCACCATGATGTTCCCAAGCATCACCTGCATTCCATGCGGTAGCTATTGGTGTTTTTGGGCGTCACATGTTACTAGAAATGTTTCTTCTGTTTGGTTCTATAGTGTCTTTTTTCGTAGTCATTTGCATATTTTAGTATAAGCCCCCAAAATCAAATATCCCCTACTTTTTTTAAATAGTATTATATGATAACAATAAATTGTCAAAAGAATTTAACAATAAATGTTAAATGAATGAAATGGGGTTTAACGTTCTACTCTTCTGCACCTAACCTGGGCTAATCGAAGACGGGCATACGCCATACAGTGTGCTATCGGGGAACTTTTGCCCGGGCAGCGGCACTACAGCCTACTCGAATTCCAACTGTCAAGGAATCTTTTATGTGCACGCCAATGTGTACACGGGACCTTGGGTTTTCATCCTATCCGAACGAATAGGCATCTGGTCTTGTCAGACCCTCCGTTTTGCATCACTGACAAGGGGAAACAACACCGGAAATAGAGATGAAACTTTCTCGACAGGGATTGACCAGCCGGACCTTCAAGCTAGCGGGCCTTACCCACTTATCCCCAATAAATGTTAAAGAATTTGATTACAATAAATATTAAAATAATTTGATTGTGCATATCATTTTAAACAGTGATATTAAAATGCAGTCTTTTCAACTGTCCTCATTGAATTACATAGTTCAAAGTTCTCAAAAGGTGTTAGTAATCTGCTGTCTTTTCAGCTGTCCTTGTGCATCATTATCTATATTAGCCTCATTATGGTCTTCTTCGTTCGTCGGCATTCTCTTTCCAAACATCCTGGACATAATCTTTTTTCTTGTATGCAGTGATTGGGAAGGATACATGCTGCAGTGATGGTGCAACAAACTGTTTCAATTGATCGTGCATGAATGTATTTAAGTCTGAGAAATCGACCTTTTAGATGGGCAAATGCACGCTCAATCACCTGTCGCTTAGAGGAAAATGCTTTATTGAATTATTTGTGTTCACGAGTAAGATGTCCGTTGTCTCTGAGTGGTACAAGAAGCCATTCTTTTAACGGATATACTGCATCTCCCAAAAGATGGTAACGGTCATTTAAACATTTAATAAACCCTGATTGCCACAAGCTTCTGTGTTTTAATACCTGTGCGTCATGTACACGTCCAGGCCATCCACCTTGAACGCAGTTGACATCATTTTGTCATTACAACCCCCCTGTAAGATGATTGAATGACACCCTTTCCTATTATAGTAGGAGTTGGGACTTTCAAGTGGGGCTTCGATAGCGATAGGGACATCCATTGTTCCAGAATCAGAAGAATTTGTTGCTTTGTCAGGAAAGTCATTTGATTTTGGCAAGGTGGTGATCTTCTTTAGCAGGTGAGTAATAAGTGCGTCAATAACTTGTGACATGCTACGCATTAAGCTAAAATCAGACACATTAAACATATCACTTAAGACGTGAATCGTGTCGCTTGATGACAAGTATCTTAATGTCATAAGAATTTCTTTTTTAAGGGAATTGGCGATCTCCGAGACTGAAAGTTATTTACTTGAAACTCTGGAATACCTGCTAGAAATTGACAGAGTTCTTTAACTGTTGGGGCATTAAATTTAGAAAACCTCTTGCACTCATCTGGAAGGTATCTCGTAATTGTATACTCAAAGTATTTATGTGACTTAACTCGGTCTTCTCTGATGCTAGTAAGAGCAATTAAACAATAATAAATATTTATAGTTAAAATAAGATGATTAAACTTGTGGAATTTGCCATACTTTATATTGTGGGTATCACAAATTAAAATATAGATATTGACAGGAGTACTTGTGTTAAAAGGAGCAATAATTTCACCTTGGAAAATGTTTTCTTTTTTAAAACACTAGATGTTGGTTATTATTAAGTTTACACACTGCAGTCACATAATCATTTCTTTACCTTTTAACATGTAATCTCCAGCCAAAAACAATGTTACAACTTACTTACGCTATGATAAGATAAGATAAGATTTTATTGTATCATAACAACCGAAATTTAATTGAGAGGACAACATAAAATATAAATATTTACATAATTATCGATATGTGGCAAATGTAAACATTTACAAACAAAGCAGATGGCGATTTTAATGGATTAGCCTATGCCTTTACTAATATTATAAATATACACATGTATAAGCACATTTATCCCAAATAAGACAATGCCCTTCAAAATAGGCTACACCACCTGTATATAATGAGTGAGAAATCAACAATAAAGAGCGAGGACGGCTCTACAGTAGCCTACTATTTGAAACCCGTAGTTTCAAGGCGTTAAAAATTATGAAAATCTTGCTATATTCATTTGTATAGATGCCATGGGTGCAGTTCCCTTAACTCAGATCTTTTTCGGATAAATTTAATTGAAAATCCCGAATGTTCTTGTGGCGCGTCATCCGAAAACGCAGAGCATAATCTCATGGAATGTAATTTGTTTGATATTGAAAGAAATGAACATTTCGATTCTATACGGAGCTTCAGCACCAAAACCTTAAATAATCTTCTTTCGGGTGATTCTAGTTTCTTTGGGGTAAATACTGACATTAACATTTATATCTTTAATCAAGTACAAAAATATAATAAAGGAGCTAAATCGCTTATATTTGAGACCTACAAATTGACACAAATGATGTAATATGAATGTATATAAACTGATTTACATTCAATCATTTCCGTCTTTAATCTAATTACAAACCAGTTATATTCGGCGAAATACCCCTTATGTCCCAATCCAAAGTAAATCTCAAGCATCTGGTTATTCCAGTCTACCTGTTCTATGTCTCCATATAAGAATATGCGTCACCATCTAGCCTCGTTCTTTAAGTCCCTCTTTAAAAATGGGCCTGAAACGCATTATGGTATACGATTCGTGTACCAATGGTATACTTTTTTTTATTTTATCTGAAATACTATTTATCAGAGGCCCATGTTTTCCCGGTAAGATAATAACATCAATGTTATTTTGAATTGACAAATTTGTGTTTTCATTGTCGAAGATTTGGATGATATTGAGTTACGGACTTAGCTCCTTTAAATCAACTAAAAGGTTCAATTTATAAGTATGCGTAGTGCAGTTTGGTTTTTGTTTTGGTTTTTTTCATTTGCACAACTGTAAAAATGTGTTGATTGTTGTTTATTTTTGTGTATATAATTAAGAATTTCTCTATAATGGGATTTTAAACTTTTTATTATAACATTTATATCCTCCGTTTTTGTATGTTCTTTTCAATTGTACTATTATAACTGTCAATTACAATGTATGTGGAGAGAGCATCGGTAAGTTTTCGTAACTTTTGTCCCAATCGTTGTGTACTTTATTTATGTTCTTTATTTATGCACAACTGTAAAAATGTGTTGATTGTTGTTTATTTTTGTGTTCATAATTACGAATTTCTCTATAATGGGATTTTAAACTATTTATTATAACATTTTTATCCTCCGTTTTTTGTTCTTTTCAATTGTACTATTATAACTGTCAATTACAATATATGTGGAGAGGGCATCGGTAAGTTTTCGTAACTTTTGTCCCAATCGTTGTGTACTTTATTTATGTTCTGATACAATTAACTATGATTAAACCAAAACTCAATAACAAACTTTATGATACCCCCCCCCCCCTTCTGATGGCCAATAAAGTAAGAGTATAAATAATATGTACAACTATAGATCGCCATGATTAATGTATGATGACACTATGTTTTCTCTACCAGCTGTGTTACTATCCACCTCTTTATTTCCACTATGCGTGTTCACAAACTATTGCGACATGTATTGTACGGTTTGAGATGTTTTGATCATTAAAATTTATCTAAACAAACCTGTTTACACATACAGATATGCATTATCATGGTTCGTTTTTCCTAAGTGCATTTTGGTTTCAAAATACTTTTTTCATTTGTCATTAATATCTGTATATCAATATTTGACACATTTCTTGTGGATTTCAATAGTGACAACGGCATGATTCGAGCAACTTATTTGGGATCTCGACATTTTCTGATCGTTCAGGTTTGCTTATTAATAGGGTGGAAAGCATTCCTACACAATAGTGATTGATTAATATAGCTGTAGAGTCTGTTTATTGTTACCCCAATCTCGTTCCGAGAGTCAGCCGCTGGGTCGGAGGCCTGGGTATTTTAAGTGATTCGGCCATCAAGGCACGTAAAATAAATACATGTCACGTGTCAGTCATGTGATCCGTCACTTTCGGGGGAAAATGGCTACCCCGAGTTACCAGAGAAATTTCTCCGACATTTTTCTGGTTTCGAGATTTTTGTTACCCGCCTTTCGAAGAAATCAGGGGACTATTAAAATGGGTTCGTTCGTCCGCCTGTCCGTCCGTCTGCACGTCATTATAAATATTGACATTAACATTATTTGACCCTGATTCATTTATATACTTGATTGTAGTCCTTGAAAAATGTGTCAACAATAATAACTGACATTAACTTTATTAGGTGCAAGAACCACTTTTCATTGTAAACGAAGATAATTATTTTATTCATAACACCATTGAAACAATGTTATTTCATTCAAATAACATTGAATAATGTTCCTCGCTTGATATTAAAACGTGGCGTCAATCGTAAAATCTAATATGTCCGCCGTTTGAATGAATTCCTGATACTTGTCCCTCGCTCTTGTCTTAATATCATCGGTATAGATATTTAATTTCTGGCCTAAAATGCAGTAGAATTTGAAAGTAGCAAAAAAAGAGAAAAGTTTGGTTTGGTGACGTGTTTGAAATTCAAGATGGCAGCCACGCCATTCTTGGGCTTAAATTTATAAAAATGGTTTTAGATGGCTTACTACCCTTGAACAAAGTTTCACGCGCTACTAATTATTACGCATTCTGATGTGACCGTAGAGTATGAAATGAAATTATAAATATTGGGATGTGTATGTTAATTTTCCAAACAACATATTATTTTAATGGGCGAAGTAACCCCATACACGGATGAAGTCGTAATTACCACGTCTTGTTGAGTCATAAATCAATAAACACCCTCTTAACATCGATCACATATCGTTGCAATCGGTGCACATAATATTTTTTTAACAGCACAGCAAACATAGTTTTATTGGATTGTGAAATATATAACCCATGTTACCAAGTTACTCTATAAACAATAATAATATGCATTACGCATAGTGTGTGGACTTTTTCATCAGTATGGATCATTCGACTATGAATCACACGTTTATTAATATAATATTTCAGTCAAAATGGAGTAGAGAGAGAGAAATGGGGTTTAACGTCCACTCGACACAAACTATGTCATTTCGGGGCTAATATCTGGTTTAATTTTTTTCAATAATTCGCTTGCTCGTAGGAGTCTATAGTAGTGGGAGGTCCCGGAGAAAACCCACGAGGTTGGACAGACTGCCCTTATCCTTGTCGCGTACAACCGAGGATTCGAAACCACGCCAGTCGACTCAATGACAGTCTTTATGATACAGCACATATGTGATAACCATTCAGTCATCCAACCCCCCACAATGGAGTAGAACAATAATCTAAAAAAAACAACAGAGCTATAAATAAATCTAGTCAGTGGTTATGCAATGATTTTCAAGAAAAGTTTCCAAATTCTAGAGTATATGCAGAGGCGGACCCAGGGAATCATGCTGGGGGGGGGGCCCGATTTTTGAAAACATCGGGGTGTCAGTGGTGATTTGTGGCGCATATTTATTTTTTATACTGTTATATCCGCCTCTGAATATACGGATGGTATCGAAAGACAGTTAACATTAATAATTGCATGTTTTAATTAATTGGTTGTTTAAGCCCTGCTTCGCCCACATTTGAAAAGGTTTACGTTGGGCTTTTCAAATCATTAAGTTGAATTTTCCAACCTTTTTTAAATTAGGTGTGTTAAGATGAAATTTGTATCATCAATTAATTGGAATGTTGTAAAATTGTACAAAATGTTGACCAGAATAAAGATTGGGACATATTATTTAGTTGCAACAAGAGTGGTATTGAGCCTTTAAATATGAAAAAAACTGTAACACATACTTATGGAAGAAACATTACTGATTTATTTAGGCGACGTTTGTAACACTATCGTTGTGATAACAGATAACAGTTTCGTAGATAAAGGATTTATTTACATCAGGTATCTAAAACAGCTTCGGTTACATACATTCAACATGAATACAACAGCGATACATAATCCTTAAACTATTACTACTACGGGAACACATCTACAGGAACACATCTTCGCCGCGAATATAGCGGTGGACGTTAAATCATATAATATTTATACTTTGTCACGACTAATTTTATAAACTAAAATTTGTGTTCAAACACAAACAATTATAATTTATATTCTTTTAAAAACAAAATGACTCACCGTAAAACAACAATCACACACAATTTATGTTCCGTCGCCATTGATCTGAAAGTCTTTTGTAGGTTTATTTCTTTGATTTATCTGTGCTTGGTGATTTTCTCCATTTCCATCCTTCAATATTATGAATTTTCATTTCATCGAAACCGCGCCTGCCACACATGGTTTCACAAATAAACGTTTCAGTCCTGCATTGTTTGTTTTGTTTTAAAATTATTTTTTTCCCACCAACTCAGCGGATGTCTAGCGGTAAAACCTCTTTTGTCTGCCACGCAGGATTTTCGTCGTTATCACAGGAACACAACCAGAGGTCTTGTAGGTCGATATCACCAATAACTAATATTTGTAACACTATCAGTGTAAAACTGAATATCGGTTTAGTAAATATAAAGAATGTATTTACACCAGGAACACATCTACATAATACAGCAATACAAATACTTAAATTATAAGAACTAGGCTACGACACGAACACATCTACATAATATTAAATCTACTAGTCTTCTACAGTAACTAGTCTTGTACAGAAACACATCTAACAATATAACATTTTAATCTACTATTCTACCCCTCTCCCAAGGCAGCGGCTGGACTCAGGTGAGTCCGTAAACCCGTCCAAGCCTTTCTTCTCCCCCGGCTCCTCACTTACTAACTGTCAGGGAACTCCTCAATTTATACCCTTGCACACATGTTCATATCTGCAATTGTCTCTTTTATCTCGTCACGGCATGTGCATAATCTCTTGAAGTCATGTGGATCTTGTACACAAATCATGTATAGCTGGTAATGGACATATTGAATTAATTAGATTTAATAAGATAGTCATATGCCAAAAGTTTATATATACAGGTGAAAGTCAAAATCATGTATTGTCAAAACTAGCAGAGTTCATTAAGTTTTATGCACCTAAATCATAAATGGTATCCCTTTTTACACGTTTTGAAGAGTTTTCTCTCAACGTTTTCAAGCAAGCACAGTAACAAATTTGTAGAACAAATGTATATAGGCAGACAATGCCAACAAATCAGAAACCATGCATGACAACAACAATATATAATTGCTCTACACATTTGTTACTGTACTTGCTTCAAAACGTTAAGAGAATACTCTTCGAAACGTCGCCTATATAAATCAATAATTGTTCTTCCATAAGTATGTGTTACAGATTTTTGCTCTATCCAGTTACTAAATGCCCCTAAAAGAGGCATATTACGCCAAGTTAACGACACGTTAAGGTTAACGGGGCTTCCAGCAACAATCTTTCTCTCCGTTAAAGATATAATATAATAATAATAATATTCAACATTACAATCATAATCGTAAAGTTTAGTCGTGGGTCAGATATTCTAGGCTCTTGCATATGTTGCAGACAGCCCATTATTACCCGGCGGTACCAGGAGTGCCCCTGTTAGTAAACAGGTAGTAGTCATTAAGAAGGTGTTATGTCACTGTGACGTTCAAACCGTGATTTTTGAACGATAAACACTATTAGTTGAGTTAGTTACACACCTGCTTATTACTGTATAGTTTCTACCCACTTTCTCTTCATGCTAAATATTTATTTGACAAAAAGTTGCATTAATCATTCGACTTAAGATACACTATGTTAGGTTTGGATAAAGAGCTTACCATTCTTGATATAATAACTCAAACATAATGTAAAATGAAAATATTTAAAATTTCATTCAAATTACTTCATTCTGAGACAATTTAAGTATAACTGTAGTTTTGACAAGATCTGTGCATTGTGGTAACCAGGGCACTAGTATATTCGAGAGTAAGCCTCACTTTCCCATTTCTAAATTAAATTTTTAAATGCCAAAGTGTTGTAATCTAGTTATAATCTCATGTATCCGATGACACCGAGAGTTGATTATGGTCTGGATAAGTTAATCTATGTCTTAATTAATGATTTAGATCACATTTTAGGTGTAAAGAAAGGCCTGCAATGGAGAGACTTAGCTCTTGCATAATATATGTTTAATAAATTAATGTCATACTTTAATAAAGTATGATATCCGATAAACAGTGTTATATGTGCAATTATTAATTTATATTGTAATCTGATTAAAACACAGATCCTATTTCGTTTCGCTTTTATAATTCAAAATTTCGTTTTACTTTTCTTAACTACACTAGGATGTGGACGAGTTGTTATCATTGACGAGTTTTGAATGATGTGCGGCTTTAGCCAATGAAACGGTCTGTTACGGTGAGTTTTGCACGGAACTGTGGGTAAATCACTAGAAACGTCAATGATAATGTCATAGGGCCAAAAGCCGCTCATACAACCCCTGACGCTACATTCCACTATAACTGATCAGATCTTCATGTAGTGTAGGCCATCAAAAGTATAAAAAAACGAAACGAAATATAGATCTGTATTTTAATCCGATTGTTTATACTGAATTATATAGACAATAAAACAATTAAACTTAAGACCTCCCAAAATAATATGTACTTTAACACACACAAATAGTTATTATTATTATGGTGTATTTATATCGCATATTTCAAATTAGTGCACAGATGTTCTTTATAAACTTAAAAGATACAAACATACATGTAAATAGTCAAAGGCAAAAAATAAGATTATATATAAAAATTATCGAACCAAAATGGAAATATAAATACAACTTAGTTAAGAATTTGAATAAAAAGACTGTATCAAAAAGTTTGCTAAATAAAAAGGTCTTGAGCTTTTCTCTAAAAGTCGAAAGTGATGCACAGTCGAAAGTGATGCATCTATTGTAATAAACTTCCTAATTTTGGCAATGTTCCTCAAATTAAAGTAGCCAACTTTACACACATTGTTAATCTGGGACTCAATATTCATGTTAGAATTGAAGATTACATCAATGTTCGGGCTGCAGTAGAATTAGCGATAGATGGGTCACCAACACAAACAGATAGATCGCCAACTAGCTTTGAGAGGTTGTGTTTTGAACCAAGTACTTTGTTTTCTCAACGTTTAGTTGAAGGAAATTCTGTAACATCCAGGGTTTAGTACCATCTATATATTTTTCAATATTGAACTTGGGTAGTTTAAAATTGATGGGATCTGATGGCTTGAAGGACATATACAGTTGGGTGTCGTCAGCGTATAAGTAAAATTCAAGTCCGAATTTGCGAACAAGAACGCCAAGTGGGGATGTATACAGACTGAACAGTATAGGCCCCAGTACTGACCCTTGCGGAACTTAAAATAGAAGCAATGATTCAGCCGAAGATCTGTTTCCAACCAGAACCCTTTGTGTTCTCTTGCTGATGTAAGATTGAATAAGTTGCAATACATCGCCTTTAATTCCAAAGTCCGTTTTAAGCCGGTCTAACAGAACATGGTGATCCACTGTGTCGAAGGCGGCTGATAGGTCTAACAGCATCAGTAAACCACAGTTGTGATTATCCATAGATGTGTGAATATCATTATGAACTCTTAGTAATGCCGTTTCAGTGCTATGGTTCATCCTAAATGCACTCTGTAAAGATTTCAATAAATCGTGATCACTTATATGGCTTGTAGTACTTCATCATTAAACCATTCAGAATTCGGTCGTATTCTGATATGCTATGTTTTTGCAGGATGAAGTTTGTCAAAATACGTTGTAATGTTTCATTGAATTGTATATCTGTAATGTGAGGAAACTGAGTTTGTCCTAGTTCAGAGGGAAACACGTTTCCGTCAAAGTTGTTTTAAGTTCCAAAGTTTTAAGCTGTGAGCTTCGCAATGGATGTCTCAGAACTTCTTGATATAACTAGGCCCTGTATATGACCTCGTGTGTGGGTTTTAGTTTCCACGTGTTGATACAGTGAATGGGTGTCAAGAATAGTCTTGAAGTGATTTATACTTGTTTTTATTATAATGGGAATAAAATCTCCAGTGATAAGACGTTCGGAATTACTATGAGATACATCCTCTAGGAATTTTTGAAATTCGTTAAAAAATAATTTAACAGATTTACCAGGAGGGCGATAAATAATTATTATGCGCAGTTTTTTCTATTTATTACTAATAAGACAGTTTAAACACTCAAAGCTTTTGATTTTTTCTGATTTAGGGTTGGTTGACTTAATCGATGATTTCAAGATAAGTGCAACACCCCCTCCTCGCGTCTTTTACGGCATTTAATATTAAGTTGTGCGTTCTCTGTATAATTTATGTTGACGTTCCTGTAATATACGAACAAGGGGAAATTCTTTCAATTGCATAATATAACATTCATAAGGATCTACATTAAACGGCTGGTTCCACGTGGATTCAGGAATAACAAGAGACTTATCTCCTTGTTTAACAAATGTACAATAATCTTTAACAAGTTTAAGAATCATTTGAAATTGGTGCAATTCTTCTAAAAATCCGGCACCAAATTTACTCGTTTCTTTAAACAATTTACTCTTAAAATATTCGTAAAATACCGCATCATTTTTAAAACGACTAATAATGTTTTGTCTGTCGGCCGGACTTACAGCATATCCTGTATTCGCTAAATTCTTATTACTTGTAATATATATAATGTCCTGGAAAGTCCAACACAACTTCCGTTTTAACAAAATCAAAGATTGGTCAAAATATTCAGTCACCATAATCATGTCAAATTCGTTGTCCATTTGCTTAGTAAAGCTGAACACGTTCAACATACCTCCATTAAATTTGAAATCATTCAGAATTGGCGGTGTTCCACCGGTATAATCATGGAAAATATATGGGTTAGTTTTCATTTTTTGGTTTAAAACTGAACGTGTAATATTGTGGTAGAACAGATAAGAAATATAACGTTCGACAGGTTCCCGAAATATAGCCAGGAAAAATGGGTGATTAGGAATAAGTTGTTCATATATATGTTTATTATAAACAGTATCCACAGCTAGTATATTATATTCTTGTCCTTTAGCCACAGGGATAATCTTTTTGTGTGTGTTTTGATCCAGTCCACCAAGAACCCAGAAGTATTTTCCGTTTTTATCCGGAAGAACAACATTCAGATTGTTTCTAAGTGCAAATCTATGTAATATGTTTGACATTGTGGTGCTTCCACATTTGTGCACCTTTAAAAACGCAATGTTGGTTCTTCTGGTACACTGTGTGGTATTCCTTGTGGATGAGCTGAAGATCGATTCATGTTTACTTGCATATGGCATGATATCCCCTTTGGGTGGCGGGAAGTTTGAAGACAGGAAGTTATATCCAAGTGCCCGGAAGTTGCCACCACTGATCATCAATATGATTCCGACTACAACAAAAACAGCAAGCCTGCAAGTAAAGGAAAATCAAACGGACTAATTCAGATTTGACAAGGGTGCAATATGTGTAAAATCTGATCTCCGGTCACATAATATATCTCTGAAACACAAAGTCCTAGAATGCGAATTGTAAGAAAAACATGTTACCTTTATCACGTTCAAAATGTTCCTTTGATAGGGGTATAACTGCGGCAATGTCCCTCGGGACTAACATATGGTTTAATTTTATTTCAATAATTTTTATGAGCGTAGGGATCTTTAGAAAATCCACGAGGCTGGGCAGGAGACCCCAGTCCCTGTCACGTACAACCAGGAACCGAAACCACGCCAGATGACTCAATGACAGGCTATGTATGTACCTAATATCCCCTTTCCTCTCATTCTGTATGGCTCCGCCAGGAAGCACAGTCAATCCGTAGTCATTTCTAGTCAACAGATTTTTACGAGTCGAAATTGTTTTGCGAAAGTTACTTTAAATATCGTTTGCTGACTATCTTTCCGTGCTCTCCGCAATTAAACCAGGATCGATCCGAGGGTCTTTCCATGTTATTCCGTATACAAACGCAGTTGCCGCAAGTTATCCGCATGTATACTTCAGGCATTCCATCTCTTTTCCCGGGTGTGAAATGGTTGCGGATGACCTTCGTTCATGTAAGAAAGAATACGGCAGACCTTCGCCTTCGAAAGGAAAGGGCGGTTTATCAGGGAATGTTTACGAAGGAGATGCGGATGGGTCGCACAAGCACGAGGGATAGCCGGTCTGACGACAGATTAGGCGCGGTTAATAGAGACTTTTGGCAAGCGTAAATGTCTGCTCCATATCGCGTATCCGTATGGATTTTAGAGTGTGACGTCACCAATCTGTCATAAGGATACGGCAGCACGTATCTAACAGCTTTTATACGGAATAGTCCGTATAACATCTTCGTGTCTTTTTACCGTCTTTTTGCTACTTTTAGATAGAGAAATGTTGTATCTGGGCGGTTTTTTATGAATCATTGTTTATTGTAATAGACTAAGGTTTATTTGCTGTGGTTTTAACCATGATGGTTGACCTATATTCTAAATTTAGGGAGGCGGAAAAGGATTTTATTCTGTGGTGAAATTTGTGAAACCAAAAATTACAGTCGAGTCGAATTCTAAGATTTTTTAATTTGATTCGATAATTATTTTTTTTTAATAGCTCAGCGACTGTCGAGCGACTTCACCCCCCCCCCCCCCGGAAAGTGGTAGACTATTATGGGTACTTGACTAGTACTGATGGTGATCTTGGTAATATCTGCCATTACTTTAATAGAACTAAGCTCAACTCATCGACGCATACGTACGCGACGCAAAAATCTGCCAAAACTCTAAAACTAGTGACGCAACGTATCACGTATACGATACGGATGGGAAAATTCCGCTTGCCAAAAGTCTCTACTATACGGGTCATTTGCGTACTGCATGCGGTACGCGAGAACTACTTGCAGAAGCGGCGAATCAATCGCGGTTTGTTTGCGGACTTGGCTCGGAAAAAAAGTCGTGGGAAGTCGACCTCTATTTATAGATATTTCTACCACGACAACAGAGCTGCGGAAAAAAAATCACGGAATGAGAACGGAAGACATCCGGATAATTTGCGGGTCACATTCGGTATAATTGCTGAATCTGGCGATACTAATCCGTTTGGCAAGGTAGAACTACGGAATAATCGCTTAACACTTTACGTTCTACGCGGAATAAATGCGCAACAAGGGCGGACGATCTTCGGCAACAGCGTTTGGTCACGGATCAATCATGGCATACCTGCCGAAAAATTGGTAAAAAGTGCATGATTTGCACGTGATTTAGCCTATAAAATTGCTGTTTTGAAGAGGAATGTCTGCGGTATACATGCGGACGACTTGCGGCAACTGTATTTGTATACGGAATAACAGTGGAAATGTTGCCAATGTTACGGATGGCTCCCGGTTTAACTGCGGAAGAGCACGAACAAATTTTTCCGCAAACGTTCTTTTGAGCATGTTCAAAAGAACGTTTGCGGAAAATTTTGGACGCGTGAAAGGCTGCGGATGATGTGCAATAAATATGGATTCACTGCGCTTCCTAGCGGAACAATACGGTACAACAGTAAAGACATACGGTACTTTGCGGTATAATTGCGGATTTTCTCCCGCAAGTATTGCGCGATCTAGTGAAATGGGGATACAAGTCCGTTCTTTCTGTCTTCAAAACAGTAATTTTAAATCCGGTGTCATTCTTTGCTCTTTACCGATTTTCCGAAGTTACGTCGTGGTTGGCTGAGACGAAACGCGGTTGCCGAAGATGGCTCGCGCTTGTTCCGCAGTCATTCCGATTTGCCAAACGGATTTGTACCTTCAGCTACCACATTTTTCCCGAGTATTTTCCGCCATTGCCGAATGTAGCCCACAAGTTGTCCGAAAATCGTCCGTGACGATCCGGGCGCTTTCTTAAATGTTCCGCAGTTTCGCCGTGATATGTACCGTAGATTACCCGTATGTGTTCCAAAGAAACCGTGACTGTATCGAAGATATTCAGGGAGCGTTTGAAATGGACATTTTCCGTGTATTTATTTCCCACTTTTCCGCGTAAAAAATGCCGAAGGTCTTCCTTAGAAGCCACGTCAGTGAAATTGGGATATAATATCGTATTTTTCATCTCTCATATAGCTACAATGTTATCGCGCTTAATACAGTATAAGAGGTCTTGGGTTCAAACGCACAATTGTGAACACGTTTCATTACAGTTTGTATTAAAATAAGCAATTTTATCACAAATAGTGAGACTGGACCATTAAAACAGTTACCGAATAGTAAGTTATTCTTTGTGGTAAAATGTGTTCTACATTTTCGAAGCGAAATTTCTTATAATGTTCAAGCCGCGATCAACCCACCTACGTGAAAGCCAAATATCGCACGCGTTTACCACGTCCACCGGTTCCCTGATAAGGTAATGTTATTACGTTTTTTAACTATGAATGCCATACATGAATACAATCTAAACGTCAGACTCGCCCTACCTGCAGAGAAGTGACTCTAACACAGTGATAGCCATGATATTCAAATGACGTTATCTAAAAGTAACAGGTCGCGAGGTCACGGCACTGAAGTCAGTTTGTATACAAACAAACGAAAGTAAAATGACTTTGACAAACAGAAAGCCTGCGTCGTATAAGGTTTGTCTGTGCAATAACACGGACACAACTCGAGATTGAATAATAAAACCCCGGAGGAAAATGCGATTTTATCAAAATAAGCAAATTTAAACGGACATTTGGCACACGCGGGGGGCCGCACTATTTTGTGCTTCGGTCAGGTCTATTTCACATATAAACAATGAATTCTGCTAATGTTTTAGCGTGGGGATTGACTAATAGTTAATTTAAGTTCTAAACAAAAAATTTAAAACCTAAACGCAATTTTAAAAAAAATAGGCAGATTCTGGCTTGGATTCCTGCGCAAAATCGCCATTCACTGTGTACGTGCGGAAGGACCGCACTACACGCAAAACAAAAATATGCAAGATACACCTGGGGCAGCCTAAAGCATCCACTGCGCTGTACAGTCCCGGGCCTTAGATAGAACCACTACGGTGACTAGAGTAGGACAGAACACTTCAGCAGTGGAACCATTTATATCACTCATAAAAGTACAAAAGGCGCGCGAATTTCACTTGAGATCTATCTACTAAGACTGCCTGTAGATTTCCTCAAGGTTACGAGATGTAAACAGGGTTAGGACACGTGATTTAACTGTATGATGGGGTAATTTTGTTTAGCAATTCGACGAAAATTCCCCATACTACTGACTACTAAAAAAAAAAACCTGCTTAGGAATCATACCTTTTTCCCTTAAACTTACTATTTCAAATTTTAGTTATATTTTTAAAATTTTGTAAAATAAAGCCTTAACATAGATGGTATCCATAAACAGTCCAACATTGTTAAAGAATAATCCTATTAATCCTAAAATTCACTATTGCCAGCTTAGAAATTGGAACGTTCGAAAATGGCTAACCCATGTTAGCAATAGCAAAACAGGAGAGGGAATTGTGTTATTTCATTTGTGCTTGATAACGACAAGAAGATACTTGTTGAAACGTTGTGCTATATTGTGTTATTTCCTTTGTCATACATGTTGAAGGGTGGTAAATAATGCCCATGCATGATCGTATAATAGTGAGTTGATAACCCATCGAGCATAAGACATAGAAATAATTATGTTTTCACTTTCTTAGAAAATTTGAAATTCTCACTTTAAGTGACTGACATGGAGTCGAAAGTTTTTTTGAATTATGACATATTATATTGATTACTTTTAATTTATAGTTTTTAACTCACATGCAGTTCAGTAAAAATCCATATTTTCTGACAGGATACATATTTAATAAACTGTTATCTTTACACAACCTAAAACATAAATACATATAGTGACTTCAGATAATTAACATTATGAAACTAGACATGCTTGTTCTTTGGACACTTGCGTTTTGATTGTTGACATGACGTCAAAATTCTAAGATCGCAGCGATGAATAAGCGAATGGAGAAAACAAAAAAATCAATAGGATTAAAACAGACTCCTCCACTAGGTTTCGCGAAACATCAAGATAGCGGTTTACTTGTTACGGAGCAGCATACTATTAGATCGATGGTGTTTCAATTCATCATATCTTTGTAATCATTGAATCCGTCTTCAATTAGCTCAGGTTAAGTGCATAACAGTAGGACGTTAAACCCCATTTCATTCATTCGTAATCATTGAAAGAAATAGAACCATTTTAGACTGATATTCCGATTTGAGATTCAATTTTTAATAATGGTGTGTCCACAAGATTTCTATATCGCCCAAATCAAACTTAAAGACTGTTTTACCATGTTTTACCCAGCTATCATTTTATTTCCGAGAATTAGTTTTTGCCCCCCGCCTTTCGAAGAAAGCAGGAGAGTATTAAAATGGGTTCGTCCGTCTGTCTGGGACACAATAACTCCCTTCCTAATTTTGCTAGAATGTTCAAACTTGGTGTATGTTTTGGTAAATGCATTGATAAGGTTTGAAGATGAGCATTTTCTGCCAAGGGTAAGCAGAGATAAGCAATTTGATTGATTGATGCTTTGGGATACGATAACTTTAGTTCTAAAGTGAGAGTGATGAAACTTAATGTATAGTTTCATTATATCATTACCTTGACTTAGTTCGATAATGAACATGTTCTGTTCAGGGTAAGCAAAGCGAAAAGCAATTTGATTAGTCGAGACTTTTTGAGCACAATAACTCTCCTTCTAATTGAGGTAGGTAATTCAAACTGATAGAGAGTGAGGAACTTTGTGTATAGTTTGATTGCTCAAAAATAATGTGCGTAACCGGAAGTTTGTTTTTTTATGTGGTTGATTATCCAGTATTTTTCGCCAAGTCAAGTAAGAGGTGCGCCCTTCCCGCAATAAATCCATAATCCTTGAGTTCTAGTAGCCCCTCGCAAATGGCAAAAAATCCTGCGGTGTAAATTTGATACCCAACATTATAATCATAATCATAATGCTTAACTGTGGGTCAGATATGCTACAAATCGGCTCTAACATAATATGTTGCATACAGCAAAACTTTGCATATTTATTAGTTAAAACTGTTAGTAACCATGTAGTAGTCATTAAGAAGGTGTTATGTTCCTTTAGTGTTCAACCCATGATTTTTGAACTATAAACCACTATTAGTTCGATTAGCTAGTTGCACACCTGCTAATTACTGTAAAGTTTCTACCCACGGTCTCTTCATGCTAAACATTAATCTGTACTATTGAATTGTCAAAAAGTTTCATTAAAAAAATGACAAAAAGTTGTATTAATAATTCGACTTAAAAGATAAAAAAGAATTTATTCTGTAATATAGGTCCAAGACCAAAAGTTACAAATATAATATATATACAACAATACTTACATGGTAAATGGATTAAATAAATAATTTATAATAAATGTTATATAATGTAAAAAAATCCAGATTGGTTAGAACTTTTACGGTAGTTTGTAATAGACATACATAGAAATTAAAGACAAAATATTAGGATCACTGGTATTTTATAAATTTAATTAATTATGTATAATAAATATGCAACAATACTTACATGGTAAATTGATTAAACAAATAATTTATAATAAATAATATATAATGTAAAAAACCAGATTGGTTAGAACAAACTATTACGGTAGTTTGTAATAGATATACATATAAATTGAAGACAAAATATGAGGATTATTGGTATTTTATGAATTTAAATAATTATGTCGATTTAAATAGAACAAATTAATAACATCAAAAGAAACCGATCTTATATGTTTTGTTTTACAACATTCAAACATAAAATGGAATAGAACAGAACTTCTTCACATTGGTGACATAATGGGCAAGTGAAATCTACAGTTAGACTTCTCTTCAAAAGAATTGATTTAGTGGGTAAAAGATTTAATCTAAACTTTGTAATGTTTCGTTTATGTATAAAGGGAATATTACTTGATAAATGGGTATCCTGGCTCAAACTAGTTTTAAAGTTAGAATACTCTCTTAAACTTTCACTTTCTGATCAGATCTTTATGTAGTGTAGGTCATCAAAAGTATAAAAAAAACGAAACGAAATATAGATCTGTTTTTTAATCAGATTGTTTATACTGAATTATGTAGACAATTAAACAATTAAGAACACGATCTCTCAAAACAATATGTAAATTAACAAATACACGGATATAAAAAAAAAAAATTGTCTTTTAAGGCTTTTAATATTTAGTTGTGCGTTCTCTGTATAATTTATGTTGACGTTTCTGTAATATACGAACAAGGGGAAACTCTTTCAATTGCATAATATAACATTCATAAGGATCTACATTAAACGGCTGGTTCCAAGTGGATTCAGGAATAACAAGAGACGTGTCTCCTTTCTTAACAAATGTACAATAATCTTTAACAAGTTTAAGAATCATTTGAAATTGGTGCAATTCTTCTAAAAACCTGGCACCAAATTCACTTGTTTCTTTAAACAATTTACTCTTAAAATGTTCATAAAATATCAAATCATTTTTAAAACGACTAATAATGTTTTGTCTGTCGGACGGACTTACTGCATATCCTGTATTCGCTAAATTCTTATTACTTGAAATATATATAATGTCCTGGAAAGTCCAACACAACTTCCGTTTTAACAAAATCAAAGATTGGTCAAAATATTCAGTCACCATAATCATGTCAAATTCGTTGTCCATTTGCTCGGTAAAGCTGAACACGTTCAACATATTTCCATTAAATCTGAAATCATCCAGAATTGGCGGTGTTCCACCGGTATACTCATGGAAAATATATGGGTTAGTTTTCAGTTTTTGGTTTAAAATTGAACGTGTATTATCGTGGTAGAACAGATAAGAAATATGACGTTCGACAGGTTCCCGAAATATAGCCAAGAAAAATGGGTTATTAGGAATAAGTTGTTCATATATATGTTTATTATAAACAGTATCCACAGCTAGAATATTATATTCTTCTCCTTTAGCCACAGGGATAATCTTTTTGTGTGTTTTTTGATCCAGTCCACCAAGAACCCAGAATTGTGGACCTTCTTTATCTGGAAGAACAACATTCAGATTGTTTCTAAGTGCAAATCTATGTAATATGTTTGACATTGTGGTGCTTCCACATTTGTGCACCTTTAAAAACGCAATGTTGGTTCTTCTGGTACACTGTGTAGTATTCCTTGTGGATGAGCTGAATATCGATTCAGGTTTACTTGCATAAGGCGTAATATTCCCTTTGGATGGCGGGACATCGATCATCAATATTATCACGAATACCACAAAAAGCACTAGCCTGCAAGTAAAGGAAAATCAAACAGACTAATTCACATTAGACAAGGGTACAATATGTATAAAATCTGATCTCCGGTCACGAAATATATCTCTGGAACACAAAGTCCTAGTCCTAGAATGCAAATTGTAAAAAAAAATGCTGCCTCTATCACGTTCAAAATGTTTCTGGAATAAGGGGTTTAACTGTGGCAGTGTCCTGTTCATTTTTATTTCAATAATTCTCTTGCGCATAGAAATCGTTAGTGGTTGAAGGAAACCGGAGAAAACCCACGAGGTTGGACAGGCGACCCTAGTCCATGTCACGTAAGTTGGGTAGGAGAGAAATATGGCATAGCAGTTGGGTTTCGTCAAATCATAGCAGTTGGGTTTCGTCAAATTATGCGGAAATGGCTTCAATGGGAATGGGTTTATTCTATGTTAAGCCATGTGCAGTTCTAAACAAAACATAAAGCATTTTAAAAAAAATAGCAAAATTCTGGCTGGGATTACTGAGCAAAATGGTGTAAAACGTACGTGCGAAAAAAAAGAGCCAGCTACCATTTAATTTTCGTCACGTTAGTTACGTACGATATGGAAAATGAAGTATGATCACGTAAGACAGTACTCATGCTATTTATGCCCGGGCGGATATTTTAAGATGGATAGGAGATACATTTCGCGTAGCAGTTGCGTTTCATCAAATCATAAAATTATGCGGTAAGGCGTTCACCTGTAATTCAATCGGAATTGGTTCAGTATATGTTAAGCTTTGTGCAGTACAGTTATGGGGTCAGTTTATGTGGAAATTAAGGGACCTATCATGTTCCTGAAGCAACGGTATACTAGTTTTATAACTATTATCCGTTGCTTACGCAGCACCATATTCTCGTCACATATGAGTAATAACCTCCCTTTGCAGAACCTACGTCACTATACGATTTGTCCAATTAACTACCTCGTAACATATGGAGTAGCGGCAGTGATAATCCCGAATCTCATTAAGTTCATTGTTAACAAAAAAAAGCCGGGAAAATAACAATCGTGTTTTTTTTTACTCCAATAATTCCAATATTCGACAAAACGAGATACAATCGGCCATGATGATGTTGACAGTCTTGCCCTTTGTCCCCTTTGACTCGATAAACATAAATAGGGGTTTCTACTGGAGATCAAGCGTCTGGTTATTCGAATATTTCGTGAAAAATTTAGTTTCAAGGAATCTCAATGGCTACTGGAATATCCCCTCGACCAATCAAAATTAGTGACGAGAATAGTCGGCTGTGAAAGCAACGGATAATAGTTATAAGACAGTATCCGTTGCACAAGAACATGGGGACCTATAGGTCAGTAACTTGTTTGAAGTTATTTGAATAACCAACTTGCTCAAATGAATTGCTTAAAAAGAATCATTACGGTGGCTTAAACTCACATGCAATTCAGTAGAAATCCATACTTTCTTACAGGATACATATTTAACAAAACTGTTATCTTTACCTAAAACATAAATACATAGTGACTTCAGATAATACACATTAGCCTACCACCGACATTTTGTTTAGGCTTGTGCTTGTTGAAAGTCAGGGGCAATAACTCTTATTATTAGACGCAGTTATCATTTCGTGTTTATATGATCAGGCGGATCCACTTCGCTAATAACCCACAAGGCCTCAATTACAACGGAAATCGTTTTGCTCAGTGCGGTGGGGGGGGGGGCAGTAAACATTATTTGTAAAAAATTTCGAGCGAGTTTGGAGGATTTTTTTTTCTCAAACCTCCGACGTGTAGACCGGTTTCCATGTTATGCCAAACTTTGTGTAAATAAAAACGAAGAACACTGAATGCTGCCAAAGAGCGCCGTATCCATGTGTCCGTTTGATCGAATTATCTGTATTATTGTCATAGCAACTGATTATTATGGGTTGGATAGATGCCATGTGGTTATGCTTAATGATGAGCGCCTGACGTCCGTATATTGTTTTCACCCGTGTTGTAGATGTATATTTGTTGTAGCCTATTTTGTAAGCTGTTCTGTATTGTTTACATGATTTTAATCGACAATAAACCTAATTACATGACAACCAGCGTTCGATTACAGAACGCCCTCCGACTTCGCTCCGGCGGAGTACTATCATGCAGCCACTACAGTTAAGATTAGAAATGGATTGTTAGCTGGAAGCGATAACCCAAACACTCGTTTAAATTATGATCCTCTTCTTCTGTCAACACTAGCCATTCTAACCAAATTTTCGTTTGTTTCGGAATCAGAACTGTAATAGATTGTGAACCAATCAATTCTAAATAATGCAGCTTGGTTCGAATTCCAACCATCTTTCTGAGAAATGTTCATCAACAGTGTCATTGTGGACAATCCAGTCCCTAGCACATTTAAATCTTCAATTGTATTTTCCCTTCTTAAAAACTCAAATTCAGACCCTAACCTTGAAAAATAAAATATAAGTTTCCTATCCAAGATATGGTCATAACGGCCATATGTCATAACGGCCAAAAAAAGGTCTGGTCAAAACGGCCCAATTTTAGTCATAACGGCCAAACAGTTTGGTTATAACGACCCAACAATCTGGTCACAATGTCAAAAATATTTAGTCGTAACGGGAAAAAAAAACATTTTCAATTTTATGACCAATAACGGCATCTCCTAACGAATGCATACGTGGTGTTGCTTCTCTTAGATCTTTATGGTGTCTACCCAATAGCACACATTCTATTAACTATACACTCTCAGATTCACAGCCATTAATTATTCTATTGGCTAATTATGAGGTTATTAATCATGTAATTGTTCACTCATGCCAAATATGTATTAGTAGCACCACGTGTTTTAGACACAATTTGTTATTGGGCTAAGGTCCATAGTTCCTATTATTCTCACAATATTTCATAAACAATTTAATTTATTTTTAAACAAACTTATACTGTAGCCAATATACTGACTGGGGAAGACAAACAAAACATATGTATTCTTTAAATTATAACTCATGTCTATGGTGGCCAATCGTTATCATTCAGGAATTTAAGAAAATATCTTTAAAAACCAAAATGAAACGAAAGTCAAAATCAAAATTAAAATACAATCAAATGTAAAAATAAAAGCAAAAATAAAAGCAAAGTCAAAATCGAAATTAAAATAGAAACAAATGTAAAAAAAAAGCAAACGTAAAATCAAAAGTTAAATCAGCTTCGTAAGACGGGATTATGGAACCTATTCCTGGATAGAAGGCTGGGATATTTTCAAATATTTCACTGATCAAGACGTTACAGTGGGGAGTGTTTTTAAAGTTACATTATGGGATATTTATCTAAAGAGTTGGCCATTCTTGCTATAACAGTTCCAAAATAGATGATGAAAGACGAATATATTAAAAATTTCAGTCAAATTACTTTATTCTGAAAAGAGTTATCAGCGTTATAATATTTGACTACAAATGGGGGCAAAATGCATCTTCACCATCTCCGACAATTACCGGAAATAGCCTCGATCAGCACTGCCTTTTGTAAATAGTTTCCGGATAATGACGTCAACATAACAGTGAACTTACGGATCTTGGGGCGCCATATTTGATTAAATTAGTCAGTAAATTCCTATTAAAATCCAAGCTGTAGCCTAGCCATCCGTTGGTCTACAGAGTTGATTTTGGGCTTGTTGTCTAAATCAAGATCTAATTTATAATTTCTATAACACCTGAAGCCTAAACTAAGACCTGCGATAGGCAGATTGAGCTCTTGAAAAATGTAAGTTTAATAAAGTCTCAGAGAAGTTAGACGGGCATTGATCTTTACTAGGCTATAGAACCTTGATAATAAACTTAGATTGTATCATAAATTAAAAGGTACACAGAGATATAGTTTCCCTCTAGACCCGGGGCCTGTTTCACGAAATTTTAACTAAGATAAAATCCGATTTTAGTAATTCGATTGTATAGTATTAGATTGATTTTAGCGCTTAGCCAATCAGATATAAGTATGTACTAAAATTTGGATTTTATCTTAAGTTAAAATTTCGTGAAACTGGCCCCTGGAAGGATTAGAGGGATAAGCTGTGACAGAAAAGTAGACAAAAGGGGGATTCTCTTTTCTAATAGACCAAACTGGCTCTATTTTGTTGATGGTCACGACAAGCTGATGGGATATCCATTGGCTGTAGATGGATGTTTGGATACATGTAGTAACTTCTTAGGTTAAAGGTGACAATAACCCAAAATTAATCGGAAGGTGGTTTTTCGAATATTTGATTCAAACTAAAGCAATGCCTACGTATTTGAGAATGGATCGTGGAACAGAAAGCGGTATTATGTCCACAATTCATGCATATCTACATCGCCATCATGATATGGATGGTATAAATCCCAAACATACTGTTTTGTACGACCCCTCAACATCTAATGAGGTACAGTGCAGCTTTAATAATGCCCTAAATGTTAATTATAGTTTTTATGTGTAATATTTAAATGTACAAACCTAGTTGTTGGCATGTCCATGTTCCATTTATACATATATTCTTTCTACCCTGCTTTGAATGCTTTGTCATGGCGAGTTGAGAAATCACAACTAGGACTATTGCAGCTCAGAGCATGATCCCCACAAAAATAGTCACCCAATTGGAAGCTTTGTATTTGAATTGTCGTGACAATTCTTTGATGTCCTGTATGTCATTGTTAATTTATGTTTTAGATAGAGCGTTGGTGGAGAGAATTACACGAAAGATTAGAACTATATTACAAAGAACATCCAAACTATTTGAAGGAGCAGGGTTTATACATGTACAAGATTATGATTTATAGACCGGGAGCCCAGAGGGTCGAACCTAGACGAACGAGGTACCAATATCTGACCATATAGGCATCTACATACTAACCTGGGATATACAGAAATGGGCGTCTGCCGGGGTCCAGTGTATGGGTGTGGCCTTGGCGTCCCCTAGAATGACCCCCAAAATGGGTTAAACTCATACATTCGAGGTACTCGTCGAAACCAATTTTAAATGAAAGAGTACATCTCACTGAGTACTAAATTGCTCATAGCAGACGATTTTGACCCTGGGATGGCCCAAACTGACACCCTAAGTATGGACCCAGGGGCCTTAAAAAAGGGCTGTATTCATACATTCGAGGTACCAGTTGAAAATAATTTTAAATGAAAGTGTATATCCCATTGAGTACGAAATTGTCCATAACAGACGATAAGGCCCCTGGGATGGCCCAGACTGACACCCCAAAGCCGAGGCTGGGTGGGAAGGGGGAAAATGCTTTATACTCATACATTCGAGGTACCGGTCAAAACTAATTTTAAATTAAAGAGTACATCTTACAGAGTACGAAAATGCCCATAACAGACGATTAGGCCCCTGGGATGGCCAAGACTGACACCCCAAAGCCGAGGTTGGGTGGGGTGGAGGAAATGAGTTATACTCATACATTCGAGGTACCGGTCAAAACCAATTTTAAATGCAAGTGTACATCTCATTGAGTACGAAAATGCCCATAACAGACGATTTCGGCCCTGGATTGGCTCAGACTGACACCCTAAATATGAACCCCTGGGCTTAAAAAAGGGTTATATTCATACATTCGAGGTATCAGTTGAACTTAATTTTAAATGAAAGAGTACATCTCACTGAGTACGAAAATGCCCACAACAGACGATTAGGCCCCTGGGATGACCCAGACTGGCACCCCAAAGCCGGGGTTGGGTGGGGTGGTAGGAAAATGAGTTATACTCATACATTCGAGGTACCGGTCAAAACCAATTTTAAATGAATGAGTACATCTCACTGAGTACGAAATTGCCCATAACAGACGATTTCAACCCTGGGGCGGCCTAAACTGACACCCTAAATATGAACCCCGGGGCTTAAAAAAAGGGTTATATTCATACATTATGAGGTACCAGTTGAAATTAATTTTAAATGAAAGAGTATATCCCGCTGAGTACGAAATTGTCCATAACAGACGATTATGTCCCTGGAATGGCTCAAACTGATACATCGAAGCCGAGGGGGGCAAACATGGGTTAAACTCATATATTCTAGGTACCGGTCAAAACAAATTTTAAATGAAAGACTACACCCCACGGAGTACGACATGGTCTTCAATTTGGAGGATGATGCCCACATATAAGAGTTGGATAGAGAACAAGCTAAAAAGAATGTGGGCATCATTCCCTAAATTGAAAACCATGTCAGCCTGTATACTGTATCTGTGTTGGAGTTAATCCTTTCAGTTGCAGGTACTTGATGACTGCCCTATAGACAGTTTTGTTCTTTTTTGGTGATTTCAATGAGTGGGTTCACAAGACACTGCAGTTGCAGTTCTTATGTCTATGATTCATTTAATGATGGTACATGTTGGTTGAAACATGATGCAGTCAGTGTATTTATGAACCGAGAGCACAAATGGTATTGCTAGCGACATTTCGCCTAATAGTTTGAATGCAGCAATTGCGGGTGTGGCACAAGGCAGGGTAAGGTTACTCTTCCGGACACCTGTTACCATTGTTTGTCGTGTATTTTGTACACGAGGGTCAGTCCACTTGCTCATTACACTATTTTGCTTGAGTACACTATTTTGCCTATAACGTTTTTAATGACTTGAATTATGTCTTTTGGTTTGGATTGTTCGTACTTGGTTGGAATTCGATATAAGAGTAGGCCGTAGCGCCGCTGCCCTGGCAAAATTTCCCTCATAGCACACTGTATGGCGTATGCCCGTCTTCAATTAGCTCAGGTTAAGTGCATAACAGTAGGACGTTAAACCCCATTTCATTCATTCATTCTTTTCGTTAATTTCTTGCTCCAGCTTCGCTGCCATTTTTCTTACTAACGGTGTCATACAGGGCTCTGTGTTGGGTCCAATTCTAATATTTAACAACATTCTAACTTTATTAAAAATACTCCATGGTGATATTTTCATATCAAGTGTACGTTTTAAATATAAATGGTAACAAAATGCTCATAAACCATTCTTGATACGAGATTTCAGCTTTCTTTTATGTGTTATTAATATGTATGTTTTTAATTGTATTTCCTAAATTGTAAACGAACCGCCTAACTGAGCGGCTTAGCAAGTTAAACGTGAAGCATGGTACAATTATTCTCCCTATATTTATATATCCAGACTTGTTCATGTTCCCCATGGGTCCTCTAAGACTGATTTTAGTTTTGCTCATCTTATTTTTGTACGGAGGCCTAGGTGTGCAACATTAACAATTCCAAATTTGTTTTTTTGTATTTATGTAACCGTTAAGTACATCAGTTGCATTGTTTATATTTTAGCTTTTTACCGCATCGAGGGCACATTTTCGGAAGGGAGGGCATAGCCATCCCCGCTTTATCCCCTATACGCAGGTAGGAAATCTCATCGTAATTCGAGCGTTGTCAACCATTTCCAGTTTCTTTTGTTATTGTATTTATGACTGACTACCTGCCCAACATAGTTTACACAGACTGGTGAACTATTTGAATATTAAATGCTTTACAATTCTGTTACATGTTCAAGTAATTAAAGATACATTTTGCAAGATTTAGATAGACAGCTGGCCATTCTTGCTATAATAGTGCGAATCAAGAAAAGGTAAAATAAATTTGAAAACTGCATTCAAATTACTATATTGCCTGCGAAAATATTATCTTTTGAAGGTTTTACGAGATGTGTTCATTAACTGCAACCACCGTACTGGTTGCTCGAAGCTAAGTCTCGCTCCTCCATTTTTTGATTAAATCAAAATATGGCTGGACCATGTTAATCTGTTTAATTTCGAAGATACCCGATGACATCAAGAGTTGATTAAGGTCTTGGCATGTTAATTGATGTCTAAATAATAGTTTATATGACATTTCAGACCTAAAGAAAAACCTGAAATAGGCAGATTTAGCTCTTGCATAATGTATGTTAGATGAGTGTCATATACTTAGTGACACCAGCATCATTGTTGATTTGTAAACTACAACTAGATTAATGTCCAGTGGTCAGTTGTCCTGTTTTGGCATGTATTATGTCTACGGTAGAAGTATCATTAATACCCTACAACTAATCGAAATTTAAATCCCTAATTTGAATTTCTCCTTTACTGAAACCGGGGAATCATTTAAGCCCGTATTTTCGAAAGTGGATTAGTGCTAATCATAGATTTAATCTCTTATTTTCTGACCAGCCATATTCTGAAAAACTGATTTAATTTTAAGCTAAGATTTTTATAAACTTTGATCAATCTAATCGTTGAGTAAATCATTGTTCGAGAATACCATGACATGTGGTATTCTCGAACGTTGACGTATACTTAATCATTAACTTAATCGTCCCAATATAAGTCATCTCAGGGGTAGTTTAAGGATGGATAAAGTACATAGATATGCAATTACAACGTATTGAATGTTATAGAAATGATTAATTGAATTCAGAAACATTGTACATGTACTTATATTTTGACACGGCGAAAGCAAAAAAAATCCATTCACCGTAAATTCTGGTGAAAAGATTTTTTAAATAGTCAACATTCTATATAATGAATGAATGAAATGGGGCTTAAGCACCTAACCTGGGCTAATTGAAGACGGGCATACGCCACAGTGTGCAATGAGGGAAATTTTGCCCGGGCAGCGGCGCTACGGCCTACTCTTATATCGAATTCCAACTGCCAAGGGATCTTTTACGTGCACTCCAATTTGTACACGGGACCTCGGTTTTTCGTCCCATCCGAACGACTAGGCAGCTGTCCTTGTCAGGCCCTCCTTCTGCATCACTGACAAGGGGAAATCACGCCGGAAAATCGAGATGAACTTTCTCGGCCAATGCAGGGATCGAACACTCAACAACCAGCGCCTTATCCACTTAGCCACCGTGATCCCAAACATTCTATATAATATAAAACATAAATAATTATGTGTAATTAAGTGTCAAAATGAATAAACTACGCAATACAATTTTTTTAGAAGTGTCAAAGAACCTTTTAACAAAAGGAATTGCAATAACGGAGCAAATCAACATCTTAGCACAAAAGGAAACCAACAGCAGCTAAGTCGTCCGGGCAGTTAACAAAGGTTGTCAGATATTTCTTTCTTTGGTCTGTAATTAAAACATTCACGACTCTAAAATCTGAGTACGAGTAGCAAGTAGAATTCGTTTTGTTTCTAGTTATGCCTTCTACAAACGTTTACTATACAAAATATTTAGTATCAAGGGCCATAATTCCGGGAAGTAATTATCGAAAAGCATTGACAACCAATAGGCCCCCTCCTTTCATGAAGTTAAACACTGTATAAATTTCAAGTCAATGGGAAATTAACCTTAGAACACCCACAAGTAATCAAGGGCCATTACTCTGGCAGTAATTATCGAAAATATCTATCATTCACCATCTCACGACCCTAAACACTGTATATAAATGGGATACCAACCTTAGTCAACAAGATTTTTCAAAGTGATCAAGAGAAATAACACTGACAGTTATTTTCGGATATCGCTGGAAATCGATAACCTTACACACTGTGTACACAATTAAAGTCAATCAGATAATAACTTTGGCCTCTGGGGGTCCACAAGATTTGGAAATCAAAAGGCTTCCCCATCCCTTGACCTTAAACATTTTGTATAAATCTAAAGTCAGTCGGACACTGACTTTAGCCTCTAGTACGTCAACAAGATTTTCCAAAATGATCAAGGGCTCTAACTCTTTAGGTAATTATCGGAAATTGTTAAAAAAAAATCAATAGGATTTTGTGTCTCATGACTTTAAACAGTACTGAATACAAAAGAATCAATATAAATATTGAAGCATAGTAAAGTAGACAAGGCAAACGTTTCTTTTGATTTAGCATCTTTATGATTTTTTTCAAGGTGTCGACAATGGCCTTCTATTTGTCAATATTTTTTTATTATTAAATTCTCAGTTTTAGCTGTTTAATCAATGTTTCCGGTTTAGGAGATTTAAGAAACGAAACTTGATAAATGTTAATCAATTTTTCACATTTTTATACCATAGTTAATGTTGCTAAATGACATTTTATATATCTATATATCTCATGGCTATCTTACCAATTCATCACAAACAAGGTAAATCCAGTACTAAAAAGGTCCCACCCAACCCCCGCCAAAACACCGGAGACAATTATTGCCAGTCAATCTTTTTCTATGCATTTTTTCAGTGACTACAGTACATTTAGTACAACTGATTATTTTGTAAGCGCCCACATGGAAATGTGGTCGTATATTGCTGTCGATCTGTATACTCGTCGCCCACAATTTCTTATGTACACTCTACAAATTACATTTTCTAATTGATATTATGTTCTTTACATCAGTTAGGGAAATATAAAAGTTGGTTTGATACATGTAGGTGTAGACAGATTGGTGAACTATTTTGAGGCTGATATTCTTATTAGAGATTCAATTCTGGGGGATTCCCTATATCACTCAAATTATGAGATTTTTAAAGTTTGTAGAATACCAATATCCGTTTTTCCGGAAGTATCTGAAATGATGTATAATCAGCCCATATTTGCTAGTAATGTGATAAGAATACCAACCAATCATAAGCCAGGATGTCGATTCTTGACGATGCAAATATTTAAACACGTCTTACAATCGATTTAAACTGAAAACAAAATATGTTTTTAAATGTACAATTAATGTTGCCACGCCATTCCTCATACCATAACATAATCGACCCATAAGCTACGTTTATCTTGAATAAGGGGGAAAACAATAAAAGCACACATATAAAATATTATTTCCGGGACAAAAATGAAAGCAACATGTCGACGTTGATAGTAAAATCTTTAGATCTAAACTTAACGACCACATAAAAGTTACTGATTTTATTTCCTAACACATTTGATGCATATTATTTGCAACAAGAACCTCCCAATAATTATTTTTTTTAACGCAACACTACCTGTATCTGAATGGCTCAGTATTTGAAACTGACAAAAAAAACCTGTTACATTTGACTGTATTCTATATTGCGATGTTGTGTTCACTGGATGACCTGGCGCCTGGTACGTTCGGGCATTTTTATGCGCGAACTCTTATTGTTTTACTGGCATGCGCACAGGTATTATTTCTTTTTATTTTACAAGTACCCAAATCGGGGATTTCGGTCGGATGTAGTTAGGAGGTAACAGTCTGTTAAGTAGAACATTTGCCACTGTACCTGTGTATCGCTAATTATAAACCGAATGTGTGAAGACAGTTTATACATATCACTGAAAAATTGTTCAGTACAAACTCAGTTGATTCACGCTCGATTTGCTACTAAACAAACCCATCGGTTTTTTTTTTCTCAACAGTGTTACCCGAAATGACCGCGGATTTATTGACCTTGTATAAACTTATCCATAGCTTCATCCTTACACCGAGAGAAATTATCTAGTCTCGGTGAAAAGAACCATAGTCATCTGGTAGAAAATTACTTTTGTATTTTTTGGAACGGATAACAGTGTTTTTAGAAGCAAACTAACCTGCCTCACATGAGGAAGTCATTATACTTATAATAAAACGCGAGACCTCTTTTTGCGGCGCAGGCTTATCACCGAATAGTAACCCGTCCACAAACAAAAATATGTATGGACGAGTGTAGTAAGTAGGCTTTAGACTATAGTTTTGAGTCGAGATTACTCGCTTTCAGTTTACTCTGTTTTCCCGATAACCAACTATGTGAGAAATACGTTACTGACATTCGGTTTTTAAAAGTTGTACGCGAACTAAATGCGTTTGTTAGATACGTCGTTAACCCCGAATAACCTTTCACACGTCCAATCAAAATATCGTGCAATAGCTCTATTATTGTGATTTTTAGGTTTACCCCCGCAAACAATGTCAAAATAGTGTTTTGACTGCTTACAGAAAACATATTGTCAACATTGGATATTTTTCTGTTTTCGCCCTTCCCCTACAATATATATTTCACGGCTACGTTGCGACGGTACCAGCATACCCATGACACCCATTACATCACTCCTGTCTAACAAATCATAAAGCTGTGATGTTACGGTGGCGGCATAGTATTTCACCGTAACACCACAGCCACTCTAACCATTCATAATACATCTAAATATCCCTTTACAGCACTTCACTTCCTACACATTTCCCCTCACCCTACTTTCCCAAATGTCAACAACACATTTCATATATCCAGTTCGCTGATTAACCCTTGTACCACGTCTACTGGTTTAAATTAATCAGCAATATTTTATCGTAATTAATATGATGGTTTATATGGCAGAAACCGGCACGGTGATAGACTAGGATAACTCCCAAAACTCGATAATAGATTGATACCGTGTAGTTGAAAAACATTCCATTTTGGGTGGAGGTCGGACGATTTGACTGATACTCCTCATCAACCGTAGCGACTTACAAACCGTAAAAAATACTATACTAAAATCCAGTTATATCCATGCATTTCAAGTTTCATCAAAATCAAATTAAAATTGTGACCTCTACAGGGTCCACAACATTGATATACCATTTTAAACAGTATTCGCGTACGATCGGCGGCCATTTTGTATGGCAATTTTGGTCCGATTTTTCCGAAATTCAAACTCAACTTTTTTTAGGGTGTAACGGTGATATAATCAAACGATTTTTTAAATCAAATAATAATTGTGACCTCCAGAGAGACCACAAGCTAAACAAAGGCGATTTTGCGTATAATCAGGGGCCATAATTCCGGAAGTTACGATTCGATATGCGCAAATATATAAAGGAACCAAGATCTATGGGTTATAACCATGCATTTCAAGTTTCATCAAAATTGAATTAAAATTGTGACCTCTACAGGGTCCACAACCTTGATATACCATTTTTTAACAGTATTCGCGTACGAACGGCGGCCATTTGAACTCGACCTTCCTTAGGGTATAACGGTGATATATTCGAACGGTTTTTTAAATCGGATAATAATTGTGACCTCCAGAGGTACCACAAGCTAAAAACATGATTTTTCGTACAATCAGGGGCCATAATCCATGAAGTTGTGATCCGATACATGCCAATATCGAAAGCAGCCGAGATCTTTGGGGGATAAACCTATATTTCAAGTGTCGTCAAAATCGGGTTAGAATTGTGACCTGTAGAGAGTCCACAAACAATTGTGGACGGACGGACAGGGGCGACGACATAATATGTCCACATGAAAATGTAGGCGTATAAAAATATATGTAACGTCTAAAACCCGAAGAATCAAATTACATCTGAAGAAGCAAAGATAAATAAATAAAAATAGTTACAATGCATGATTGTATTGAAACTGATGTTGTTGCTATACTTTTGGTATACTTTTTTTTTATTCGGATTTGCATTTTGTATTTATTTGTGCATACCCTACTGTACGTCTAGATCAAACATGCCGCTGACAGTGTGTATTGAGGTGTTTAAAATGAATGGTATCTCCCTCCCAGAGAGAATACTCAACGAAACGTCGCCTTAAATACTAGTAGCTGTTTTCCATAAGTATGTGTTTTGTTGTTTTTCTATCTAGTTACTAAATGCCATTTAAAGAACATACATGTATATAATGTAACTGTGAACTGAGACAAACCATTGGTGAAATGGACTAATTAAAATAAATACGATAGAACTTCAGTTAGTAAACTATAATAATGAACCATATCATGTCCCAAATAAATAATCTAATTTGTAAATTTGCAATTTGTCACGCGATGGTCGAAACATAAATTTGCGTGTCTCTTTTTGTTGATAGCAAATACCGCTAATACTTATCTTGGGAAAACATACGTTTAGTAGACGAGGCATTTTTACCCATTCTTGTCCTGGACAAAAAAACTCATTCCAAAAACATGACAATTTAAATAAAACTACGTTTTTAAACTACAGACAAAAGTGGCATGTTTTTTACCACGTTACAGCGTTGCAAAATTGTGGCAAAACTTTTTACACTTTTTTGCCATGTTTGGACAAACTGCCGAATGGGGAATCTGAGGTTTATAGTGAGATGCATACTTTTGTGCCTAAGTTGTGCCTCAATAGGTCAATCGACCTGTTAAACTTTGTAATAAACAATAATTAATAAAATCGCCCATATACGAAGAAAACCCGAATCCCACTTCAATTTGGGAAAGTGTGGTATTAAAAGCGGATAAATAAATTAATAATACAGATATAACAAATTTTGCAAAATAGATAATATTGGATGTTAATAGAAAAGGGGTGGCATAAAATTAATTGAATCTGGAGAATAAATGGGACTTTCATATTAGCAACATAAATTCATTTTTCGATTACTAAAAGGGGGCCATGGTGGTGCAGGATGGATAGAACAAGGTTGAGTCGTTTTGATTGGATAACAAACCTAAGTACAGTGTACACATTTGGATGCACTTAAAATAACCCTGGGCAGTTAAAACTTGGTATATCTGTGAGCCGTAGTGCAGCTGTCCAGGAGCAATTGTCCTTATAGCACACTGTATGGCGTATGTTCGTGTCCCTTAACCCACTTGGGGCTGAACAGTCACCCCTATTTCATTTCGAATAATAATCATATCCAAACTCCATTTTAATTGCCTTTTTTCCGCACATTGTATTTCTTTTCTGTCCACCCCTTTGACTTTGCGAACCCTAAAAATAATTTCACAGGCCCTAGTATGGGAAAAACTGTTCTAGAACTTGTACTTTTCTTGTGATACCAAACTCGATTATATTATGATATTTGGATGGAATATACAAACCAAAATCAGCGGCCATTTTGGATTTTGGTATCTCAAAATTTGTCCCCAATTCCAGCAGACTAAGTGTCCAAAACTGGTGAACGGTCACAATAACAAGATAGGTATCGCTAGGGCAAGCCGGTCACCAGACTAATGTTACAGTAGAATATATACAAGCTTAGGATTAAAATAATTACATAATAATATTTGATCAGAAATGTTATATTGTACATAGGAAACATAATTATGTTTAAATACAGAGAAGATATGGACATAGCAAGAACGTATGTTAACTTTAACAAACCAACAGTGAGGCTGATGTCCCCCGCCGAAATCCCAAAATAAATAGATGACATATATTAATTAATTGCACATTTATTTTTTTCAAAAGTATGGAGCAGTCAAACTCCATCAAGGCATTCACCTACACCTAGTTCGAACATTCTACTTTAATTAGAAGGAGAATTATTGTGTTCCAAAGTCTAGACCTATAAAATTGCTTATCGATCTGCTTACCCTCAGCAGAAAATGTTCATTTTAAAACTTATTGATGAAATAAAACTATATACCAAGTTTCATCACTCTCACTTAATTACAACTAAAGTTATTGCACCCCAAAGCATCAACCAATCAAATTACTTATCTCTGCTTACCCTAAATAGAAAATGCTCGTCTTCGATCTCCATCAAGGTATTGACCTAATAAACATATACATCAAGTTTTAATATCCTAGCTCCAGGGGCGCAGATCGCCAAAAAATAGTGGTGGGGACAGTCCATGGGCCGTCAAGAAAGAAGACAAAGGGAAAGGAAACGGGCAGAGTGGATATGAGTGTTCTGTTTTTTAGTTATAAATATTTTAATCGACAAAAACCAATCAATAAAGTGTTCAATTTTTAAAACATTGCTTCCTGAACAATTTTGTTATTGGTAAAACCTTCCCAAAATCATCGAGAATGCATATTTAGACACCATTTTGTAACAAACATTCAAAAAACTGTAAAAGGTCCACCCATCCCCAGCAATATGACATCATCGTTTGACATGATTTGTGAAATAGGTCTAGCCTCTTTCTTGGAGTCCCTTGTTACAAATGGGGCTGAAACGCATTATGCTACACGATTCATGTACCAATGGTAAAATGTTTATTTTGTCAGATATGTAATACTCGTAGTTTTTTGTCAAATGATGAATGTTACAATGGTCCACGCCCATTCTATTTGCAGCATTATATTCGACATGAAGTAGCTGACAATGTATAAAATTGTCGCTAGACAATTATGAACCAGTTCCCCACAAATGTTAAGGATATGCCCGGATGGTGGTGGGCTCCAAAATACCCCTTGTATACGCAGAAGGGTTAAATATTTAATTGAAGACACAAACAGCACCGAAAGGGTGATGACGGTTCTATATTCTAATAACATTATACCAGTTAGAGAAAGATAGTAACAGTCAATTTACCTTTAGTTAAAAAAGTTGGTCTTGTTTGTGATTTGGGGGTCGGGATGGCCTAGTGGTCTAGAGTGCCGCGCTTCGACCTCTAATTGGCCGGTCACCTCTGGCTTGCTGCTGTGGTTTCGAGCCCTCTTTTGAGCGTATGAGACATGGTAATAGGGGCACCTTCTCAACCTCGTGGGTTTCCTCTGGGCACTCAGGTTTCCTCCCACTGCTAAAGGCCCCTACGCGCATAATAACCTAGTTTGTGTCTAGTCGACGTTAAACCCTATTTCCCTTCCTAGCTGTTTGTGATTTGGCCCGGGGGTTTGATCGCCGGATTGTTAGCGCAAGCGCGCTATATCGTTATGTCTGTCATTGAGACAAATGGCGTGATTTCTATTCCCCGGTTGTACGTGTACAATCTCGTTGGGTTTATCCGGGGTCTTCGGGTTTCCTCCACTGTTAAAGACCCCCACGTGCAAGCGAATTATCTAAATGAAATTGAACCATGCGTCAGTCCAGAAATGACCTAGTTTGTGTCGAGTGGACGCCATACCCCGTTGTTTTTATCTCTCTCACTGATAAACCACATATTCAATTCATGTGGAAATATATGATAGATTTAATAAGTTCATTGGTATCAAGATTTGTTAAGGAACGATTCGTGCTACAATCGCAATAGTCGAGTAATTGTGGTGATCCCCACCCCATTTTAAACTTCTGCTTAAGACCAATCTTTTAAAATAGCTTTTAATTAGCTAATTAGTCTGTGATTTATTTACATGCTCATATTTATTATTTTATTTGTCATTTTATTTGTTTGTAAATTTATAGTTTAATTGGCTGTCACTTTATATTTCATTTTATATGTCATATTATCATTTTATAATTTATTCGACTTGTTGCAGTTATTGTAAAACGCTACAATATGTATGTATCCTCGCCTATCAACATAAATATCAATAAAAAACTAAATTTAACGTGAAGAGAAAATCGATTAAAATGACAAGAGCCGTTTCAACATACATGAATAAATCAATTTATCGTGAAAAGAAAACTGCTTTAACGATAACATTAAACTAAAATGATACGAAAAGTTTCAATATACAAAAAATTAATTTGACATGACAATAAAATTGATAAGAACATTAAAATAAAACTGAGTTTAAAATACTGTGTAATACTGGTAAGAAAATGAGAGAGAGAGGGGGGGAGAGAGAGAGGGGGGAGGGGGTGACGCCAAGTCAAAACAAACTAGAGTTTTAAAATTTCATTTCAGGAGCCAACATCCAATTCATTTTCACCAGTCGTAAATTAAGCGGGGTGTTACCAAGGTAACGACAGAAGGTGCCAATGTAACAGGGTCCTAAACATTATAGTTCTGTTGTACCAACTAAATCGAACAATCATACTGACAGACATTAGCCAAAATATGTCCGTTTTTCACTGTTGATGCAAGGGCCCATGACCAATGCAGACGTAGCCAGTTTCCACTAGAAGCCTAGACCAATCACCAAGTGGAACTTCACACAGAAGGTTGGGGGATAGCCCAGGCTCCACCCTCGCGCCGCTAGATCGATTACCATGAAACTTTCGTCTCTTTTTGACATGAACCGCGGGACCCTGGGCCTGGGCCCACCAGACCCATGCCTAAGCTGGGCACTGAGTATTCTCCTACATAGGATATGTTTAGCCTCGTTCATCGAATGGTTTCATACAAAAGCATTCTGGCCCACGAATCGGATGCCAATTTAAAATGTTCAATTGCCTTAAATATTGAATATTGAAAGGTCATCTTTGCACGGTAATATAGCAACTGCAATGTTGATGATTTGAATTAACCAATCAGTCGTGTTTTCAATGTCAACAACATTTAATTTTGGCCTACCAGCTGTATCACCCTCCTTTCAAATTGTTTATTAGAATTTTCGATTAAACATAAATGTTGTTGTAGCTGTAAAAAGCTAGATTAATATGCCAATTGTTCATTTGTAACACATTTAACACCATATCTCTCGACGCGAATTGGCAATAAATTGTTTATTAAATAAAACAGAAACATTTTGTAGACCTGTAAAATAATATACCAATTGTTTATATTAAAAGATCAAGTCTACCGTGTAGTACGGAAATTGGCAACACGTTTTAGCCCTTCCATATCCAGCGTATCAGATATGCAAACCTAAATGATATACATATTAATATAATCCCTACGGAATATTTTAATTATTTACTGTTATAATATGAATTATTACATATTCCATGTTAAATGAAAATCGGCCACCAGTGCAGCTGTACAACTATATGGACCCTGGCCTCAAGTGCCTGGGACCAACACTTTCTGAAATGTCAATAAAAGCCCTGTAAGCAAAACATCGGAAATAAGTGGTGGGGACAGAGTATATCATGTCCCCACCACTAAATATATTGGTGGGGACGCGTCCCGGTGTCCTCACCGGGATCTGCGCCCATGCCTAGCTCAATTCGAAGGAAAGTTATTATGTTCCAAAGTCTCGGCCAATCAAATTGCTTATCGCTCAGCTTACCCTGAGCAAAAAATGCGCATTATTGAACTTAGTCAAGGTATTGATAAAATGAAACTATATGCAAAGTTTCATCACTCTAACTTAATTACAACTCAAGTTATCGCGTCCCAAAGCATCAACCAATCAAATTGCTTATCTCTGTTTGTTTACCCTAAGCGGTTAATGCTCATTTTCGAATTTCATCAAGGTATTGACTTACGTAACACCTACACCAAGTTTGAATATCGTAGCTCAATTAGAAGGAGAGTTATTATGTTCCAAAGTCTCGGCCAATCAAATTGCTTATCGCTCTGCTTACCCTGAGCAGAAAATGCTCATTATCGAACTTAGTCAAGGTATTGATGAAATACAACTATATACCAAGTGTCATCACTCTAACTTAATAACAACTTAAGTAATCGTGTCCCAAAGCATCAACCAATCAAATTTCTTACCTCTGCTTACCCTAAGCCGAAAATGTAATGACCTAATAAACACCTACACCAAGTTTGAATATTCTAGCTCAATTAGAAAAAGAGTTATTGTGTCCCAAAAAGTGTGACAGACGGACGGACGAACCCAATTTAAGTCCCCGCGACATAGCAAGAACGCGTGTTAATTACGCAATATACATCGTTAAACGACTTGAAAGATTAGTGAGATATCGAGATACATGGGGTTTAACGTCCACTCGACACAAACTAGGTCGTTTCGAGACTAAAATAAAAATCAATTCTGACATTGGTCAATTGCTATTTTGACTTAAATTAAATAGTATTAATAAATATACAAAGGCACACTAATTGGTCTTACCTGGAGAGTTGTTGACTGTCCAAAGACAAATTTCTCAATGATGAAGTAATAGGTTCGGGCAGCACGCAAACTGCACGCAGCGATACATCTAGTCCTCCATTTAAAACGCCCATGTGCTCATTTTGGGGCGGGACTTGACTACTGCATTGTGTACACAACAGATTAAAAATAACCCAACCGAGCACGTGTTTTATGTAAACACATGTCATTAGCAAATATTTGCCACTCAATTAAAAGTGATATATAATAATGTGCTATTGGGTAATTGTGCATTGCATTATTTGCCATTGTTAACTGCACTATAGTTTCAATATGATTATCATACAAAACAAGGTTAGATACTCCTAGATTTGTCTTCGCAAACAAAACCGCCTCTGTGTAATTACCTTGACATCTTTCATACTCACAACGGCTAAATAAACACATTTAATTTTATTCAATCAGTGGCAGACACAGGATTTATTCCAGGGGGTAACTTAAAAAGGCGGGAGCACTAGAAGGGGGGGGGGGGGGTATCCAAAGGGGTTAAAACTATTTTGTGCTCTCTGGGGCATCTTCTAGGCAATAGTTCTCAAAGAAATAAAGTGACAGGGGTTTTTTTCCAAATAAATAAATGAATATTTATTTTCCCTGCAGATCAAAAAAGGCGTTAGGCACATAGAATGGTAAGTGAAACAGGTAGCCTAGGCCTAACTAATACTACGAATATCTTGTTTTATTATCACTTTATTTTGCACAAAGCATCAATCAGACGAAAGGGATGATCAATTTATTCGGCGAGGAAATGCGGCGATGGAATTTTTTGCAAATGTCCTCGTTTGAAACTGGTATCGCGTATGGCAATAACGGCACAGTCTAATACTTTCTCTGTTTTCATGGAATTCCTGAGCCAATTAGGAATACGACGTACACAAGAAAATGACCTTCCCACCTCGACACTTCCGATCGGTAGTACAGTGAGGACTTCAACAACTCGCGGACATGGGGGGGGGGGGGGGTTGCATCGGCGGGGAGTTTCAGTTACTGATCGTGACTTGATTGAACCATCTAAACAGTTCGCTCTTGAACGTGCATTTAGGTAGCATATGTTTTAGTAAGTTTATGCAACTCTTCCTCTGTGCGGTTAGCCACTATTTCGGGAAGAAGGGCGCAACGTGTTCGTAATGAGCCCTCGTACTTTCATCGAAGCGAAACTTCATTTCAGCACAGCCAACGTCAAGAAACGGAATGCCAACTGTTCGTTTCCAGTAATCCTCGGTAGAATCTGATGGATTATTGGCTCTGTTGGTTTGGCGGCAGCACAGACTTGGTTAACCCGCCGACGCTCCGACTTTCTCAGCAACAGTAATTGCTTTCTGATACACGGCACTACAAATGGCATCCATATTTAGGCGCATGCTTCCATAATGAAGTTTCATATCTTCGACTTTCTGGAAGCCCAAATATACGTCTATTAATTCGCCCTGCAGACATGTGACCAAGGGCCGCATTGGTTTAAGGGAATCTTTGGCGATAATAAAGTTCACAATGTGGCCAAAGTTGGTAAAGGTATGGCGCAGTCCATTGGCGTTTGTATACGTTTTACTATCCCAGCTCCAGGTGTCGCCAAGCGATGGGTGGAATCTGTCGTTGCCACTCGCAGATTTCGTAAAGTGTTGTGACGATGTACTCGTAAAGATCGAAAATGGTTTCGAAGGTAGTATGCCTTTCAGTCCATCGCGTACGACCAAGGTTCTTCAACATCATTTTGTCGGAATCGGGCGATAGAGAGCTGATCACAAGTTCGAAAAACAACTATCGTTTGGGTGAATTATCGAAAAAACTGTACAGTTCTCGACATGTGCCCATCATGTTCATCATCAAAGTTATGTTGCTAGCACTGTATATTACCAAATTCAAAGAGAGGAGACAGAAACCTGGACATTCTGCGTCAGGTGCCAGCTTGGAAATTTCAGTGTGGACTCCCTTTATGTTTAAGGACAATATTGGTGCCAGTCATTATCACATATGTGATGGAGCGGAGTAAACACATCACAAATATACTTTTAACGCAGAGAGCAGTGCTACGATAGCAATGACGTAACGAGAGTGAAAACACGAGCGACTGCTCTATTTTAGTGACTGAATTCTTGAATTCGCCCCTGACCCACAGCAGGAGCTAAGCGAGAGGGACGCAATGACGAGTTTTTCTTCGTTGTTTTGAGTTCTTGTGCCCCCTCGCAAATGGCAAAAAATCAATCATGCGGTTACAATGTGGTATACAACATTACAATAATAATGCTTAATCGTGGGTCAGATATGCTACAAATTGGCTCTAGAATGTGTTGTACACAGCCCAATATTACCCGGCGGTATTACAAGCGCCGCCCCCCCCCCCCCCCGTGACAAACCTCTATCAAGAAAACAAGAAATCAAAATGTCAGAATGACAAAGGGTTTTAACCCCAAAACAGAAAATTTTATTAGTAAAAACTGTTATTAACCAGGTAGTAGTTGTTAAGAAGGTGTTATGTCCCTTTAGCGTTCAAACCATGATTTTTGAATGATAAACCACTATTAGTTCGGTTAACTAGTTGCATACCTGCTAATTGCGGACTACCCAAGTTGACATTGATAAATCGACTAAAGATATATTATGTAAGGTTTGGATAAAGAGCTCGCCGTTATTGATATAAGAGCTCAAACATAGATAATGTAAAATGAAATTTTCCTTCAAATGACTTAATTCTGAGCCAAGTTATAACTTAAGTTTTGACAAGATGTGTGCATTGTGGTAACCAGGGCACTGGTATATTCGAGACTTAGGCTCGCTGTCCCATTTGTAAATTACATTTTTAAATGTCAACTGTTGTAATCTAGTTATAATCCCGAGTATCCCATGACATGAAGAGTTGATTATGGTATGGATAAGTCAATCTACATGTATGTCTTAATTAATGATTTAGATCACTCTTTAGGTGTAAAGAAAGGCCTGCAATGGAGAGATTTAGCTCTTGTATGATATATGTTTAATAAATTAATGACATTGGTTAATAAGTCTACGATATTCGGCAAACCGTGTAATCTGTACAATTATTAATTTATATGGCAATCTTATTAAAACACATATCCTATTTCGTTTCGTTTTTATAGTTCAATATTCCGTTTTACTTGTCTTTACTACACTGGGATCTGGAACAGTTGCTATCATCGACGTGTTTTTAATGATGTGGGGCATTATTCAATGGAACGGTCTGTTATGGTGAATTTTACACGGAACTGTGGGTAAACCACTAGAAACGCCAATGATAAAATAAAAACCAAGTACGAACATTCCAAACCATAAGACAGAATTCGAAGTCCTAAAAAACGTTATAGGCAAAATAGTGTATTCAAGCAAAATAGTGTAATCAGCAAATGGACAACCCCTGACGCAACCTTTCACTACAACGGATCTGATCTTCATGTAGTGTAGGCCATCAAAAGTATACAAAAAACGAAACGATATATAGATCTGTTTTTAAATCAGATTAATTATACTGAATTATATAGACAATATAACAATTAAGTCCACGACCTCCCAGAATAATATGTACATTAACAAATAAAAAGAAATGAAAAATTAGTTGTCTTTTACGGCATTTAATATTTAGTTGTGCGTTCTCTGTATAATTTATGTTGACGTTCCTGTAATATACGAACAAGGGGAAATTCTTTCAATTGCATAATATAACATTCATAAGGATCTACATTAAACGGCTGGTTCCACGTGGATTCAGGAATAACAAGAGACTTATCTCCTTTCTTAACAAATGTACAATAATCTTTAACAAGTTTAAGAATTATTTGAAATTGGTGTAATTCTTCTAAAAATCTGGCACCAAATTTACTCATTTCTTTAAACAATTTACTCTTAAAATATTCGTAAAATATCGAATCATTTTTAAAACGACTAATAAGGTTTTGTCTGTCGGACGGACTTACAGCATATCCTGTATTCGCTAAATTCTTATTACTTGTAATATATATAATGTCTTGGAAAGTCCAACACAACTTCTGTTTTAATAAAATCAACGATTGGTCAAAATATTCAGTCACCATAATCATGTCGAAGTCGTTGTCCATTTGTTCAGTAAAGCTGAAAACGTTCAACATGTTTCCATTAAATTTGAAATCATCCAGAATCGGTGGTTTTCCAATGTTATAATCATGGAAAATGTATGGGCTAATTTTCAATTTTAGGTTTAAAATTGCACGTGTAATATAGTTGTAGAACATATAAGAAATATAACGTTCGACAGGTTCCCGAAATATAGCCAAGAAAAATGGGTTATTAGGAATTAGTTGTTCATATATATGTTTATTATAAACAGTATCCACAGCTAGTATGTTATATTCTTCTCCTTTAGCCACAGGGATAATCTTCTTGTGTGTGTTTTGATCCAGTCCACCAAGAACCCAGAACTCTTCTCCGTTTTTATCTGGAAGAACAACATTCAGATTGTTTCTGAGTGCAAATCTATGTAATATGTTTGACATTGTGGTGCTTCCACATTTGTGCACCTTTAAAAACGCAATGTTGGTTCTTCTGGTACAGTGTGTGGTATTCCTTGTGGATGAGCTGAAGATCGATTCAGGTTTACTTGCATATGGCGTGATATCCCCTTTGGGTGTCGAGAAGTTTGAAGACCGGGAGTTAAATCCAAGTGCCCGAAAGTTACCACCATCGATCATCAATATGATCCCGACTACAGCAAAAAAGGCAAGCCTGCAAGTAAAGGAAAATCAAAAAGACTAATTCACATTTGACAAGGGCAAACTATGTGTAAAGTCTGATCTCCGGCTACGTAATATATCTCTGAAACACAAAGTCCTAGAATGCAAATTGTAAAAACAACTTGTGGGAGGAAACCTGAGAAAACCCACGAGGTTGGACAGGCGACCACAGTCCTTGTCATGTAAGTTGGATAGGAGAGAAATTTCGCGTAGCAGTTGTGTTTCATCAAATCATGCGGGAAGGCGTCCACCTTTAATTCAATGGGTTCAATGGGAATTGATTTATTGTCATTATGTTTATCTATGTGCAGTACAGTTGTGGGGTCGGTTTATGAGGAAATTAAGGGACCTATATGCCAGTAATGGAAGTTATTTGACTAAACCACTTGCTCAAAGGAATTTCTTAAAAAGATTCACTGGGGTGGCTGGAGTAAGACAGAACACATCAGTAGTGGAACCATTTCTATCACTCATATAGTACAAAAAGCGCGTTAATTTTACTTATGATCTATTTAGTAAGGCTGCCTGCAGATTTCCTCAAGGTCATGCGATGTAAACAGGGTTAGGGCACATGATGGGGTAATTTTGTTTAACAGTTAGGAGAAAATTTCCCATACTACTGACTATACTAAAAATGCCTTGCTTATGAATCATACCTTTTTTTTTCTTAAACTTACGTATCCAAATTCTTAAGTTATATTTTTAAAGTTTTATAAAATAAAGCCTTAAAATAGATGGAATCCATCAACAGTCCTACATTGTTAAAGAATAATCCTATTAATCTTATAATTCACTTATGATGGGATAGTTTTGTTTCGCAGCTCGGAGAAAATTCCCCCTACTTCTGACTATACTAAAAATGCCCTGCTTAGGAATCATACCCCTTTCCCTTAAAAGGGCATTATGTAAGATATAGATAAAGAACTAGCCATTCTTGCTATAATAATTCGAAAGTAGAGGATTTAAAATGAATAATTTTAAAATTTCATTCAAATTACTCTAGTGCAAGCGAAGATATTGGCCTTCGAAGGTTTGGCAGACGTGTGCAATAATTTGGTCCTTCTGGGTTCCGCCATATTGATTAAATCAAAGTATTGTGAATCGTTTTTATCTGTTTAATATCGGAGAAATCTGATGTCATCGAGATTTGATTAAGACCTGGGTCAGTTAATTAATGTCTAATAATTTAGAAAACATTTCAGGCTGAAATAAAGACCTGCAATAGGCGGATTCAGCTCTTGCATAATGCATGTTTAAGTGCCTGTCAAGGAGTTGACAGTTTATTTGAATTATGACACACAGTATTATTTTACTTTTAATTGATCGTTTTAACTCACATGCCATTCAGTAGAAATCCATACTTTCTTACAGGATACATATTTAATAAACTGTTATCTTTACACAACCTAAAACATAAATACATAGTGACTTCAGATAATAAACACTACCCTACCACCGACATTTTGTTTGGGCTTTTACTTGTTGAAAGTCAGGGCAATAACTCTATTATTAGACGCAGTTATCATTTCGTGTTTTTATGATCAGGCGGATCCACTTCGCTAATAAACTGTAAGGCCTGAATGACAACGGCAATCGGTATGCTCAAACTTTCAGTGCCGGGTGCAGTAACTCTGATTTGTTAAACAATTTGAGCAGGTTTAGAGGATTTTTTTCTCAAATCTCCGACGTGTAGAGCGGTTTCCATGTTTCAGTGACATGATGTTTTCTCACAATACTTTAAAGCGAAAATTGTTAATATTAGAAATGGAAGCGATAACGCAAACACTCGTTTAAATTACGACCCTCTTCTTCCGCCAATACTAGCAAGTCTAACCAAATGTTTTTTATTTTTTCGGAATCGGATTTGTCCAAGATTGTGAACTTATCAACCATTTTTCTGAGAAATGCTTAAAAACAGTGCCATTGAGGACAATGCCGTCCCAAAAACATTCACATCCTAACATTGAATAAAAACCATATCATCCAGTATCCAATCTAAGTTACCTATCAAAGATGTGGTCATAACGGCCCTATGTCATAACGGCCAAAAACAGGTATGGTCAAAACTCCCCTACTTTCGCAATCAGAACTGTCCAAGATTGTGAACCAATCGACTTCTGAACAATCAGCTTGGGATCAACTCCAACCATCTTTCTGAAAAAAGGTTCAAAAACAGTGCTATGGAGGACACTATACAGCCCTAAAAACATTTAAATCCTAACCTTAAAAAAAAAAAGAACTTTCCTCTGGCAGACATGGAGAGCGGACAACACGAAAAACCGGTCACCACATCTGGCGTATAACCCATGCATCGTTTTTTACTACATATTTTGTAACAGCCCTTGATCGTCTATGGCTGCCTTTGTTATTTTATAACGTATCTTTAAATGTCATTCTGTTCTACATTAATGACAGCTTCACGTTGTGATTGAATATATTGCATCTTAATTGGTATCATCAACAGAAACAACAAACACAAGAATTTCTGCGATTAGTTTTGTAGCAACCTCTGATGCATAGTAATAGAAGCATAAATTTTAAAAAAGCCATTCTCTCCATCGGTCTCTCCTAACGAATTTATACATGATGTTGCCCCCCCCCCCCATTTTACATAGTAGGCCCTTACACAGAGAGAATCATCCTGGAAACGTGTGAAGTTCAAAAGACAGTGTGTTCCATAAAATTGTGTCTAGTTAGTCTGTCAGTAATATTTTTTTATATATATTCCTTCTGGGGGGGGGGGGGCAACATCATGTATAAATTCGTTAGGAGAGACCGCCGCTGCTAATAGAAAAACAAGCTACTAATATGAAGTTTTAGTTTGACCTCGTAAATATGTCTGTCCAGTTTAGTTTGAATGTGTTTTGTCACCAAGAGAGAGAGAGAGAAATGGGGGTTTAACTCCACGCGACACAAACTAGGTCATTTTAGGACTAACGTGTGGTTTTAAATTTTTATTTCAATAATTCGCTTGTGCGTAGGGGTCTTTAGCAGTGGGAGGAAACCGGAGTGCCCGGAGGAAACCCACGAGGTTGAGAAGGCACCTCTATCTCCATGTCACATACGCTCACACTAGGGCTCGAGACCACAGCCGCAAGCCAGAGGTGACCGGCCAGCTTGAGGTCGAAGCGCGGCACCAAACATCACACAGTCGTCATATAAAGCAGTTAATAATATTAATGTATTTATATAGCGCCTATTATCCAGTAAATTGCTCAATGGCGCTGGGTTGTCTGTCACATGAATGGTGTTATTTTGAATCAAAATGATGAGTCTTTAGTCTCTTTTTGAATCCTGCAATAGTTCCATGTTCTATAGGGAATCGATTCTCGCGAGTTCTAAAATACCAACATTTTTTACATACGACCTTATTATGACGTCGTAACGTCATTTTGATGGATTTGCGACGTTCTCATTGTGACGTCATTATCAAATTGTTTTGTAACTGCGCTCAGAAAACTTTTTTCTTAGGAGTCGATTTTTTTTAAATTGAGTAATGGATAAAACATTTAAAATAAGTGTAATTTAAATAAAAAATGTGTATCGCCACGCTGCTGGGAGCGCGACATGGGTCTCGGGGATATTTATTTCATCGGTGAAATTTCTGGTGACATGTGAATGCAACAACAGCCTGGTTGATCGATTTGTTAATTGGAGTTCAGATGTCTTCATTATAATGGACCACTTTCAGGCTGCTGTATTCACATCCTGAACTACGCAGCAAGAAAACGCGTTTTCCGGCTGTTGATATTCACCAATTTTGTGGAAGAGACAGGCCCCAACATACTCCCCGATGGCGTGTTTCACGACTTCTGCATTCGATGGTGACCTTTAATTCAAAGACATCGACATACATTTGAAAGACATAGTAAAAGTCAAATCTCACGAGATTATAGCCGGTCTTGTCAACAAAATGTCATTTTAGTACTATGTTCACCTGAACAGATCTAAATAGGCCAATTGAACAATAGAACAAGCTCATCTTAATATTGACAAATATGAACATAACAAAAAATACTTGATTCAACTGAATGGTGATATATATGCAGAGAGAGAGGGAGATGGGGTTTAACGTCCGCTAGACACAAACTAGATCATTTCGGGACTAACATATGGTTTGTGCGTATGGGTCTTAAGCAGTGGCGGGAAACCGGAAGACCCAGAGAAAACCCACAAGTTGGACAGGCGACCCTACACCTTGCCACGTACAACCGGGGATTCGAAACCACGCCAGTCGACTCAATGACAGGCATTATGATACAGCGCGCGCACGCTAACCATTCAGCCATCCAACGGCTCCCGATATATGTGCAAAATAAATGATTAATATCTGCGTTCAAGTTAAACCAACTGTATCTATTCATTTGAAATCTTACGTCGAACAGAATAAACTAGATGCATTGTCATAAAAACATCAATGACTGATTGACAGTGTGTAACTGAAGAGTATAATTGGATCTTTGTACAAATAATCCAAGGTAGATTCAAAGACATAATATAAACTAAGACATCATTACATTCTTGAATTACAATTCTCAATGTGACATTGTGATAATAATAAAAACAACAAATACCGTCCTATACCAAAAACAAGCCATAGAAAGAAATCTCTTTACTGAGTCCTACCTATTGCCAATATTTTAATGTACCTAGAATTTTATACCCCAAGTCTATTGCATTAAGAAATTTAAAGTGTGTTATCAATATATCCATTTAAGAGGAACTAGGTCATTAAATTATGGGAGTACTAGAGACCATACCTGAACAGTTACCAAAGAAATGATTTCTTTTACAGTTTGTTCTTGGTCCTCCCTCTCATATTGTTATCTCTTCCCACCTACAAGCCGACAGTTGGGCTGATGTCCCCCGCCAAAATCCGAAAATAAAGAGATGACACATATTATTAAATCGCACATTTATTTTTTTTTAAAGTATCGAGCAATCAAACTATACACAAAGTTTCATCACTCTCTATTAGATATAATCAGGCAATGTTCATCATTGAATTCTATCACGGCATCCACTTAATGAACGCCTACATCAAGTTTGAACAGTCTACCTCAATGTCCATTATCGAACTTAGTCAAGGTATTGATGTAATAAAGCTATACAATAAGTGTCCTCAGTCCTCAGAAATAGAACTAAAGTGATTGTGTCCCAAAGCATCAACCAATCAAATTGCTTATCTCTGCTTACCCTATGCAGAAAATTCTCATCTTCGAACTCCATCTAGGCATTTACCTAAAAGTTATCTACATCAAGTTGGAACATTCTAATTCAATTAGAACAAGAGTTCTTGTGTTCCAAATTGTCTGGCAATCATATTGCTTATCGCTCTGCTTACCTTGAGCAGAAAATGATCATTAGTGCACTTAGTCAAGGTATTGATGCAATAAAACTATACACCAAGATTCATCAATATCACTTAATTAGAACTAAAGTTATCGTGTCCGAAAGCATCAACCAATCAAATTGCCTACCCGAAGTAGAAAATGGTAATCTTCGAATTCGAACAAGGTATTGACCTAATAAAGACCTACACCAAGTTTAAATATTCTAGCTTAATTAGAAAGATAGTTATTGTGTCCAAAAAGTGTGACAGACAGACGGACGGACGAACCCATTTCAATAGTCAATAAAATATATACAAAGATACACAATAACGGTATATTAGATTCAAAATTCTAACATGCTATCGTCTAATTTCTTCCTTCTGTTCATGTTATTTCTAACCTTGTTTCATGTGATTTCAAACTCCAATTCATGTTATTTCTAAATTAAGAGAGAGAGAAATGGGGTTTAACGTCCACCCAACACAACTAGGTCATTTCGGGACTAACATATGGTTTAATTTTATTTTAATAGTCCGCTTGCGCGTAGGGGTCTTTAGCAGTGGGGGGAAACCGGGGTGCCCAGAGGAAACCTACGAGGTTGAGAAGGCGCCCCTATCCCCATGCCACATACGCTCACACCAGGGCTCGAAACCACAGCCGCGAGTCAGAGGTGGTCGGCCAGCTAGAGGTCGAAGCGCGGCACTCTTGACCACTAGGCCATCACAACCCCCTCTAAATTAAAGGGACAATAACACTCTTGCTGGCTTGACAGGTTCCGAAAAAAATAATTAGCCTAAATCTAACTACTTGATGTTTAAGTGTCCTCCCTGTTGTGTAAATTATCCATTATAACCTATCTTACTTCGAAAATATGTTTAAATCCAAGTTGCATTTGAAAGTGCTTACGTAAGGCTTTTCAAACCATGTTACGGCATGTAGTTGAATTTTTTCAATTTTTAGAATTAGGTGTGTTAAGATGAAATTTGTATCATTTATTAATTGGAATATTGTAAAATAGTACAAATTGTTGACCAGAATAAAGATTGGGACATTTTATTCAGTTACAACAAGAGTGGTATTGGGGCTTTAAGTCAATGTACTATCCAACTTCTTTATTTGTTAAGTGTAAATTTTAATTCTGTTTTATCTGATTTGTATTATGAAGTCGAAAAATGTCTACTTCATTGTCGCTTTACATGTTAATCATAAACGTCGCGCAAATATACTTCTACCAAGCAACCATCATATAATATGTATGTGTTTGCCATTATAACTATGTATATACACCCTTTTTGCATTAATAATATATGTATACAAATTATTTAGGGGGAGGGGTTTCATAAAGTCTAAGCCTGTTCCCAAACCCATTCAGACAACCTGAATAAAATAGTGTTTAAAAAATAAATATGACGACGTTTGATGTTGCCACCGTGTGCTCAATATGGCGATGATTGAGCACTGAGCAGGATCATTATGTTGACACAACCGACTCGCTCTTCGTCAGGTTGAATGGTTGGGCGGAGTGTAAAAATTGAAAACAGCATCGAACATGATATGGTTTTCAAATACTGTTTTAAATATATGCTAAACAACATTTGTTTATTTTCTTTAAAGACAAGTGCAGGATTTGAAAAAGTTTATTTTTATTTTACATTTTACAGTTTAGCCAATTAATATGTATATACTGTTGATCTATAAATTTGTCTTTTATTGCTCTAAAATGTCCCTTTATACCACATGAACGACTAGCAACTTTCCGTAGGGCTGCCAGACCATCCTTCTGTATCAATAACAAGGGAGGTAGAACCACGCCGAAATATATTGGTTATATATATACTTTTCAATAAAAGAAACGCAAAACCCATTTTTCATAATTTTGTCATTTAAACGAAGGTGTATTTCAAAAAATGTTACTTCTTTTTAATGTCATTATGTAAGAATAAAAGATATTTCATTATTGGTTTTAAATGTAGAGTAACTAATTGTGACTTGTCATCCTTTTTGCTGAAATTTATTTTCGCTTAATTGCACCAAGACACATGAATTTAACAACTTCGCGAGCTTTTCGGATGGAACCTAAATCCTTTAAAATCCTGGGGTTCTCTGTTTCCAAATCAGTTGCACATGTACACCTACAACAAACCAAGCGATGCCACATCTGCACGAAGACCAACACACCATTGGTCGGTTACAAGCAGGTGAATCGGGGACAGATGTAACCAGGCTGCTGAATGATTCCCGGAGTTTCATGTCTCGCCTTTGGGATAGGTACCGACAGCGAAGTTCAACACGTGACTGCCCAACCTGTCCTGGATCGTCTTTTCCGGTTACGTCATTGGCGGAAACAATTCTCAACAACGACCTCTTCTGCAGCAGCATTTGTCGGACGACGTAGAATCTCAGATTAGGCAGTCGGTAAACGCCTACGTGAAACCGGATTACGAGCCAGACATCCCCGATAGAACTGCTGTTTTGAAATACACCGACATCGAAAATTTAAACTTTAGTTTGTTCAGAGACTGGGGTATGGCCACAACAACTCTGGGGAGCATTTTGGTTCAGCGACGTGTCGCGGTTCCTGTTGCGACAAGGCGATGGTAGAGCGAGGGTATATCGACGACGAAATGTCACGTTGTGTTTCTTTTTTGAGAGAGTATATATAACATCGTCATGCAGCTTGTATACACACTGGCAAAACTGCTCTATAATATTTCTAACATTATTTGTTACATCCCTGTGATTTGCGAAGGTTGTTGTAGGCATAGACAGTGTCTAGTCGTTCAGGTCGGACGAAACCCTTGGCAGCTGTTATTCGGAATAATAGTAGACCGCTGTCCGGGCTAAATTGTAAGTCTGTCTTCATTAGTCTGGATGGTAAAGAAAAGTAGTTTTAAAGGCCGCTTCACCCCTACATTATGGGATCAATAAATTGATATCTTTGAACCATATCAAGAAAAAGGTTAACAGAATACAGATAAACTAAATATAAGGGAGCGTATCGTTGTGTCGCCGTGCCTCTATGCCGCCGTCCCGTGGCTCCCTTATTGTATAGGGTTAGGGTACTCTAACCCAACCCCTAGGGTCGGCGGCATAACGGGTACCTCCCAAAATTTATTGGTGGCTTAACTGTAAATGTTGTTTGGCTTCCTGACTGCTAAAGACCCCTAAGCGCAAGGAAATTGTTGAAATTAAATTAAACCATATGTTTGTCCCGAAATTACCTAATTTGTGTCGAGTGGTCGTTATTCGACCCCCCCCCCCCCCCCGTCTCCCCCTCTCTCCCTCTCTCAGCACTCCACCCAACCATCAACCAGACGAAGAGCGGGTCGTTTATATCAACATACTGCTCCCTACAAGTGGCGACCCCAAACAACTGCATAATGATGGTTGCTAGGCAGATGTGTACAAATTCTAAACGTGTAAAGCATTAATGAAGAAGACGTTTTTTGTCTAAATAATAGAAATAAGGTTAAATAGAATTAAAATTTACACTGAACAAATAAAGAAGTTGGGATTATACATTGTCTTAATTTTAAACTTACATTGAGTTAGAAAGTAGACGATGGCACGTTAGAATTTTGAATCTTATATACCGCCATATATAACATGATGATTGCAACACAATTTAACCGCTAAGAAATTTGCTCTTACCTGGTGACTGTCAATAGACGAATTTCTCAATGATGACGAAATAGGTTTGGGCACACTGTAGCACGCAAACTGCACGCATCTAGTCTACGTCAAAATATGACCTCTACGATACTTTTCCTCCACTAAAAACGCTCACGTATTCATTTTGGAGAGGTACTTGACTACTCATACTGCATTGTGTACACAACAGAGTAACTATCAGCCGACCGAGCACGTGTTTTATGTCATCACATGTCATTAAAACCAATAAAACATTATTATTATTTTTGGCTTACAGTCAACTTTTGCCACTTCACTAAAAGTGATATTTAAAATATGCTAGTGTGTAATACTGCAATACATTATTTGCAATTGTAAATTGCCTTAGAGTTCAATCTGTTCTTAAAATAAATCTTCATTTCAAAGTATTAAATAACGACATTGTACATAGTTCACATATTACATTCTCAGTGTGTAACACCATACAGATAGCATCGGTTTATTGTCCCCCGCCTTTCGAAGAAAGCAGGGGACTATTAAAATGGGCTCGTCTGTCTGTCTGTACGTTCGCCACACCTTTTGAGACACAAAACTCCATTCCTAATTGAAATGTTCAAACTTGGTGTAGGTGTTTATTAGGTCAATGCTTTAATGAACATCTTCTGCTTAGAGAGACAGAAATGGGGTTAAACGTCCACTCAACTTTTCTGCTTAGGGTAAGCAGAAATAAGCCATTTGGTTGGTTGATGCTTTGGGATACGACAACTTTAGTTTTAATTAAGTTAGAATGTTTAAACTTGGTGTATAGTTTCATTACATCAATACCTTTACTTAGTTCGATAATGATCATTTTCTGCTCAGGGTTAGCAAAGCGATAAGCAATTTGATTGGCCGAGACATTGGAACACAATAGCTCCCCTAAATGTACAAACTTAGTGTAGGTGTTTATTAGGTGAATGCCTTGATGAAGTTCGAAGATGAGATTTTTCTGCTTAGTTCTAATTAAGTGAGGGTGTTGAAGATTGGCGTATAGTTTCATTACATCAATACCTTGACCACGTTCGACAATGAGCATGTTCTGCTCAGGGTAAGCAAAGCGATAAGCAATTTGAATGGTGGAGATTTAGAACACAATAACTCTCATTCTAATTGAGTTAGTTAGAAAGTTCACACATGACCTTAGGTGTTTATTTTGATTGGTTGAGATTATTGAACACGATATCTCTCCTTCTAATTGAGGTGGGATGTTCAAACTGATAGAGAATGATAAAGCTGTGTGTATAGTTTGATTGCTCGATGCTTTTGACAAAAATAAATATGCGATTAATTAGTGTGTCGTCTATTTATATTGGGATTTCGGCGGGGGACAACAACCTCACTGTTGGGTTGTTTTTTAAAGATTATACTACATTTCATCATAAACAAATATATAAACAGAAAGGAAATAACAACTAAAACAAAAAAAAAATGCAAAAAATAGATTGGGGTATGAGAGAATTGGGATACTAGAATTGGAATACTAGAGGTAAGCGTAATAATATTCATATTGTATAATCCCATTTATTTACTAAGGTTTCGTTTAATTCATTTTCTATTTGTTGTTTACCTTTCAAGTAGTTTCGATAATTAATAATTACCGGTCTAATATTTTCGACTTTCATACGAGTATTTTGTTAAATAATATTAAATGATTTACAAATAACAATTCACGTTATGATTTAAAAATTATTTCTTCCAAAAACCGAAATGAATATTTGCAACTTGTAATGAAAAGATTTTACGTAAATCATTCCAAATTACCTGTGCGTAATTGCAGTAAATAAAAAGGTGTTCTGGGGTTTCTATATTTGAATAGCAAAAATCGCACAATGAAGATTCCTTTCATTGCATTTTAAATAAAAGGTCATTTGTATATATAATTTATGGAGGTATTTAAATTGAAAGTTCTGTAATATAGTATTAGTGCTCGTTTTAAAGACCAAATTGAAGATACTTGAGATTTCACTTTCTTCAAATACAAAGCTATTCTCTTCTCCCCATTTACTTAAAGGGACAATAACACTCTTGCTGACTTGACTGGTTCAGAAAAAAATTGGCCTTATTCTAACTACTAGATGTTTAAGTGTCCCACCTGTTGTGTAAACTATCCAATACAACCTATCTTACATGTCCAGAGGGTTTGAAAATATGTTTAAATCCATATTGCATTTGAAAGTGTTTACGTAAAGCTTTTCAAACCATGTAACGGCATAGACATGGCAAGGTTTGGGGGCGTTTGGAAAAGGTGACCATGAAACATTTCTAAAATATTTTCTTTTTATTTTGATTGAACAATAATAGTTTATCATATCATCTTGAAAAACGTGGGGAAAATATATTCTACAAAAATGTATTCTGTGGTATTTTTCACCACAAGAGTTCTACAATATATTTTTACAGTTTTTCTTTCAAATAATCCTGCTCAGACTATCTGTATGCCTCTGTGGTACCACATTCCACAAGATTTTCGACTTTGAAAATTTTGGGTCTGTGGTGTTTTTCACCACAAGAGTTCCACAAGATATTAGACTTCGAAAAAAAATATTTTTTTTACAAAATTTTGAAAAAGTGTTTTGGGTCTGTGGTGTTTTTTTTACCACAAGAGTTCCACAAGATATAAGACTTAGAAAAAATATATTTTTATTTACAAAATTTCTTCTCACACTACCTGTATTCCTCTGTGGTACCACATTCCACAAGATTTTCGACTTAGAATAATTTTTAAAAGATAGTAAGCTGGCACTGCCAGGCAGGATACGCCCACATTTTCGAGAGATGGATAGAGAAAAAGCAAAACGAAAAGTGATTTTTCCTACACAATCAAAGGCTATAATTCATTAAATTACAATTTGATATGCGCAAATATCGAAAAAAAGAATCAAGATCTTTAGGATATAAACATGCATTTCAAGTTTCATCAAAATCGAATTAAAATTGTGACCTATACTGGGTCCACAACCTTGACATACCATATTTTAACACTATTAGCGTTCAAACGGCGGCCATTTTGTCTGGCAATTATGGTCTGATTTCCCTGAAATTCAAACTCCTTCCGTATGCTGTAACGGTGATAGAGTCAAGCGTTTTTTTAAATCAGATAATAATCGTGACCTCCAGAGGGACCATAGGCGATTTTTCAGACAATCAGCGGCCATAATTCAGGAAGTTATGATCTGATATGTGCAAATAACGAAAGAAACCAAGATCTTTGGATTATAACCATGCATTTCAAGTTTCATGAAAATTGTGACCTTTTATAACAGTATTCGCATACACGCGGCAGCCATTTTGTATGGCAAATTTGTTCCAAATTTTTCCGAAATTCGAAGTCAACCTTTCTTAGGGTGTAACGATGATATAATCAAACGATTCTTTAAATCAGATAATAATTGTGACACCCAGAAGGACCACAAGCTAAACAAAGACGATTTTGCGTATAATCAGGGGCCATAATTCAGGAAGTTACGATCCGATATGCCCAAATATCGAGAGGAACCAAGATCTTTGGGTTATAACCATGCATTTCAAGTTTCATCAAAATCGAATTAAAGTGTGACCTCTACAGGGTCCACAACCTTGAGATACCATTTTTTAACACTATTCGCGTACTAATGGCGGCCATTTTGGTCCAATTTTTCCGAAATTCGAACTGAACCTTCCTTAGCGCGAAACGATGATATATTCAAACGATTTTTTAAATCAGATAATAATTGTGACCTCCAGAGGGACCACAAGCTAAACGAAGACAGTTTTGCGTATAATCAAGGGCCATAATTCAGGAAGTTACGACCCGATATGCGCAAATATCGAAAGGACCCAAGATTATTGGGTTATAACCATGCATTTCAAGTTTCATCAAAATCAAATTAAAATTGTGACCTCTACAGGGTCCACAACCTTGATATACCATTTTTTAACAGTATTCGCGTACGATCGGCGGCCATTTTTTATGGCAATTTTGGTCCAATTTTTCCGAAATTCGAACTCGATCTTCCTTAGGGTGTAACGGTGATATATTAAAACGATTTTTTAAATCGGATAATTATTGTAACCTCCAGAGGGACCACAAGAAAAACCATGGCGATTTTGCGTATAATCAGGGGCCATAATACAGGAAGTTACGATCCGATATACGCAAATATCGAAAGGAACCAAGATCTGTGGGTTATAACCATGCATTTCAAGTTTCATCAAAATCAAATTAAAATTGTGATCTCTACAGAGTCCACAACCTTGATATACCATTTTGTAACAGTATTCGAGTACAAACGGCGGCCATTTTGTATGGTAATTTTGGTCCGATTTTTCCGAAATTCGAACTCAACCTTCCTTAGGGTGTAACGGTGATATAATCGAACGGTTTTTAAAATCGGATAATAATTGTGACCTCCAGAGGTACGAGGAGCTAAAATAGGTGATTTTTCGGACAATCAGGGGCCATAATTCAGGAAATTACGTTCCGATATACGCAAATATCGAAAGGAACCAAGATCTTTGGGTTATAAACATGCATTTTAAGTTTCATCAAAATCAGTTCCAAATTGTGACCTCTATAGGGTCCACAAGCTAAAAACGTGATTTTTCGTACAATCAGGGGCCATAATCCATAAAGTTTTGATCCGATACATGCCAATATCGAAAGCAGCCGAGAACTTTTGGAGATAAACCTATATTTTAAGTTTCGTTAAAATCGGACAAGAATTGTGACCTGTAGAGAGTCCACAAACAATTGTGGACGGACGGACGTCCGGACGGACAGGGGCGACGACATAATACATCCACATGAAAATGTGGGCGTATAAAAAGTGGTTTGGGTCTGTGGTGGTTTTCACAGAAAGTACCGTCGACTTCCAGGTCAGGTCTTCTTTTCACAGAAAGTGTGTCCCGAACGTAAGCCACGATACCCCCACCCTGTCCATGCCTCCTGTCATTTCTTATAGGTGCCTGAAAAGAATTTAGTAATAATGTGCTGGTGTCTACTGATTTATCAAGTCATGATTCGGTTAAAAGGATAACGTCAAATTTTTCAGAGAGTTCAGCTGCTAAAATATCAACTTTGTGACGGAGGCTCCTTATATTCAGATGGACGATAGACAACTTGCGGGGAGGGAGGGATTGCTTTCGATATCACCAGAGACTAAAAGGGTCATAAATATAATATTTGGGACGTAATGAAAAAATGAACAACAACACGCAAAACTATAACAGCAGAAAAATAGACATAAATACTTGGTGATGTACATTGAAAATAATTTTGAGTATTTACATACGTTAGAAAAAAATATAAATATTTACAGTAATATTGATAATCACATCTATATACATATTTACAAATAAAACTTCGATAATCACGGAACGGTATTGATGCGGCGCTGTGCGTGGAATGTTAGATAGAAGAAAAGAACCAAAAATTCCCCCTCCCCCCCAAAAGACCAACAAAAGAAAAACAAAAACAAATAGCAAACGACAACACCACCCCCAACCAAAAAGAGAATTAACCAGGCTATTGATTGTGTTGGGCGAATGCACGGGTCACGTGATATACCGTTGGCTGGATGAGAAAATTGAGAGCATGGCACATCAAGCGACAGTAGAATAACGGCTAATTTAGAAGGTGCTGGCCCGAGGCTAGTGGGGGGCTGGGGGGGCGAGCCGCCCTCCCGTGGCCGTTCCTGTCGGAATTTTTCTGCCTGCGTCGGAACAAAATTGCTGGTTAGCTATGCTCGCATTTTTGCCGGGAGAGAGTTTTAATATGACATATCCTCTCAAATTCGGCCGGGAGATAGTTAATGTCGGCTGGAAACTCTTAATTTTCCGACAAATTTGCCACATGCATGTCATAGAGGCATTAATTCACTCTCACAGCTTCTAATTTTCGAGCTCTCCCCTACTCCTGCCTACAGTCGGCGATGACCTTCGTTCATTGATTTTTTGTTGTCGGAAATTTATCTTCCTCGCTCCCCTATGTCGGCTAAATTTTGGTTTCTGGCTTCGGGCCTGAGAAGGTGAGTAAGTTCAGTTGCTGTTAGTGACCCCTATAAGTTTGCAGTTTGTTGATATGAGCCTTTAACCCTTATAACAAAAGTCGAAAGTTTTCAGCATTATTGGTATCTTATTGTTACAAACACAGCGTAACGCGAATGTTGAAACTAACCTTAGACTACCTGTTCAAGAGTTAAATGTAGACAATGTGGTGTACACATACATTAGAAGATATTTACGAGAGTTAGCACATTTACGAAGCTGAATACCTTAATTGTTAGTAATTGATTGTACCAAGCCATAATTAAACATTGAGTAGGAGATCAAAATTTGTCACTTCACAGGTTTTTGCAGGTTCTATAATTATAACTTTTCTTTTTTTTAGGTGAGTAGGCTAAATAGAAGACAGTTGGCATGGATATGCACAATAATATATACAGGCTAATAATAAGGGTAAGTATTTTACGTATAAACTCTAATGCTATCTGATAGAAGACACCTTGTTTCAATGTTAGTCGGTTTGTTTTTTTCTGAGGTTACTTTTTATCCAGTTTTTAATAAATTACCTTTGGGTACAATTTGTATTGTTATATTAGGACATAGTACTCTTTAACACAACAAAACAGTTAATAACACTTACAGTTAAACATGCATTATTCAAGAGCTAAATCTGCCTAGTGCAGGTCTTTATTTGGGCATGAAATGTTTTCTAAAGTATTAATTAGACATTAATTAACTGATCCAGGCCTTAATCAACTTTGGATGGCATCAGATTGCTCCGATATTAAACAGATTAAAACGTTTCAGTGGTAAATCAAATATGGCGGTTCCAGACGCTTCAAGTCTTAGCTTTTATCAACCAGGACCGTGGTTGAAATTATTGCACACATCGGCAAAATCTTCAAATGCCAATATCTTCGCTTGCAATAGAGTAATTTGAATGAAATTTTCAAATTATTCATTTTACATCACCTACTTTCGAACTAGTATAGCAAGAATGGCTAGTTCTTATCTATATCTTGAATAATGTAACTTTAATATAACATTTTAGTAACCCTGTAAGTACCATACAGTTACATAAAAATGCTTCTGTCAAGAAAGCAAATAGTCTTAGCACAACATAACAGTTTATAGCACTTACAGTTTATAACACTAACAAGTAAGCCAGTCAACATTTTAGATATATTTTTTACAATACAAATGACAACTTTCAACAATGTAGTATGATGATATTTTTCTGATTTACAATAATAAGAGGTTTTACAAATTTTTGCAGGGACTACCAGGGGACTAACTTGTTCAATTGTTGATTTCATTGTATAATAGACACACTCTTACACAATATAATGCACATTAATTGTTTTTCAGATTGATGGAAATACATGGGATATACTTTGAGAAGACTATATCTGGTATTCTATTTTCAGGCATGGGGGGTTTCAATGAAAAAGTATTAAATTGTAAATTTAAAACTGTAAATGTTTTGGTACAGAGGAAGAGAGAAAAGGGGGTTTGGAGTCAGATTGACACAAACTAGGTCATTTAAAAATTACCATGTGCTTCAGATGTATTATGTAGTTGGATTTGTTGGGAACTGTCCTCCTGTCTAGAAGCTTACATAGTATTTTAGAAACATTAACTATTGTTGGTGTTATAGTAAGATCAGAATTTGTCAGTTCACAGGTTTTCGCAGTTTCTATAATGGTAACTTTTTAGTGTTTTTTTTTCCTTTTCTTTTTAGGTGAGTAGGCTAAATAGGAGACAGTTGGCATGGATATGCACAATATTAATATACTGGCTAATAATAGGGGTAAGTATTTTACGTATAAACTTTTATGATATTTGATAACAGTAGTTCTGAAGTTACTATTTAACACAACAAAACAGTTAATAACACTTACAGTTAATATAACATTTCCAGTAACCTTGTAAGTAGCTAAATACAATAACTTGTAAGTGGGCCTGTCAACATTTTAGATATATTCTTTACAATACAGATGACCACTTTAAACAATGTATGATAATATTTTTCTGATTTACTATAATAAGAGGATTTATAAACTTTTGCAACAATTACAAAAGTAGTAACTAGTTCTATTGTTGATTTCATGATATAATAAACACACTCTCACACAATATAATGCTCATTAATTGTTATTCAATTTGATTGAAATACATGTGATATAGTTTGAGAAGATTATCAGTGATATTACAAACTCATAACAAGCAAAATTCAATTTAATATAAATATGGTGTTAAAAAGAGTTATTTCCCTTTAGTACACAGTGTGCTTGGTTTAACATGATAATTTTATGAGGCAAGTCTTTTTATTAATTTAAAATTTAAAGGATGACAGTGAGCCATTATGGTCTTCAATTAGCCCAGGTACGGTGCTTAAACGTAGGACGTTAAACCCCATTTCATTCATTCATGTGAGCCATTATGAATTATATTTTATTATGGAGGGGGACATATGTATTGTCACAAGAGATACTAACTGTATACATGTACAACTAATTTTAAAAAAAAAAAAATTTTTCAGTTAACACTATGTTTCAGTGGATGGAGAGTTTATCTGGGATGGAAGCGATCTGGTTAAATTGAAATTGATTAGTTGTTCACTTGTTGGTTTATAAACGGGCACTTCAACTGGGCTGGTCAGTTTGATAGTCGGTCCATTCTTACCCGGAAAAGAACTATTTTCTCGTATGAAGATTTTACCGTCTCTGGTCCAGCAAGCAGCAATAAAACCCTGTCTGTATGACCACCGTGTTATGCTTGCTACATATGCTATATATCTTGTAAGATCTTCATTAATGTAGACACCTGTTGCTGCATCGTGAGCCATTTTCCTATTCGTCATTATGTTTACTTTTGTTTTGTAGATTTTGAGTCGCACAATTATCTGACGATGTCTTTTATCTTCTTTCCTGCCAAGACGGTGACAGTTTTCAATATTGTTTGAACTTAAGGAGTTGTCAACGGTGGGGAGTACTCTCAAAACTTTTCCCTCAACATTTTCATTTAATTCTCCTTTTCACCGCTAATGGGAATACAATTTTTTCTACTATATTGTTCCAGCTCATCACACTTATCTTGCACAGTTGCATTCGGGTGGAGAGAGGTGGAGGCTAACTGTAATTTTAATGATTCAATTTCTTGTTGAAGAGGAGCAACTTGTTTTTTAACCTCAGTTTGGACGATTTGTTCTATGAAAGGTTTGATAGCGTCCTTAACTTGCCTGCTGTGGAAGGATAAGGCAATTTGATGGGTAAGTGCCTCAACAGTTTTGTCAAAGATTGAACCTTCCGATTCAGAATGGTTGTTTATAGATGGTATAGGCGGGCTTGTAATATATTCGTGCATTATTGAAGTTGTTGTGATGGGCTCTTTAAGTCTAGTCTATTCTTTGTCAACAGGGCCATGGAATATTCATCAAATCAGGTTCGATTTTGTCAGTATGTGACGACGTGTCAGACAAAGTGTCTTCTTCATAATTATACGTCTTCAATTGTAGGGTTATTATAAGTTTTGTCATCACAATTTCCAGATTTGATAAACATTGATTTTAAATTACAATGTTTTGTTCTTTTCAGGACAGATTCAGAAAGATTTGATGCTAATAGTATCTCTCGTTGCCTGTCAATTGGCGAGACAGTGTTCGTTCTTTTCCTGCTTGTTGTCGTTGTTGCTTGGGACGCCATTGAAAATGTAAACAAACCAATTGATAATAAATACAAAACTCACTCTTTTTGTCTTTTTAGTCGATTGTTAATTGAATCTTTTATGGTACAATTCTTTCATATAAACACTATGATGGCTGATTTGTTACTTTGATGTAGGTTCTATAGAAATGTATACATGTACGAGCAAAAATCCACGCAGCGAAATTCACCTTGTCTTATCGTGACGCCATCTTGTTCCTTGGTTATTGTGCAATTTGTGGTTTACAAGTGATTCGAATAGTGGTAACATGACGCATCGAGACTTTAAGTAAATAAATGAAAATTACAGCAAGAACAGTTTATTTAGGTTATTGGTCAGTTTCCAAAATGGGTTTAGTTTTGTTATTTAAATGAATTTAGATTAATTTGGATAGAGTTATTACATCGATTTAACAATTCATGTGTTCATGGTTTTATCTGTTTATGAAGAAATATAACACAACTACTGTCTTCTTGTTGATGTCTTGAATGTATACATCTCTTGATGTCTTGGTTTTATACAACTGAAAACAGACAAATAAAGACAAGTAGGTAAAATATATAGAAATATTTAAATACAGTATTTGTTTTTGCAAATTCTTATTTTAAAATTACAAACTATTGTCTATATATCAGTGGTTATTATCTATATACGAGTAGTTATTATTTATTTACTAGTCTAAATCAGTAGTTACAACATTTCATACCTGTGTAGGTAATGCTCAGGTTAAAACCAGTGAATGTAACCATGATCTCTGAAACAAATCGCACGGTGGTATTTTCACCAGTAGGTACTATGATAGGAGTGGGCGGTACCCAACCACAATATCTATAATATAAAAAACAGACCACTTCAGTTATTGGTATATATGACGTTAAATACGGTATAACTATTAATTCGGCAAAATAAAGTTCTTGGTCTGAACTGTCTGAAGCCATTCTGCATTAACCGATAGTTGTCCGGCATCGAACATTATTTGTTTCATTCTAGAGCAGTTTGTTCGGGAAGACAGGTTATTTTCCCAATATGCCACAATTTTCGGACATCAAACATGATTTGTGTCATCAGTTTTTTCGGGAATAAAATTTTTAGATTTAACTAAACCATTAAAAATTAGTGTAATATCTAGAGCCACATAAAAGTTGCCGCTCTGCCCATAGCCGGACATGTTTCGGGCAACATCATTCGTGTCATCAGAGAACTTCCTGGTGCCATAATCAGATGGATTATATTGAACTACGTTCAGAATGTTGTACTCTCGTGCTAAAATTCATTTACCCCCCCCCCCCAACTTACCACCGGGCTGATTACGGACCCCCGGGAATTTGAGCGGGAATTTTGACGACCAATTCATTTCTGCCGACAAACTCGAAATTCAGATGGTCAGTGTTGGCTATCAGTTCTAAAGCTAGATGTTAGGTGCATAACAGTAGGACGTTAAACCGCATTTCATTTAATTTCTAAAGCTAGATAAATAACTCAATATTGAACTTTCTTGTTGCGTGGTTTCTGACAGCTGCCAAACCGAGGCCCCGTGTATACGTTGGCTTGCGCGTAAAAGATCCCTTGCAGATGGAATTCGATATAAGAGTAGGCTGTAGTGCCGCTGTCCGGGCAAACTTTCCCTCATAGCACACTGTATGTCGTATGCTATGACGGAAAGTTTGGATACCTCGGGGAATGCTTTTTCGTTGCACCCTCCGCCCACCCCTCGTACCTGTACACACTATGTGTCTTATTTGCTTTTTGTTTTGGGGTTTACGTATATACCCAGTGGATGTAACTAGACAAGATATATGGGATTCATACCTTACTCCCTGAAGCTCTAGATAATCTTAACCACAGTCTCCGCCAGTAAACAGTTTATCAGTGCAATCTCCACTTTTTCAATGCAATACTGTCCGTTAAGAGTTAATTTGATATTCTGTCCAGATCGGCCAATTATATGATAACTCTTGTCAGTATCATTTGGATAATCTTGTGGGTAATTCGGTGATGTTATAACTGAAATTGGTTAAGACAGTAATATTTATATATTATTAATTATATTTATAACGTAACGATTACTGCAGTACGGGGCGCATACTGTCAATATTTTACATAAAAAATGTACAATTCAATTACTTAGTTCCACCATTTACAATATTAATACATCGACATTCAAATCCACCATCAACACGAAAACATGTTTTCCCCTCGTTACATGGACTCGGCTCACATGAATCATCTACAAAATAATAAATACACGACTCAGTAAAAAGTAACCACCTACAAATTGCTAACAATCCCATTTAAAACTGCGTTATATTTTAAAAGTGACGTGATAAAACCTGCTATTTCCGGCGCTACATTTCAACGTAACCAGCCTCACAACTCTTGTTGTTTCTATACCAGAAAGTCAACAAAAATCGCCATACAAAAGGGGGGAAAGGGAGAGGGGGACTAAAATAATGTTCGCCTTACATTTGTGGGTGGCGGCCCAGGGATATTCGATGGCCTAGCTGTGTCCATTTAAGAAATCACTGTACCGTGGTCACCAATGGGTAAAGTGTTTATTAGAAAGACAAAAATCACAACAATACTTACTGTTGCATGTTGGTCCACCAAAGCCAGCGGTACAATTACAAACACCATCACCTACACAGTTTCCCTCGTTCAGGCAACTCCACGCCATCGCATAGGTTTACTGAAAACACAGTCATATTAAACATCATGTAGGAGGCCCCGAGCTAAACAAAATCTCGAAAACTATTGACAGTTATGGTAGATGATCCTTTATTATAAACTGTCAAGAAACTGTACCTGCGTGTTATATTTCACAAGATATATCTATTCGACTGTCCGTTAAAATATACTGCTTTAATGTTCTATGGGATTCACCAGCAGGTAGAGTGTTGACTCACAATACTGTTGCAAGTTCATCCACTGTAAACAGATACACAATCACAAACGCCCTAACCTACACATTGTCCACTATTTAAACACGCCACGTCATTGCATGGATCAACTGAAAAACACAGTAGTATTTACACATAAAACACGTGATTTCACCAGCAGATAAAGTGTTGACTCGTTAGAATGATTTGCGTTTTGCGGAAAATATAATCAAATTTCTCACAAATTAAATCGGATAAAAATGTGACAGGACAAGAGTGTTCACAAGCAAAATGTGAACCTATATTCATCGCCGACTGAAACGTTCTCGGCCTGTCAAATTTGTTCTTAGTTGTAAATCTGGTTTGAGAATAATCTATATGTCACTGGCGTACAATAAATTATTTCTATCGGTATACCGTGGGTTCGGATTATGGAAGTTGTCTAAAACTAAAAACCACAATGCGTCTTTAGCAGTGGGAGGAAACCTGATGACCCGGAGAAACCCAACGAGGTTGGACAGGCGACCCTACTCCGTTTCACTTACAACCGAGGATTCGAAACCACACCAGTTGACGCAATGCCAGACTTTATGATACAACACACACGTGGTTACCATTCAGCCTACCAATCCCCCGCATGTTTAATCCGGTATAAAAAAAACAGACGTGGTGGCGAGAATAACGAAATAACGGTTGACGTCTCATGGATTTGTTATTTTGCTAAATCTAAATACCGCTTTTTTCATTGTTAAGATGATCTTGATGTTTACAAATTTATTGACTCGGTGAAAGTAATCAACTCAATTGAAGCCAATCTGGCACCATGGACATTGCGACTAAGTAAATCTTTCACCCTCGTAGTAATGGAAATGTTTTAAATTTTAGCACTTACTTATATCACAAAACTTCCCGGTCGTTTTAGTTGGACAAAGACAGGATCCTTGTAAGCAAGTACCGCCGTGTTGACACTCAATATTATCACATGGAGATATTGATAGAGACAACGATATATCAATTTCTGCGAAAATGTTCTGGTCTTCCTCGTCACCACGTAAACCTGTATAATAACGTAACATTACGTTCACATCAGAAAGGCCAAAAACCTTGTCACATATTTTGAGTAAAAGGCAGAGCCAAAATAGAACTCATTCAAGATAGTGTGGTGTTAAACTTTACGTACACCCAACAACAATTGCAACCTATTATTGAAGGGCCAAGGGTAGAAAATTCACATAAAACATAATCAAATACAAAAGGACTTGTTTTGTGTCATACAAATTAGAATTTTCGTTCCTGGGGAACACACGTTTGTCACCAATTTATTTACGAAAAGATTCATTTATAAACATAGATAAATCAGTTGCTCTTCTCAACAGTTTAATGTTCTGAGTATTTAAATTTTGAAATTTTAACAAATTGAGTCATTAAAATATTGATAAAGATCCGAAAGAACTAAGCCTCGCGTGTATATACCCGTAATTGTATTCTATGGAATTGTTATCCGTTTATTTCCAGGTCCATTACCAGCGTAACAATTTATAGGATAAAATAAAAGATTTTATTTTATCATTGAATCCACCAATAACATCATACAAAGTTTACAGTTGAAACAATAGTTGATTATACAATTATAAATAAAATTAAGTGGGGTTAATTGTTCCAACTGATATAATGAAGACGGGAATAATCCGTACAATTATAAGGCATAATCCGTTGTAATCAATGTACAATGTTATATATATGTTTTAACATAGAACTTACTAGCAGGTGCTACGGAGGTGATGTTCAATAACAGTAGCAATAGCACCAACCATGTCATCTTTTAGATCTAGTAAATGTTGTATTCTAATGGAAGAGACGAAATAATTTTATAATATAAATAAGTGGTCAAATACAAAAATATATAATAGCTAATAACATCATCAATGGGTTCCAGAGAAATGGAGTGTGCCGACATTATTATTGTACCCGAAGAGACAGGGGATAATATACATGTGTCATTTATCCGTTCTAATTTCAAAGTGTTACACACACTTTGACAAGCAATAGCGTTGATTTATTTACAGTCCTAAGGTTTCTCAACAACAATTCAGGGGATAAGTTCAAAATGGATAGTCACATATTGCTGAATATCACTACGGTTTGCCCTAACAACTTATGTTAAAGATAAATGTAGACATGGCAAGGTTTGGGGGCGTTTGGAAAAGGTGACCATAAAAATTTCTAAAATATTTTCTTTTTATTTTGATTGAACAATAATAGTTTATCATATCATCTTGAAAAACGTGGGGAAAATATATTCTACAAAAATTTATTCTGTGGTATTTTTCACCACAACAGTTCCACCATATATTTTACAGTTTTTTCTTTCAAATAATCCTGCTCAGACTATCTGTATGCCTCTGTGGTTCCACATTCCACAAGATTTTCGACTTATAATAATTTTGAAAAAGTGTTTTGGGTCTGTGGTGTTTTTCACCACAAGAGTTCCACAAGATATAAGACTTAGAAAAAAGTATTTTTTTTACAAAATTTCTTCTCAGACTATATGTATGCCTCTGTGGTACCACATTCCACAAAATTTTGTAAAAGTTCCACAAGATATTGGACTTTAACAAAATTCCTCCTCAGACTATCTGTATGCCTCTGTGGTACCACATCCCACAAGATTTTCGACTAAAATTTTTGAAAATCTTGGGCCTGTGGTGTTTTTCACCACAAGAGTTCCACCAAGATATTAGACTTAGAAAAAAAATTATTTTTTTTACAAAATTTCTTCTCGGGCTATCTGTATGCCTCTGTGGTACCACATTCCACAATATTTTAGACTTAGAATAATTTTGAAAAAGTGTTTTGGGTCTGTGGTGTTTTTCACCACAAGAGTTCCACAAGATATTAGACTTAGAAAAAATATTTCTTTTACAAAATTTCTTCTCAGGCTATCTGTATGCTTCGGTGGTACCACATTCCACAAGGTTTTCGACTACAGAAGCATACAGATAGCCTGAGAAGAAATTTTGTAAAAAAAATAATATTTTTTTCCAAAGTCTAATATCTTGTGGAACTCTTGTGGTGAAAACCACCACAGACCCAAAACCCTTTTTAAAAACTATTTTAAGTCGAAAATCTTGTGGAATGTGGTACCACAGAGGCATACAGATAGTCTGAGAAGAAATTTTATAAAAAAAATATCTTGTGGAACTCTTGTGGTGAAAAGTTCGACACAAACGCCCCCAAACCTTGCCATAAATGTAACGGCATGTAGAAAAAATAAAAAATATTGTTGAATTTTTCCAATTTTTAAAATAAGGTGTGTTAAGATGAAAATTGTATCATTTATTAATTGGAATATTGTAAAATAGTACAATTTGTTGACCAGAATAATGATTGGGACATATTATTCAGTTACAACAAAAGTGGTATTGGGGCTTTAATGATAATGGTTTACTATATTAAGAGTCGACTCGTATTGAATAAATGTCGTTCGCTTTAATCTTATCTAGTGTTTTTTATACGCCCACATTTTCATGTGGACGTATTATGCCGTCGCCCCTGTCCGTCCACAATTGTGTAAGGACTCTCTACAGGTCACAATTCTTATCCAATTTCGACGAAACTTGAAAAATAGGTTTATCTCCACAAGATCTCGACTGCTTTCGATATTGGCATGTATCTGATCGAAACTTTATGAATTATGACCCCTAATTGTACACAAAAACACGCTTTTAGCTTGTGGACCATATAGAGCTCACAAGTCTGATGAAACTTAACATGCATGTTTATAATCCGAAGATCTTGGTTCTTTTCGATAATTGCGCCCATCGGAAAGTTACTTCATGAGTTAATGCCCCTGATTGTCCGACAAAATCGCATTTGTTTGGCAGTGCTCCGTCTGGAGGTAACAATTATTATTCGATTTGAAAAACCGTCTGATTATATCACTGCTACACCATAAGGAAGGTTACGTTCGAATTTCGAGAACATCTGAGCATGGAAGCCGGTACATAACTTTCAGAACAACAAGTGTAACTATGTCTTTTGCGGATGCTGCCTTTCAAGTTTCTCATACCATTAAGGATCCTTTGTAATACTAAAGTGGTTATTATAGTTCTATATGAAAGGTGTTTAAACAAATGGGTGACCACGAGAAATGGGCTAAGTAGGTATTTTGGTCTTAGACTAACTCACTGCAAATTCCTGCCACCATCAGTTGCTGAAAGTAGGGTACTATCGTTCAATCATCTTGTGCACATATTAGTTTAGTCCAATTAAATAGAATAATGTTGACTAAAACGGTGCCAATACAACAACACTAAACCAAAAAATGGTATGGTAATTTTCCCAACCTAATAGCTGCACATCTATACTTTCTATATAAGAAAAAGCTGGGTTAAATATGCCTTCAGGCATCATGTGGGCTTCCTAGGGAGACATACTGTTAGCCGTGTGACAACATCATGGTGGTGCATCAAAAAGTGTGTGGCTCTTGCCACCTATAAAACTCTAAGGTATTTCCAGACATCATTTGGTAATCTCAGAAGGATCCTGCGACCCACAGCTTCATCAGCTGATAAGACTGGGAAACAGACATCAATTGTTACTCTTAGAAAATAGAGAAAATGTAGTGTTTCAGCCGTTTGGTCAGAGTTATAGGCTTGTTAAACTCAGGCTGTAGATATTACTCCTGGCCCCGAGTTCACAAAGCATTCTCATACTTAAGTTGAGAATTAACTCAAAATTGTTCCCCTTATTTCAAAAAATAAATATAGCCCTTTATTAAACGTTTGTTGTTTTAATGTATCGAATACATCAATAAGATGTTTTGTGTTTCTAGATCAAAGATATTTCACATAAAGAGTAATTGAAAGTTGAGTCAATTATCAACTTAAGTCTGATAATGCTTTGTGAACTTGGGGCCGGATGTACTATCATAGATGTTGTAGTTTCCTGTATTTCGTATATAAACATAGTTATAAACCAACAAAGTGTTGCAGAGTTAATTGATCATATAATATACACAACGTGAAACACAAGAGTTAATTCATCTATTTAACAACACCGTAGTGCCACACTGTGTGACTGTGTGTGGTCCATGACCCGTCTTCAATGAGCCCAGGTTAGGTGCTTAAGCGTAGGACGTTAAACCCCCATTTCATTCATTCAGTGGTCCATGATTCATGTCTTATCGTGCACTCTTGTTGAACGTCTGTGTAGATCGGGTAACTTCCAATTGGGACATATTAAACATTCATTATGCATGAGGTAAATATGCCTATTGTAGGTATGTATTAAGGCATTGAATGTTATAATAATAATAATAATAATAGTTTATTCACAACTACATGATAAAATACATGAGTATGGAAATGCAGAGCTAAAGGTATAATGCATAATACAGAATTGTTCATGCACATAACATGATAACAAACATAGCAATAATGCTTATATATATTTTACTAGAGTATTATAGTGATAACAAATACATGGGCTAATTAATTATATTTTAAAACCGCTTTTCTTAAATAGTTTTGAAATGTATTTACCATTCAAGGTTATTTTGGTATAATCATTATTTTGTAATATCATTTTAATTTTAGTGGCATCAGACTAATTTGTTTTAAAACAGTCTAAATTGTATTGCTCTCTTATATCTTTATAGAAAGGGCAATATAATAACATGTGTGATTCATCTTCCACTTGATTTAAATAATCATTATTTTGTAATATCATTTTAATTTTAGTGGCATCAGACTAATTTGTTTTAAAACAGTCTAAATTGTATTGCTCTCTTATATCTTTATAGAAAGGGCAATATAATAACATGTGTGATTCATCTTCCACTTGATTTAAATTGCAATTTTTACAAATTCTTAGATGACGGGGTAAAAAGGGCTTTGCATATCTTCCTGTTTCGATTTCCAGTTTATGTACACTTAGTCCTAACATGCTATGTGCAGTTCTCTCTTCTTTATTTAAAATACATAAATATTTTTCCAGCTCATGATTATCTTTTAATAAGTAGTAAAAATCGTGTTTCGTGTTAGTTCTCATATTGCAATTTGAATGTTGGACTGACCTGCTTTTGTCAGTACATTTCCATGATTGGGTGTACATATCATGCAATCTTGTTTTAAACAAATCTAGAAAGTAAGTAATATTAAAACTTCCATCTTTTCTACAAGTAAAAATTTCACCCATCCCAGCTTCAGACAATATTATTTCAACTTGACTTAACCATTTACTATTATTATTACTACCCATGTCATTAATGACAGTTGTAAGGAGAGGGTTAGAATTTTTAATAGATGACTCAAGCCAGGTTTTGACCATTCCGGTACTTTACATCTAAAAATAGGGGAAACCTTCCTAGTTCAGCAAGAACAACAGAGTTGGGGGCTTTTTTTTTATGAATGTTAAGAATATGTTTACATAAGTTCAAATGCAATTTTTCGATTTTTAATGTATTTTTATCATTAGATGTTACAAGGTCACCCCATGCATCGCAAGCATACAATATGATAGGTTTAACTAAAGAGTCAAATAATCTAAATAAAATGTGTGGTGAGACACTAATACATGACAAGGCTTTAACAATCTTAAAGTAAGCTTTTAATGCTTTATCAATCAAGTGATCAACGCCTTTAGAAAAGGAGCCTGTTGATTGAATTATAATTCCTAAATATTTATATTCATTTACGTTTTGAAGTGGTTGGTTATTAATATAAAACTGTTTAAAAAACTTTTTTCCGGTTTTGTTAAACACCATAACCTTTGTCTTTTCTACATTTACTTTTAATCTCCACTGTCTACAAAAAGAGTGAACTTTGTTTAAAGAAGACTGTAAACCATCTTCAGTTAGTGAAATAATTATGATATCATCAGCATATAACAATGCTGGTTTTGCTTTATTTTCTAAATATGGGAGATTTGGCGAGTCCATTAGAGTGTCTGGTAACTTGTCAATAAACATGTTGAATACAAGCGGACTTAAATTATTGCCTTGCATTACACCTAGTCCACTTTTAAATTCGTTACTTAAATAATCTCCAACTTTAACTTGAAGATTACTGTTGTCAAACATACTTTTTATACAGTTATATATTGGACCAGATACGCCTAGAGACTGAAGTTTGTGGAACATGCCATCCCTCCACACTCGATCGAACGCTTTATTGAAGTCGATAAAGCATGTTTAAAAATATTTATGACGCTTGAGACATTTGTCAATTAGGGATCTAAGAATCAGAATGTTATCGGAAGTTTTGTAGTTTTTTCGAAAGCCACATTGAAGTTCTGATGGTACATTTAATGATTGAAAACATTTTGTTAGCCTAACAAAAAATTTACCAATGCTACTTGTAATTGTTAGTCCTCTAAAGTCATTTACAGAGTTAGGTGACTTTATCTTGGGTATAGGGACAATAAATCCATCAACCCATCTTTTAGGAAAATGGCCAAATTTAAAACAATGGTTAAATATATTTATTAAAACAGGGGTTATTTGAACTTTTAGGGTTTTTAAAATCTCATTGCTAATCCCATCCAGTCCTTCGCTTTTTCCTGATTTTAATTTAGATATTTTAGAGTAAATCTCTTCAGATGTTATAGGATTACTTAAATATATATTGGTAGGAATGTTATTTTCAAGATATGTTAAGTTTTGTTTGATAATATGTAGAAAACTAGAATCAAAAGAATCGTTATCTGCATCCCGCTTACACAGTGTCTCAAAATGTGTCTTGAAAGCATGGGTGTCAAACATGGAGCTATCATCATCTTTTATGTTCTTAGAAAGTTCTTCTAGCTTCCGAATAATGGTCCAAAATTCTTTAGGATTTGTTTCATTTAGCTCTTCTTTTTTTCGAATTAGATTTTGTTTATATGCATGTTTTTCGTCTTTAAGCATTTTTACATAATATTGTCTTTTTAATTTATAATAGGTATGACGTACACTCGGATCATTATGATATTTTTGAAAAATAGAACAATATTGATGTAAGCGCCTTCTTAGTTGTACACAACTAGTTTGAAACCATGGTTTACAGCGTTTGTGTCTTTTTCTTATAATTCTAGGTTTTAATGATTGTTTACAACTACTTTTAATGGCGTGTTCGAGTTCCAAAATTTGGTCGCTTATGTCATTAGTATCATTAAGATTTTGTGTACAATCAATTGTACCAATTTTTGCAAAATGTTCTTTAATTTTGTCTTTTGCATTATTATCCCAAATAAAACTTGTGGGATTAAAAGGCTTATAAGTTTGCTTTATAAACATCAAGTATAAACCATATCTGGCAGTGATCTGAATATGCAGAAAGGCTTGAAATTTTAAAAGTTGACATGAGTTTTAACAGCTTGTCAGAAACAATAGAGTAATCAACAACAGATTTCCCATTGTAGTGATAAGAAGTAAACTCACCGAAAGAGTCACCACAAGTTCTAACATTTAAAATTCTTAAAGAGGCCTGTTTACACATATCCAGTAATTTTCTTCCTTGAGAGTCAACCTTAATTTTATCTTTACTAAACCTGGGACGACATGAGTCAACTCTATAATTATCATACATGGGTATATGTGAGGAGATACTATCGTTTTCTATGAAATCCGCATTTCCCCTGTTCTACCATTAAAATCTCCACTAAGTATAATGTCACAGTTAAATATATAAACTATTAATTAGACTTTTATTAACATAAAGAAAACCATAAACAACCCTCGATGCCATCGGATATCTCCGATATTAATTAGATTAGAACCGTTCAGTCAAAAGCTAATATCTTCACTCGCAATGAAATTTTCAATATATCAATTTTGCATTATCTATTTTCGAAATATTATATCAAGAACAGCCAGTTCTTTATCTAAATCTTACATAATGTGTCTTTAATGGTATTAGAAACATTATAACCACAGATGTCACTAAATCAGTAGTAGTTCATTCAAAATTGACTATTGTAAGAGCTTGCTTGCTTGTAGTACACAAGCCTAACTATACAAAATCTAGAATTATTAACTGTATACCATCTAACTCACACTTTGAGATCCCAGCATCAAAACATTTTTGTGCATTCCATCATCAAAATTTAAACAGTTTGGAGCTGCTACTAAACTTACCTAAACATTCGCAACAGCAAAAAGTTGACAAGTTGCAAATCTCAATAAGAAAATAATTTGTTCAAACAATTATATGTAGACTTAATTTAATAGGAAAGTGTATAACTTTAAAAAGCACTTTGAGAATTCTTTTGGATGAATTTGCTGCTCAAGGTATGGACATTATTATTTATTCCTCTCACACACTCAATCTCGAACCAGAAAAATTTTGGAGAAAGAAATTTCTCTGGTGACACTGGGTAGCCATTTTCCCGTAAGGGACAAATCAAACGACTGTCACGTGACATGTATTTATTTTAAGTGTCTTGATGACCGAATCACTTAAAAATATACACACGCGTAGAAAAATAGATCTTTACGAAACTTAATTTTTTACACTTTTAGGATCACTTTTGTTATGTCAGCGAGTTGACTTGGACTCAAGAATCATTTCACAACAAACAAAACGACGATCCGACATCTTGTTTTCGAGAAAAAGACCCCAAAAAGATTGTCCAATCAGAGGTCAGTATGGGCGGGGCTTACGCGTTAAAAAATCTGAAGATAATGGACGGTCTTTGGTCCCAGAGGCCTCCGGCCCCGCGGCTGACTCTGGGAACAAGATAGTCACACACTGTATCTATGTTAGCCCTGAAATGATCTACATGTGTTAACTGGATATTAAACTTCGCTTCACTCTATTAATTTTTGCTAAGAAAGTATGTTAAACATCACATACACTGACTATATAAAAGCTGTATAGCCAGTGTTTACTATATACACTTGACACAAATTTCAGTCATAATTCAAAAAGATATCTCAAGTCCTAAGTTGCAAATAAAGACCTGCCCTAAAAAAGACCTTGGTAATTAACAACAACACTATATATGTTCCCAAATGTTAATTAGTCATGTATTCGTCTAAAACTATATGCATTTGGTCACTTTTGGGATCTAGAAATTGACAAAAGTTTGTTGCAACTCATATAAAACTGTAATATGAATGTCTAAAAACTGATTTACATTTTTTACTTGAATTTCAATTCAGTTATGTTCGGCAAAACAAGCCATTCAGTTTCAATCCAGTCTACATATGCCGTGTGGTACAGTACAATGTGTCTAGCCTCGTCCCTCAATACAACTAGGGCTGAAGCGCATTATGGTACACGACTCGTGTACCAATGTTAGAAAAAATATTTTATCTTAAATATCGGATATCAGACGCTCATCTTTTCCCGTTAAATTTATATCATCAATGTTGATTTAAATTGACCGATAACTCGTGTTTTCGATGTCGAAGATGCTGGAGGAACTTGAGTTACGGACTTCGGTCCTTTAAGTATGGATTATCAATCTCGAAGCAGAAATATTTTTGGAGTAAGAAATTTCTCTGGTGACACTTGGTAGCCATTTTCCCCGGAAGGGACGAATAATACGACTGTCACGTGACATGTATTTATTTTACGTGTCTTGATGCCCGAATCACTTAAAAAATATACACACGCGTAGAAAAATAGATATTTACAAAAACTGGAATTTGTACATTTAGGATCCAATTTTGTTATGTCAGTGAGTTGACTTTGACTCAAGAATCATTTTACAACAAACGAAACGACGATCCGACCTCTAGTTTTCGAGAAATCGACCCAAAAAAGATTGACCAATCAGAGGTCAGAGTGGGCGGAGCTTAGGTCTGAACAAATTTGTATAAAATAGACGGTATATGGCCCAAGAGGCCTCCGGCCCCTCGGCTGACTCTGGGAACGAGATTGATGGATTAGTTGAGATGAACACTTTATGGTTTGAAAGATGTTTAGGTAATAAAATATCAATAATAGCCTACTTAAATATGATTTAAAGACTTTTTATAGTTTGAGATGATTTTATTTTGTTCCGGTAATTTTTTTGTGCTGGCAGGTTTATTTCTATTCCGTTCGGAATTTGGTTCTTATCCACTATTTGAACAAAAGCATAATGAGCCAGTTAAATGGGGAGGTAGCCGTTATGCCGCCGTAAGGGTTCCCTAACTATTCAATAAGGGACGGCGGCATATCGGCACGGCGACACAACGATACACCACCGGCTAAATGCTCTACAGATTTCCAATCTTATTCTCAAACCTTGTTAACACAATTAAAATCATAATAGAATTTTATTGATTTTTTAACTTGGTTAATGGAAGGTCACTATAGATTTTCAAATACCCGCTTGGTTACGAATCTGGAGGCCATATTTACCATTGGATCATTATGAAATTACTATTGGTTGTTAACGCCCACATTTTCATGCAGTCGTATTATGCCGTTCCCCTGTCAGTCCACAATTGTTTGTGGACTCTCGGGGTCACAAGTCTTATCCGATTTCGACGAAACTTAAAATATAGGTTTATCCCTAACAGATTTCGGCTGCTATCGATATTAGCATGTATCGGATCGAAACTTCGTGGATTATGGCCCCTGATTGTAATTGTACAAAAAAATCACGTTTCTAGCTTGTAGACCATATAGAGATAACAATTTCGAACCGATTTTGATGAAACTTGACATGCATGTTTATAACCCAAAACTCTTGGTTCCTTTCGATATTCGGACTTATCGGAACGTGACTTCGTGAATTATGAACCCTGGTGGTCCGAAAATCACCATTTTTAGCTTGTGGTCCTTCTGGGGGTCACAATTATTACCCAATTAAAAAAAAAACACGTTTGAATATATTACCGTTACACCGTAATATTAGACATATGTTCAGGCCCATACCTAGCGGTGGGGGGGGGGGCAGCTAAACCCCTGGAAAAAATCGGCGCCCAAACACGAGTGACATTGGTTGGGACACACATAATGTCACTTGTATTTATTGGGGCATCACCAATCATGTTGTTATATGTGAGGCGCCCCTCAAATGATGGGGCGCCTCGTAATGAGTCATACGATGAACACCACAGCTGATGGGGCGTCAAAAACGGCGTGATTCTGTGGTGCACCCTATCCCAGAGCACCTTCCAATTTGACATGATAAGTGGGGCGCCGTATAATGACAATATATGATTGTTGGGCCGCTCATAATTCATAATGCATTTATCCATTGGACGCAATACAAAGCCAACGACTAACGTTTTTGTCCCCCGTCTTTCGAAGAAAGCAGGGGACTATTAAAATGGGTTCGTCCGTCTGTCACATTTTTGGGACACAATAACTCTTTTTTCTAATTGAGCTAGAATATTCAAACTTGGTGTAGGTGTTTATTAGGTCATTACCTTGATCGAGTTCGAAGATGAGCATTTTCCACTTAGGGTAAGCAGGGATAAGCAATTTGATTGGTTGATGCTTTGGGACACGATAACTTAAGTTGTAATTAAGTGAGAGTGATGAAACTTGGTATATAGTTTTATTTTATACTAAGTTCGATAATGAGCATTTTCTGCTCAGGGTAAGCAGAGCGATAAATGTGCAATTAATTAATATGTGTCATCTATTTTTTTTGGGATTTCGGCGGGGGACATCAGCCTCACTGCTGGCTTGTCATATCAGTATGGGCGCTCTAAAAAGCCGAGTGACTTTGGTTGGGCGCCCACTATGAGATTGATTGAACGCCTAATCAACGTCACTGTTATTCATGTCGTTATATATAAGGCGCCTCGTAATGAATTACATGATTAACACCTAACTTGAGGGGGCGTCCAAAACTGTGTGATCTGTGGTGTGGCTTATCCCGGAGGTGCGCCAATAATGACATTATTGGTGGGGCGCATTATAATGTATGTTTGTCGGTCCGCATATAATAAATAATGTCGAGCGAGATTGGTTGGGCGCTCACGACTTGGTCAATGGGGCACCCAATACAGCATGAACGGACGCCCCTTGAGGGGCTTGTGTTATATGCGCCCGTTATACAGATCATGGTCAGACAATTCATTTAATCTTGCGTTTATTGACTTGGAAGTCGCTTCGTATTGCTTAGCTAGTATCATAGGTCAGCAAGGGCTATTTAAGCTCTGCTACTCGAATTATTAGTTAATCTCACCAATTATTAATATTTCACCGGCATCCTTCTTTGGATTTACTACAACGCCCTCTCACAATAAAAAATGAGTGATTTCATTACAAAAATTATTCTAGATATTGACCTCGTTCAAGGTACAAACCGTATGTGTTGCCGTTTACAGCGCATTAGACAATAGATCTGGCAGCGCTTCGCTCGATCTTTTTCAAAGGTGTTAGATACTGCCGCAAACCTTGGCGCCTTGTTTCAAGTATAGATTCAGCGCACCCTTTTGTATTAGTTATTTCAGATATTATAAAACTTAGTAAGACTTATTTTATACTAGAGCCCAATGAGTCCTTACCCGTTCCCGGCGATATTTTAGGGAATTTTTAGACTTCATGTTAATTTTTCTGCCAATAATCTGTCGTGATAGCAAGAATCAAACTTGTATTTTATAAATGTCATGTATATAACGGTTTCCCGATACATCAGTATCGATATTGTATAACGTGCGATACTTAACCGTGTGTCAGATTCCAGTGAGAAGGTACGGGCCTGATGTTACAATAATTATAAGAATCATGGATAAACATATACATCTTTAAATTATACAGATGAAAATGTATTTGCTCTGCAAGTGTCGAGTTTTGAGAAAACTTTAACTTGGCATATTATTGTCCCTTCAACATGTGTTCTACTTAAGGATCTCACTCTCTGGTGGTGATAAACAACAATCTCGAAACCCGAAAAATTGTTGGGAGAAATTTCTCTGGTGACTTAGGGTAGCCATTTTCCCGAAAGTGACGAATCACGTGACATGTATTTATTTTACGTGCCTGGATGGCCGAATCACTTAAATATACCCACGCGTAGTTATATGGCGTGCCTGGATGACCGAATCGCTTAGAAATATACCCACGCGTAGAAAAAAAGATCTTTACAAAAACTTGAATGTGTACGTTTAGGATCCAATTTTTTTATGGCAGCGAGTTGACTTTGACTCAAGGATCATTTTACAATAAACGAAACGACGACCCGACCTCTAGTTTTCGAGAAATCGACCCAAAAAAGATTGACCAATCAGAGGTCAGAATGGGCGGGGCTTGATGTGGAAAAATGTGCAGAAAATGGACGGTTTATGGCCCCAGAGGCCTCCGGCCCGGCAGCTGACTCTGGGAACGAGATTGGATAAACAATTGAGAATGGAATGAGTTTATAAATAAAAATCATTGAATACATTTGTCATTGGGCTTTAGTTTTGTGTACATAGACCTTACTTGGTCCTTTTGATTTTTATTATTGGTCCCGAATAGTAGGTCGCATATGTTTATTTAGGAAGAAAAACAATTTTAATAAATAAATCGTCCATTCAATTTTTTTAAGGGCCTCAACAAAACCATTTGTAGTTTGTTGGATTTACCCAACAGCATTTTAAAAAAGAAAAAAATCTTTATAAATTGTATATAGGATAGGCCTATATAAAAAAATCCTGCACATTGTAGTTTGATGGATTTACCCAACATATTTTTTAAAAAAGAAAAAAACTTTATAAATAGGCCTATGTTAACTATATAAAAAAAATCCTGCACATATTCGGCAACCCCTTAACCAAAAAAATAGGCTGGCAGCTGCCAACATTTTCGAGAGATGGAAAGAGAAGAAGCACAGCATAAAGTGATTTTTCCTACAATCAAATGCCATAATTCATGAGAACAAGCTAAAAAGGAAGTGATGTTTCTTACATAGTCTGAGATTATAATGCCTTTTTTAGATATTGCAATTGAACTGTATTTTCAGAATCATCATCAAAATATTCGTATTATAAACACCAAAGGATAGAGGCGTGGAAGAAGCTCCAACCCAAGCTATATACAGCTTTTATTTCTGGGGAGTGGTTATAGCTTCACACAAATGTGCATTGTGTGGAGACGAAGGTGGAAAAAGGTATCGAAGTACTGACTGTGTACATTGGGAGGTACTTTGTGTACACTGTTTGGAACTTAAGGCACGACTACCCACATTTACAAATCTTTGAAGAGTGGAAGGTAAAGTTTTTTTGGTTTTTTTTAAATAATTTTTTAAATAGTCGCAATATGATTTTTAGTATATTAAATATAATACCTAATTACATGTAATATCAAGAATCAATGGTTTTGAGATTTAAAGAGATGCAAACATTGCAAGCTGACAAATTATACTTAAATATCAGACCAAATAACCAATAGGAATTTAAACTATTAAATCAAATTGATTAACGAAAATCAAAATATTATGATGACATAGTTTTCTTTTATGTTTAATGGAAATAATAAATAGCATACACAAATGTAAAATTGTTTATAAGCAATGTGGTTTCTCATTTAAATACTATTTAACTCTATTACCAATAAATGGATATTATAGCTACAGTCATACAGAAGTAAGTTGAAAAGTTAATATACCAGTAATGTCTTTTTCAGAATAATGCTTTTATACGTGTAGTAATGGAAACACCTATATGGAAATTGGGACATCAATGTGAAACATCCTACACGAAAGATCTAGTAGTTGTTGATGGCAAATGTAAATACACATGGTGACATGTCTGATCAGCATTAAAACATCATTTAGTTTTATGGGCAGGCTAGAATCTAATCAATGAAATGCTACTGATCACTTTTAATTTATAAAAGGATATTTTAAGAATGGCAAAAAGAAAGCATGATTTTAAATAGTGTCTCTGTAAAGGATCATGGTCTGTAAATTAACATCCTCCAAAATCTTTGACGGGGCGGTAACCCAGATAATTCAGAATTTAAAAAATAAAAGTCAGTTTAAATGCCAAAACATGTTATAAATACCTTGTCTCAACTCAAAACATTATATTGTTTAACATAAACACGTAAGCTACAGAAACTATTTTACATCCTCAGATGCAGTTCCTAAAATCACCTAGATTAGTAGATAAACACGCAAATAATAAAATACCGTGTTAAAGCCCCAATACCGCTCTTGTTGTAACTGAATAATTTGTCCCAATCTTTATTTTGGTGAACAAATTGTACCATTTTACAATATTCCAATGAATAAATGATACAAATTTCATCCTAACCCATCTAATTTTAAAAAATTGGAAAAATTCAACTATATGCTGTAACATGGTTTGAAAAGCTTTACGTAAGCGCTTTCAGATGCAACTTAGATTTAAACATATTTTCAAACCCTCTGGACAGGTAAAATAGGTTGTAATGGATAATTTACACAACAGGTAGGACACTTAAACATCTAGTAGTTACAATAAGGCTAAATTTATTTCCGGACCTGTTATTGTCCCTTTAAAGAATATATATTATAGTTGTTTTCTTCCAGACACAGAACTTTCCAGAGACAAAAAAAGCCATGTTTCAGTCTATAGAATCAGTTCAATGTTTTTATTTTCTGGAAAACATATAATATAGCTCGAAATGTTAAGCAGTTTTATCATTTAAAAGTTATCTGAGACCTTTACTTTAAACTTCACTGTTGTGTACCGACCGACAATATGAAAGATAATAAATGGTACAGTAGGCCTACCTCTTTTTATTGATTTAATAAAAACGGAATACCCGTTTGGACCTTGTTTTAATATTTTTGGGGTCTTTTGAGGAACATTGCATCGTGAGGACTCTTTGCTCCTTCTGTTCCCAATCCAGTTTGCAAAGTATTTTTGAAAGGTTATAATTAAAAATATCCACGAAAAGTAAACTGTTAAAATACACAATTATATATTGAAATATAACACTGATAATTCATTTTAGGTGAGTATACAATGAATGTGTAGTCAGTGTTTCCAGATGCTATTCTCCACTCAGTTAAACAAATGTTTTCCGGAAACAGTTGACTGGGTAAGACTTTTGATGCCCTTTTCATTCACAAACTGCCCTTTTTCTTTATGGGCATGTCCTTAAATGGTCTCGCCTACCCTGACTTAGTCCCCCAAGCACGCCACTGTTCAACAGTACATCTAGGGAAGATAATATTGCCAATAATTTTTAGTTTGTATGTGCGGAGTTATAAATTAATAAATAAAAAAATATATAAAGCCTCATTTTCTTTTTACATTATCGACTTGTGCGAAAAAGGAGTTAACTTCACTAACAAAAACTTTTATTTAAATTTTTACCTTAACACGCTCTTTCTCCAAACCAGTCTCGACACAAACACTGTCAATTGCATCACGACACTGGCTGCCAGCAAACACCATTCCTTTTTCATAGGCGGTTTCCAGTACTTGCAATCGTGTTGTGCTAAATTCCTCCCTTGGCATCTGGAAATTAAATAGTCTACATTAACCATCAACAAACCAACACAGACTAATTTAAGACAGGCATATGGCATGCCACGGACAGCTAGCAGGAAATTTCGCCTGATACTCCCATATTTTCAAATTCAAAATGCTTGTGTTGGCATCTGACTGAGCAAAAAGGTTTCTCATTGAGGCAGCAGAGTAATGTTTTTCTCTGATATTCATCAGATGTCTGCACTCAATTAGAATATTTTATATTGTCAGAGGCAGTGTTGTGAAAATAGACGCAACCAACAGGATCTCTGTAGGGGCAACTGCATCGTCGGATACCCACGTCTGACTTCGCTCTTACTTATCTTCCGTGGGCCATCTTAACGACTTACCCTCGTTTCATGCAACCATAGGTTATCTATCACCCCATGATAAACACTGCCCGGCTTCATTCTCAGCTACACAGATATCTAGCCTGTGTCTTCTCCGTAGCTTAAGGAATTTGAGGAGCAACCAAACAAATTACTCGTGAATATTTAATGAGTGCAAGAAAAATACTGTGAGATGGCCCACGGGTGATGAGTAAGAGCGAAGTCGGACGTGGGTATCCAACGAGGTGGCAACTGTAGCAGCAGACACCTTATCCCCGGCATTCGATTTATTAGTGTAAAAAGGGGTTTAATTCTCGTATTTGGACCTTAAATTAATATCAAGAAGTAAAGATCGATTAAGTCAAATGAGCCAGCAGACTCAAGTTGTGACTTAGATCTACACACACTAATCGACACAAATAATTTTCTTACCTTAGTTTCTTTTAGGTCTGCCATTATTTTCAATAATTTTGACACACTAATACAATAACAATCCTGTAAGAATTAATAAAATACACTTTCAACTGTATGTCGTAGCATATTTATAGATAAATTGATGCATTTGTTGTGAAATGTCTGAAAAGGTTGTGGATTCACCCATTAGGCTTCCGACTGTCATAAATTTTAAAGGGAACGGTCATCTTATAGTAGCCTGTCCAAAGATCACGAACAAATTTACTATGCACCAAAACAGTAGATTTTAAGAAATATTTAATACATGTATAAAGGACAAAGTCCTTTTAGGATTTCAATGTAATGTTTTTAGGAAAGCGCAGATATATGAAATTACAATTCTCTGTTTAGGCCAATTAAAAAAATAAACAAATTGGTCAGGTCCTTTTTTTATTATTTTTTTTTAACTTTATGGTCAAAGAACTGTCAAACAATTCTAGGCACACTTCGGAAAATGACAACTACAGCATGCGCAAAATGGTCCAACTGACAATAGCTATAGTTGACCACCAGTTAAAACCGAGCTGTGGCAGATGGCATACTAGTTACAACAATGAACGGCACCAGGAAACACAGTAAAGTAACCCTTTCTAATGGTAGGCATACGTTGATATGTTAAATCCGATAGACTACCGCACCTTGTCATTAAGGTCGGCTAGAATGGGATTTGAACCATCGACCCCATTGATAACGGACTAACACGTTACCGCTCGGCCACCCCAGGGGCCTATTATGAAGCTCGAGGTCTGTTTTAAAGGTCAGTCAGGCGATGATGATCACCTTTTTTTAAAAAAAATATCATGGCCTTAGTTTGCCCTTAGCCTTAGAACTTGGGTAGATTACTTAGCCTTCTCTGTCGAGCTTGCGAAAATGCTGAAGGCCAGAAGGGGATCTGTGGCTAATGGCATGCATGTGTAGATGGTTTATTTTTGTTCGGACGATGTCTGAGGCTGTGTCGGTGTTTTTTATTGTCTCGTAAAAAGATTGGGCCTATTTTGAAGGTAGGGCAGAAATAATCGCTTTTTTTAATAAAAAAAGGTTGTGTAGATTAGGCCAAGCGCCCTAGATAGCCTTATCTGTCGAGTTCGCAAAAACGTCTTGACACCCAGATTGCAGAGCCAGAAGAGGCATACATATGATATAATTAAAAGCCATAATATTATAGCCAGGCCTAATTATTATTATGACATGGTTTATTAATAATTATTCTTTTTCTGGGATATCTATGATGCCTGAGACTGAGGCAATGTCTGTGTTTTCTTTAGGCTAACTGGTCGACTAAAAATAAAACAAAAAACAAGTTATTTTTAAAGGTCGGGTGAGATTCCAGTGACAGTGCCAGTGACCGAGTCAGACTCGGAGTGAGTTGCATGGACCTTTCATAAAAATTATTCTGATCAGGCTAGATTGCCTTATTCAATTGCACTATCGGTTTACCTACCTTAAAGGGGCTAAATCGGTAACATTTGGGACCTAGAAGTTGTCAAAAGTGGGTCGCAACGCATATAATACTATAATATGAATGTATATAAACTGATTTACATTCAATGGTTTCCGTTTTTTCCCGATTTCAAATCAGTTACGTTCGGCGAAATAAGCCATGTTGTCTCAATGTAGTGCAAATTTTTATAGCGACTGGTTATTCCAGTCAACATACACCGTATGTACCAATGTTAAAAAAAATATTTTATCTAAAACATCGGATATCAGAAGCTTATCTTTTCCCGGTAAGTTTACATCATCAATGTTGATTTAAAATGTCCAAAAATTCGCGTTTTCGATGTTAAAGATTTTAGAGGATTTTGAGTTACGGACTAAGGTCCTTTAAGTTGAGATATTAAAACAAATGTTTTACTGCTGTGGTGCTGATAACAACAACATTGAACGAGGATCTTAAACTAAAATCGTATTACTATTATTAGGCCTATACTTCCGGAATGCGCATATTATGGTAAGAGATGTAACTCTAAGTTACCGAAATAATAAACACAATGGGCCAGTCTTTTTAGCGGTCGATCCGCCTATATCTGTTAGCAGCATGTTTGGTGTTACGGAAGTGTACTGACGGGACGCTGTTGTTTGTGCTTCGAGCATACAAGATGTTATAACATATTTGTGCTGTTAGCACTTAACATTGCTGGAGCGGGTGCACTGACAGGCGTTTATCGCTGCAAAAACGAAGCATTTGATGAAGAAGCAGGACGTCCGGTTTTCAGAGCAACCATGTCACTTAACTGTTTTAAAGTTTTGCTTGCATTTGCCCGTTTTGACAACAAAAACACAAGGGCCCAAAGGAAGGCATGTGACAAACTTGCCCCCTTCCGAGATACCTGGATGAGGTTATAATAATAATAATAATAATCACGTCATTTTACAAGGGTAGCAAATTAGGCCTGAGGCCTTTTTCCAATTTGGCCCTTGGCACAGATCGTGCGAATGATTTCGATCATTACTGCAGGAAGAAACCGAAGAACTCGGGGGAAACCTGCCTGGTCGGACGGGAGACCGAAAATCCCTCTCACTTACAACGATAAAGTTTATGCCCAGAGCTGGGATTGAACCCTCGTTGCATTGGTGAGAAGCCGCCTCTCATTTAAAAAGATACTACAAACCATTGACGACTACTAGTGCCATTTCGGGGTATGTGCAGCTTCCGCCAGTACATGCCTAACAAGCCTGCAAAGTATGGAATCAAAATGTGGTGGATGTGTGATTACACTATTTTGCTTGAATACACTATTTTGCCTATTACGTTTTTGGGACTTCGAATTCTGTCTTGTGGATTGGGTTGTTCGTACTTAGTTTTTTTTTTTAATTCAAGCTCTACCCGGCCAAGTATATCTTGGAAGATCTAAGTGAGAATCTCGCGAGGTAAATCAAGGAGCTCGAGTTGTAAAGGACTCAATACATCCAGTGCATAACAGTAGGGCGTTAAACCCCATTTCATTCATTCATTCATTCTTAATACATCCATGGTACAACAAAGGAAGAAGTGTGACAACCGATAATTTCTTCACTTCCGTTCCTTTAGCTGAAGAACTGCTCCAGAAGAAGATAACGATCGTTGGGACAGTTCGAAACGACAAGCCGCATCTGCCTCCTGCTGCCAAACCGAGTTCATCACGAGTTGTTGAGTCAATCTCATTTCTACATTACACCATGAAAAGTCAAAACCAAAACAAACCAAAACGAAAACACGGAGATATTATTATTTTACAATTCCACCAAGGGGGCAGTTGACAACCTGTACAAACTTATCGGTACCTATTCTTGTCACAGGAAAACCTTACGATGGCCCATGGTACTATTCTTTAATATGGTTGGTGTTGCTGCTATTGCTGCCTTGGTAATTTGTTCTGTTTATTGTCCAAGTTGGAAAGCTAACAGTAAATGTAAAAAGACGAGCATTTTTAAGAGAACTTGGCAACCAACTTACTAGTGCACTTATTGACAGAAAACTCCAAAACCAAAAAGCTCTACAGAAAGAAGTTCGTACTGGATTGCAATTAATTGGGTATAAATTGGATGAATGAATCGGATCAAGATTTGGCAACCGTTACCAGAGGATGGTGTGTCGTGTGCCCAAGAATGGCCGATCGCAATGTTAGATCATTTCGTAGTACCTTGTGGTCGTTACGTCTGTAAGGATCATTACAGACCAAATAATATTTGTCACGAGTGCCAAGAGTATTAAATGATGCACTATAACTTTGAAAAGTAATCAATGAAAAGTTCACATATTCAAATCCTCGAATATCAAGAAAAATAATTATGGGGTCCGAAAAGAACCCAGGTGCACCTAAGTTACATTTTCTTGCATAATTTTGATTTTTTTTTTCAAATTAACTTCAAATTTCAATTGTATGTTACAAATACTAGAAATTAAATAATGAATTCCAAATATTCAGAGTTTTTTGTATATCAAGCGTGAATGTATATCTAATCTCTTATCACATAGCCTCAAATTTGTGAGAATAATTAAATCTTGTCCATATGTCACTAAAATGTTTTTGGGTAACAAATTAGTTGTTTTTCGGATGTAATATATGAAAGCAAATAAACACCACACCGCTGCCATAAAACACAAACATATGTGTACGTAAAAAGTTCGTAATGATAACTGGGGTCCAATTGGACCCCATGATTCCCGCTATGCGATTCTCATAACGTGCACCCACAAGGGTTAAACAGCACAGCGAGGGTAGGTATTAGTTCCTCGGGACAAGCTTTGATAAAGTCAATGCTTATTCCATCAGGTCCAGGCGACGTTGCTGCTTTTGTGTCTTTCACTTTCAGACATTTTCAAACCTGTTGTTCTGTAATATTACAATTAACTAACAATTCAGTATTACAATTTTCAACGGTACAGCTATTATCATAGGTATCTACAATACTAAAAGTTTCGCTCGAGAGCGAATTGCCTGTTTCATCGTTTCTTGGTTAAGAAGACATTCAAAATAGTTAGCCCATTCTTCGGAAGTTATACCAGGGTGGATTATTTCCCTTGGCTACCAACTTTTTAATTGTTATCCAGAATGAACTAGGACTTGCTAAATTATTTAAAAGTAGGCCATGACACTCTTTTACGAACAAAGCTTTCTTAATTTCACATCAAAAGCTGAATTCACGTTTCTGATTTTTATACTCAGTGAGAATATTAGAGCTGTTTGTTAACCTGAACAAATTTAATGCGGAGAAATTCTCTTTCTTTGATTTTATACATTCGATATTAAACCATGCAGGTTGGCGTTTTACGGGGGTGATTTTAGTAGTATAAGGTGTGACCATACAATTTTGGGCACTTGAAATAATTGTTTTTTGCAAATGTGAAAGAGCATCATCTATGCTAGTATTAGTACTTTGAAGCATGTCACTAATTTCTATGAATAAATTGTCTTTGTTGTCGGATAAATATATATTACTCTAGTACTTGGAGCCGATACATTGTTCCAGACTAATTTGAAATACGGGGTTGTGTTCCCATGTCTTGAGACATATAATATATATAGGTGTACTTTTTTTTATTATTATTTTATTATCACAGTAAAAATATAAAACAATGCTTAATGATAAAATCAACGACTAAAACATAAAAATATTACATATAATAATAAAAATAAATATATAAAAATGTTATTCCACTAATTAAATTTCACAAGGATTTTAGCATCAACAATTTCTATATATGGATTTAATTGATATAATAGTTGAAACTTGTGTAATAATCCATGACGTTTCATATAATTATAAACATTATTCATATGACCTGTTAAAACGGCACGTATTTCTAACTTGTGATTTTGATTTAGAAAATACAACCTTTTTTTTAGAACAGCCAACCTAGCAGCCGAGAATAAAAATACTAAAAATAAATTATCAGCTTCCTTTCTGATAGGATATCCAAACATAAACCAACCCACATAATAATTATCTCTGCGAAACCCTTTGCTCTGAAAATTTCCATGAATCATGTAATGATTTGACATATTTACAGTCTAGTAAGATGTGCCGCAAAGTTTCAACACATTGATCTTCACTTAAGGGGCAGAATGGATCGGGAACTAATTTGGCTCTACATTTTTTATAATTAGTCCATACAATATTGTGTACAATCTTGTAATCCGTATCTACAAATTTAGAACATTTGGATGGATGGAATACCGACTTCCAAACGTTCGGCCAATCAACATCATATCCTAATTCCCCCCAAATATTCAGACATCATTATAATATATCTAGTTCAACATCATTATAACATACACCTGGCTTTAAAACATCTTTATTGTAAGAATATTATATAGACCGATTTGGTGAAATAAAATGTATTTACACAGTGAGCAGTCCATATGCTGATTACACTATTTTGTCTAATTACACTATTTTGCCTATACCGTTTTTTTAGGATTTGCTGGTTGTTTGTAGCTGCTTATCAGGTTTGTTTTTGAAACAATCTTATCCGTTTTCGGGCAGTTATCCAGCATCGGAAAATATTGACATCTTCTCGGTTTGATATGAATGAAATCACGGTAAATGCACGCATATCAAAATGTGCTGATAAACAGTGTGGATTGTGTACAGACATCATGGAAGGCTCAACCATCTACATGTCAAATATGAACTGCAAAACGGCTACTTTGATCGGAATGCGGGATGTACTATATTGTCAAAAGCGACCAACAACTAAACCTTCGAATGAATCTACACAGGTCCCAGATAATCCACCCAGAAAACAGGACAATTCCGCTAAGTAGCCATCTGGATATCCGTGGTAAAAGAAAGTCGCACCAATATATACCACTAAATTTAATGAAAAATATTGGAAGCCAAAGAGAACATACTAAAGAGTTTTTTTCTCCTAAATTGGACCTGCGATTGAAATGAGCATTATTTTGATTATAAAATTACCCATTTGATTTGGTCATACCGGAGTTATGTCCCCCTATTAAGAGTCGCGCTATTATAATCTGTTTGTCTTGTTTGTGTAAACAGTCTCGTGCTGCTGGAGAGTTACATTTCTTTCAAGTGGAAACGTATATCCCAACTTACAACTACAATCAAAGTAATACATTTCACGACTAGGTATAGTGACATCAGCATCATCTCTAGTCATAAAGATCATTCTGGTTGTATCATCCGATAAACAAGTCGTAATTCTCACCTGAAATAGATGGTAAAACTCAACTGGAATAAAAACACAATATTCTCTTAAAGCTGAACTCAGATTACAAAACTACAGAAATAATTAAATTTTAAAAAAAAACACGGCCATACTTATGGCGATTGTACGACGTATGAAAACAGAGGAGGCCATGCCCACATTCAATGTATACCTTGTCAACCACACTGTTCACATCCGGCTAGAAATATTCCAACCTATCGGTTTACTATAAATACTATTGCTACACAATTATTATGTCTGATCAGGTACATATCATCTTACAAATTAGACGTAATAAGTAATCCACTGTGTATTTTTGCTCTAAAATATCTTGACCCAAACAGTAAAAATTCTACCAACACCAACCATTTTTTTCTTATTTCTTGGAAAGTTTTGCTCAACAGCGTATACATACCAAATAATTCTTAGTATTATAAAGTCAATTATCATCGTTCCAAAAATATATCCAAAACAGTAATAAAAATGTTGTTCTCTCCATCAAAGAATGAATAAATGAAATGGGATTTAACGTCCTACGCTTATGCACCTAACCTGGGCTAATTGAAGACGGGCAGACGCCATTCAGTGTGCTATGAGGGAAATTTTGCCCGGGCAACAAATGAATTCCAACTGCCAAGGGATCTTTTATGTGCACGTCAATGTGTACACGGGATCTCGGTTTTTCGTACAATCCGAACGACTAGGCTGCTGGTTTGTCAGGTCCTCCCGTCTGCATCACTGACAAGGGGGTGCCACTTTGAAAAATATGCTTTCACTAATTCTTCATCTTGTTTGTTATGAGGACCAAGGGACATAGGTAGTTATGTGGTTTACTTATTTTGTCTAATTAGTAAAATGATATGAACCTGAGATACATTATGTAAGAGCTAAATCTGCCTATTTCAGGTCTTTTTTTTGTACACACTTATTCACATCCAAGTTTCTGATTGCTGGGATTAGAATACCCGCCATTAGAGACAATTAACGACGAATGAATGATTTGTGTTTAGTCTCTATTATGAAGTACCGTTGCTACAACAGTAAACAATCTGCATCTTCAAACAATCACAACGATCAGCCCAAAATGTCACACATTAACCCTTAAAACATGACCATAATAGATGCCCTTTCTTGCTATACTACTTTAAAAATAGATTATAGAGACTAGACATAAATTAAGACAGATAAAGCTCTCATATATATAATCTTTAAATAGTAGGTCTAAATGCGTAGCCACTGGATGACGTAAATATAAAGACACATACTTTCATCGTAAATGTAAGTCGGTTTAAGTATGTAATGATAAAATAAAAGTACGAACAATCCAAACCATTAGATAAAATTCGAAGTCCTAAAAGGCAAAAAAGTATTTTCAGCATACTATGGACTGTTCACCGTGTACAAAATACACGACAAACAGTGGTAACAGGTGTCCCGAAGAGTAAGCTTACCCTGCCTGGCGAGCCACACCCGCCATATCTGCATCCAAACTATAAGGCCACAACCCCAAAAAAAGCATTTACCAATTAGATTCGCTTAGCGGAGGCCCATTCCCACTTTCGTCACTGATTTGCTTTAAATTCCTATATTTATCCATATTGTATCTGCTTCCTGGATTACATACCTGAGCTTTTTGATTATTTTAAATTTAAATATAGATTCATGCAACTTACGTTATCTAGATTCCAGCCTGGCTGATAACCGCTATTATCAGTTTTGAAATTAATAACTGTTATGTCGTTTATATCCACATCATAAAACTGCAAATGTACATTTAATAATGCATCATAAAAATTACTTTACATATACAGCCGGATTTACATAATAACAACCATATAATAACACCCGTGTTATGCATACATCCAATATACAAAATAACACATAAATAAATGAGCAATAGCATGATTTGTAGTTATATTTACATGTATCAACAGGTTATTAGGTTTACTACCAACCTCGTAGTTTTCTCCGGGTCCCCCGGTTTCCTCCCACTGCTAACGACCTCTGAGCGCAAGCGAATTATCGAAATAAATTAAACCTTATATTAGTCCCAAAATGACCTAGTTTGTGTTGAGTGGACGTTAACCCCCATCTCTCTCTCTCTCTGTTGGGTCTACTACCTTATTAATGTAGATTCCATTCCCGGTTTAAAGGTAGCCTCGATCACTAGGTGAGCAAGACGTTAGTCGCTAACCTTGGGCGCTAGTGTTCGATCCCTATGTTGGCCGAGGTTTATCTGGAGTTTTCCGGCGTGGATCCGCCTCGTCAGTTGTGCAACATCGAGGGGCCTGACAAGGAACACCGTATAGTCATTCGGGTGGGACAAAAACTAAAGTTCCGTGTACACATTGGCGGCTATAAGAGTGGGTTGTAGCGTCACTGCCCGGGAAAATGTCCCTAATAGCACACTGTATGTCGTGTGTCGGTCTTCATTTAAAGGCTCAATACCACTTTTGTTGTAACTGAATAATATGTCCCGATCTTAATTCTGGTCAACAAATTGTACCATTTTACAATATTTCAATTAATTGATGATACAAATTACATCTTAACATACCTTATTTTAAAAATTGGAAAAATTAAACTAAATTATTTGAAAAGCCTAACGTAAACCTTTTCAAATGTGATTTGGATTTTAAAATATTTTCGAAGTAAAATAGGATGTAATGGATGATGTACACATGTAGGACAATTTAACATCTAGTACCTAGAATGTCAAGCCAGTAATAGTGGTATTGTTTCTTTAATACAAATTGCCATTATGCGCCCATATACATTTATGTAATAATTTTATTAACCTGGTAGGTATCCTTCGCGTATCTTTTAAAATCATTATAACCATCAATGTCTAAGACATGTTCCCTTGTGCTTCCTTTAGATCCAAAAAGCTGCATCTTAATCACCGAATTTGTCCCAGCGGTGGTCTCATCACCAGTTTGTATAGTACTATTGTATTGTTTCTCAAAACCTATTATACAAAATAAAATTCATAATATTACAGGGTGAAGAATGGGCTAAAATGGGTGTCAATTGTATGCCCAGTCGTCTCTAAAATTATGAGGGGGGGGGGCGGCAGATACATAGCCTATGGTTCAGTTTTTTTTTTCAATAAAAACCCACGAGGTTGGACAACCGATCCTTCTCCTTGACACATACAAGTGTTGGTTCGAAAGAACATACAGTGTATTCCGAGATTAAGTTCCCCGTATCAGTGGTGCAGGAAAGGCTGCCTGGTACGAGGCAACATCTGGTTGTTATGATACGGCGTAAAACCTAGGTCCTTCGTAAAAATTGGCGTCCACAATACTTAACTGTTGCAGCAGCTGCTATTCAAAATAAGAGTTGCAGCAGCTGCTATTAAAAATAAGAGAATAGAGCATAGCTCCGCTTTCGTTAATAAAATAAAAATCAAGTACGAACAATCCAAACCATAAGGCAGAATTCGAAGTCCTAAAAACGTTAAAGACAAAATAGTGTATTCAAGCAAAATAGTGTAATCAGCAAATGGCCTGCTTCTCGTGTACAAAAAAAACCCGACACGCAGTGGTAACAGGTGTCCGGAAGAGTAAGCTTACCAACAGCGCACTAGAAACTTTCAGTATTGACGAGCTTACTTTATAAATGATAAAATTATTATTAATGTGATGATCGAGTCTCTTTCTCACCGACTAGATTTTTAATGCATGGCTCAACGGGTTCCTGGCGTTTTGCTTGTAACTTCACCATTGTAGAACAGAGATGTATATGCTGTTCAAGAGTTTCAGTGTAATTTACCTCGACACCACAAGTAGTGCTTCGCTGGATTCGCGATCCAAAAGTGTTATGTTCGTAAATAGTGTAATACGCGTATGTCCGCTATCAAGAGCATGTCCAGTGCATGCCAATGTAGTTTGAACTAAACCTGCGCTTATGTTAGCACTCGTTACATGCGTGTGTGGAATTAAAAAGATCCCCAAGGTTTCCTGGTGAGAAACTGAGCGGCATCACTCATGCACCACTGTCACAATGGCACTCTCTTAGCTATGTAGATAAAACGGGGGTTTGTTGACAAGCCTGACGGCTTCCATCCTAACTCTGAAACAATGGGAAATGTAGAAAAGAAAAACTTACCCTCTTCGACATCAACATACGTCTTGAGTCCTGGATCCGTCACATTGACATAATCTGCTAGTAGTTTAAAACTATAAAAATAACAGGTTTTTCTATTTTCATGAAAGGCAAAGGCCGCACAGCATACCTTAACCTCCATGCATTCTTTGGCACAGAGTAACTTACTATCAGCGACCATCTGGCTATCAGCGACATCATAGTACCTATCAACATTTAATAGCCTGTATTTTGTAAAGCATAACAAACATCGGATCATGTAAAACACTAAACACAGCCTCGTGAACATTGCAGCTTTTAACTAAATTAATGCAAAGTCAATTGAAGATATACCATTATCGTACTAACCAATTAAATACTAATCGATTGCAAGAGTAGAGAAGCTATTTATTATTTATTTATGTATACATTACTATTCATTGATGATTTTTGACCTAAGGGGCCGGCCTGGGGAATGGTCTCGGGCTCAACGGTGGAGTCGTGGCTGATCGATACCAGCATCAGCCGAAGAGGGTTGATAAACATCGAATACCGCATGCTTGATTGGCTTTAACTCTTGAGCAAATATGATTGACTTTGATTGTGTCCAAATATGGTGTTAGGTGAAATGTGATTTGGTTAAAGAAGCAATTGTTGTATGGGGGCTTATGGATTATTATTAACTGTCCATGGGATAACGGAATGGGCATAAACTGTAACACAATGAGTCTTTTTGTCTGACGTGGAGAGCGGACATGTGTTAGAAACCGGTCGCCACATCTTACATTCGACTCATGCACATTTCTTGTTGCTACATATATCCGTTAGCCTTGTGAAAGTCTAGAATTTGTCTCCAGCTGTCTTTACGTATCCGTCACGCTGTGCATTTTCTTACCGCTTTCTAAGGACGTCTGTCTTCTTCAGTTATAACAATGCAATACGTCGTTTTCACATTTTATGTAGCATAGGTATACATACAAGCATAGTGCATATTATAACATAGTCAAAACTAACTCAAACTCTTCTCAAACCTAGCCAGCCTCGCGGCTAGCTAGCAAGATGAAATCCGTCTGGAATCAAATCGAAATCTGCTGAATTATCACGAGTATCCTGATTTTGTATCAACTGGACAAATATGATGTATTCAGTATTGAGCCCAAATGACATCGACAACCACGCTGATATGGTAGAGTGGAAATTCACTCGCAAAGATTCCCATGGAGTATCTGTTAACATGTTGTTGACAATGTAACCAGTTATGTTTAGGATATATAACACTTTTTATATACCCACATGTCACTCATATGCTAGTTTTGTTTAAGTATTTTAAGTACATATATTACGCGAATACGTTATTTCCCCGAGCAAAAATTCGACTAAAAGTGTTACAAAACTTGAGTACAAGTACTTTGTGTATATGGTACCTTTTGGTCCTACTGTCTGGGTATGACTTTCCGTTTTAGAACCGAATTATAAATTGGTAACCGGTAGGTGATTTTCTATGGGGCGCCGATTGCGACTTTATTGTCAACTTAAAATATTTATGCTAAACTCTATAAATATGACAAACTTGGGTTTTTTTTTCATTGTTAAACCTGCTTAAATTAAAACTATGTTGATTTCAAATGGGGTCCTCGGAGGAGCCCAGGTTAGGAGCAGGACAGTGGGACGTTAAACCCCATTTTATTTAATCCCTCGGAGGAGGATGATAGAGGGGCGGATTCATGTATGAAAGATAAGGCGTAAAATGTGACAATAAGTAGTGAAGTGAATGTGCAGACAATTGGATATCAACAAAATTACATTGTACTAAATCAAACGTATTTCCGTTTCTTTGATTCCTATTTAGCTGTTAAGTATCGATTATGTCCTTTCTATTTAGGCCGCCACGCCTCAGTTAACCACGGCTTATCTTTTCCAAGTCTCTTGGTAATACCATTATATTGTACAGTATGACATTGTCGTGCGGCTGTAACAATAGGTCTTGATTAATTCTTAATAAACAAGAATGTCTGTGACCTTAACGCCAATTTGACATAGAATTGAGACAACAGATGAAATGAGGTTTAACGTCTACTCTTCTGCTATCTGGGCTAATGAAGACAGGCATACGCCATACAGCGTAGGCGCTACGGTATATTCTTATATCGAATTCCAACTGCTAAGGGATCTTTTTCGTGGACGCCATTGTGTACACGGGACCTCGGTTTTCCGTCCTATTCGAACGACTAGACAACTGTCTTTGCCAGGCCCTCAGTTCTGCATCACTGATACGGAGAAACCACGCCGGGAAATCTGGATGAACATTCTCGGCAAATGCAGGGATTGAACACCGGACCTCAAGGCTAACGATCCTGGGGCGATACTGTAGACCGAAAAACAACCGGGAAACACCATTTTATACTGAATACCGGAAAACAACGGAAAAACACTAAATACCGGAAAACACCCTTAATACGGGAAAACACCCTGTAGTTTTGGACCAGGTGATTACGATGTCCGTTTTACATATAACCCCCTAAAAATATTTCCGAATTTATTTTCTCTAAAATTAATAGGACAAAAAAATATTTCTGTCACAAAAAAAATAGAGTTTTCCGAAAAAATGGTTTTACAAAAAAAAACAACATTCCGTAGTTTAACAGAGAAAAATAATGGAAAAATAATTGGTAAAAAAAATTCTAAAATGAAAGTTTTCTTTGACCGTAGGCGATCGATGGCTTGTATGTTATTGAACTAATTTCATTATCACTCACCTGGACTAAGCTCCGGATAACTAAATAGCGGAGGGACAGGGGTGGAATTGCCAGTCACTTTGCAAACATAGATCTTCCGTTCATTAACCCATACTATTTGTAGAAATCAGACAAAAATATTCATTTCCACAGTCATTGTCATTAATCACAAATACGGGATGATATACGAACATGCAGCATAATGTGTGCAACGAAAGACATCTCCAATATCGATTGTCGGAAAAAAAAAAATTTCTTTGGGTTATTTTTTTCCGAATACGCATTCAATGTATGTCTTCAGCCAGCAGGAAGTGGTTAATATAGTAATGATATATTACGATAGAAGTACATAAAATAAATTGGTTACCTGAGGTTCTCGGGGGAAAGTAGCCTCATATGCTAGAGTCCTCTATTTCACAAACATAAATAACAATTGGTTCCTTTTCACAGACGTCGACCTTACCACCACCCGTCAATGTAGTAAGATAGAATATGTATCTTCCCCAATCCCACACACAAAAAAAAACAGTTTTTCTAATGGACCATTTGGTCGAAAGTTAGGGTTTTCGGAAGGAAAACTAGCCAACAAGTTGGAGAAAGAAGCTCGAAAAGTAATCCAGAAAATTATCATGTGTGCGGCCTTCGGAATATGATGGAATGTGTTGTAAATGGTTAAAGTGGTTATATTTGACCCTGGAATGAGAGTGTGCTCAGAAATAAGTAGATTTTTAGCCCTTCCAACGAGATGTATAGCTCTTGGAAAGGATAGACACTTTTCAGATTACAGCCTGTCCGAGCATTGTGTGGCATCTACTTCATTTAGGCCACATAGCGGTTAAACCTGGAACTTCAACTTGAACTATTAATAGATTTATTACCTCGCTTTTGATGATTGATTGCTGCTCTATGCTGCGCTTTTTGTTACGTAGGGAAAAGTTGGCCTAGTCATGCCTTCCACTATTTCGTACCACCCTGATTCAAGCAGTACTGGTAAGAATCAGGAGACTAGCATATAATGGGGCCCTGCGAGGGCAATGTTTAATCTACTGAAATTTACCGAAAACTCTCAATTAAAATACAAAATATTGAATGGTCAATGATTGAGGTAGACTGCGTCTTTTAAAATATTAAAAACATAATAGGCATCAACAAAGAAAAAAATCCTAGGAAATTACTATGTTGTGAGGTACAAAAAACGTTAGTTATTATTAGAAACATAATTGACACTAATAGGTCTGCGCTGTTACCTCTATATACCCAGCCCCTGTTACCACTACACTCCCAGCCCGTGTTACCACTACATACCCAGCCCAGCCCATGTTACCACTACACTCCCAGCCCGTGTTACCACTACATACCCAGCCCAGCCCCTGTTACCACTACACTCCCAGCCCGTGTTACCACTAACCACTACATACCCAGCCCAGCCCATGTTACCACTACACTCCCAGCCCGTGTTACCACTACATACCCAGCCCAGCCCCTGTTACCACTACACTCCCAGCCCGTGTTACCACTACATACCCAGCCCAGCCCATGTTACCACTACACACCCAGCCCGTGTTACCACTACATACCCAGCCCAGCCCCTGTTACCACTACACTCCCAGCCCGTGTTACCACTACATACCCAGCCCAGCCCCTGTTACCACTACACTCCCAGCCTGTGTTACCACTACATACCCAGCCCAGCCCAGCCCCTGTTACCACTACACTCCCAGCCCGTGTTACCACTACATACCCAGCCCAGCCCATGTTACCACTACACACCCAGCCCGTGTTACCACTACATACCCAGCCCAGCCCATGTTACCACTACACACCCAGTCTGTGTTACCACTACGTACACACGTATTTCTTGTTACCACGCAGGATAGTATGGTGTTGTCCTCGGTTTCGTAATTCCCAATAACAGGCAACGTTAAAAAAAAACCAACCCTGACTCAAATTGAGCCCCCCCCCCCCTGGTTGGAGTGGATACTGCCTGGAATACCGAATATCATATTAGAAGAAGCAATGGCTTCTACCCCTATCACATGTTTATTTCCACTGAATGTCTCCAGAAGAAGGCCCATAATGGCAATCGCAACACGTTCCATTGGCTATCTCCTAGAATTAGAAGCTAAAAGCTGAGATTGGTGGCTTTTACTAGGTGGTTTCCCTCGCGAATCGCAGGTCTTCTCGAAGTCCAGGCCAATAGTAAATCATACTGATCTCAGAGTGCGTTTTGGCAGCCCCCAAATGCGCACTAGTAAGTTCATTAACGCCGCAATGGTACAGGCCATTGTGATAATCTAAATAATAATTAGCTAATTTAAATATATTACCTTTGTACTTACAATTTTCAGATTGTGTATTTTTATTTTGATACAACCTCTCTGACCCCTCCCCACGCCAGCTGATTGTATGTATCAAGGCCATGATGCGATTTTAGGTCATCTGATGCTTAACTACCTGTGGTATATATGAGGTAGTTAACTATGTTAGGGTATGACACATGAGGAAATCAATCGTGAACACTACGCTCCATTTATCGTTATGTGTGCTATACTGATCAGTTTTATCATTCGTCGAAATTTTGGATAAGTATCAGTGTTTGGAAGTAGCCTGTCATAATACGACAACTTACGCTGTTAAATGTCAAAACATTCTGGCCTGGTTTTCGCCATTGTTGTTGTCTACCAAGATGGCGGCAAGTGGGCATAACCAACACTCCCGTGACCGCAACGACAACTCTATTTGACAATTTATGAAATTTTTATTTACAATTTGAATATTTGCGATCTTTGTATTTTTACCATTTGTTTATTAAACACTCTATTATGAATAATCGATGTTGAATAATCAATGCGAGAAAAATAAGGGGGATGCCAAAACAAGGTGGATTAAGTTGTGGAGAATTGGATATTTTCCGTACAACGTAAATGACGAACATAAACTTAAACGTTTTAAATACAACTCTGTTAACTTTCTCTGTTTTAGTTGCCGTCTAAGAAAACACGGGATTAACTCTGCCTCCATCAACACAAATGGTCTCCCCTGTTATATATGAGGCTTCGTCTGACAGAAGAAATTTAACCAGTTTGACGACATCTTCTATCTCACCTACTCTTCCCAATGGTGTACCTTTCAACTGGTCGGCTTCCATCTGCAGAGAAAAAGAAACGATTTCGTTATAAAATATTTAAATGTTTGTGTATGGTCTTGAATGTTTGAGCCAGGAACTCATAGTAATATCCTTTGTCATTAAAATATTTTCACGAAGACGGCTGTGGTGGTGTGATGGGCAATAAAAGTGGGTTCATGTTTGATATTACGACGGATGAGTTTGAAAGGTGCAGTATCTAATAGGCCATTTCATATTTTATGAATAAGATTATTTATTTGATTAGGTATGTTGCTACGGAAATTTGGGTGGTCGAATGGTTAGCACTTGTTCGCTTTATCTTAAGGTTTGTTATTTAGTCAACTGTCGTGGTTTCGATTCCCCGCCTGCCTAACTTCGTAGATTTTCTCCGGGTTACTCCAGATGCTAAAGACACCAAAGCGAAAGCGAATTATTGAAATAAAAATGGACCATATGTGTGTCCCGAAATTACTGTGTCGAGCGGACGTTAACAAACATATCTCCCACTCTCTCTGTAACGTAATTAACATGGACCTAGAATATATATTGATATTGCCACATTCGATGAACAGTATAATTATATGTATTCAATTAACAAATTATACCTACCGCCATTACTTCGTTTTCTGAAAGTCCCACTGCTTGTTGCATTCCTGTTCTTATGAAACCGGGACTGAAATTGTACAATCAGCAATGGTTACGTGAGTAAAGAGCTGGTTTACTAACCCCAAAGCTCTAGGCTCGATCGATCCCTGTGTTGGCCACGAACGATTGTGACCCCCTTGCAAGTAAAACGGGACGGGTAACTGGACAGGGGTGGTGTTTTACAATTTTGAGGGGGAATCAATCGAATTGCTGTCCATACCAAATGACCCTGTTTGGCATACTGTATGGCGTATCATCGTATGCCTGTATTCATTGATCAAGTAGGTGCAGACGCGTAGAAAGTATACCGCCATTTCACCCATTTATTGCCCGCATCAGATTGGTATATTTTACATTTAATTATCAACCCTTTAAGTCATGATAACTAATTTTTATGTTTCAAAACATTAGGTCTCCTCACTGAAAGTGACCATACGTAGGTGACAATGCCATCCTGTCATAATATAAACTTTAGTTTACCAATGGTCCCAAAACGATGAAACTTACCCATCCTTGGCATCACGGCATGACTAGTTAGGCGTTAAACCTCATGTCTCTCATATTGTTACTTGTCATTGGTTATTTATTGTATCGTTGTTCAAAACAATACTGCTGGTGGTGCAAGGAACAGTGGGTACCCCACTAGAAACACCAACGCTGATTGATTAATCTGTTGTTTAAACAGATTGAAAAGAATTCTGAACACTGACAATATCCAATTTATCTCTGTCGATACTTAGCAGAATTTTTGAACAGATATTCCTTTCCTGTAATTTACAAGGAATTACATCTCTTAACTTTAGATTTAATTATAAGTAAATAATACTAACTTGACACTGTTTACCCTCACACCAGATGGTCCGGTTTCTGTTTTAAAATAAAAAATGCAATTTATAATGTAGCCAGAAAGATGCAATTTATCAGGTTGCTGGTTGAAAAGGATAGATAGAATTTACTGATAACTATTCTCTGTTTATGTTACAGGTTTAAAGCAAGGGCAATAACTCTGAGATTCACAAATATGATAAAAGGGTAATAACTGTTGAGATTCACAAATATGAAATAAGGGACCCGACCAGTAATCGTATCCTCGTGTTGTATCCATGTCATTCATCGGTCTGTAATATTCTATTAACTCTCAACGGACATGTGACAATCACAAAGTCACGGGGATCTAAAGGCCCTGGCATCGTACGTGGGTGGTTCCCCTAATTCATGTCGTCTGTTTACTGGCCGATTCATCATTAAAAACATTCGTCCCAATGGCTTCATAGGAACACCACTTGACCCAATGATATACCTTATGATCTAAAGCGCGGTCGTTAGACCCATCGACCACCCAACTCCCACTAAGAACTAATATAAACCCGGATCTAATGTCAGATATGATTATTTCTATCAACTTACCTGCAGCCAATAGATGCGTAAAATGGTCTAGGGCTGCTTTACTCAAACAGTATGGTGCTGCAAAAGTTATCTAAAAATGACATGAAACACATTATTACTTGTTATCACCCAATAATACATTTGACAGTAGATATCGCTTGTGTGATAAATTACATAATCTACTGTGATATATACACAGTGGTGATATCGCTTTACATAAATTTTATTGGTCAATCAAAAAGGAACTACTTTCTTTTATTTTAAAGAAACCACTTTGTTTAAGTAAAGAGTGACTTTTTTATAAAAAAAAAGGAAACTGCTTTTATTTAATTGACCTTGAAGGAAAAAACTGGGTCAGTATATAGGACTATACAATAGCTAAACTGCTTTCAAAAAATGATGTATCACTACGCTGTAATGTAATTAGGTTCTATAAAAGTGAAATCTATACCAAAGAATTATATTTTTTTATTTGTGCATGTAAGAAAGGATTGGGTGATAAATAAAATCTCCAACTCGTGTTTTTTGATACCAAAAAATATCAACACTCGTTGATAAAGTAAAAAAACTCGGCAGAGCCTCGTTTTTTTTTACTTTATCAACTTGTGTTGATATTTTTTGATATCAAAAAACACTCATAGGAGATTCTCTATTTATCACCCAATAATACATTTGACAGTAGATATCGCTTGTGTGTTAAATGTGATATCTACAGTGTGGGGATTGGGTGATAAAGGCAGAGCCTCGTTTTTTTTTACTTTATCAACTTGTGTTGATATTTTTTGATATCAAAAAACACTCGTAGGAGATTCTCTATGTATTAGCTTCCTTTTCATGCTAAATTGCGGCGTAGACAAGCAACAAAACTTAAAGCACATGACATACCCAAAGAACAAAAATTATCAGAATTTGTTTTACTAAAAATGTCACACAGATCGGATAATGACTTTTATCATTGGAGCGATCACAAGGTTCACGAAGTAAAACAAGTTCCATAACTCTAGAAATAATTGACGGAAATTGCTGAAATTCATAAGACCCCGCTTGATACATCGCATAATAACTTTCATCAATCGAGCATTAATAAGGTTGAACAAAGTGAAACAAGGGTCATAACTCTGGAAGTACCGGTAATCATTGAAAATGCATATCAATGTCATACATATTGGACGATAACGTTTGGCGTTAAAGCTTCACAGAGTTCAACAAAGTGAATAAAAGGCCATAATTAAATACGTAATAAACGGAAATTGAGGAAATTCAATAATTTAATTGATACATCTGAATTTAATACAGATCGGCACGAGGTGCATAAAAATTCCATACAGTTAGGCAGAATTGTTTTGAAGTTAGAGCATTCACAAGGTGAAACAGGGGCAATATGACTATAGAGAAACGATTAGCAGAAATTGCTGAAACCCAATAGGATTCTTCGTTTCACTAGTTTATTTAATGCATATAAATTTGGCAAAGATTGGACGAGAACTTTTGGCGTTAGAGCGTTCCTAAGGTTCAATAAAGTGAAACAAGGGCCATAACTCTAGACGTTATAAACTGAAATGCAACAGGCTTCTGCGTTACTCAAATTCAAAAAATGCATGTACATTTCACAAAGATCAGATGACAAATTTTGGTGTGTGAGCGTTCACAAGGTTCAACAAAGTGAAACAAGGGCCATAACTCTAGATGAAATGAATGAAATGCAATAGACCTTATTATTTTTCTAATTCAAATAATCCATATAAATTTTATAAAGATCGGATATCCCTACGTTTTAGTAACTGGGGTTCTGTCGCGGAAACGGTGGTCCCCTATTGATCATAGGGCGACCCTATTTCTTCTATCTATAATAGAACGAAAGGGAACACGGGCGTCTTACCCCCATCTTTGAGGCGATACTGGACATGTTTATCACACAACCTGAAAGTAGAGATTTCATGTATATTTTCAGATAAAGGAGATAAATCGCTATTCTATGACACGCATATACTAATGTAATATGAATGTATATAATCTCACTTGTATTCAATCGTTTCTGTTTTTACTATAATTTAAAAACATATGCGTTCAGCGAAATACGCGAAGAGTTCAATTTGAATAACATTCTTTAGCGTTTGATTATTCCCGTTTTCACGTTTTTGTTTTGTTTTTATTCTGTCGTTTATGAATCAGCTATTACTAATTATTTCAGCATTGTCTTGTAGGATGTCTTTACGAATGTAGCTCGAACCATCATCTGCAGGAATCGTATACCGATTACAAAATGTTCGTCGTGTCTTCAATAATGGTCATCTGTATCCTATATCTACATGGCATAAATTTTAATTCGTATTTTGAATGTTGTGGTGGATATTGAGTTATTACACGGAGTCTCGAGACTCAAGTCAGTGTCCTCCTTGAAGAAACTAAGAGAAAATTGAAATAGTTTCTCGTGTACCGGTGGAGTCTTACTTTTGCTTGTTTTAAGATGTGGTATACATAATTTTGACAAATAAAAAGGAGCTCTAAGATTGACTCTCATCATTCCATCGTAATCTTTCATATCCGTTTGCTCAATATTTCCTACTAAACCATACCCCGCATTATTAACCTACAAGACAAATAGTTACTAACTAATTTGAGAATAATAACGGTGGGTGACTATCGGAACAGTCTGACCTAACAGTTATTTTGTGAATAACGGAACGTTAGATCAAGTCCAAATTAAGCCTAGCGTATGTCGCCCTACGACGCGATAAAACTGCTGGCGACTAACGGCAACTGTCGCTAAGACTGAATTTATTTTTTTGTATTCTGACATCACGGTGATAATGTACGTTACTTTTGAGGTCATTTCTGGATTCCTTGGGATCACTTTCCTACATGTTTATAATACATTTCAAGGCTGTAAAATTGATATTTTTGAAGTTATGAATATTTTTTAGCTTCAATATGTTGACCCGGGGCGGGGGGTGTCAAAATTCCAAAATGCCGTAAAATTTTGCTCAACTCCAAGCTGCGGGGCAAACTTGGGACATAGTTGTTTCAGAAAATGAAGAAATCATTTGGGTAGGAATTTATTCCCACAAAGCTGGATTTGTCACCTTCTCCAACCAGCATATAAAGGGGGTGGGGCAAACAAATCTAAACGGGTGTCCGGAAATATTCGACGGACAGACTACGTAATTCGTCCCTGTGAAACGTTTTCTTGCAATTTGTTGGGGGTAGTCCTTAGTGAATCATTGGCGGATGTACCAAAACAGCGTGATGACATAATGTGTCGACACACAAACTACGTCACTACAGGACTAACATATAATTTTATTTCAATAATTCATTTGCGCTTAGGGGTCTTTAGCAGTGGGAGGACCCGGAAAACCCCACGAGGTTGGACATGCGACCCTACTCCTTGTCGCGCCAATATGGGTGTATAATATACCAAGCAAGAGAATAAACGGTGCTTACCAGTCCGTAAATAGAACCAAATGTTTTTATTGTTGTTTCAACTAAACTCTCTAGATTATCATCTTGACTAACATCACATTGTAGTGTTAGAATCTAGAAATATATAAAATATATTAGCATCATTCTGAATGTAAATTTCTTTTCTTTTTCTTAATATTTATAAGATTTCTGTGACAAGGCAAGATACTCTTCGCAAACTTGATGCCCGATTTTACAATTCAAATTTTTTGCATTTATCAGCACTAGAAGTCCGATTATATGAGGGATCACGCATGAACATAAACTGTATCAGCATATTCTGAAATTTATAACATTTTTTCAAATTTCTGACCTGCAGAGCATTTGGGAGATTTAGGTGACAGGGTGGGCTATGTTTTCAATTTCTGACCTGCAGAGCATTATATTATGGGCGTATATGATGTAGGTATATCGGTATGAATGATTAAATTGCGTCATTTTTCTGCTACTACTGCAATTGCTACTTACGGAATCTGCAGCCAATCCGGCATCTTGACATTGTTTACTTGTAGCCTCTAAACCCGTGGTGCCCCTAGCAGCTAAAACAAGTTTGGGTTTATACGGAGCAAGATGAGCAGCTAGACCCTGTCCTATACCCGAACTCGCGCCTTTAAGAATACAAGCAAAATCATTTTATACAAAAGAAGTTCTACATACATTCAGGGCGGTTCAGCCCGACTTGCGCAGAATATGTGAGGTAACGTGAAGTTTGCACGTTATTCGAATAACAAGCACGTTAATTGGATTCGGCACAGAAATAGACCGGCCCACATTGCCTTCGGCGCTAGTTGGCCTATTAACACAGAGACGCTAGTAGGGTGTTGACTGGTTTGTCGGCAATAGACATGTGAGTGCGGGAGAGGACTGTCCCGTGCACGCCTATAAGTTTAGGGAAGTTATAACTATGCCGTCATGTTATATTTGTTGGATTCTATAATATGTTGGTGGTGGATGTTCTGCCATTATAGTTAGCAAGTTTGTACCGTATTATATTTATAGAGGATTAAACGTAACCAATATTAAAGATGAGTTTACTTACCAACAATATATGGTACAATTTCTCGCTAACTTTTGTTATATAGGGTATAAATAACAAAAACAAGCCAACAGTGAGGCTGACGTCCCCCGCCAAAATCCCAAAATAAATAGATGACACATTAATTAATTGCACATTTATTTTTTTTCAAAAGTGTTGAGCAATCAAACTATACACTAAGTATCATCACTCTCTATCAGATAGAATCAGACAATGTTCATCATCGAACTCCATCAAGGCATTCACCTACACCTAGTTCGAACATTCTACCTTAACTAGAAGGAGAATTATTGTGCTCCAAAGTCTAGACCTATCAAATTGCTTATCGCTCTGCTTACCCTCAGCAGAAAATGTTCATTATTAAACTTTTTGATGAAATACAACTATATACCAAGTTTCATCACTGTTACTTAATTACAACTTAAGTTATTGCATCCCAAAGCATCAACCAATCACATTGCTTATCTCTGCTTATCCTAAATAGAAAAAGCTTGTCTTCGAACTCCATCAAGGTATTGACCTAATAAACATCTACATCAAGTTTGAATATCCTAGCTCAATTAGAAGGAAAGTTATTATGTTCCAAAGTCTCGGCCAATCAAATTGCTTATCGCTCTGCTTACCCTAAGCAGAAAATGCGCATTATTGAACTTAGTCAAGGTATTGATAATATGAAACTATATACCAAGTTTCATCACTCTAACTTAATTACAACTCAAGTTATCGCGTCCCAATTACAACTCAAGTTATCGCGTCCCAAAGCATCAACCAAACAAATTGCTTATCTCTGCTTACCCTAAGCGGTAAATGCTCATCTTCGAATTTCATCAAGGTATTGACCTACTTAACACCTACACCAAGTTTGAATATCCTAGGTCAGTTAGAAGGAGAGTTATTATGTTCCACAGTCTAGGCCAATCAAATTGCTTATTGTTCTACTTACCCTGAGCAGAAAATGCTCATTATCAAACTTAGTCAAGGTATTGATAAAATAAAACTATATACCAAGTTTCATCACTCACTTAATTACAATGAATGAATGAATGAAATGAGGTTTAACGTCCTACGCTTACACTTAATTACAACTTAAGTTATCGTGTCCCAAAGCATCAACCAATCAAATTGCTTATCTCTGCTTACCCTAAGCGGAAAATGCTCATCTTCGAACTCGATCAAGGTAATGACCTAATAAACACCTACACCAAGTTTGAATATTCTAGCTCAATTAGAAAAAGAGTTATTGTGTCGGAAAAAGTGTGACGGACGGACGGGCGAACCCATTTTAATAGTCCCCTGCTTTCTTCGAAAGGCGGGGGCCAAAAAATATCTGAAAAGGATAGCCAATTTGCTATCCCGAACATTTTTCGACACTATGGTAATTAATACACCCAACCGAACTACACAATCTAAAATATTGTTCAAACAAATATTTTTGATGCTGGGTCAAGTGTAATCTAAACTAACAGTGGCCTTAGTTTATAACACGCATGATTGCTCACATGTAACTGATGTAGGGGTATGTCTTTCACACAAGGAGAAGCGATGTAGGCCCTGTATCCATATGATGTTCCCTTGTGGCGTGTGCAATGTACGATGGAAAGATAGGTAAAAGAAAAGTTTAAATACGAACGTTGATGAGAAAGCAAATAAACACAAGACACAACCATCATTATGTTATGCGAACAGTTGATTTATTGATAGCTCGACTGAGATGAAAAATGAAACTGAAATAGCATACGTCACGACGAATCGAACTACCAAATTAGATCAACCTAATCAGTTTTATTTACAAGAATTGAAACGGTTATTCATTTTATCAACCCTTAACACAGATCATAAAGTTTTTGAATTTATTGACCTATATTTTGTATTATTGTTTGCCAATACAAGAGTCATTGTTGTATGTAAAATCACGAACGTACCTGTTATGATTATGACTTTTCCTTCCAGTGAGGTCATCTTCAGTATATATTTTTCTTCTGACGTTTAACCCTGTTTAATATGTATTATATATCAAATCTGCTTTAGACCGCGGTAATATCTAATGGCTACACATGTAGTTGACCTTAGTTGGGGAAAGTGCTGGTTTGCCGTAGCATACTGTATTTGACCTTTTGATACCCTTCACAAACCTCGACAGATTCCGGTACTCTCCGTAACCTACATCTAGACTCGGATGTATGATAGTCATTGATATGTACCTACGACCATACATTTGCGATGCGGTTATCGACTACCGATTTACTCTAACAGGAAAACGTCCCGCTTTTACAAAAAAAAGTCCCAAAATTTGGTTAAGCTGTCCACACCCGTTGGTGGAGTCGTCCACACGACTTAGTATAATTTCTGAACACATAATGTTTTTGTAAATAGTATAGTTTTTCTGCGTGGTCATCCTTTCTCTCGGTAAATAAACAACAAAGTAAATAATTTCTGGATATTGTAATATGTTTTTTGGAGTCGTCCACACGATGTATTTTTAATTAGTATAGTTTTTTCTCTGCGTGGTCACCCTTTCTCCCGGCAAATAAACAACAAAGCAAATCGTTTTATTCCATAAATAACAAATTCATAAACAAATTTAGTCGTGGACGACATCACTAATAGTTGTTGACGACATCACCAATGCCTTGTGGACGACTCCACCAACGGTTGTGGACGACTTCGCTTGTGGACGACTTGACTGGCACCCATCTCCTGGGGGCAACCATGATTATCCGGGTCCTTTAAAATAGATCCAAAATGGTGGACTTCATCATACGGCCGAGTCTAGATGTAGGGCACCGGAATCTGTCGAGGTTTGCCGAATGTAACTGCGAATCAAACTGGCCCTCACTACCAGAAATGGCTGGGTGACCATGACTTGAGTAAAATCATGTTCTCGGTATGGGCTTTCCGAGCCGTCGATAAATAAAATGAATTGAGAGTGGTCTATGTTAGTAACCCATTTTTTTGCTTTAAAAAAAAACTTTTACCCCTTTTACAGTATATGTAATCATGTCCTGTGATGTATGACATAGGCGTGGGAGCCGAGGAGGTTAGTCATCAAGATTAGGTGAACCATCCAATATTCGTTTTTAGGGCACAGAAAAAGCAGTGGAAAGAATGGTAGATACTTTCACCAAACAGAACGGCTCGCGATGCATATTTCTTTCAAATTGCATGCGTTAAAAAGATATGTGAGAAATTGTATGACAGAAAAGACTCCAAGACTGTTTTTGAAAGATTTCATAGTTTCCATTTCCACTGAGGGGAACACTAAGTTGTTTTTTGCTTAACATATTTTGTAAATTTTATTGTTGTGTAATTCATTTAGAGAAAACAATCATAAACGCTTTTTGAAAACTCATCTAAATTAATGAATAATTCATTATGAAAATTGTGGCGACAGAGAAAATTTTCGGGCATATGGCCTCAGCGGTCGTAACTGAGATTGACCACCCACGCCTAAATGGTGAGCACAAATTATGGCCAGTATAAGAGATTCCACAACCATATTTAAGACGTTGTAGAGCCACGGTGGTGGATCAGAGACTGGGGCAAAGTCCAGGGTTAAGGGAACAAAGGCACGAGCTTCAACTTTGGGTAGGGGGGGGGGGGGCTCTCCCCGAATGTTTTGAAAAACGCAGCCTGGCAGTATTTCTGGCACTAATCGTTGAGATAAAGTGACAAACGAACTGACTTGCGAACCTTGACGAAATCCACTCACGAGTGCCAAAGTAGGGAATCCGTTTCGGGGTATTAGTACCTCCCCAAGAAATTTTTGAAAGAAAAACTGTCGGAAATGCTGTGTAAGAGTATTCAGGCACCGATTGTAGAGAAATATAAAGCTGATCAGATACCGCCTGTCGCCTGATCAATAGTCTATCCGACCCCAGAGAGGAAAGTGTCAAATGAACGGACTTGCGAACCTCAACGAAGCCCCCGACAATTTGAAAAGTAGACTGCCCAAATTGCAGTATCTGGCAGTATTTCAGGCACTGATCGTCGAGATAAAACAAGCTTACCAGATACCGCCTGTCGCCAAATCACTAGTTTATCTGACCAGAGACGAACGTGACAAACCGACGGAGTGGGTGAATCAAATTGAATTTATATTTTCGCCAAAATATTTTATTAAATAAACTGCCGGAAATGCAGTCTGGCAGTGTTCCAGATACTACTGGTCGTCGAGACAGAGCTGACCAGCTACTGTTCGTCGCCAAATCACCAGCTTATCAGAAAAAAGAGGGAGGTGTCAAACGAACGGATTGACTATCAAGTGAATGCATATTCATGCCGCGTTAAACGTATACCCAAAAAACTTCGAGGATCGTAAAAAGCACTTTTAAAATGATTCACATGTTATTGTTTAGAGTTTGTGATACGTTTCGGTACTCAATACCTCAGAGGGCGATTTCTTACAAGCCCATCCTGCTGTAACCCCACTAAATTATTTTAAAACTATTTTCTGAAATTATTGGGGGGGCTGAGGGCAGACATGATTAATGGGAGGGGGGAAATGACACCTTGCCCCCCCCCCCCTGACGCCGCCACTGCAGAGGTCGTCCGTGATCTACAGATAGTATCAAACGCTGCTGATAAGTAAAGTAGGACTTATATTATAGACTCTACACCGATGTCTACTGTTTAGATACACCCAGTAAACATTTGAGACCAGTTTCTGTGCCGTGTGGTGCAAGATATACTGACTGTACTTCACTTTAGGTTTTTAGCTCTTTCAAGGAAGTTTTCAAGTTAAAATTTACGAAAGCCCAGGAAGCTCATTCCAAATTTCGAATTCAAAATTCTAAATTACCAATAAAATAGCAAATTAGCAGCCCCTCAATTAAACAAATTAGAATTTAAATATCGAAAAACAACACTAAGACCATAACGGTTGGTGATTTGAGCTCCAGGAATATGATCGCTGCGGTAAACGTAAACACTGGTCTGTGATTTTTTTCTTTTTTCTTCTTTGTGGGGGGAGGGGGAATCAAAGCCAATGTCAAACGGTGCTCTTTTTTGAATTTACAAATATTTGCAGTTGTTAATTTGCAACACAGGAAGTTGACACTCAAACATCAGTCCAATAACCTTTCCGGCTATTATTTGGGTAGTCGGGATAAAGAAAATATCCGTGAATCGCCTTCCTTCTATTCACCGACCTGGCCCGCCCCCATGGACAAATTTGGCGCACTTTCTATACACCAATCACCCTTTCTAGAAAAAATGGCGTCTCGCTGTGCATTGTGGGAGGCCCGGAGTAAATTGAAAGGAAGCTGCCATTGCTTTGCATGGGTTTTCTCTGACCAATTTTCGAAATACGCCGATTTTACGTTAAGTTTAAGGATGAAGGATATTTCATACGATATCACGTTTATAAAGTACGATATAAAACTCATAACAAACTGAAGTATATCTTTAAAAACAGGTCAAAAACTCGCCGTAACAGACCGTTTCATTGGCTTATCCCACACTTCAACCAAAACGGCGATAATATAACAACTCTTCAAGATCCTAGTATAGATTGAAATTTACAATGTATAATTTTACATATAATAGTTAAAACTATCGAAGTTAATGCATCAAGTTACAAAAATAATAAACGAGATTCTTCGATTGTTGACGGCAATACTATATCATGTCTTGATATTCCTGTCAAGTGTCAACAACTCGATTATTTCAAGAAAATGTGTATCACATCCAAACAGTGGAGAATAATTCGTGCTGTATTCTTGAATATTTCTTCCAGCGTCTGCAAACCACAAGGTAGAGGAAATTCACGATCGACTGTATTATATATCTCTGGCATATGGTACATGATATCAGGGACTCCGGTTGGCTCAACATTACCTTGACATCTTATTCTATGGCTATTCCAAACAACTTTAGATGTGTCAAATTGTTGTGGTAAAACACTTAAAAAACAAAATCAGATACACTGGACGTGAAGAACATCCGTACGATCAAATTCAATTTCAATACACATATCGTTAAAATAATTTCTCCAAAATTGTAAAATAAGCGCTTTTGAAGTTCCCCAAAAACGCTCTATTTTTTGATTAGCAGTAGAACGAGAAACTATACACGATTATATTCCTCTATTTCGTCGTATCACAGTCCAAAATGCAGTTTGAATAACACGAACAATGACATTTTCCGTCCCTGCATCCATTCGAACGCAGAATGGAACTTTTCGAATCTCATTGATGTAATCAAAAAATAATCTTGCAATATATTTTGGGTTATTATTTGATGGCCCAGCTTTAAGCCATAATAATTTTCTTGAATAACCATCTATAGCAGCATGGATGGCGATGCCGAAAGGTTTTAATTTATCATATCCGTCGATATGGATAAGGTAATTAGGTCCCTTACTATGGTACACCCTTCTGCGTAATTTCCTGCAACAACATGTAAAGCCGTTCTTCCAGCAACAGTGATGCCTCCCCACACCATAACAGAACCACCCCCAAATCGATCATGTCTGATGACGTTAACGTCTTGGAAGCGCTCGTTTCCAAGACGTCACACCCTCCTACGCCTGTCCAAAAAATCAACAGTGCACCTTGGCTCATCCGAAAACATCACAGTGCTACAGCGTCGATTATCCCAGTGTTGACGATCCCTACACCAACGACGTCTTGCCTGAATGTGATGATCTCTCAAACAAGGGATTACGCGAGGACGTCGGGCGCGAAGGTGACCCATATGCAGTCGATTCCGAATGGTCTGGCCCCTCACTCTCACACCAGTGTCTGTTTGAAGACGAGCGCTGATCTGATTTGCTGTGATGACACGATTTCTCAAGGCCAAGGTACGGATAGATCGATCGTGGGCTTGAGTGCCCTTGGTCGACGGCGACATGAGCGTGGTCTGTCCTGTACAGATTGTGTATCACGGTATCTGGACCATAGCCTGCTTATGACAGACTGAGAAACATTCATCGTCCGCGCCACAACCGCCTGTGTTGTGCCGATCTGTAGCATGCCAAGGGCACGTAAAATCAAAATTTGTTTTCTGGTCACTAAAAAAAATAAACTGATGTTTCTACCCTGGAATTCAATGCCACAATGACTAACATTCAAAGTCAGAGTCGTGCAAATCTTGGGTTGCACCCCGATGATGATCCCAAGCATCACCTGCATTCCATGCGGTAGCTATTGGTGCGTTTGGGCGTCACATGTAACTGGAAATGATTCTTCTGTTAGGTTTTATAGTGACTTTTTCGTAATCATTAGCATATTTTGGTATTATGCCCCTAAAATTAAATATCCCCTACTTTTTTGAATAGTATATATTATAATGAACCCGAACCTGTAAAAGAGTGTAGCCTGTAATACATATTTTGTTGTTAATCAAACGACAATCACAGATAGAATGGCAGCTGTGGCTATTTGCGTTCAATTAAATCATGTTGGGGTGATACTAAGTTAAAAAGCGATATTATTTCTATAAAACATGTCGATTTAGAGTCAAATCGGCTATTGGCATGATACATGTAAACATATCGACATCGGTTTTGTCGGCATTTGGTGAATTTAATGCGTCAGTTAGAATTTATAAAGTCGATACGTTGTAATATAACTCATGAAGTTGACATTATTTCGATATGTTGTGATATTATTTCAACAAGTATGTGACCCAAATACACTTCCATAAATCAGCCACCATAATTAGAGCGAATCACGTTTATATCAAAAGGTCAACTACAGTCTGCTACGGCAAACCAGGACTATCCCCAATTAGGGTCAACTCTATGCATAGCCGTTAGATGTTACCACGGTCTAAAGCAGATCTGATAAATAATACATATTAAACAGGTTTAAACGTTGGCAGAAAAAAACCCACTGAAGATGACCTCACTGGAAGAAAAAGTCATAATCATAACAGGTACGTTCGTGATTTTACATACAACACTGACTCTTGTATTGACAAACATTAGAGGGTCAGTCCCGAATTAAACAGAGGCTCAAAAATAAAAGTCTGAGAATGTATGAAAATAAAATGCCAAAATATAGGGGAATGGTGTATTTACCTTGTCTAAATAGTTCAACTCAAAATATTGTGTCGTTTGGACGTGAACGCCAAAACTGCTTTTCCGGACATGTAACCCTTTTAAGATTTCGGGTCCATTGTTTCGTTGGGTGACCGTATAACCAATTACGGTTACTTGAGGGGGTTATGCAGTGAATAACCCATGTGCCGTACTTGATAAAGAAAGGCAAATTTCAACTACACATTATTTTTTATAAAAAAAAATGTTTGGTTTTATCCAGATACCACAAAATACACATTGGGGCACCAGTCGCAAATTCCAGATGAAGACAAATTAGGCACTTTTATTCCCTAAACAAATATCGGGATTAGCCCTTTAATACAAAGTATAGGTCAATAATTTCATGAACTTTATGATTTGTTTGATTTAAAGTAGATCTGTGGTAAGGGTTGATAAAATGAATAACCGTTTCAATTCTTGTAAATACAACTGATTAGGTTGATCTAATTTGGTAGTTCGATTCGTCGTGACGTATGCTATTTCAATTGTATTTTTCATCTCAGTCGAGCTATCAATAAATCAACTGTTCGCATAACATAATGATGGTTGTGTCTTGTGTTTATTTGCTTTCTCATCAACGTTCGTATTTAGACTTTTCTTTTTCCTATCTTTCCATCGTACATTGCACACGCCACAATGTACTGGTCTGTAAAAGGGTAATCTTGGGTGACCTACATCAGTTAAATGTGAGCAACTGATGGTATAGATTACACTTGACCCAGCATCAAAAATATTTGTTTGAACAATATTTTAGATTGTGTAGTTCGGTTGGGTGTATTAATTACGATAGTGACGAAACATGTTCGGGATACCAAATTGGCTATCTTTTTCAGATATTTTATTTTGTTATTTATACCTATATAACAAAAGTTAGCGAGACATTGTACAATATATTGTTGGGTAGTAAACTCATCTTTATTACTGGTTACGTGTAATCTTCTATAAATATAATATGGAACAAACTTGCTAACTATAATGGCAGAACATCCACGGTATAGTTATAACTTCCCTAAGGCGGACCCTCCATAGACGGCACGCGGAACATGACTTGTCGGCACGTGCCGTACCACACTGATCCCGCAGTGAATATTCGCTTGGCCGCTAGTATCACTGATAAAGACGACATCTATGCTTTTTAATTCTGCCAAACATTCACTTTTTTCCTCAGACAAAATAAATTCTAAAACATGTTTTTCGAAGTATAAGAAAAATAAATAAAGGTGTTTGGAGTATATCTGGATAACAAATATTCCATACTACTTGAAATAGATACAGAAGTAATCTTTTTGACGTTATAAACGCCATCTTAATTTGTTGGTAAACATTAGAATGTGACTTTCAACTGTCAGTCATCTTGGACAAAGATAAAAGTCGGCCGTGCCACAGGCTAATAACCCTCCCTCCAAAGGCTATAGCACGACATCACAACACAACACATCTTAAAGACTGTATAATTGTATCATTATGTTAAATTATATTAAATAAAATATTGTTTAAACCATTTATAACAAAAATTGACAATTTTTAAGCTAACATCAAAGTTCAATATTTTTAAAACCTTAATAGATATGTTCCAAAACTATGACTTGAATTGCTGCTTTAGATGTATATTTAAAGTGCACATAAGATCATAATTTTCTATTACATATTATAATAAACAATGATTACTAAATCCATATTACGGAAAGTTCAAATCAATCTGATTAAAATTAACTGAGCTATTTACGTTTCAGTATGGGACAGCCAAAAACGGTTTTCAAATTTTCATGAACGACCTTAATCCGGTTGATTGGCTGATGACGTCACAGGCACTACACATACTATACACATTATCTATCCAATATATCAAGTTCAAGTTCAAGTTCTTTATTCCCTTGGGTCAAAAACCCATCGGGTAAAACACACATACAATACATACAAACGAACATTAAATGAAAATATATACATAATGTACAAGGAGAGTATGACTATAACATGTACAAAAGAGTTAAAGTTGATTACATTTCAAGGATAAGTTCAGATCTTCTCTTATTGGCGTGTAATAGAAACCGACCCAGATTCTCTAATTCTGTGGTGTTCTTAGAGGAAAGAAGTTGTATTAGCTTATAGACACTTGGGTTTTTACTAAAATATTGTTTTATAAATTTATTTCGCAGGTTTTCGTATCTAGGACAAATAAGAATAAAATGATACTCGTCCTCGATATCTAGTTTATTGCATAAAATACATAATCTATCCTTTCTAGCGGTCTTAACATACCTGCCTTTCTCGATATTTAAATTATGGCTAGAAAGTCTTATTCGTGTTATTTCACGTATATATTTAATATGTAGCGATTTAGTTAAATAAGACTGGAGCGTAAACTTATCTACAATATATTTGTATATGTGACATTTGGACGATTCAATAATTTTTTCATGGCATTCTTGTTTAAAAATATCAATTAGACGAAGTTTTATTACAGACAATGTGCGTTTAGAACTTTCAAAACCATTACTTTCCCAAATATTTCCTAATCCAAGCCTAAATAATTCTTTTTTAATATTGTCTATCCAGTTATCATTGTTTATACACATATCTTTATAACATCGTCTAAGGATTATATTGTCGGCGTTAATTAACTTTAACCAATATTTAAATATTCGAATTTTTCTTATTATAGCAAGTGGATATCTACCCAATTCGTAGTATATCATAACAGTACTGGTACTATTTCGTGTTTCAAGAAGTCTTTTGCAAAAATTAAGATGCACCTTTTCGACATCCTCGGCTTTATGAAAGCCCCAAACTTCCGAGCCATAGCATAATATACTACTCACGTAGGTGTCAAAAACTGACAATTTTGTTACGGTGTTAAAATAGTTTTCATTGCATACTTTTAAAACGGAAAATAGTGCTTTTCGGGCCTGGTCAGATACGTTTTTTTGTGTTTTAATAAATTTACCATTAAAATTCAACAATACTCCTAGGTAGTTAAATGAGTCAACAACTTCAAGATTTTGATTATGGAATGACCAGTTTTCATTTCTGTTAAATTTTCCACCATTTCTAAAAATCACGATTTTAGTTTTTGATATATTTACTGATAAGTCCCATTTTTGTGTGTAAGTAAACAGTGAGTTTAATAAATTTTGCAGCCCCTCTGGGGTTTCTGAAAATAAAACCTTGTCATCCGCATACATTATCAAAAATATATTTAGCGTTTGGATATCTATAGTTTGGCAATTGTCTGCTAGTAGGTGAGATTCACAATCATGTAAATACATTGAAAATAGGACAGGGGAGAGAACCTCGCCCTGGAAGAGACCATTTTGACACTGAAATATATCTGATACGCCATTTTCGAATTTAACACAGCATTTGACTTTATCATAAAGAGATCTAACTACCTTAAGAAATTTACCTCCTATTCCCTGTTGTATAAGTTTATACCATAAGTTGTTTCTATTGACAAAATCGAAAGCCTTACTATAATCCACGAAACAGCAGTATAAACGTTTTTTCTGTTTTAGTGTTCGATTAATAAGTGCTTGAAGAACAAAAATTGCATCGACCGTACTTACATTTTTTCGGAATCCAAACTGACTAGGTGGTATTATGTTACATTCTTTGTCAAATTTTAGTAATCTATTATTCAAGATAGAAGTAAACAGTTTCCCTAGACACGAAACAATAGATATTCCCCTATAGTTATTTGGATCATTAGCGTCCCCTTTCTTGTAAACTGGCACCAAGTTTCCTATAGCCCACGTTGAAGGGAAGCCTCCCGAATTGAGAACATTATTAAAAATTTCCACTAAGTAGGGCATCAGGATGTCTTTACAGTGTATTAGGAGTTCATTTTGGATATTGTCGCAAGATGACGCTTTATTAAGCTTAAGTTTTTGTATACATTCTCGTATTTCACTCTCTGTTATAATAGTGTCTAATTCGCTATTACAAAATTGTGAATTTAAGTCATATGTATTTATATAATTTACAATACTTTCGTCTACAGTAGGGCGGGTAGATGCTAACTCTTTGAAGTGTTTATGAAAATCGTCAATCCCTAATGTTGTTGTCACGTTTTTTTGTTTTTTGAATAGTTTGTAAAATAGCTTCGGGTTTGTTTTTTTAACAAGTTGTACTAAGTTGCCCTGGTGGCTTTTATAATCTTGTTTTAACCGTCGTTCCAATTTTTTGTAATATCCTTTTGTTAGATTAAGGAGTGAACGGTTTTCATTACTTTTGTCAACATTGAACGCGTGTAGTGCACATTTGTAGTCTCTATATCTTTTTAAACAAGAATCATTGAACCATGGTTTGTCTAATTTTAATCCCCTCTGTTTACCTTCAGTGATTACAATTTGTTTTGTACACTTTAGCATTAGATTAGATATGGTTCGCGAGAAACTATTAACACTTTTATCTATACAAGCCTGGTTTAACTCTTCTATTTTACAATCACTTATCAAACACGATTTAATTGAACTAATATCGCTAATAAGATTTTCTATTCTAATTTCTTCCCAATTAATGATCTGTCGTCGGATTGTTCTTTTATTGATATCTAAACCAGGTTTATTAATAGAACATGCGTGTGTAAAGCTATACATAATTGGGCTATGATCTGAGAATTCATTGAAATCACAACATGTAAAATCATTAATAAGATTAAAATATTCATGATTCATTAACAGATAATCTATTAGGCTGGAGCCTTTGCTGCTGTTAAATGTAAAATTTCCATCTAAATCATTATTTATTCTTCCATTTAAAATTCTTAAACCTGTATTTTTACAGAAGTTAATTAATTTTCGTCTAAATTGATTGACTACCGTATCCATATTTTTACGTATTATCATTGGTGTATCTGGAATATACTGGCACAAGTCTGTCAATTTATTTGTAACATCAATACTTAGTCCATCTTTACTGATAAAGTCCTCCAACTTGGCCGTTCTAGCATTAAAGTCACCGCAAGCTAGGATAATACCTTTATCGATATACTTATTAATAGTGTCTTCTAGACAGATAAATAAATCAACATCATATTTATTATAAAATATACTATTATAGGGTGGAAAATAACAGGCACAAATAAAAAATATATCACTGCCTGTATAATATATCACTGTATCAACATACCAACAGTTAACAAGTGTGTATTGTCGGTAATCATTAGCTCGTAATTATGTAAGCTACACATCACTATATAATTCAAAGCATTTTCAAACGCAGACCTTTCTGGTCTTGAATTGTAATAGATTTTATTTGTTACTATAATATTTCCGAGTGTATTTCACGATGCCGAATTATCGTTGTATTATTGAGAGTTGTGGAAATTCCAGCAGAGAAAAGGGGAATAATGTACCGACGTTTCATAAATTTCCCAAAGACGAAATATTACGGAAAGAGTGGATTGCGTTTGTCAACAATTTAATTACGGATTGGCGGATGCGGGTCGTTTTATCCCACGACTGGTTCACCCCGGGCTGTTTCATCCCACACCTGATTTGCTATCGGGCTGTTTCATCCCACTTGTTATTATAGAAGCAGTTAATTAACCGAGTTGTACTTATTGTCGAATAAACTTCATTGTTTATTATGAAATAAACACACCATTAATTGTTATGGAGTAGTAAAAAAAACATGACGCGAGAGTTGATATCTATCGTTTAGGTCTCGGATATACGAAGTTTGGGACTCTGGTATACGACGTTTGGGAAATATATATATATTCAAAACACGAAAGAAAAAATCAAGAACCACGTGGTTAGTAAAAGGCTCAACCAAACGATAAAACATTAGTTGCACTTACGGTTCTTTGATAATCATCGTTTCTCATGAAATTATATAATATTTATTTAAAACGAATAATATGCTGATGACCTACACAAAAACAAAATAAATATTTACACGACATGCAATCTTTTTTTTTACAAGCCCCTACAAATTGTTAATAATCAGTGAGCTACACCTTGACGACATGCTTGTCGTAGATGTCAATACCAATCGATAAATTGGTGCGAACAAGCCACTGATAAGTGGAAGGTCAATCAAGTTCGTTAACTATTTGATAAAAGAAAAACAACAAAGTATTACTAAATATGCACAAATTTTCAACAATACATTTTGACAAGTTTTATACTCGCAGATAAAACAAAACAAAGGAGAACTAGCAGTGTTAATCGCGGTCTCAACAACCGCCAATCACCTAATTAAATAAATGCCAATTAAATTCACAATTGAAATAATAAACGATAACCTGCCTTTTTTAAAATCTGGTGTTGATTATCGAACCCATTCTGCTCAGCGAGTTAAGATTATTGACGACAATTGATTGGTGAATCTGATTGTTAAAGCGCTTAAAAACATTGAATTAATTTAGAATTGCAAAATGCAAAACGTAATTTATTATTCGTTACATATAAAAAAAATCGTTAGTCATTTATTATTATTCGTGCACATTTTCTGATATGGTCTGGTTATTTGAGCCTAAAAATAGAACACATCCCAATTGGTGCATGCACGCTTCCCTTTGATGACAGTTATATCATGGCATCTCATGGGTCGTATATACGATTATTTCACCGTGCGAGGTGCAAATGCATGCTTTCTGATATGGTCGGATTATTTGAACCTAAAAATAGAACACAGCAAGTCTTCTTTGAGGTGTTGTATCATGGACATATACGATTATATCACGAGGTAATTCTGTTATTGAAACCCAAACTGAACGAAAACGGCTCTCGATTATAACGGATGTAAATTTTGTGGAATGCTGAAGCAATTTTAGTTTAAATATCCTTTGTGTGTAAATTACTACTATAGGGCAGGCTGTGTACATGTAATATCAATTCTTTTATTTATAAAAGCTGTAAATAGATAATTTAATGAAATCAATTTATTTACAGCTAAAAAGATAATTTAATGAAATCAATTTATTTATAAAAGCTGTAAATAGATAATTTAATGAAATCAATGAATCTAGTCTCGCAACAATCGGATGGTTTTCATTATTAGATCCGGTATCATCTACATCGCCATCCTCTATGGAGCCACAGTCAGATAGATACGGCTCAAACATAATATATGGCGCTATAGTTATCATTTCTCGCGACGTATCTGTATCCGATACATTGCCAGAGCTAAAAGAACTACTGCTATAGGATAACTCTAAATATTCTGCTTCCATTCTCTCGGTGTATGATAGAATGACCAATAACACGTGTTAATGATTTATTTATATGATTACTACTTAAAACCATTTCGTTTCTTAAATGCCGACAATTAATTATTTCAATTGGCTACATAGATGTCCGTAGCGCCGGCTACACCAATTCTACACCAATCGTGTTTCAATCAGAAGCCAATTGTTAGTTTACGGTCGGCTTATTCTGATTAAAAAGACAATGCTACAGCAATCGGCTTTATAAAACAAATTCTAAATTAAAAAAACAGATTATTCCGTAGTCAGTTGTTTTATTTAATTAGGGGATTAAGGAACCAGTCAGGCGTTAATGAATACACACGCCGGCTGTATATAGGTAATTAAGGAATAAACATTCCGAATATGCATTTGTACACTGTGACGTCACTAGGGACCGAGGGGATTAAGAGTGTTTTCGATAATTGGCCAAGTCGTTTTTACGGGAGGTCTATATTTGCGACTTTGAGTGAAGATAGCTGATTTATTTTTAATCAGATTGATGTTAACTTTCCGTAATGTGCATATAATAACCACTGTCCATCACTACGCCGAGTTTCAGTTTGTCGTCTTATGAGCACTTTAAAGATCATACCAATTGATATGACAAATGATAGGTCAGACATAGCAACACCCGTAGACATTTACTGTCAATATATTCCCAGACTAGTTTTCTTTGATCTTTGTTGTGAAACTCCGGCATTTGGGGGTCCCAAAGAAGCGGTCGGTCTCTCACATGTTCAATAACTTCTTTCTTGTAGTCATCCATTTTAGCAGCACACAACACAAAAAAAAACGAGCAATGCAGCAAAGCAAGGCACGCAAGGATTCGTCGTGGCTGTGTCGTGCCGTCAATGGAGTGTGCAACTCTAAATGGTTGTGTTTAATTTTATTTCGCACGCGTGCCATGTGCTGTGTGCCGTCTATGGAGGGTCCGCCTAAACTTATTGCCGTGCACGGGACAGTCCTCTCCCGCACTCACATGTCTATTGCCGACAAACCAGTCAACATCCTGCTCGCATTTCTATGTCAATCGGCCAACTAGCGTCGGAGGCAATGTTGGCCAGTCTAATTTTGTGCCGAATCCAATTAACGTGCAAATTTCACGTTACCTCACATATTCTGCACCAGTCGCGCTGAACCGCCCTGAATGTATGTATGACTCATTGTGTATAAAATGATTTTGCTTATATTCTTAAAGGCGCGAGTTCGGGTATAGGACAGGGTCTAGCTGTTCATCTTGCTCCGTTTAAACCCAAACTTGTTTTAGCTGCTAGGGGCACCACGGGTTTAGAGGCTACAAGTAAACAATGTCAAGATGCTGGATTGGCTGCAGATTCCGTAAGTAGCAATTGCAGTAGTAGCAGATTAATGACGCAATTTTATCATTCATACCGATATACCTACATTATATACGCCCATAATGCATGTTAGGTAAATTGAAAACAAAGCCCATCCTATCACCTAAATCTCCCAAATGCTCTGCAGGTCAGAAATTTAAAAGAAGAAAAATTAACATTTGGAAGGTTATAAATTTCAGATTATGCTTATACATTTTATGTTCCTGCTTATTTCATCTTATAATCGGGCTTCTAGTGTTGATCAGTGCAACAATTTTGAAATTTAAAATCAGGCATCAAGTTTGCAAAGAATATCTTGCCTTGTCAAAGAAATTTCATAAAAAATTTAGAAAAAGAAAAGAAATTCACATTTGAAATTGTATAAAGCTCAGAATGATGCTAATATATTTTATATATTCTTAGATTCTAACACTACAATGTGATGTTAGTAAAGATGATAATCTAGAGAATTTAGTTGAAACAACAATAAAACATTTGGTTCTATTTATGGACTGGTAAGCACTGTTTATTCTCTTGCTTGGTATTATACACCCATATTGACGCGACAAGGAGTATCATCGCCTGTACAACGTCGTGAATTTTCTCCGGGTCCTCCTTCCCCCACCCCACCCCCCCACTGCTAAATACGCGCAAAAGAATTATTAAAGTAAAACTAAATCATATTTTAGTCCTGTAATGACCTAGTATGTGTCCACCAATTATGGCATCATGCTGTTTTGGTCCGTCCGTCAATGATTCACTTAAAGGCTACCCCAAACAAATTACAAGAAAAAGATTCACTAGGACAATATTTCAGGATACCCGTTATATGTGTTTGCCCCCCCCCCCTTTATGCAAATAGTGGCTAAGCAGTAATATGTATATTACTTGTGCGCCCTCTAAAAAAACTGATGAGGAGCAAAATATTTTGAATGAGCTTTATTTTGATGTGCATCAATAAGATTGACTGATATGGTGTATGATTCTAATTTGGCCTTTGCCGTAATGTGAAATTGTCCTTACGTTCCGTTTTTCACAAAATAATTGTACTAAAGAGAACTGTTCGGTCAGACTGTTTCGGTATTCACCTAATGTTATTTTTTTTCAAATTAGTACCGAACATCGTTAGGTATCACAAAACACCCTGACATACATTTCTAGTGCTGGGGTTGCCTGGCAGAGCTATGTAATTACCAGACATTTGTTGTGGTTGAGTATCTCTGACAAGAGTAACCTAATTTCCAGTCAACAGCTAGGCTAGATTAGCAGAAATATGTACCTCAGAACTTATGTAAGTTAGTAGTAAATATTTGTCTTGTAGGTTAATAATGCTGGGTATGGTGTAGTCGGAAATATTGAGGAAACCGACATGAAAAATTACGATGGAATTATGAGAGTCCATCTTAGAGCACCATTTTATTTGTCAAAATTGTGTATACCACATCTTAAAACAAGCAAAGGTAAGACCCCATTGATAGTCGAAACTATTTCAATTCTGTAGTGTTATTTTCAAGGGGAAAGCTGACCGAGTCTCAATAATCCGTGTAAAACCAGTGGCAGCAGCTTAACCCCGATAATTAAAGAGAGAGGTCGGGTGGGGGTAACGTCCAATTGACGCAAAATAGGTCAGAGATGAAATGAAGTTTTGTTCACGCTGGGCTAAAGTAGACAGGCATACATGTACGCCGTACAGTGTGCTATGAGAGTAATTATACACGGATAGTCGAGCATCGGCCCACTCTTATTTCGAATTCCAAATGACTAGGATTATTACAAGTGCACGCAAATGTGTATAGCTACACTTTGTCTCTGACCAGCACCTCCATTCTACACCGTTAATGTGGGATCAAATTTCCATCATGAAACACTGCTGGGCGTAGACAGGAAGTGGGGCGTTTCCCATAACATGATTATCGTTGTAATTGAAATGGTTCAGATATCTCTCCTTGAATTGGACTTCAAACTTTTCAATCGCTTCATTTTCGGTGTCAAGTAAAGCGTGTGGGAAATACCGATTGTGTTAAATCACATTTAATGAACGTGTCTATTGCACAACAACACTCCTTTCAAAAACATAAATAGTAGCCTTTAATTTAACTCAATATCTTACTTTTAAAATATTCAAAATACGAATTAAAGGGTTTTGCCATGAAAATATGGAATCCAGATATCCAATATTGAACACACAATAAACGCTATTTTACCGACATTTCGCCTAATAGTTTGGATGCGGGTGTGGCGCCAGACAGGGTAAGCTTACTCTTCCGGACACCTGTTACCACTGCTTGTCGTGTGTTTTTGTACACGAGGAGCAGTCCATTTGTTTATTACACTATTTTGATTGAATTTGCCTATAACGTTTTTAGGACTTCGAATTCTGTCTTATGGTTAGGATTGTTCGTATACTTGGTTTTTATTTTATTTGATAATCAGTATAAGATTCCTGCACAAAACATCATACAAGACAATGCGGAAAAAATGAGTAATGGCTGATTCACCAACGACAGAATAATAACAAAATAAAAACGTGAAAACTGGAATAATCAAACGCTAAAGACTGTCATTCAAATTTGACTCTTCGCGTATTTCGCCGAACACATCTAATTAGAAATTCTAGGGAAAACAGGAACGATTGAATACAAGTGAGTTTATATACATTCATATTGCATAAGTATAGCGATTATCTCCTTTATCTGAAAATAAACATTACATCTCTACTTTCAGGTTGTGTGATCAACATGTCCAGTATCGCCTCAAAGATCGGGGTAAGATGACCATGTTCCCTTTCGTTCTATTATAATCCGTGCATGCATTATTTGAATTAGAGGAACAGAGACGCCTGTTCAATTTCAGCAATTTATGTTTATAACGTCTAGTGTTATGACCCTTGTTTCACTTTATTAAACCATATGACTGACACTCTTTAACACCAAAGGTTCTCGTCCAATATTTGTGAAATGTATATGCACTATTTTAATTAGTGAAACTAAGTAGCCTATTGGATTTTAGCAATTCCGTTGATCAATTCTCTAGGGTCCATTGATCAATTGTATGCATCATTTAAATCAGTAAAAAGAATCCTATTGAATATCAGCAATTTCCGTTTAATAATTCTATAGTTATGAAATTTGTTCACTTTGTTGCACCTCGTGAATGCTATCAAATCTAAAGTTATCTGTCCATCTGTATGAAATAAAGATGCATCAATAAAATTAGTGAAAAGAAGAATCATATTGAATTCCATCAATTTAAGTTTATAACGTCTAGCATTATGGTATGTGTTTCACTTTGTTGAACCTTGTGAACGCTTTAACGCAAAACGTTATTATCTGATATGTATGAAATTGATATGCATCATTTAGATAACTGAAACAAAACGGCGAAGCTTATACTTTGTTCAACCTTATTAATGTTCGATTGATACAAGTTATCATCCGATATACCAAACGGGTTCTAATGAATTTCAAAAATTTCCGTCAATTCTGATACTTTTTGCCCTTGGTTATGGTATGGGCTTACAGTTTTGTTGCTTGGCAACTTATCTGTTATTGTCTTAATGTAAAGCTACGTTGCAATTTAGCATGAACAGGGAGCTAATACAAAGTAATAATGTGTTTCGTGTTATTTTTAGATAGATATTGCAGCACCATACTGTTTGAGTAAAGCAGCCCTAGACCATTTTACGCATCTGTTAGCTGCAGGTAAAAGTTACAATTAAATCAAAAACGTAAAGTGATAGAAATAATCATGTCTATTCTTTCGCTGACATTAGATCCGGGTTTATATTAGTTTTTAGTGGGAGTTGGGTGGTCGATGGGTCTGACGCCCGCGCTTTAGATCATAAGGTATATCATTAGGTCAAGTGGTGTGCCTATGAAGCCATTGGGACGAATGTTTTTAATGATGAATCGGCCAGTAAACAGACATGGATTAGGGAAACCACCCATGTACGATGTCAGGGTCTCTAGATTCCCTTGACCGGGCGATTGTCACATGGACGTTTTTTGTGGTTAAAACGATTATGATCACCCGAGAGAGTTAATAGAATATTACAGGCCAATGAATGGCATGGATACAACACGAGGATGCGAGTACTAGTCGGGTACCTTATATCATATTTGTGAATCTCAGAGTGATCTCCTCTGCTGTAATGGCACGGATACAACACGAGTTATTTCCCTTGCGTTAAACCCGTAACATAAATAGAGAATATGTATCAGTAAATTGTAGGCCTATCTATAATTTTAAACCAGCTACCTGATCAATTTCATCTTTCTGGCTACATTATACATTTTGATTTTAAAACAGAAATCGGACCATCTGGTGTGAGGGTAAACAGTGTAAAGTTAGTATTATTTACTTTTACTTATAATACTTCTAATTAAATCTAAAGTTAAAGAATGTAGTTCCTTGTAAATTACAGGAAAGGAATATCGGTTCAAAAGTTTTTGAACATAACAATTAGTTATCATGACCTAAAGGATTGATAATTAGAAAGCAAAGTGTAAAATATACCAATCTGATGCGGAGAAAATGGTTGAAATGACGATTTACTTTTACGCGTCTGCAATTACTTGATCAATGAATACAGGCATACGACGATACGTCATACAGTACGCAAAACAGGGTCAATTGGATTCCCCATCAAAATAGTAAAGCACCACCCCTGTCCAGTTACCCGCCCCGCTTGCCTGGGAAGGGGGTCACCACCTTTTGTGGCCAACACAGGGATCGACTGAACCCAGAGCTTTGGGGTTAGTAAAACAGCTCCTTACTCACCTAGCCATTGAATAAAGGTCCTGATTGTATATTTTCAGCCCTGGTTTCATTAGAACAGGAATCCAACAAAGGGCGGGACTTTCAGAAAACGAAATATTGGAGGTAGGTGTAAATTGCTAATTGAATACACATAATTATTATGTTCATCGAATGTGGCAATACCAAATATATTTCTAGGTTCATGTTTTTTTCCGTTAGAGAGACGGCTGTTAACGCCCGCTCGACACAAACTAGGTAATTTCCGGACCAACATAATATGGTTCAATTTGATTTCAACAATTCGCTTGCGCGCACGCGCTAACCATTCGGCAACCAAACCCCCTATTTCCGTAAGAACATACTCTATCAAATAAATAATGTTATTCATAAAATATGAAATGGCCTATTAGATAGTATACTGCACATATCAAACTGATCTGTTGTAATATGAAACATGAACCCGCTAGTATTGCCCACCACACCACCGCAGCCTTCTTCGTGAAAAGTTCAAGCATGTCGAATTTCATATCAATGGTATTGGAAGACATTTGGATGAAGAGAACGGCAACCATCAATACCTCTTACGTCGTTAGACAAAAGCAACAGAAAGGAAATTACTACGAGTTCCTGTCTCAAACATTAAAGACCATACCCAAACATTTAAATACCGTTTCTTTCCCTTCCATTTTTAGTAAGCCGACTTTTTGTAACTAACCCGCATCTTTATCTCTGCAGGTTGAAGCTGGACAGTTGAAACGTACACCACTGGGAAGAGTAGGCGAGATAGAAGATGTCGTCAAACTGGTTAAATTTCTTCTATCAGACGAAGCCTCATATATAACAGGGGAGACCATTTGTGTTGATGGAGGCAGAGTTAATCCCGTGTTTTCCTAGACAGAACCTCATACAGAGAACGTTAACAATGTTGTATTTAAAACGTTTAAAGTCTCTGTTCGCTATTTGCATTTTACGGAAAATATCCAATTTTCCACAAATTAATCCACCTTATTATTCTCGCATTGATTATTTAACATCGATTATTCAAAAAAGTGTTCAATAAAATGAAATGAAATATGGTTTAACGTCCTACTCCTCTGCACCTAATTAAAGACGGGCATACGTCATACAGTGTGCTATGAGGGAATCTTTTGCCTGGGCAGCGGCGCTACAGTCTACTCTTATTTCGAATTCCAACTGCCAAAGGATCTTTTACGCGCACGCAAATGTGTACACGGGAACTCGGTTTTTCGTACCATCCGAAAGACTAGGCAGCTGTACTTGTCAGGCCCCTCATTCTGCATCACTTACAAGAGGAAACCACGCCGGTAAATCGAGATGAACTTTCTCGGCCAATGCAGGGATGAACACCCGACTTCCAGGCCAGCGAGGCAGTGTCTTATCCACTTAGCCACGTGATCCCCCGTGTTCAATGAACAAATGGTAAAAATATAAATGCAACGATGCCACCATCTTGGTAGACAACAACAATGGCGAATGCTAGGCCTGTACGTTTTGACACGCTATGCACTATTTCCAAACATAGATACCTGTCCAAAATTTTGACGATAGATAAAACTGATCCGTATAGCACATACAAAGATAAATGGAGCGCGGTGATCACGATTTATTTCTTAACGTGTCATCCTAACATAGTTAACTACCTCGTAACACACCACTTAGTTAAACATTAGATTACCTTGATACATAAAATCAGTCCCCGAGTTCACAAAGCATACTTACGTACAAATCTATGCTCAACTTTGAGAATTTTCTCAAATCGAAAATTCTCAAAATAAATGGAGTTCACAAAACAATTTGAGAACATTTTTGTTCTCAAAGTTGAGAAAGTTCTCAAATATTTGAGAAAGCTGCTAAGCGTACTTAAGTCTAAAATTTTGACAAATATTGTATTAATAGTAGGCCTATGCTAATACTAATAGTACACTTATTTATAAATAAAGTATTTATAATTTTTAAATCTGCATTAATTTCATAACATTGAAGCTCTGGGTTTTTTTATATATATATTTAAATTAGTTTTTTAACTGTCAGTTCCGTATTTAAATCTTACACACAATGTTATTACTTAGTTAGACATAGGGCCTACGTCTTTGTTTTATGTTACAGTTATGATACTTCTTTTTTACTTTTCCAATGCCCTCTTTTTTGTTATAAATTGTCTGAAATAGTAAACAATATTTAAATGGTAGATTTAGTTAGAGTTTGTATTTTAATTTATAGGCCTACTTATAGGCCTATTTTGACCGTGATTAGTGTGAATGTGATATTGATCTAATAATTTCTATCACTATATTATTAGTATTTATATTACTAAGTAACACTATTTTAATAAAGATTAAACTTGTTGAACTTTTAATATTGATGTGATTTGTGTGAATAAGAAGGTAGGCCTACCTGTAGGCTATAGATTTAGGGACTAGTCTATATTAATAAATAGGCCTAATAAGCTAAACTTGCGACACCCATTTTCTTTCATTTTGGAAATTTTCCCCAAGGCACCACATCCCTTTACTTTCACAAATAAAGTAGCCTCCATATTCGTACATTCTTCTATCAGAATAAAAACAATAATTCAATCGGTTTGTTCATACATATTTGTTCAATGGCAAGTGGAAATAAAGTAAAAATAACAATTATATAGTTATTACTACAATTTCATTCATTTCTTATTGAACCCGCTAATTCTATCGGGTAAAACTCCGGTATCAAAAAATAGATTTTATTCCTAGCGATTTCATTGGCGAATAGGTAAAGCTCACCCCAGTCGCTTGTAGCATTGAAAACAAATAACATGACGTAATCGATGACGCCGTTAAATAGAATACTCAAGCTGAGTATTTGCTCAACTGCTTTGGTGAACACCAAAGTTGAGAATGTTCTCAACTTGAGAATATTCCCAACTTTGAGCAGAAATATTAACTGAGATTTTTTTTTCTTTGTGAACTCGGGGCCAGATGTCGTTTCGAGGTTTTAGAGAGGTTGTATCAACAGAAATTCACAACCTGTAAATTATTTGTGCAAAGTTAATATATTTCAAATTGGCTAATTATTATGTAGTTTATCACAATGGTATGTAACCTAAATAACTATCAGATGGAAATAATAGACTGATGGACTCACAGTGAAAAACTTCAATAAGACCATGTGTTGGCTGGATAAGTCCACCGGGATTTCCCCCCCCCCCAACCTCCTCGATCGTTGGTGCAGAACGAACCCCTGGATGGGGCTGAAAATTGAGGTATTGTGTATACGTACAGGCCCAAGTTGCCGTGTACGTAAAAAACATTTGACTGTTTGAATCCGAAGGTAAATATCCGGGGTGCATATCCGCTATCTCGAATAGATGAATCTATCTAGTGTCTGTCTGGAAATTTGTGGTTCTCATGCTTTGACCCTATGTCTGGATTCTTCCAGGTAGAAGTAGCTGAGAAGGATCGACCAAAGACTGCTTTTGATACTCAGTTCAAGGTCATGGGCTTTGCAAACACACCCAAATTTCGAGAGGCTCATGGAGAGAGAGATATGGGGTATAACGTCGACACAAACTAGGTCATTTCGGGACTAACATATTGTTTAATTGTATTTCAATAATTCGATTACGCGTAGGGGTCTTTAGCAGTGGGAGGAAACTGGGGGACCCGAAGAAAACCCACGAGGTTGGATAGGCGACCTTACTCAACGTCACGTACAACCGGGGATTCAAAACCACGCCAGTTGACTCACTGCCAGGCTTTATGATACAGCGCGCGCACGCTCACCATTTAGCTACCCCCCCCCCCCTGGCTCATAGAGAATAAATTATCAGGACTTCATTGGCAGACATGGTTAATTCATTTTGGACGGTATTATAGTATTTTCTGCTACGTTTGAAGAGCATGTGTCCCGATTATTTATTCTTTTATCAAAACGATTTAAATCTCAATAAAAAAAACGCATTAGTTATTTCCAGCACCCCACATCGTAAATTGGACGATTGTACGTTGTACAGGCCTTAACATACCAAACATTACTTACAAAGCAGTACTTTTAAATAGATCTTCACCAATATTTCCACTAAAATATTTATTATAAAACAAAATAAAATTTAAAAACAAAAAACGAATAAGAGTCTCTATATTTTCTATTCTGTATCCTTTATGTTCTATATTTATGTAATTATGTATGTATGTATATATTTTTATTTTATAATGCGTACATGTATCTAAATTAGAGAGAGAGGTTGCACATAGGCATAGCCTGTTCCCCAATCCAAATTCAGATTTAATGAATACAAATATTGTTAAGAAAAAAAAAAGATTAGGTGAAGTCTTACTGCACTTACTATTAGAGAGGATTAGAATGGCTTGTTTAAAACTAAAACCTAAGAAGTGTCAGCTATTCAAATTTGAAGTTATGTTTTTTGGTTACAAAATTACTAGCGGTGGTGTCAGTACAGATCCAAACAGTGTGTCCACATTCCCAGATTGGACAACGCCGGAATGTGTAACTGAGGTCCGGAGATTTTTTGGGTTGTTTTCCCAAATAGCCGAACCACTCCACAGATTGACGGACAAGGGTGCTAAATTTCTCTGTTCTACTCAATCCGGAGAAGCATTTTCGATTCTGAAATTCAGTTTGACAACTGCTCCAGTCTTATCATATCCTAACCAAAATAAGGAGTTTATCTTTGATACCGATTCCAGCGATGTTGGTTTAGGTGGTGTATTACCTTAGCCTGGTAAGGCTGGTTATGAACGAGTAGTAAGTTACGCCAGTAAGTCTTTTGATAGGATTCAAAGGAACAACTGTACAACACGGAAGGAGCTGTTAGCCAGTGTCGTGTTCCTACATCACTTTAGGCCCTATCTTTATGGATGCAAGTTCATTCTCCGGACAGGCCATGTTTCGTTGTGTTGGATAATGAGATTTAAAGACTCGCAAGAACAATTAGTCCTGAAGAGGTGCCATGATGAATTTACTAGTGCGCATTTTGGGGCTTATAAAAGGCACTCTAAGATTAGTCAGTTTTACTATTGATCTAAGCTTCGAGAAGATATCAGACATTGGGCGAAGACCTGCGATTCGTTTGCTAGAAGGAGACTACCTAGTAAAAGACACCAAGCTCCGCTGTTAGCTTCTGCTAGTTAATATCCCGTGGAACGTGTCGTGATTGAAATTATGGGCCCTGTTCCGGAAACATTTAGTAAAAATATTATTTTACTAAGTGGGTAGAAGCCAAGGCTTCTTCTAATATAAAAGCTGATACAGTGACTGCAGCACTGCTTTCTGTAGTTTTGAGATTCGGTAATCCAGGCAGTATTTACTCCGGCCAGGGGGGGCTCAATTTGAGTTGTTTTTGGAACTTTGCCGGTTATTGGGAATTACAAAAACGAGTAGTTTTTTCTGTGACAATCAGATTAACGATCCTTTTGCTAACAAAAGCGCTTTTAGAAGAACAAGAACCATTCGTCCCCAAAATAGATTTGACGAATGACGATATATAAAGCTTTGTTGTAGTGTTTGTCCATACTGTTTTGTCCAAGTGATTGAATTAACTGCCTGAAGAAGCCATGCCATAGATGTTTAGAGATATTTCATGACTTCACGATTATTTTAAGTCGATGTGTTTAAAAAGGGTGATACTGATAGGGACTCCAATCTTTCATTTTTAAGAATACTCGGCATTATTATTTCCGTGTGCGATCAAGTGAGATCGATTCTCGGAGTCATCGGTAATTTAGTCTGAGTAGGATTTTCTTAATTATAAGTTTCCGTTTTTTCCTGGCCATATATCTAACTCTGCCCATAATTCGAGATCGATCCCCATAGATGTACCCAAGGTCAAAAATATCAGAAACTGTTACAAAAAATTCATCGTAATAATTGAAACAAAGAACATACATTAAAGGCCGCGGTCATATCTTACATTTACACGCCGTGTTGAAGTAGGTTCGAAGTAGAGTTAGACGTCGTGTCATATTGCTACGGCGAAGTACGAATCTTAAGATAACCATTGATATATTTATTGAGCATGAGTTAGTCTAGTTCATATCATAGGTTAAGGTATGGAAGCCTATAACTACCATTCATAATTTCTACTTTTCGCCCCTTCAAAACACTGATGTCGAAAGGTAGAAAGTCGCCAAAACGTTAAAGCCCCAATAACACTCTTGTTGTAACTGAATAATATGTTCCAATCTTTATTCTGGTCAACAATTTGTACTATTTACAATATTTCAATTAAAAAATGATACAAATTTCGTCTTAACACACCTAATTTTAAAAATTGGAAAAATTCAACTACATGCCGTAACATGGTTTGAAAAGCCTTACGTAAGCACTTTCAAATGCAACTTGGATTTTAACATATTTTCGAACCCTCTGGACAAGTAAGATAGGTTGTAATGGATAATTTACACAACAGGCAGGACACTTAAACATCTTGTAGTTAGAATAAGGCTAATTTTTATTTTCTGGACCTGTCAAGCCAGCAAGAGTGTTATTGTCCCTTTAACAAAAACGTCTGTGTGATAGAGTCTATATAGTAATAATGGCGATTATTTTATAATTAAATAATATCAATATCTGGCTCGATCTTAGATTGTATGTTTTATAATATTATTACCTACGGCTGCATAACATTTTCCGTATACTATATAATATTGCCAATTATAAAATAATCGTCATCATTACTATATAGCCTCTATCACACAGACGTTTTTGTTAACGGGAATTGTGCGTATGCAAATGTAACCTGGAAGGCAGAGACTACAAGAACTTCCGAGACGAACGTCGAAAAGCAGAAAATAGGAAATTAAGAAATAACTCGTTTTTTCCTAATAACCTATTTTCGACTTCTTACTGACATCAATAAATACAAAAATATGACTGAGTCGAAAGTCCCCAAGACGGTATACAAGCCAAAATGCAAGTCGAAAATAAAAAAATTAGGAAAAAAACCCATTTAATTTCCTATTTTCGCGTTGGTTTTGGCTTGTATACCGTCTTGGCGACTTTCTACTTTTCAACATTTCGACTTTCGTGTTTTGAAGGGGCGAAAAGTAGAAACTATGAATGGTAGTTATAGGCTTCCATAGTATAGGTGTCTACGTTTCAAAGTCAACTACAGTCTGCTACGATCAACTACATGCATGGCCCCGGTTTAAAGCAGATTTGATAAATAAAACATAAAAACAGGGTTAAACGCAACAGAAAAATATTTACTGGAGATGACCTCACTGGAAGGAAAAGTCATAATCATAACAGGTACGTTCATGATTTAACATACAACACTGACTCTTGTATTGGAAAACATTAATACAAAATAGAGGTCAATAAGTTAAAGAACTCTATGATTTGTTTAATTTAAAGTAGATCCTTGGTAAGGGTTAATAGGATGAATCAGCTATTCAATTGCATTTTCATCTCAGTAAAACGCGACAACAGCTTTCGAGGCCATACACTGCGGCATATTCAGCCTACGAATGAGTTAGGCCTTGTATACATAGGCTGTTCCCTTGCGGTGTGTTCCTATGTGACGCGCCTCAAGGACAATGCACCTTTGTGTTTTAATGTGCCTGTTCCCATGGGTTGTACCCAGGGAACATGTGCCTCGCGCACGGAATATGTGGTCTTGTGACCGGGAACACCGACAATGAACTTATTCATTCTTTTGTAGCTGCACTAGAGGAAACACGCCATTACTAGTATAGTGTATGGAAATTCGGCCAGTTCATTGCGAGTTCCAAAAAATGGCCGGACCCAGCACCGTGTACGTTGTCTAAAGACATGTTGTCTTCTGAGATGAGCAACATCAAGGAAAATAAATGCAAAAGGGCACCCCCTCATCCTTCCGATTTTCAGTAGTTGAGTTCATCGTCGAGCTATCAAAAAAATAACTGTTCGCAAAATGATAGTTGTGTCTTGTGTTTATTTGCTTTCTCATCAACGTACGTATGTAAACTTTTCTTTCACCTAGCTTTCCATCGTACATTGCACAAGCCACAAGGGAACAGCCTGTGGATGCGGGCGGGTACAGGGTCAGGCCAAAAGGCCATGGAAGATGTACTGGTATGTGAAAGGGTGACCTACATCAGTTACATAATATGAGCAATCATTTGTGTTATGCAAATAAAGACACTGTTAGTATAGATTACACTCGACCTAGCATAAAAAGTTTTTGTTTGAATAATAGTTTAGATTGTGTAATTCGGGCGGGTGTATCAATTACGTTAGTGTCGAAAAATGCTCGGAAAAGCACATTGGCAACCGTGGTGGTGGTGTGTGGGTGGGGGGGGCTCTCTTCTTCATTCAAGGTTTGACGAATATACTTTTCTTCAGATATTCCATTTTGTTATTTATACCCTATATAACACAAATTAGCAAGAAATTATACCATATATTGTTGGGTAGTAAACTCAATCTTTAATATTGGTTACGTTTAATATTCTCTAAATATAATACGTTACAAACTTGCTAACTAATGTTTTTATACGCCCACATTTTCATGTGGACGTATTATGTCGTCGCCCCTGCCCGTCCGTCCACAATTGTTTATGGACTCTCTACATGTCACAATTATTACCCGATTTTGACGAAACTTGAAATATAGGCAGGGGCGGACTGGGCCCCCGAGGTGGGCGCTGTGCAGGGTAGCTGAAGGGGCCCTTTAGAGTCAAACACCACGAACAACCGCGGAGGGCTGTTACGGTCTAGGCGATACCAGTTCTTCGCTCGTCGATCCCGACTGAGTGTCAAATTAGGAGACCCAACTCCCTTGTAGAGTTCACGCCCGAAACACATTTATATAACAATGTCCCATATCCCATTTATCCTTTTCACATAATTATACTTATTAGCTTCTTGTAAGGCCGATGAATTGACACAAAACAGTTAGCGAAACCAGCGACATCGAATAAGCTAGCGGCCATGACACTTTGGCGCGGTCGAGGCCATTACGTCATTAGTAACGCTCGCGTTCATTGGTCGACAACTGACGTCATCGGAATCCCCTTATAAATAGAAGCAGACGCCGGGGATATCCTCAGTGGTACATTTAGTGCACTCATAGGCCTTTGAGAATTAAGCTCCAAACATAACTGGAAGCAATCTTGGATAAAGGATGGAGAATCGAAATTGGGTAAGAAATCAATAACCTAGCTTTGGCTGTGGAAATGCTATCCATAATTAATGGTTTACTTTAAAGGCTAATAGTAATAGGTTGACTTTGGTTGGTTTGATCCAAATTAAGGCCTAGATCCAAGATTAGTTGTGGGTTAACCATTCCCAATTCCTTATGTCACTGTGTGTATTTCCGATATATTTCCATCATATCCCAACAGGGCGAATGTATTTATATACCTAATTCCTGTCTCCATACCTGGGAATTTATCCAAAAGGTTGGTGTCTCACCCAAATTATCTCCCCTTAATGCGTTGTATTTCAATTATAAATTGATCCAAATAAAGATGTTTTTATTTATCTTCACCGAGTTTGTTAGTTCTTCCGATTGAAGTGCTAGGCTGGAACGAACCCTTAAAAAGTCTCTAATAAATAGCCGAGACGCAACATTGGTGTCAGAAGTGGGATTCGAAATTCAATTGATTTCATTGAAACTTATTCCAGTGTCTAGTGAATCGGAAGTTCTAAAAAACACAAACTCCGTAAATAAATAAATTAGGTTCCTTTATTAAAATTAATAATAGGAAATAATACAATTATAAAATGGCCACTAAATCCTTTTCCAAAGAGTTCAAAATTATCCCAGACACTGATCCGGATATGGCCTCACCGCCTTTGGTAGAATCAGTTGATGGCGATGTCTCCAGAACTGAAATAGAAAATCAGAATATGGGTGACGATGGAATCCTTCAGGAAATTAGCCGTCAATTTAACCAATTCTTCCTGGAAAATGCCCAGGTTCAAAGTGATTTTTTAGACAATGTAAAAGAATTAAAGGAAGATGTCAGATTACTAAAAGACCATGTCAATAGATTGGATGAAAAAGTAAATGACCCAAACCCTGCCACATTGTATTCAAGTGGAAATGGAGACGCTCAAAAGGGAAGCCCACCAAGTTGTAATCAAAATTCTAATCATCCCTCAAACCAAGCACATGTTCCCACCAGCCCTAGAATTAATAACTCTCTCAAAATCAAACCACAATCATATGATGGAAGTGAAGATTTTGAGGAATATATCTCCCACTTTTATATAATAACTACATTGAACAAGTGGAGCTATGAAGAAAAATCCCTTTACTTAGCCAGTAGTTTGTCTGGAAACGCCAGGACAATCTTGACGGAATTAAATACCACCCAGAGGACGGATTTTCATACCCTCACAACCCTCTTAAGTGTACGTTTTGGATCAACAGAAAAATCTGAAATATATAGAGCGAAATTGCAAACTCGTATTCGAGGAAAGAACGAATCTTTATCTGAGTTGGCTCAATCTATTCGCAAATTAACAAGGCATGCCTACCCCACAGCGGATGCATCTCTTACTAAAATTTTAGCCTTGGAACATTTTATAGACTCCATACCTTACTCAGAAATGAGATTACGGATTAGGGAATTAAGACCCAAAGATATCAATGAGGCTGAGATACATTCCATTAGACTCGAAGCCCACAGACTAGCAGATAAACAAAGAGGACGTTCAGTTCACTCTATAGATCTAAACCATACTATAAACCAGGTAGAAGCTGGAGCTGTAAAATCTGAAGATATGGGTCAAAGCAAAATTGATATACTTACTTTGAATGGTTCAATCACCTCTTTGGATAAAACTACCAAACACTTGATAGATACCTTAAATAAGGGACAACCATTGCAGCAATCATCACGTAGCTCCTGGAATAAAAATCCCAATTACAGTCAGAGTCCTTGGCCAAATAACCAACAATATACAAACTCTAATAATAATTATGGCGGTTATCAATATAACTCCAGTAGGAGAACAGATAGGCCTCAGCAAATGACAAACCCAAGGAATGGATGGTCTCGTCCACCATGTAATTGGAATCGACCTAATCAGTCAAATACTGATAAGGAGTCACGATTCAAACCAAGGGAGACAACCAATAACACCTATTTACAGAAGGAAAGGGATCTCCAAAACCAGGGAAACAACTAAACGTTGTTTAACTCGAGGGTCAGAATTCAGCAGAAATTGAAAATAGCAAAGGACCCAATAATATAACAATAAGTAATATTAATGATGATAAACATGGATTTTTTATTAATGCGGATATAATGGGAAACGTTATATCTTTACTTGTAGACACTGGAGCTAATGTGTCTATACTTAGTATGCAATTTGTAAAAACACTAGGGGCTTTGGACGAATTAAATATAAAGCCTGTTAATCTTAACTTGGTAACTGCCACTGGTGAAAAGAAACCTTTTCATGGTAAATGCTGGATCGATATAATCCTTGGTACTCATAGTAGTGGGGCGGTTAAGGAAGCATTTTTGGTAGAATCGTGCATTTTTGAGTAAAAGCATGAAACTTGGCACATAGATGGCATGAACCATACTGATTATTTTGGGATGTGGATCCACCTCAGCAGCTCCCCCTGGTGGACATTACGGCCATTTTTCCAAAATGGCCGCCAAAAGTGGAAAAGTCAAACTCAAAATGGTGCACTTTGTGTTAAAAGCATGAAAATTGGCACATAGATGGCATGAACCTTACTAATTACTATTTTGTGATGTGGATCCACATCAGCAGCCCCCCCCCCCTTAGTGGTCGATATGGCGATTTTTCTCAAAATGGCCGCCAATTTATTGAAATACATATATATCTTTAGAAGTATACATTGTAGAATCATGATCTAGGTGTCTAATTGTGTTGCCCTAAGGTCAACAAAACCAACAGACACAAAAACATTTGATATAATTTATTACATCAAACAGACATTCAAAATGAATTTAAAAAAAAAAAAAAAAAAAAAAATTAAAATTTTTTTTTTAAAAAAATTAAAAAAAAATGTTTGAAGAAAAAAGAAAAAGAAAGTGGTTTAAAAGCATGTTAAAGTAAAAAAAAAAAAAAAAAAAAAAATATATATATATATATATATATATATATATTAAAAAATCAAAACAATGACTGCTCCCTTCAAAATGGCTACTAGCAGACGAAACAACAAGGAAATCAGCTTATGACAAAAAGGTATGTATCTGCTTGAATTAAATGTTGAATATGTGGAATTGTTGTCTAATAGAAACAATATATCATACACATCATGTATTTATACCAAAGTAACAAAACAATCATTTGAATATAACTTAATTGGTCCAATAGTATCAACACTTTTCCCTAAGGAATTCAAGGGAGACAATCGAAAGTCGTCTGCTCTCAGGGACCAGTCATTATATTTTTTTGTGTTTTTTCCGATGTATATAAGAATCTATTTTTTCTTTTATTTATGAATATTTGAGTATATTTCTAACTAAATAAATGGAATTATGTTATTGCAAAACATCTGTCCATCTGTGGATGTTTTAATTTGCATTTTTGACTTACCAAGAACCATGTATATGCTCTACAGAGCTGAAATCTTTTTTTCATGTCACCAATTTTCAATGTCTAACTTATAGCTAGACCAGTCTTGGAGCATGTTTTTAACCATAATACAATGTATATACATGCTATAAACTAATTTTGGCCGTTATTTTGTATGTTACAGGTACAAGAAAACAATCAATTGAAGCAAAGGCACACTTTTGTGGCGTTACAGTGATTTAACGACTTAAGACAGTTAACAATGTCAAAACAATATAAGCTTGTAGATGTTCTGGAGCCAGGCGTTTCTAATCAGACTGACAATCCAACTGACTGGAAATTATGTCTGCTTTGCCAGACAAACAGTTCAGAGACCCTTCAATGTCCTATCAATTCAACCAGACAGGATGTTGGTGCAGGATACAAATATGTTGCTGAAAATCTTCTTAAATTTCATGAACTGAATGCCATGCCCCCAGATTTGAGTATACAGCACTTAAATATAGACTCAGGACTGGAAGATGAATTACGCGAAAAGGGTGCATCATGGCACAAGTCTTGTAGAAATAAAATAAGTAATTCCAAGATTCTGAGAGCATGCAAGAGAGAGAATGAAGAGCTACAGGAGCCAAGTTTGGTGAAAACAAGAAGATTCAGTTCTGACTACCAACAACAAGAACAAGCAAAGGACAACTGCATCTTTTGTGACAAAGTTGCTGGGTCTGCTGGTCTCCACCGTGCTTCTACATTTGATGTTGATTTTAAAGTAAGAAGGTGTGCTACAGAACTTTGTGACACACAATTGCTGGCAAAGTTAGCTGCTGGAGACATGGTGGCTATTGATGCCCAGTATCATGCCAAATGCTTATCAAAACTGTATAGACAAGCAAAACTCCCAGGCAAGTGCTTGGTAGAAAGTTCATCAGAAAGTGTTTTATATGGCATAGCTTTTGCTGAACTAGTCTCATATATAGAAACCTATAGAGAGTCAATGGAAGCCAGGCCTGTGTTCCGTATGGGAGATGTCAAGAACCTTTACATATCTAGGCTACAGAAACTTGGTGTGAATGATATTCAAGTTCATACCACAAGGCTTAAGAACCGGATCTTGGCTGCCATTCCAGACCTGAGATCTCATACTGAGGGAAGAGAGGTTCTACTTGCTTATGATCAGGACATAGGAGCAGCCCTAAAGCATGCATACACTGAAGATTTTGATTCCGAGGCACTGACTCTAGCAAAGGCATCTAAGATCATACGACGTGATGTCTTTAAATTAAAGCAGGCTTTCAATGGACGATTTCCGGTAGACTGTCAGGAGAGAGCCGTGCCTTCAACTCTTACTGCATTATTGAATATGATACTTGGTGGGCCAAATATCAAAGAGCATTCTGACCAAGAAAAGCCGATGTCCTCTGCAAACCAAACTATCTCACAACTTATTGTGTTTAACAGTTTGAAAAGTTCTAAACAACAGGCTTTATCAAACACAACTCATCGGCACAACAGAGAGAGAGAGACACCTGTACCAATTTACCTTGCCCTGAAGATTCATGGAGAAACAAGAAAGAGAGGACTGGTTGATACTCTCCATAACATGGGTTTGTGCATCTCCTATGACCGTGTCCTTGGAATTTCCTCTGATATAGCCAACAAAGTTTGTGCCATGTATGATGAGGAAGGGGTTGTTTGTCCTCCCAAGCTTGCAAAGAATCTCTTCACGGTTGCAGCAGTCGATAATATTGACCACAATCCAAGTTCGACAACATCAAAGGATTCCTTCCATGGGACAGGCATATCTCTGATGCAACAGCCTTCAGTGGAAAATGAAGGAACAGCACGCCCTATTCCTGTGATGGATGAGAATTCACAGAAGAGGCAGAGGATTCAGGCACTTCCAACAGCTTACACAAATGTGCCACCAGTGGCTTTGATCAGAGCTGATCCTGTTGTTCCTCGTTCAATTGGACCAGTCACAGCAGTAGACCCTACTCCAACTCCTGGACTGATAAAAGAAAATTATTGGTTGGAGCGTGTGAGGGAACTATTGAAGAAACCAGAGCTAGACAAAGATGACCTTCTCTCATGGGCTGCTTATCATGCTTCATTACAGCAGGCTTTAACAGCTCCTGCCACAATAGTGGCCCTCATGCCTCTATTTTTGGAATGTGCACATTCAGTCACAATGATACATCACTCGATGAATGTTGTTAAAACTGCTACTGAATACCTCAATCCAGGCCAGGTTCCCGTGTTAGCCATGGATCAGCCACTCTTTGCTATTGCAAAAACGATTCAGTGGAACTTCCCCGCTACACATGGAGAAGATAAATATTTGATAATGTTTGGTGGACTACACATTGAGATGGCAGCATTCAAGATTATTGGTGACTGGCTTGATGGCAGTGGTTGGACCACTGCCATCTGTAATGCTGGAATCGCTTCAAGTGGAGTAGCTGACTCACTTTTGAAGGCTACACATGTAACCAGGACTCGACATGCCCATCAAGTTACGGCAGCTGCGCTCTACATCCTGCAACAACATGCGTATGGTAGATACAAAGAGACAGTGCTTGCTGGAGAAGAGCCTTTTGAATTCACAACTTGGTGTGACCGAATGTCAACTGACCAACCTCAATTTCAATACTGGGCACTTGTTCTTGAATTGGAGCTTTTGGTTCTCAAGATTATTGAATCGTTCAGGAAGGGAGACTTCAAGAAATATGTGGAATCACTTGCACACTTCATTCCATGGGTATTCAGCCTTGATCATATCAACTATGCAAGATGGCTCTCGGTACACATTAGAGACATGTGCTCTTTGGCAACAATACATCCTCCCCTCTTCCAAGAATTCATCTCAGGAGGGTTTGTTGCTCGCAAGACAAAGCGTCCATTTTCTGCCATGGCACTAGATCAGGCCCATGAACAGATGAATGCCCTTGTGAAAGGTGATGGTGGGGCTGTTGGTTTGACAGACAACCCAAATGCCCTACAGCGTTGGATGGTGGCAGGGCCCGAAATATCAAGGATCATAGCAGAATTCGAAGACAGTACAAACAGCAACACCAATGATGCAAGAAAGCACCACGAACAAACTTCTGCAGTTCAAACATCTTTTGCGAAGGAAGTGACAGCTCTTATTGAAATCTTTGAAGACATGGGGAATCCATTCAAAGAAGACAGTGGTGATCTCCTCACAATTGATACAAAGATCATAATGGACTCAAATGTACAGAAGACCGTGAGGAATGTCTATAAACTGGGTCAGGAGCAGTACACCCTTTTTGTGAAAGACAGGTTTGTGGATCAAATAAAATCAATCAAACACCCAATCAAAAAGAATAAGCTTCAGCTGTTCTCGAGCAAGAATAGTCCTCCAAAGCAGAAGTCCCAAATGGCAACAATGAAGGAAGACTGTACCCTGTTCTCCAGACTATACATTGCATGTCAATCAAGGGAAGGCAATCTTGATGACTTTTTCAAGCACGAAAATCAGCCATGGCCCCCATCACTTTCCAAGGCTGGTGAAATGAGATCTGGCAACAAAGCAGATCTTCTTGTAGAGCTTGAGTCACTAGCACAACTAACAGAAGTAAGACCACAAGTGACTGCATTGGTATTGGATGGAGCAGTGATAGTTCAAATGCTGTCACCAGGAACCTGCCACACTTTTGAAGATTACACCAAGAATGTGTTCATGTCATATATCAAGCAACAGCTAAAACATGTAGAAAGACTTGACATAGTGTGGGATGTTTATATCTCAGACAGCCTTAAGGCAGCAACCAGAGATAGGAGAGGAAAGGGAGTTCGCAGAAGGGTTGAGCGTTCATCGAAGGTTCCAAGTAACTGGCAAAGCTTTCTTCGTGATAATGAAAACAAGACAGAGCTCTTTCATTTGCTGGCAGAAGAGCTAACAAGCACTGAATTCCAAGGCAAAGAGGTGTACAGCACTCGAGGGAACCAAGTACTATCAACACCTTGGAGAGATGACAAAACTGGGATAGAACCATGCTCACACGAGGAAGCGGATACACGATTGGTACTGCATCTGTGGGATGCTGCACATGCAGGACACGAGGAAATTATGGTAAGGACATCCGACACTGATGTGGTGGTATTGATTCTATCCAAACTTCACAGCATTCAAGTTAGTGAGGTGTGGATATCATTTGGAGTAGGAAAACACCACAGATACATTGCATCACATGATATTGCTGCTACCCTTGGCCCATCTAAAGCACCCGCATTGGCAATGTTCCATGCATTCACAGGGAGTGATAACACATCCTTTTTTAATGGCAAAGGCAAAAAGACAGCGTGGGGCACATGGGCTGTATTCCAAGATGTCACTGATGCATTCCTGTTACTTGCCGATGCTCCGTCAATTATCCCTGACAACATCTTTGCTTTGTTGGAGAAATTTGTTGTCCTCATGTATGACAGGAAATGTGGACTGTCCAAAGTGAATGAGGCAAGGCAGCATCTCTTTGCAAGACGAGTCAGAGCTTTGGAGAATATCCCTCCAACACAAGCAGCACTAATGCAGCATATACTAAGGGCAACCTACCAAGGAGGGCATGTTTGGGGGCAAGTACTGCACAAAGAGCCAATGCTACCAAGTCCCACAGATTGGGGATGGAACAAGTGTAATGGATCATGGCAACCAAAGTGGACCACCATTGGTCAAGCGCAAGATGCATGCTATGAACTCATTCATTGCAACTGCAGAAAGGCATGCAGTGGTTTGTGCAAGTGTCACAAGGCCAGCCTCCAGTGCACTGCTCTTTGCCTTTGTGAAGGCAACTGTTATAAAATGTGAATTATCATTAAATGATTGTACTTCTTTGATTCTATTTGGAGTCCTGTTTCTTCTGTGTTAACCCCTGATCTATACACATGGACACTAAAATTATTATTCTACAATGTACAGTTCCAAAGTTATATGTATTTCAATGGATAGGCGGCCATTTTGGAAAAGATGGCCGTAACGACCACCAGGGGGGCTGCTGAGAAGGATCCACATCCCAAAATAATAATTAGTAGGGTTCATGCCATCTATGCGCCAAGTCTCATGCTTGTAACCCAAAGAGCACGTTGTTTTGCTTAACCGGCCCACTATAGGCGGCCATTTTGGAAAAGATGGCCGTAACTGCCAGCAGGGGGGGGGGGGGGGTCTGCTGAGGTTGGTCCACATCCCAAAACAATAATTAGTAGGGTGCATGTCATCTATGTGCCAAGTTTTTTGCTTTTAACACAAAGTCACGATTTTTTGCTTAACTGGTCCACTATAGGCGGCCATTTTGGAAAACAAAATGGCCGTAACGTCCACCAGGGGGAGCTGCTGAGGTAAATCCACATCTCAAAATAATCAGTAGGGTTCATTCTATCTATGTGCCAAGTTTCATGCTTTTATTCAAAAATGCACGATTTTTTGGCTAAACCGACCAACTATAGGCGGCCATTTTGAAAAAGATGGCCGTAACGACCACCAGGAGGGGCTGCTGAGGTGGGTCCACATCCCAAAATAATAATTAGTAGGGTTCATGCCATCTATGTGCCAAGTTTCATGCTTTTAACACAAAGTGCCTGATTTCTTTCTTAACCGGTCCCCTATAGGCGGCCATTTTGGAAAAAAGGCCGCAACGTCCACCAGGGGGAGCTGCTGAGGTGGATCCACATCCAAAAATTATCAGTAGGGTTCATTCCATCTATGTGCCAAGTTTCATGCTTTTACTCAAAAATGCACGATTTTTTGCTTAACCGCCCTACTATAGGATAAAACATGAGTTTTTAATTGCTGATATTACACAGCAATGAATTATTGGCATTGACCTACTTACTTCCAATTCAATAAATATATTTTTGGTCAGAAATTGTCTGAATATCAAAGGAGATGATTTACCATGCTACAGATTTCAAAGTTCCATGGAGCAAAATTGTAGTCGGATTTGCATGAATGAAGATATTACTATACCTGCTAATAGTGAGACTTTTATCTTCGAAGTTTTAATGGATCCAATACCTAGGAGTAGTGTCGCAATTGTGGAACCTACAAATTCAAAAGTAAAAACAGAATATGCTTTAGATTTACAAAATAGACTAGAACGTATACATAATTTTGCAAGAGGGCGTTTAAAACAAGCCACGGCAAACATGAAAAGTGATCACGATAGATTTATCCAATTAAATCCTTACAAGGTCGGTAGTTCTGTATGGTTTTATAACCACAACTACAAAGGTGGAGGATCCAAATTAAGGTGTCCATGGGAAGGACCATACCTGGTGACAAAATGTCTCAATGATGTAGTCCACCATAATCATCTGAAACCATATACGGGAAATAACATACCCAATTGGTTAAAAATGTAATAAATTATAAATTCCTTATTTTTTATTTTTATAGAATACACGGTATGGCTGCAACCTATGTGTTAACACGGAGTTCGCCAAATACCAGTATGCGGAGAGGCACGTCACCACCTGCCATAGCAACTTTGGATACCAGTGCTCGCACTTCCTCGGACTGGCCGCCAGAGCCGACATCAAACACCCCAAGTGCCCTGGAACTGCCAGGGTGAGGCTTATAAATAAAGCAACCATGACCTTCAATAAAAAAGATGAAGATGAATACAAAACCTTTTGTGAAAGAAGGAAATCATTGATCATCTCCCTAAGAACGCAGAATGCCGATAAACACCTACAAGCCCCATTTCGAAAAAGAACAATGCCAGAAAAACCATATAATGGTATTAAACAACTTAAGATGTCTATTGATCCGCCAGCCCCACCAAAACAGTTACACAAACCAGACCATTTTAAGAAAGCTAGTTTACCTGTCCCACCAAACACAGCAACAACCATTACACCAAAAGAAAATACACCAGTTCTGAAAGAGAAAATCACTGTTGCAGAAAATAAAGCACCCACCCACCACTCCAGAGAAGAAGAGGACACCTCTAACGACCATAGAAGACCTGTTATTATCATCAATTTCATCATCCTCATCATCATCCTCATCATCATCAAGGTCACTTATATCTAATAAAAGAAACAATAGTAATAATAATAATAGTAGGCCCACCATCAGTAATACAGCCATTCCTGGGGTTGTCACCTTGCATCCCCAGGCTGGTGAGATCATCGAACCCAAAACCCCGTCCTATATTCCAACCAGCCGCTTCACACTAAAACTAAAATCTTTTCAGGCTACCCAGGACAATACCAGTGATTATGTCCTGACTAAAGATCCCTCTTCCATCTGGGCAAAAATGATAACTCCCGATTCTCCCTTTAAACCATACAAAAAGGATAGTGATTATAATTATTACTTTTTAGATCGTAGTCCCGATCATTTTCATATCATTTTGGACTATATTACCCGTCAAACAATTACTACCCATTCACGGTTTAAAACTCGCGGCAATAATGCAGGAAGCCAAATTTTATGAACTGGATGCTCTAGTGGAATCTGTAAAGGCAAAAATGAGCAAGTATTAGCACATTCAAACTTGTTATCGAATTGTATATATTGTATTTTAAATCCAAATTCTTTATCATTATATATAATCTATAATTACAAATTGTACATAACCTTACTTTATAATGTAATATAATATTCACGAAGTTATTCTTTTACCTATATAAAATTGAAATTGTACATATACTTTTTATTCACTAAATGTTATTATTAATACTAAATGATATTCATAATAATGTAATTTATATTGAACCACTCACCTGTTAAATAAATTGTAAGTTTGTGGTCATATTATTATCCACGTTTACCACTACAGAAGTGAGTTGTTCTTTCCTTACTTCCTGTCATGACAGGGAAGTTAATATTGGCAAAGTCAATGATCTCAGTGTGGGTTGGATAATCATTATGGCGTTCGGGACGAACTTCTCGGAGGAAGGGGGCAATGTTACGGTCTAGGCGATACCAGTCCTTCGCTCGTCGTTCCCGACTGAGTGTCAAATTAGGAGACCCAACTCCCTTGTAGAGTTCACGCCCGAAACACATTTATATAACAATGTCCCATATCCCATTTTTCCTTTTCACATAATTATACTTATTAGCTTCTTGTAAGGCCGATGAATTGACACAAAACAGTTAGCGAAACCAGCGACATCGAATAAGCTGGCGGCCATGACACTTTGGCGCGGTCGAGGTCATAACGTCATTAGTAACGCTCGCGTTCATTGGTCGACAACTGACGTCATCGGAATCCCCGTATAAATAGAAGCAGACGCCGGGGATATCCTCAGTGGTTCATTTAGTGCACTCATAGGCCTTTGAGAATTAAGCTCCAAACATAACTGGAAGTAATCTTGGATAAAGGATGGAGAATCGAAATTGGGTAGGAAATCAATAACCTAGCTTTGGCTGTGGAAATGCTATCCATAATTGATGGTTTACTTTAAAGGCTAATAGTAATAGGTTGACTTTGGTTGGTTTTTTGAAAAAGTAAACCTGCCGAATTTCAAAAACAAATACGTAAAAAATAAAATTACTTAATAAATTAATAAAATTACTAAAATGTAATACTGTCTGCCAGTGATAATAAACAAGACTTCGACATATATATCAACCTATGATGAATTATGGATAAAAGACTATTTATATTAAACTGGTAAACGTACAAATGACTAAATAAGTAGTTGAAACTTACAAGTATTACATGACAAACAGATCAAACGCACTGTATTACTAAGCATTATATTAATTTCCTGTGACGCGTGCGTACCGGCAATACTTTGCAAAGGGCTGGATTTTGGCCAATTGATCTACTACTTCTTCAATGTGAAGTTGTTCAACAATGTCCGACTCCATGGCCATCGTCATAAAAGCCTCTAGTCTTTCTTGTGACATTGCATTTCTTAGGCGATTGTTGATGTACTTGAGCCTGTTCACTAAGAGCCGGATCGCTAGCTTGTTTGTCATTAGTAATCTTCTCTAAATATAATACGGTAAAACTTGCTAACTATAATGGCAGAACATTACATGTGACTTGGGATACTGGTAATGTTTGTAAATATTGATAACATGTGCACAGTGAACTATACGCTTTTGAATAGAAATTGTATCGTCGTAGAAATCTATGAACACAAAACGTACAGTTCATGCAGAATTACACTAACGTTTGGCAACGTTTTTGAGGCCTGTGACTCTTGAGACTGGTGGATATCCTGGTCCTGAACCTGGTGACTCTCTGGGTCCGAAGGCTGGTCACTATCCTCGTCTTGAGCCTGGTCGCTATTCTGGTTCTGAGCCGGATCGCTAGCTTGTTGGTCATCAGTAATCTTCTCTAATGGCAGAATATCCACCACTAACATATAGAATCCAACATGTATAACATATGACGGCATATAGTTATAACTTCCCTAAACTTATTGTCGAAACACCAGTCGGATGCAATGCTGGCCGGTCTATTTTTGTGCTGAATCCAATTAACATGTTTGTTCGTTATTTGCGAATCCCCAGCTTGTAATTCGAATAACGTGCTAAATTCACGTTGCGTAACTTCTCACATATTCTGCGCCAGTCGGGCCAAACCTTCCTGAATTTATGTATAACTCCTTGTGTATAAAATGATTTTGCTTGTATTCTTAAAGGCGCAAGTTCGGGTATAGGAAAGGGTCTAGCTGTTCATCTTGCTCCGTATAAACCCAAACTTGTTTTAGCTGCAAGGGGCACCACGGGTTTAGAGGCTACAAGTAAACAATGTCAAGATGCTGGATTGGCTGCAGATTCCGTAAGTAGCAATTGCAGTAGTAGCTGTGTAATGGTGGTTAATATTGCACATTAATGACGCAATTTCATCATTCTTACCGATATATCTACATTGTATACGCCAATAATGCACGTGAGGTAAATTGAAAACATAGCCAACCCATCAGGTCAAATGTTTGTGGGTTTTTTTTTAATTTAAGATTGCCTTTATAGTCTTAATGTGCAAACTTGTCGAAATTTAAAATCGGGGACAGAAATTTAAAAGAAGAAAAATTCACATTTGGAATGTTATAAATTTCAGAAAATGCTTATATATTTCATGTACATGCTTATTTTCTCATATAATCGGACTTCTAGTGCTGATCAGTGCAAAAGTTTTGAATTTAAAATCGGGCATCAAGTTTGCGAAGAGTTTATTGTCTTGTCACAGAAATCTTATAAAAAATTAAGAAAATGAAAAGAAATTTACATTCAGAATGATGCTAATATATTTTATATATTCTTAGATTCTAACACTACAATGTGATGTAAGTAAAGATGATAATCTAGAGAATTTAGTTGAAACAACAATAAAAACATTTGATTCTATTTATGGACTGGTAAGCACCGTTTATTCTCTTGCTTGGTATTATACACCCTTATGGACGTGACGTGACGAGGAGTTGGGTCGCCTGTCCAACCTCGTGTTTTTTTTCCGGTTTCCTTCCACTGCTAAAGACCGCCACGTGCAAATGAATTTTTGAAATAAAATAAAACCATATGTTAGTCCTGTAGTGACGTTGTTTGTGTCGAGTGGACATGAAACCCCATCTCTTGCTCTCTCTTTTTTACTACACCCATATTTTCCTGTGACGCCCACCATGGCATCACGCTGTATTTGGTCCATCCGCCAATGATTCACTTATACACTACCCCCAACAAATTGCAAGAAAACGTTTCACAGGGACGAATTATGTAGTCTGTCAATATTTCCTACCTAAATGATTTCTTCATTTTTTGAAACAACTATGTCCCTAGTTTTCCCCGCCGATTGGAGTTGAGCAAAATTTTCACAGCAATTTGAAATTTTGACCCCCCCCCACCCTTTAGTCAACATAATTAAACTGAAAACCATTTATAACTTCAAAAATATCAATTTTACAGCCTAGAAATGTATAATAAACATATAGGAAAGTCACCCCAAGGAATCCAGAAATGACCTCAAAAGTAACGTAAAATAAAATAAAACCAAGTACGAACAATCCAAACCATCAGACAAAATTCGAAGTCCTAAAAAACGGTATAGGCAAAATAGTGTAATATGGCAAAATAGTGTAATCAGCATAATATGGACTGTTCACCGTGTACAAAATACACCACAAACAGTGGTAACAGGTACGGTACCACCGTGACGTCAGAATACAAACAATAAATTCAGTTGTATCGCGTTGTAGGGCGACATAAGCTGGGCTTCATTTAGACTTGATCTTATGTTCCGTTATTCACAAAATAACTGTTGGGTTAGACTGTTCGGATATTCACCCACCGTTATTATTCTCAAATTAGTTAGTAACTATTTGTCTTGTAGGTTAATAATGCGGGGTATGGTTTAGTAGGAAATATTGAGCAAACGGATATGAAAGATTACGATGGAATGATGAGAGTCAATCTTAGAGCTCCTTTTTATTTGTCAAAATTATGTATACCACATCTTAAAACAAGCAAAGGTAAGACCCCACTGGTAAACGAGAAACTATTTCAATTATCTCTTAGTTTCTTCAAGGAGGACATTGACTTGAGTATTAAGACTCCGTGTAATAACTCAATATCTACCATAACATTCAAAATACGAATTAAAAGTTATGCCATAAAGATATAGGATACAGATGACCAATATTGAAGACACGACGAACATTTTGTAATAGGTCTACGATTCCTGCAGATGATGGTTTCGAGCTAAATTCGCAAGGATATCATACAAGACAATGCTTAAAAAATTAGTAATAGCTGATTCACAAACGACAGAATAATAACAAAATAAAAACGTGAAAACTGGAATAATCAAACGCTAAACACCGTTTTTTAAATTTGAATCTTCGCGTATTTCGCCGAACACATCTGATTAGAAATGTTAGGCAAAATATAAAACGATTGAATACAAGTGATTTTTTATACATTCATATTACATTAGTATGTGCGTTTCATAGAATAGCGATTTATCTCCTTTATCTGAAAATATACATGAAATCTCTACTTTCAGGCTGTGTGATCAACATGTCCAGTATCGCCTCAAAGATGGGGGTAAGATGGCCGTGTTCCCTTTCGTTCTATTATAGAGAAAAGAAATAGGCTCGCCCTATGACCAATAGGGTTCAACCCTTTCCGCGACAGAACCCCAGTTACGTAAAAAGTAGGGATATCTACTGGAACAAGTATGTTGCATCGGGTCATGCCCAGAACAGAAATAAACAATTTTAGATCTGTTGTGGTATCGAGGCACATATTCTCTTTGTTTTATCCCGTGTCATGCTAAGCTTTATTCATGTATATGTCCCCGCCGTTGGATGAAAGCAGGGGACTATTAAAATGTGTTTGTCCGTCTGTCTGTCCATCCGTCCACAATTTGTATTAGTGAAACGAAGAAGCCTGTTGCATTTCAACAATTTCCGTTTATTACGTCTAGAGTCATGGCCTTGGTTTCACATTATTGAACCTTGTGAATGCCAAAAAGGCCAAAAGTAATCATCCGATCTTTGCGACCTTTGTATACATTATTTAAATTAGTAAAACCACGAATCCTATTTGATTTCAGCAATCTCCGTTAATTATTGAGCGAGTTATGGCCCTTGTTTCACTTTGTTGAACCTTGTGACACCACAAGTGGTCATCCGATCTTTTTTTGAAATTTATATGCATTATTCAAATTAGAGAAATGATAAGGTCTATTGCATTTCAGCAATTTCTGTTCATTTCGTCTAGAGTTATGGCCCGTGTTTGACTTTGTTGAACCCTGTGAACGATAACACACCAAAAGTTATCATCCAATTTTTGTGTAATTTACATGCATTTTTTGAATTTGAGTAATGGAGAAGCCTGTTGCATTTCAGTTTATAACGTCTAGAGTTATGCCCCTTGTTTCACTTTATTGAACCCTGGGAACGCTCTGACGCAGTTCTCGTCCAATCTTTGTGAAATTTATATGCATTATTTTAATTCGTGAAACGAAGAATCCTATTGGATTTCAGTCATTTCCGTTAATCGTTTCTCTAGTCATATTGCCCCTGTTTCACGCTCTAACATCAAAACATATCTGCCTATCTGTATGAAATTTTTATGCATCATTTAAATCGGTAAAGAGAAGAATCCTATTGAATTTCAGCAATTTCCGTTTATTACTTCTAGAGTAATGGCACTTGTTTCACGTTGTTGCACTTCGTGAATGCTATAAAATCTAAAGTTATCTGCCTATCTGTATTAAAAGTCAGATGCATCAATTAAATTATTGAATTTCAGCAATTTCAGTTTATTACGTCTTTAAGCTATTGTTTCACTTTGTTGACTCTGTGAAGCTTTAACACCAAACTCTATCGTCCGATGTGTATGACATTGATATGCATTTTCAGTAATTACCGGTACTTCCAGAGTTATGGCCCTTGTTTCACTTTGTTCAACCTTTTTAATGTTCGATTAGTAAAAGTTAGTATCCGATATATCAAGCGGGGTTTAATGAATTTCAGCATTTAAATTAGTAAAACAAATCTTGATCATTTTTGTCTTTGGGTATGTCATGTACTTACAGTTTTGTTGCTTGGAAACTTATCTTTTATTTTCTTAGTGTAAAGATACGTTGCAATTGAGCATGAAAAGGAAGCTAATACAAAGTAATAATGTGTTTCATTTCATTTTTAGATAGATTATGCAGCACCATATTGTCTCACCAAAGCTGGCCTAGACCATTTTACGCATCTATTTGCTGCAGGTAAAATCGATTCTTAGGCTGACATTAGATCCAGGTTTATAATAGTTCTTAGTGGGAGTTGGGTGGTCGATGGGTCTAACGCCCGCACTTTAGGTATATCATTGGGTCAAGTGGTGTGCCTTTAAAGCCATTGGGGCGAATGTTTTTAAATGATGAATCGGCCAGTAAAAAGACATGGATAAGGGAAGCCACCCTCGTACGATGTCAGTGCCTTTAGATCCCCTTGACTTTGTGATTGTCACATGTCCGTTGGGCTTTTCGTGGTTTAAACGTTTATGATAATCACAGAGTTAATAGAATATTACGGGCCGAGGAATAACATGGATACAACACGAGGATACGATTACTGGTCGGCTACCTTATTTCATATTTGTGAATCTCAACAGTTATAAACAGAGAATAGTTATCAGTAAATTGTATCTATCCCTTTTAACCAGCAACCTGATAAATTGCATCTTTCTGGCTACATTATCAATTTTTTTTATTTTAAAACAGAAATCGGACCATCTGGTGTGAGGGTAAATAGTGTCAAGTTAGTATTATTTACTTATAATTAAATCTAAAGTTAAAGAATTTAATTCCTTGTAAATTACAGGAAAGAAATATCGGTTTAAAAATTCTGCTGAGTATTAACAAAGATACATTGGATATTGTCAGTGTCCAGAATAACAAAAGATTTAAACTCCGATTAATCAATTGGCGATTTCGTTTGTAGTGGGGTGCCCACAGTTCCGTGCACCACAAGCCAAAAACTCCCTGCAGTAGTTTTTATACGCCCACATTTTCATTCTTACCCGATTTTGACGAAACTTGAAATATAGGCTTATCCCAAAGGTATCTCGGCTGCTTTCGAAATTGGCATGTATCGGATCAAAACTTCATGAATTATGGCCCCTGATTGTATGAAAAATCGTGTTTTTAGCTTGTGGACCCTATAGAGGTCACAATTTTGAACCGATTTTGATGAAACTTGTCATGTATGTTTATAACCCAAAGATCTTGGTTCCTTTTGATATTTGCGCCTATCGGAACGTAATTTCCTGAATTACACCCTAAGATTTGCTTATTGACTAGGGACATGGGATAATTATTCAAATTGCAAAACACATTGCGTAGATGTACCAATTCTTCATGCAGAAATTCTGGTTCACAAATGCGTATGGCTCTGCGTACTAGGGTGGTTATTAGTGCATTTGTGATGTAGTGGGGTTGGATAGAATGGTAATTAATGTATTGAGTTGGTTTTCGATATATTTTGGTTTTCATTTGGTTGTTTACTTTAACAATTTGAACATCTAAGTAGGGTAGGGAGTCTTCTTTCTCGGTCTCTATGGTGAATTTGAATAATTATCCCCTGTCCATAGTCAATAAGCAAATCAAAGAAATAACCAACAACAGGAATAGAGATCAACAAAAAGCACCAACAGAAATGATCAGAATAACTTTGCCATTTTATGGCAAACTAACCTATCAAGTGAGCAACTTACTTAAGAAGTCTAACATCGACACTACATTTTCTGTCCCTACAACCTTGAAACAAATACTTAAAGCTAATGGTAAACAACAACCAACTCTTCCCACCCAGCCTAAAGGGGTTGTCTATCGTGTGAACTGCTCGTGTGACCTATCATACATTGGAGAAACTAGGCAACCACTCGATAAGCGAATATCAGAACACCGATCCAAAGCTATAGCGGAGCATCTACAACACCATCCGCAGCATAGAGTCAACTGGAACGGGGTGTAGATACTAACAGCCAACCGACTGAATATGAAAACGAGGAAAATACTAGAAACCATTAATATTGGAAGATATGCACCTGAACTCAATAGGGACACAGGACTTCACATTTCAAGGGCATACGACCATGTCATCAGAATAAATAACACAATCTAAAGTTACTTCCCCTTACAGCCTTACAAACTGTCTAACTATATCGACCTTATTGTTATGTTGCTGATCACTTTATTTATGTTTTCCGAGAATGGGCTTATTATTAGTTTTTATATATATTTTGGTAATAATTTGGTCAATATCACTCTTTCTTGCACTCAATAAGTGAATCTATAATAATGTTTCGGTGTTTATTTATTTTAAGAATATTTCACCCCATATTGTGGTTGTTATAACCAATCTACCCAAACCCGGTTTTTTTACATTTTCAACACCTATCTTGTTCATTCAGTCATCTGTGATTTAGCCATGTTGTGCTTACAATAGTTATTAGCAAATGGTCTAATCGTCATTATGTTGGCGGCTCCCTTTGAAGAGCTTTACAGTTACTTAAGTTTAGCTCCTTGTTTTGACTGCTCAATCAATAAGTCTATCAACTTGTTTTGTTTTCTGGTTTTTTTTTCTGCTTAATTGTTTTGCTTAATCTTGTATCCTTATTGTTTTGTTATTTAATCTCTGTAAATGGCTTCACTATATATTTGTCCTAAGTTTACCAAATGTCATTGTGCTTGATAACGATAAGAGGATTCTTGTCGAAACGTCGTGCTTTATGAATAAACCACCAGTGATTGATTCCCATAAAAAATTGTGTTCTGTTAATGTGTTTCCCAATCGCTAAATGCCACTCAAAGATTAAAATGTACTAAACTGATGAGGACAATAAATGGATGAAATGGCGATTTACTTTTTACGCGTCTGCTTTTACTGGATCAATGAGACAGGCGTTTGATGATACTCCATACCGGGTCATTTGGTCTGGACAGAAATTGAATTGTTTTTCCATCAAAATTGTAAAGCATGATCTCTGTCGGGTTACCCGTCTTGTTTCACTGGCAAGGGGGCCACCATCGTTCGTGGCCAACACAGGGATCGAACTCAGAGCTTTGGGGCTAGTATAAACCATCTCCTTACTCTCCTAGCAATTGAATAATGGTCCTGATTGTATATTTTCAGTCCTGGTCATATTAGGACAGGAATTCAACAAAGGGCGGGACTTTCAGAAAACAAAATAATGGAGGTAGGTTTATATTGCTAATTGAATATACATAATTATACTGTTCATCGAATGTGGCAATACCAAATATATTTCTATGTCCATGCTATTTCCGTGAGAGAGACAGAGAAAGAGATTGGTGGTCGACATAAACTAGGTCATTTCGGAAGTAACATATATGATCCAATTTCATTTCAACAATTCGCTTGCGCGTAGGTGTTTTTAGCATTGGAAGCGACAGAGAAAAAAAAATATAAGTGTTCCTGGCTCAAACATTTAAGACCATACCCAAACATTTAAATATTTTGTAACTAAATTGTTTTATTTTATCTGCAGATTGAAGCCGGGCACTTGAAAGGTACACCGCTGGGAAGAGTAGGCGAGATAGAAGATGTCGTCAAACTGGTTAAATTTCTTCTATCAGACGAAGCCTCATATATAACCGGGGAGACCATTTGTGTTGATGGAGGCAGAGTTAATCCCGTGTTTTCTTAGACGGCAACTAAAACAGAGACGTTAACACTGTTTTATTTTACATCGATTATTCAAAATAAACAAAGAAATAAAAATGCGTGAAGTATAACGATTACAAATATTAAAATTAAAAATTTCATAAAATTGTCAAATAGAGAGTTTTCGTTGAGGTCACGGGAGTGTTCACGATTTATTTCCCAACGTGCCATACCCTAACATAGTTAACTACCCCGTAAACACACAACGTAGTTAAAAATTAGATGAGTTAAATCTTATGAAGACCTTGATGCATAATATTAAAATGGCGTGTGGACGGATTGGAGTTGTTGTATCAAAAAAAAAATACACAACCTAAAAATTATTAGTACAAAAGAAAGATATGTTCACCCAGATTCCCGGTCGTGGCTTTTCCCTTATAAGTGATGCAGGGCTGAGGGCCTGACAAGGACAGTTGTCTAGTCGTTCGCATAGGACGGAAAACATAGGTCCCGTGTACACATTGGCGTCTACGTAAAATATCCCTTTGAAGTTGGAATTCGATATACAAATAGGTCGTAGGGCTGCCGCCCGTGCACTGTATGACGTATGCCTGTCTATATTAGACCAGATTAGGAGCAGAACAGTAGGACGTTAAACCTCATTTCATTTCTTTTTTCAATTCTATGTCAAACCAGCGTTAAGGTTACACACATTTCTTGTTTATTAAGAATTTATCAAGACCTTTTGTTACAGCCGTACGACACAATAGCGTAGAAAATGTCACACCGTACCACCAAGAGACCAGGAAAAGATTAGCCGTGGTTAACTGAGGCATGGCGGGCTAAATAGAAAGGACAAAATCGATACTTAACAGCTAAATAGGAATGAAAGAAATGGAAATAGGTTTGATTTGATTTGTTAGCAAAACATATCCAATTGTCTGCACACACACACACTTCACTACTTATTGTCACATTTTACGCCTTATCTTTCATGCATGAACCCACCCCTCTATCATCGTCCTCCGAGGACCCCATTTGAATTCAACCTAGTTTTAAGTTAAGCAGGTTTTATGGTTTATTCTCAAGAGGCTGAACATGCATGGCATCACTACTCTGTTCTCTCATCAAAACTTTATCACCTTATTATCATGTAATATTATATTATTATCTCCTGGATAATTTATGCGCTTAGAAACACTTTTGTGTAATGAAGCACTATATAAATTGAATAATAATAATAATAATAATATATAAACAAACACGCGAAGTCTATATAAAAGAAGGCAGTGGTTATTGTTACGACGAGTCGTAAAATAGTCCCCAGGCTATTGTTACCACGATGTTTTCAAAGCCCTCCATCGGAGAAGTTAAAAACTGATAAATCGTAAAAATAGTCCTAACCCTAACTCTTTCCATCTGTTAATTGCTGCGTTCAGGTCTACGTTAAAAAATCCGGCTTCTTTTTCAACGCTGGTTTTGGGGAGATTGGCAGCCATTTTGGAATTCGTTCTAAAATGTGCTCAATCTCGTCGTAACAATAGCCACTCTGATAAAAGAAACTAGATTAGACTATATATTATACAATAGATTATATTTAGTACACGCGAAGACTATATATAAAATAGATCATATTTAGTACACGCGCAGTCTATATGCAATAAAATAGATAATATACAAGAAGATATATTATACTTAGTTAACGCAAAAATAGAATATATTATACGTTGTTTTTTTTATGTAAATATATTTAGTTCATACCCCGCTTACATATTCATTCTTCGTTAACGATTGCGAGTGTCCATTTATATCTGATAATTTGTTTTCCCGTTAATATCCAAACTCTAAATTAATTTATTTTGGTGTATGCTCATGATAAGGTCATATTTTCAAACACTATTGATAACCGACAGCTAGCGTTGGTATTTTAATTTTGGTTTATTAAGTTATTGTTAAATTTTCAGTCGAAGTACACATTATAGTCGGCTTTTCGGGTAGAAATCATAGAATAAGCTTTATTTTGTAGGTTTTGATGTTTGGAGTTTGGCATCAATTTTAAGTTTACCAAAGAAATAAAACCAAGTTTATCATATTTATAGAGTTTAGCATAAATATTTTGAGTTGACACTAGAGTTGCAATCGGCGCCCAAAAGAAAACCACCTTCCAGTTACCAATTTATAACTTTTTGGTTCTGAAACTCATACCCAGACAGTATGACCAAAATCTGGTTATGAGTCGCTCAGAGAGCTGGGTACCATATACTCAGTTTTGTAACACGTTTAGTAGAATTTCTGCTCGAGAAATAACGTATTCGCATATGTGATATGTACTTAAAATACTTAAACAAAACTAGCATATGAGTGACATGTGGGTATATTAAAAGTGTTATATAAACTAAACTTAACTGGTTACATTGTCAACAACATGTTAACAGATATTCCATGGGAATCTTTGCGAGTGAATTTCCAATCTACCATACAAGGGTGGTTGTCGACGTCATTGGGCTCATTTGACCAATCTCTAGACTTATTGACATCATATTTGTCCAATTGGATAAATGAATGCCCAAAATCAGTTGATACAAAATCAGGATACTCGTGAGAATATCACTTAAGTGGTAGCAGACGTTAAACACCAAACAGACAGAGAATTCAGCGGACTTCGATTAGATTCCAGACGGGTTCCACCTTACTAGCTAGCCGCGAGGCTGGCTAGGTTTGAGAAGAGTTTAAGTTAGTTTTGACTATGTTATAATATGTACATTGCTTGTATGTATACCTATGCTACATAAAAGGTGAAAACGACATATTGCATTGTTATAACTGAAGAAGACAAACGTCTTTAAAAAGCGGTAAGAAAATACACAACGTGAAGGAGAAGTAAAGACAGCTGGAGACAAACCCTAGACTTTCACAAGGCTAACTGATATACTAGTATGTAGCAACAAGAATTATGCATGAGTCGAATGTAAGATGTGGTGACCGGTTTCTTACACATGTCCGCTCTCCACGTCAGACAAAAATACTCATTGTGTTACAGTTTATGCCCATTTCGTTATCTCATGCACAGTTAATATTAATACATAACCCCCAAATCACATAAATAATAAATAGCTTCTCTACAAATAAATCGATTAGTATGATAAGGTGTTATGTATTTAATTGGTTACTACGATAATAGTATATCTTCAATTGACTGACCTGGCCATGGAAAAATTTGGCGCACTTTCTATTGGACGCAATACGAAGACAACGACCAGCGTTCCTATATCAGAACGGGAGCCACATACAGGCGAGTGACACTATATCACGTTTATAAAGTACCATATAAAACTCATAACAAACTGAAGTATATCTTTAACAAAAATCGTGAACTTTAATGAACTAATTTGTTTATGTTACAAAGTTAACTCATAAATATAACTCAAAGAAAGATGGAAATAAACTTTGTTAATTGTTAATAACACTTTTCATTTATATTCAAGTTAGGCATGTTATTGTATTTCTTTAACACGTTATTAAAGTGAAACATAATAAGCGATTAAATATCACTGCATTCTTTGTCCAAAGCAAAATTATTTAACTGTCACAAATACATGTAGTTACATTTAAGATTATTTGAATATGTCTTCCAAAATCCCTTAAAGGGACAATAACACTCTTGCTGGCTTGACAGGTCCCGAATTTTTAGCCTTATTCTAGGTTCGAAAATACGTTTAAATCCAAGTTGCATTTGAAAGTGCTTAAGTAAGGCTTTTCAAAACAAGTTACAGAATGTAGTTGAATTTTTCCAAATTTTAAAATTAGGTGTGTTAAGATGAAATTTGTATAATTTTTTAATTGAAGTATTGTAAAATAGTACAAATTGTTGACCAGAATAAAGATTGGAACATATTATTCAGTTACAGCAAGAGTGGTATTGGGCCTAAGCAGAAAATTTGCACCATCGAACTTAGTCAACAAGGTAATTATAAAATAAATCTATATTCATCACTTAATTCACTTCATTACAACTAAAGTTATCGTGCCCAAAAGCACCAACATATCAGATTGCTTATCGTTCTGCTTACCCTCAGCAGAAAATGTTGATTATCGAACTTGGTCAATGTATCGGTGTAATAAAGCTAAAGCTATTCACCAAATGTCCTCACTCTCACTTTATCAGAACTTAATAGGCATCAACCAATCAAAAAAGCTAAAGCTATACACCAAGTGTCCTCACTCTCACTTAATCATAACTTAATAGGCATCAACCAATCATATTGCTTATCTCTGCTTACCCTAAGCAGAAAATTCTCACCTTCGAACTCCATCAAGGTATTGACATAATAAACACCTACACCAAGTGTAAACATTCTAACTCAATTAGAATGAGTCTCGACCAATCAAATTGCTGATTGCCCTGCTTATCAGGAGCAGAACATGCTCATTATCGAACTCAGTCAAGGTATTGATGTGATGAAACTGCACACCAAGTTTCACGACTCTCACTTAATTAGAATTTAAGTTATCGTGCCCCTAAAGCATCAACCAATCAAACTGCTTGCCTCTGCTTACCCTAAGCAGAAAATACTCATCTTCAATTTCTAAGACACTGACCTAATAAACACTCACACTAAGTTTGAACATTCTAACTCAATTAGAATGAGAGTTATTCAGTTCCAAAGTCTCGACCAATCAAATTGCTTATCGCTCTGCTTACCCTGAGCAGAAAATGCTCATTATCGAACTTAGTCAAGGTATTGATGTAATCAAACTATACACCAAGTTTCATCACTCTCACTTAATTAGAACTAAAGTTATCGTGTCCCAAAGCATCAATCAATCAAATTGCTTATCTCTGCTTAACCAAAGCAGAACATGCTCATCTGCGAACTCCATCTAGGCATTGGCCTAATAAACACCTACACCAAGTTTGAACATTCTAGCTCAATTATTGTGTCCCAAAAAGTGTGACAGACAGGCAGACGGGCGAACCTATTTTAATAGTCCCCTGCTTTCTTCGAAAGGCGGGGGACAATAAGATCGTGACTGGAACACAGTTTAATATAAGGTGAAAGTCAAAATCATCTATTGCCAAAACTAGCAGAGTGCAATAAGTTCAATGCACCTAAATCATAAATGACATCCCTTTGTTACACTAATGACAAGACCTTGGTATGTTTTTCAACTTCAGGTATATTATATTTCTTTTGGTGACATGTACATATAGACTACCTAGAAAGGTTAGTTAGACCCTATTTTTCGCGTGGTTACATATAGAATATATAAATATTCTATAGCAGTCTGAATTATTCAAATTCATAAGCAGCTTATATAGGCAAGATAATTGTAACATTAAAATGTCATAAAGCAATAAATTTTCTTTGCTTTGATTGATGAAACTCAACCATTTTAATATATATAGAGAATCTCCTACGAGTGTTTTTTGATATCAAAAAATATCAACACAAGTTGATAAAGTAAAAAAAAACCGAGGCTCTGCCGAGGTCTTTTTTACTTTACCAACGAGTGTTGATATTTTTGGGTATCAAAAAAACACGAGTTGGAGATTTTATTTATCACCTAATCCTTTCTTACATGCACAAATAAATAAATATAATTCTTTGGTATAGATTTCCCTTTTACTGAACCGAATTACATTACAGCGTAGTGATACATCATTTTTGACAGCAGTTTAGCTATTGTATAGCCCTGTATAGTGACCCAGTTTTTCCCTTCAAGGTCAATTAAATAAAAGCAGTTTCTTTTAATTTTTAAAAAGTCACTCTTTACTTAAGCTAAGTGGTTTCTTTAAAATAAAAGAAAGTAGTTCCTTTTTGATTGCACAATCAAATTTATGTAAAGTGATATCACCACACTGTGTATATATCACATTTAACACACAAGCGATATCTACTGTCAAATTGGGTGATAAATTCTGATAACGAGCATATTATTGTATTCCACGAATTATTAATTTTAATGTTTACAATTTTAACAGAATACTGTATACGCAGCAATATTAAGACATTCATTCACATGCCAATCCCTTCAGCAACTCTCTACGTCGTACGATGGTCGAGATATTGAGTGAATTAGTCAATAGACATATACCATATTACAATATATAATATTGACACTCATCACGGAGAAATTGACAATCAAGACTATCGTGTCAATAGTACTCGAAAATCGAGACAATTTAGACCGATTTTTGCCAGAACTTCAAACATTTCACAATTTGCTCAGAATGAAGTAATGAGACTTACATTTTTAATATATTCATTATTCATTATCTATGCTTAAACCATTAGAACAAGAATGACCAGCCCTTGATCTATCTCTTACACACTGCTAGAGACTGATTTATTTACTCTTAAATAACGAGCTCTTAAAGGTTATAGAAATATTGGCGAGAGAGAGAGAGGGGGGGGGGGCGAGAGAGAGATATGGTTTAACAAGGTAAATATGGTTCAATTTGCCCGTAAGTACTCTTTTATCCGTATTAATGCAGACCCTCTGGCATGTTGCCGGGCGCTATATTTATTATAGATAGGGGTGGGAGAGAGAGGGGGTATAGTTTAACGTCCACTCGACACAAACTAGGTCATTCCGGGACTAAAGTATAGCGCCCGGCAACATGTAAGAGGATCTACTTTTTATAGAGAGGGAGTGGGGGACAGAGGGAGTGAGGGGGGGGGGGTATGGTAACGTCCACTCGACACAAACTAGGGCATTTCGGGACTAAATTTTATTTCAATAATTCACTTGCTCGTAGGGGTCTTTAGCGCCGGGAGGACCCGAAGAAAACTTACGAGGATGGGCAGGCGACCGTACTCTTTGTCACGTACAAGTGGGCAAACTAAACCGCGGTAATCCCAACCCTGTACCCAAAGCAAGTAACTAGTTGCCATACATATCACCGTAGCCAACCTGATAACTCCGTTATCCTTCCGCCTCAAAATCGTGAATATTTATCAAAACCTGGCATAAAATACTAATTCTAACCCTCTTTTTCCATTCTAGACCAAAAAATCAACAAAACTGGGCATGCGAAAGTTGAGACAAGAGACGGAGAGAGAATTGCTATAAATAGACAAACTACAATTTGTCTGCGATATCACTTCGGTGGTAGCGGACGTAAAATACGCCTATTTACACATTTGTGCGTACCGATGATGAAATTTAATGGTGGCCGGACTCCAAATGGAATAACAAGATCAATTTGTTTCTCCGTGGTCGAGTGAGATTATTGAAACCATGATAAAAAAAAAGGTCACTAAAAATTATTTATAATTTCTTTTTCTGTCGAGTCCAACCCAAGAAGCTTTCGTACCCCCCCCCCCCCAAACATACTGTTATAGTATACAGATATGACGTTTAGATCTTTAGTCATACATGTCTTATCACATCTCTTCGAAAAGCCATTTTCCTGCACAGTGCATGTTCATTATTATTATCTAAAACTTTAATGGTTTTCAGGATCTATTATTTAAAGCATATGTATATATTATATCTGTCGACAATTTATATTTCTTAATGTTATATTAATATGTATTTCATCATTTATTATTGTGCATGTAATATTATTATATATGACTTACTCACTCACACTGTATATACCAGCACCCGTAATAAACGTCAGCTTAAAGTATTATTTTTCTCTAGTTTGTAGACGCTCCAGTACGACGGTCACCCCCTAACGATAACGAAGCATCCTATATTTAGTATTACTGTGGGACAAGGGTTTCCAGTTGCGCATTATCGGAAGACGCCCCTAGGCTATACAATCTTCCAGAGGCGCATTATCTCCGACGAATTATCAAGGTATCCTCAAGTAAGGACGATTAGATGAGCGGAGATAAAAAAAAACCCGTTCCCAATACTATATACCTGGCAATTGAATACTCTCCTTTTGAGTATGACCCTGTAGGCACATTATCGAGTGAAAGCAGGCACACTCAACTTTTATAGAGCCCTGGTCATTGGGTCTGTTTTAACATTATAACATTGGTAGGATTATTGATTCTCGTATCTGATTATTGGCTAGGAAAACGGCACTTGTCCATCATGTAGAATCGACTTTTAGTTTGGGCGTGGACATTCCGAACAAACATCTCACTGGTCGAACTATTAATATTAAACGGGCTGCTGTTTCCTTCATAACGCCAAAAAGTCAGCGCTTCGAGACCTTCAGCGCTTCAAACATTTTAATTACTACCAGAAAAGAATTATGTTTATTAAATTACGTCATGCTGCCTGTAATTTCATCTCGAAAGATCCTCTTTTTCTAGAGGAGCTTGCTTTATCTTGACTGAAACCATTTATTTAATAGCAAATAAAGACATTTCCCTTTTTTACATTTGAACATATAAAACCGTTATGTTGCTTGTGTCGCTGGATAATTTTATTTCGAAAACTCTTCTTATTCTAGATGAGTTTCTTTTTAAAAAGATTTATTTAATAGCAAATGCAGAGAATTGCCCTTTTTTTTAAATTTGAACATTTAAAATTGCTATGCTGCCTGTTTCGCTGGGTCATCCCGAAAGTCCCCCTTATTCTACAGGAGTTCTTTTTTATATCTTGACTAAAACATTTATTTAAAAGCAAGTGAAGAAATTTTCAATTTTTAAAATATTGAAAGTCTGAAATTGTTCGATGTGATGCATCTGCAGATCATGCTGAATGTTTCGCTGGGTTATTTCCTTTAGAAAATCCCTATAAGTGTAGAGGGGTGTATTTTATGCTAACAGTAACAGCAAGATACAATAGCATTTCCTAAGCCAATCTAAACACCTGAGGCACCCTACCCATAAACTACCGTTTAGTTTTCCAACGTTAGTTACATACGGCAACACTATATACTGGAAAACACCATTTTATACTGAATACCGGAAAACACCGGAAAAACACTACATACCGGTAAATACACCAAATACCGGAAAACATCCTAAAAAGGTAACCCGGAGCCTGGTCCTCTCTGTGTGCGGGGGTTTAGGGTTAGGTTTAGGTTTTTCCGGTGTTTTCCAGAGGACCAGCGATGGATTAGGTTTAAGATTTTGGGGAGGGGTTAAATCTCCACATAAGCGCTGGCCGAGGGTGATGAAAAATTAGTTCGTGATATTTCCGAGTTTTATTGAAAAAACATACATTATGTTTATATACAACTGTTTGTGGTGCTGGTGGCGATCATGGTCTTCCTTGGACGGTGCTTATGGTGTACTGGTTTTTGTTCCTGAAAAGAAAGGAAAAAATTTAGGGGCTCAATTCCGAGGGGGGGTGGGCCCCATTAGTGTGTATCATAATGAGAATTGGATTTTGGATTAGGCTGAAGACTGGCCTTATTCAATCTAATTTACTACGCACTAGGATGTCGTTCAGATTTTTAATTTTAGAATATGCAACTATAAGTTTTTGTGTGAAGATTTTCGGGGGATTTTCTTGGAGATCAGTATAGTGTTTTCTGATGATTTTGGATGCGCGTGCAGCTGTTGCACTAAATGAAACTACAAAGGGGGCTATTGCGCTAGCCGTATGAATATTCAAACCTAAGGGAGTTGTTGTTTTTAATTTTTCAATCCAGAATTCTTCTCGTGTTAGTCTAAACGTCTTAATTTCTTCTGTAGTTTCGAAATCGCTCCTAGCCTGTTCTACCGGTGTGTTGGCGCAATATGGCCCGGTTGGAGCTCACGTGCCATTAAACAACATTTCATTCATTCGTTCTATCGGCGTGACAATTAGATCAGAGATGTCATGATTTGGTTGGTTAAAGTGATTTGAGACCGGTTTATCTTTTTGAGTGACTATGTCTGACCTGTGACCGTTAATTCTTTCCCGAAGTGCATTTTGGGTTTCTCCCACATATTGCATGTCACATTGTCTGCATGAAATTAGATATATTATGTTTGAACAACTGCATGAAAGTTGGTCTAATATTGGGAATTTTGTGCCTGATATTTTGTTATGGAAGTGGTCGGAGACATTTATGATTTTGCATGTTTGACATCTTGGGTGGCCACAAGTTTTGGTTTTGACTGCTGATTGCATATTATTTGTTTCTTTGGCTTCAAGTTCAGCTAGAGTGTTGTTTTTATACGTCGGAGATATCGTTTTGAATATGCCCTTTCCCTTAGTTTGCTAAATACCAATGTACACGCTGACTCAAAGTCGGTCTTCTGAGTACATATCCTATGAAATCGGAGAATATGAGATTTTTTGATGCCAGAGAAAGTATGTTTTGGGTGAAAGGAGCTTTTGAACAATAATTGGCGTGTGTCGGTTTCTTTGAAAAATACTTTAGTTTCCAATTGGCCTGAAATTGTGGTGTTTTACTTTTAAAGACGGTAGTATCAAGGAAATCTATGCTATTATGGCTTACATTTGCGGTTAACTTAACAGATGGATGATGATTGTTCAAAATGTTGAAAAATGCCCAATATTCGTCCTTTGGTACGTCCAGACTATGAAAACGTCATCTAGAAATCGTCCATAGAAATCTGGTTTTAATGGGCATAGTGGCAGAACTTGAACACAATACAGCAGTAAACTTATGTCAAATCTGTATGTTGAAGCTTGAGTAATATTTTTAATTAAAGCAAGTACAACTAGCAAGAGTTACTTGCCCGTGAGGGAGGGGGGTGACTTCCCTCTACCTTGAGCACATGGAAGAGAACGGAGCGAAAGATTTGTACACAGATCCACTCAAAACACCGAGAAAAACTTTTATATTTAAAACTCAGTTGTTAATAATCTGTGAAACTAACTACTAAAGTGTACAAGTATCAAGAGTAGACTATGCACATTTCGCGAATATCCTCAAGCTACAACTGAAACCAGTCTTTCCCGTTAGAAATAGTAAACTTTAAATCAGTATACATTTGTCCTCTTTTATAATTCTCTCATAAACATTTGCCTTTTGTCCACTATTTCAACAATTTCACCCCTCTCCCATCTTCATACACATAATATAAGTTTTGTTCACAATTCTCAACCAATCTTCGAGTTCTGTCCCTTGAGACGGAAACACTGTATGCTTACTATAGAGCCTAGTGAGCCTGTTGAACCAACTAAAATTAATTTCTCGCTTACAACAACTTTTTTGCTTGTGTTACAGAGTGGATTATTTATAAATATGTATATAAGATTTATGGAAACCTATGAAAATAGTTGCTATTCCCCTTTAAGTTTCAATGGCGGCCATATTTGATTCATGCTAATTAGTGGCCGTATGACGGTATGACGTCACAGGGACGTCATTTAGCTATGTTTTCCTGAGCCATCTGTACCATTCCTATCTACTCGTAATACATTTACACCCCCCAAACTCAGCCATTCCCGAGATATTGGAGTTTTGAGGTGCCAATGACAGCCAATTTCATTTCATTCCATTTATTCGATTTTATACTGAACCACGATAACAAATAAAACAACAACAATTCTAAAATGCATTTTTTAATCATTCTCTTAAAGATGGCCTAACAAATTCAAATAATCATTTTGGGATGTCGCATTCGTAGTATTTATAAACCCGACCTCTGAAAAAAAATAAAATATGATGATAAGGACTAATCAAACTGGTAAGAGAGAGAGAGAGAGGGGGGGGGACTAATCGAACTGGTACGAAAGGAGATGGTCAATGTCACATTAAAGGAGAAAGTCCGTATATATTTATATTCTATATTCTAGCAAAAGGTTGGCATGGTAGTAGCTAGAATACATCAACCTTTAAAAACATATTTTCCTGGACGTCTTGGTTTAAACTATAACTCTGTACCATATGATGTATAATATATATAAACATAGTCTGAGTACCATATGATACATTATGGGAGATAAGATAAAGAGCTCGCAGTTCTCGCTATAACAGTGAAAAACGAGATAATGTTAAGAGATTTTGAAAATTCAGTCAAACTGATCCACAATTAACCGAGAGTTAAGCGCCTCAGTCATCATAACTAAAGTCTCGATTATTCATTTTTTGATTTAATCATCAATGGGCATTGAGCAGCGAAATCGATTTTTATCCAGTAAATATCGTATGCTTGCGATGACATCACACCGGGAGTTGATTTTTGGCTGGATCAGTTAATGAATGTCTAATTAATAATTTAGATAACATTTCAGGCAGATTTAGCTCTTGCATAACATCATTGACGGTGCTGTAAGATTTTGATATTTTGCGATGTTAAATATTGTGAGTTAAAGATACACTATGGGAGATGAGATAAAGAGTTGGCAGTTCTTACTATGGTAGTTAAAAACTACATAATGTAAAGGCAATCTGATGAAAATTTCAGTCAAATTGATCCAATATGAACCGTGAACCATTCGAATGAAAGTTCCGCTTAGCCTCGATCATCACTGCTGAAGTCGGAAAGGCGAAACTAATAGTATCGATTATCCATTTATTAATAATCACGAAGAACAGTTTCTTGCAAATCGGACAACAATCCAACAAATATCGAAGTCTAGTCTTACCATCGAGAGCTAATTATGGTCTGAATAAGGGCCATACTATATACCAGAAGACACAGGAAAACAACCGCAAAACACCGGTAAACAACCGGAAAACACCATTTTATACTGAATACCGGAAAAAACCGGAAACACACTAAATACCGGAAAACACCCTAAATACCGGTAAACACCCTAGATATGTAACCCAGAGCCTAACCCTAACCCGTTTCCACCCCCCTAAACCTTACCCTTACCCTAACCCGTTCCCACCACCCTAACCCTAAACCTTACCCTAACCATAAACACTGTATTTTGACAAACCCTTGTCCTGTACTACCGACATAGTAAAACCACACTGCAAACTTTAGGGGAAGTTTCTTGACCAACCCAAGGATCAGGGTATATAATCAAAGTTTTGGGAGGAATATGGCCGATAACTCGACATCACGACACCACGACATATTTTTAGGGTGTTTTCCGGTATTTAGTGTGTTTTCCGGTATATAGTGGTTTTCCGGTGTTTTCCGGTATTCAGTATAAAATTATGTTTTCCGGTTGTTTTCGTGTTGTTTTCCGGTGTTTTCCGGTGTATAGTATTGCCGCTGAATAAGTTAGTAAATGTCTAATTTATAATTTCTGTAACACCTGAAGCCTAAATTAAGACTTGCAGTAATCAGATTAAGCTCTTAACTAATGAAACTTTAATAATAACATTGTGGGTTAATAATGTTGAGAGTTAGTAATATTGTGAGTTAATATTATAGATCTTACTTTTGGTATATCCCCCGTAGGTATCTATCGGATGTCTTAATATTATGTATTACTGGCATACCATAGATGTAGGGAGAGTAACGCTTCCATTCACATTTCGTTGGCGCTGAAACACAAGTTGTAAAGACTAACTGGTCACAAACATCGAATATCACCATGCCATCGTTAATAAAGGGGTTTCCAACACACCGGGGCCTGTTTCACGACATTTTAACTAAGATCAAATCCAAAATTTAGTAATTTGATTGGATAATATTTGGTTGATTTTAGTGCTTTGACAATCAAAATTGAAGTATCTACAAATAGTTGGATTTTATCTTTAGTTATTGTCTTCATTTTCTGATCCCTAGGCTTTTGATATTTCACGAAACGTCAACGTAACACGTAGCTCGCAGGTTTATTATTCATTTTGACAATCGGTTTAATCTAGTGCGGTTTTATTTTATGTAGCTAACATGGTCTATACCCATGTTAACAATCGGTTTAATCTAGTAATCTTTTGCTTTATGTCGCTGTGAACGGTAATGACTCTTTTTTTTTGATTATGTGGGACGATTGATTAAAGCCTTTCACTCCTATCAGTGACTGAGATGCTTGTTTAGTAATTCGATTAGGGACCCGTGATCGAACCCGGTGATATCCGAGAAGATTCCTAGGGTTTTTCCAGAATAGTTTCTAAACAGAAGGATTGCCAATAAACAACGTTGCATCATACGGATTAGGGCAACAAAACGGAGTCCTTGTTATTTGGATGTCGATACGGAAACAACATAATAGCACATTGTATCAGACAAGGTGGCACCAAAAACAACACGGGTAAACCTAAGTGATAACTGATACGTACGTTTGATGACATTACAGCAAGATATGCCATAAACATATTCCTCTTGAGACCAGCTAGAGGTTCTGGACAAACCGGATATTGCACCTCCTGGTGGACATTTAATGTCCGTCACCACGCCTTCACGTTCCCATAAAGTTGTACTCTCTGAAATAAAACAATAATGATAATAATTAAAAGATTAGAACTTAAAGCTACACCTCAGAGTTATGAAGTTCACTTTTAAAGATTTTTTTATATAGTTCATATTAAGATTATCTGATATCAAAAGCAGGTTTCAGTACTTTAGAAATTAGACGGATGAGATTATTAGCTGGCGACAGACATGCATATATGTCACGTTTAATATCTGTTAAAAAATCATACTATAGATGTCGCTATTCAAACCTGCTTTAGATACCGAGTGTTAATTCGGGGGAAAACATGGACAAATCCATTTGAATCCCAAGCAGTCAAGATGTGAAATAGCTTGCCACAACATTTTAGAAAACCACTTAGTTTGGTTCATTTAAAAAAACTACTGTTTACTTGGAATTGAACAGAATGTAAATGTTCTATGATAAACTAATGCTAAAGTATTCAAATATAGAATAAATATTATTGGCTGTAATATTTCCATTTAAATAGACTGTGATAAAGGCAAACTTTTAAATGTAATTTTATCACTTATAAGTGTACATGTTTAATAGATTTTAATATATCTTATCATTTTTTTTGAAAAAATAAAATAAAATAAAATCAGCTACGAACAACCCAAACCATTAGACAAAATTCGAAGTCCTAAAGACAGTATAGGCAAAATAGTGTAATCAGACAAAAAAGTGTAATCAGGCAAAATAGTGTAATCAGCATATATGGACTTTTCACCGTGTACAAAATACACGACATATTTTAATGTATATTTTCATTTATGTCGGTCTAAAATGGAGGAATTGACATGCCGAGAATTGGTGTAAATCGATAGGGTTAATCTACTTAGGTTTAAAATTCTTACTACTAAATTAGCAAAAGTTTCGTTAGAAAAAGCAGCTTCTATCGCGTTCATAAAGTTTTCGCTAAAAGTGGATAACCCAAGATGAAAAATCATACAAAGCTGAAAAATCAATAGTGTTCGTCCTCTCATGACCACAATGTTCAAAACGACCTTTGAGGGGGTTGGGATGGCCTAGTGGTCTAGAGTGCCGCGCTTCGACCACTAGCTGGCCGGCAACCTCTGGCTTGCGGCTGTGGTTTCGACCCTGGTGTGAGCGTATGTGGCATGGAGATAGGTGCGCCTTCTCAACATCGTGGGTTTCCTCCCGGCACTCCGGTCCCCCCCCCCTGCTAAAGACCCCTACGCGCAAGCGAATTATTAAAATACAATTATAGCCATATGTTAGTCCCGAAATGACCTAGTTTGTTGAGTGGACGTTTAACCCCATTTCTCTATCTCTCTCACTCTCTCGCTCTCCAAACTACCTTTTAAAAGAGATAACTTATATTTTTCAATAATTGTATTGTGTTTCCCATCTCCATGTCTAATGATATACATGTTGGGGTTGTATTAATGGTTAATGAAGATAAATGGACATTTTAAAACTCTAGATTCAAATTTAGTGAACAAAGTCTCTGACATTACTCTATGGTCACTTGAGGAAAGAACGAAATTGGCACATGAGAGAGAGACACAGAGAGAGAGAGAGAGAGAGAGAGAGGGGAGGGAGGGTTAATGTTGGAAATATTTTAGTACAGAGATTTCATTTATCTAAATTCTACAGCGTTTGACAAGAATAAGTTTACTTACCAAGCCATGTACATGAATTGTCACTTTGTGGGGCCAAAGCAGCACTGTCGGCGCACCAGAAAATATATTTTTCTTTTTGGCCATGTATAGTTTTCATTAATGATATCACTTGTCCACCCGGACAAGGCCAATAAAATGTTTTAACATTATAATATGCACAGCAGCATAGCAACATTGAACATAACACCAACAATATCTTTACCTACAAATACAAAACATAAACGTATTATCTAACAACAAAATCTTTACCTACATATACAAGACACACTTTTTATTTAACAACAATATCTTTATAAACAAATACCAGACACACACGTGTTATCTAACAACAATATCTTTATTGACAAACAAAACACATACACGTATTATCTAACAACAATATCTTTATTAACAGATAAAAAACACGTGTTATCTAACAACAATATCTTTTTTAACAGATAAAAAACACGTGTTATCTAACAACAATATCTTTACCTACATACACAATTACAAACAATATATTTTAGTCATCTATTAATTTGTGTATAATTATAACATAGATCATTTATATATGTCGTTTTAAATGATTAATATACATCCTTCGTATACAACGTCAAATGGAACTCCGCCCTGGCTTATGTAAGACGGACATTATGTCATGTAGTATTTTTTGCGGTTTTTTGCCCCATCAGAACTCCATTATTCCTTGCCAGGTGAAACCACGCAGAAAAATCCCCAAGAACTTTCTGCGTCAACAAAAGGAAGTGGGCCACCCCGGTCAACATATGAGAGATGTTCAAATGAGATGACATTTGACAAATCTACCAAATCATCGCTAGGATACGTCATACCGGCATCAGTTCCTGTACAAGTTGAACGAATTTATAGCATATAATGGTTTTCAATCAGTTAACAGGAGCTTATAAAACATGTTCTAATCTAAGGAATCGCGATTTTTTGCAATAAGCTGAATTTATGATTATTATGAATACGACATATCAAATAAATTACACATAATTACAATCAAACACAATCAACTATATTAAAATATTTTACTTACGGCTTCCATTGCGAGATTTTTCACTTGTGTTTTAAACAAGTTCTCTGGTAGTCTGAATTATTCAAATTCACAAGCAGCTTATATAGGCAAGGTAATCGTAACATTAAAACGCCCTAAAGCAATAAATTTTCTTTGCTATGATTGATCAAACTCAACCATTTTAATATATATTCTAATAACGAGCATATTATTGTATTCCACGAATTATTAATTATAATGATTACAATTCTAACAGAATACTGTATATGCAGCATTATTTGGACATTTTATTCAGATGACAATCCCTTCACCAACTCTCTACATCGTAGGACGGTCGAGATATTGAGTGAATTAAATAATGTACATATACCATATTAAAATATATGATATTGACTCTCATCACGGAGGACTTGACACTCGAGACTATCTTCACACTCACGAGGGAATTGACAATCGAGACTATCTTGTCAATAGTATTTGGAAATCGAGACAAATAAGACCGATTTTTGCAAGAACTTTAAACACTTTATAACTTCGCTCAGAATGAAGTAATTAGACTGGCATTTTCAATATATTCATTATTCATTATCTATGCTTAAACCATTAGAACAAGAATGACGAGCCCACGATCTACCTCTTACACACTACTAGAGACTGATTTATCTACTTCTGGTCCTATAGGTCAAACCTATCAGTGAGTTCTCAAAGGTTATAGAAATGCTGGCGAGAGAGTGAGAGAGAATGGGGTTTAACGTCCACTCAAGACCACTAGGCCATCCCGACCCCCCCCCCCCCCGAGAGAGGGGGGGGGGCGAGAGAGGGATGTGGTTTAACTAGATCAATGTGGTTCAATTTGCCCGCAAGTATAATACTCTTTTATCTGGGTTAATGCTCGTAATTACTAAACCCTCTGGCATGTTACCGGGCGCTGTACGTTTTATAAAGAGGGGACGGGAGAGAGAGAGAGTGGGGGGTATGATCTAACGTCCACTCGACACAATTAAACTAGGTTATTTCAACAATTCACTTGCTCGTAGGGGTCTTGTGCGCCGGGAGGACCCGTGGAACACTTTCGAGGCTGGACAGACGACCGTACTCCTTGTCATGTACAAGTGGGCAATCGAAACCGCGGTAATCCCGACCCTGGAGCTAGTGCAAAATGCTAACTCTAACCCTTGCCTACTATCTCGCCAAGAATCACGTGTCCTTACCGTCTCAGCGACGATCTTGAGGAAAAACTGAGCTGACAAATTAATTGAAGTGGGGTCGAGATCAACTGGACAAAAAATTGAGCTGGCATTAACAAATAGATTTAGCCGTGATACGCTGGAATGCTGCGTGACAAATTAGTTTCTACAACGTCCAGATAAACGTCCTATGGCGGATACAAACTTCCATGTATTCTTGGTCGCATTGATGCGAGATGGTCGGGTTCGGACACAATCTCGTTCCCAGAGTCAACCGTGGGGCCGGAGGCCTCTGGGGCCATATACCGTCCATTTTATCCAAATTTGTTCAGACCTAAGCCCCGCCGATTCTGACCTCTGATTGGTCAATCTATTTTGGGTCGATTCTCGAAAACTAGATAGTAGATGTCTCATTGTAGTTTCGTTTGTTGTAAAATGATTCTTGAGTCAAAGTAATCTCGCTGACATAACACAATGTATCCTAAATGTAGAAAGCTTTGTAAAAATCTATCTTTCTACGCGTGTGTATATTTTTAAGTGATTCGGTCATCCAGACACGTAAAATAAATACATGTCACGTGACAGTAGTGTGATTCGTCCCTTTCTGGAAAATGGCTACCCAGTGTTACCAGAGAAGTTTCTTTGTCAAAATGTTTTCTGGTTTCGAGATTGGTTGGGACTATCATGTTTCTACTATTGGTCGCCCAACGATATATCTGTGAGGCCAACCAATCTGACGCCTACAATCAGTAAATGCCATGCTTATGGTTAAATTTTAATATCTTATTTTACCGACTATACGGTATAGGGGCGCGTGTATACATTTTTAGATGTAGACCACATTAAGTGGTTTTGTGAGAAGTAAAGACAGTATGAAGGCGATCTAGAAACTATCTATAGCTTAACCTTGGGAGTGTCCACAAACAAATTGTGGGGGTCCGGACGGACAGGGGCGACGGCATAATACGTCCACACATCTGTTGTCTTGTTAAAACTGTAAAATTACTACATCAAATAATACAAATGGTCTTGTTATTTTAAAAAAAAAAGTTTATTAATTTTTTTTTTAATAAATGTTTTTTTTTTATTAAATCTACTACATTAAATAATACAAATTGTTTGTTATTAAAAAAAAGTCAATGAATTGTTTTTTTATTAGCAACAATTATTTTTATTGGGTCAGTTAACTGCCTTTTTCTACTTTTAAATAAAATAATAACCAAGCTATCGTTTGAATTGATATTTTAGTCTAACCTCAATTTCCAATGGTCCTACTTTTCTGCACGAGGGGGTTGGATGACCGAATGGTTAGCACGTGCGCGCTGTATCATAAAGCCTGCCATTGAGTAAACTGGCCTGGTTTCGAATTTCCGGTTGTACGTGACAAGGAGTAGTACTACCTCTTGGGTTTTCTCCTGGTGCTCCGGTTTCCTCCCACTGCTAAAAACCACTACGCGCAAGCGAATTATTGAAATAAAATTAAACCATATTTTAGTCCCGAAATTACCTAGTTTGTGTCGATTGGACGTTAAACCCCATTTCTCTCCCATTCTTTCAGCACGAACAGGGACAATGAATACGTTTTTGTTTAGAAATTCTGAGATATGATTAGAGAACTGTCCATAATAAAACAACCTTTTGAAATATGTATTCTATCATTGTTACCCGGGTATCATTTAATCTTTTGTATCTAGCATTAATTTCTTTTACGTTGGTTTAGTATCAGACCTTTGTTTAACCACCGGCTACCGGGCAGGATACGCCCCCATTTTCAAGAGATTGATAGAGAATAAGCTGAAAACAAACACAATATTTCGTACATAACACAATGTATCCTAAATGTAGAAAGCTTTGTAAAGATCTATTTTTCTACGCGTGTGTATATTTTTAAGTGATTCGGTCATCCAGACACGTAAAATAAATACATGTCACGTGACAGTCGTGTGATTAGTCCCTTTCGGGAAAATGGCTACCCAGTGTCACCAGAGAAGTTTCTTTGTCCAAATGTTTTCTGGTTTCGAGATTGGTTGGGACTATCAGAGTTTCTACTATTGGTCGCCCAACGATATATCTGTGAGGCCAACCAATCTGACGCCTATAATCAGTAAATGCCACGCTTATGGTTAAATATCTTATTTTACCGACTATACGGTATAAGACTGTTGTGGTTAGTGTGCAGAAAGAAGGGACGGGCAATGAAATGAAATTGAGCTTAACGTCCTATTTTCTGCTCCTGGCTGGGCTAATGAAGACGGGCATACGCCATACAGTGTACCATGAGGGAAATTGTGCCCAAGCAGCGGCTCTTTGGCCAACTTTTATATCGAATTCCAACAGCAATAGGATCGTTTCGTACACGCCAATGTGTACATGGGACCCCCGTTTTCGTTCTATCCAAAGAAGTGGACAGCTGTCCTTGTCAGGCCCCCCGTCCTGCACCACTGAAAAGAGGAAACCACGCCGGAAAATCCGGATGAACTTTCTCGGCCAATGCAGGGATCGAACACCCATCGTCCAACTCTTCTGCACGAACCGGGCTAATGAATACGGATATTTGTCATGAAGTCTGCTACGAGGAAAATATATCTCGGGCAGCCATGTTTCCGACTACAGTTCATAAATTTCCAACTGTCAAGGGTTTTTTAACGTGCTTACTAAATGGTTTCGCTGCATGATTAAGCCTAAAAAAACTATTCGAAACGTTGCTCAAGTAAATAATATATTCCATTGAATCGTGACGTGTATGTGGTTATCACGTGACGTCATGGTCTATAAACCAATGTGTAAGTAGTGGCATTCTACGGGTATCTATTTAAATAGCAACTTAATTAAGGGTTAATCAATGGTTCTTTAACGTGCTTACTAAATGGTTTCGCTGCATGATTAAGCCTAAAAAAAACTATTCGAAACGTTGCTCAAGTAAATAATATATTCCATTGAATCGTGACGTGTATGTGGTTATCACGTGACGTCATGGTCTATAAACCAATGTGTAAGTGGTGGTATTCTACGGGTATCTATTTAAATAGCAACTTAATCAATATGCACATTTAGTACGCATAGCCTACTAATACTACTATCCCAAACTATCCCAAACTTAGGCTGCCTATCTACAGCTAGCTCCGACTAGTCTACAAATACTACTATCCCAAAACGAAACGCTGTTCTATATACTGGTACTAGGGGCGCGTGTATACATTTTTAGATGTAAACCACATTAAGTGGTTTTGTGAGAAGTAAAGACAGTATGAAGGCTATCTAGAAACTATCTATAGCTTAACCTTGGGAGTGTCCACAAACAATTTGTGGACGTCCGGACGGACAGGGACAACGGCACAATACGTCCACACATCTGTTGTCTTGTTAAAACTGTAAAATTACTACATCAAATAATACAAATGGTCTTGTTATTGTTTTAAAAAAAGTTTATTAATTTTTTTTTTATTAAATGTTTTTTTTTTTATTAAATCTACTACATCAAATAATACAAATTGTTTGTTATTAAAAAAAAAGTCAATGAATTGTTTTTTATTAGCAACAATTATGTTTATTGGGTCAGTTAACTGCCTTTTTCTACTTTGAAAAAAAATAATAACCAAGCTATCGTTTGAATTGATATTTTAGTCTAACCTCAATTTCCAATGGTCCTCGGGGATCACGGTGGCTAAGTGGATAAGGCGCTGGTTCGCTAGCCTGGAGGTTGAGTGTTCGATCCCTGCATTGGCCGAGAAAGTTTATCTCGATTTTCCGGCGTGATTTCCCCTTGTCAGTGATGCAGAAGGAGGGCCTGACAAGGACAGCTGCCTAGTCGTTCGGATGGGACGAAAAACCGAGGTCCCGTGTACAAATTGGAGTGCACGTAAAAGATCCCTTGGCAGTTGGAATTCGATATAAGAGTAGGCCGTAGCGCCGCTGCCCGGGCAAAATTTCCCTCATTGCACACTGTGGCGTATGCCCGTCTTCAATTAGCCCAGGTACGGTGCTTAAGCGTAGGACGTTAAACCCCATTTCATTCATTCATTCCAATGGTCCTACTTTTCTGCAGGAGGGGGGTTGGATGACCGAATGGTTAGCACGTGCGCGCTGTATCATAAAGCCTGCCATTGAGTAAACTGGCGTGGTTTCGAATTTTCAGTTGTACGTGACAAGAAGTAGGGTCGCCTGTACTACCTCTTGGGTTTTCTCCTGGTGCTCCGGTTTCCTCCCACTGCTAAAAGCTACTACGCGCAAGCGAATTATTGAAAAAAAATTAAACCATATTTTAGTCCCGAAATGACCTAGTTTGTGTCGATTAGACGTTAAACCCCCATTTCTCTCTCATTCTTTCTGCACGAACGGGGACAATGAATACGTTTTTGTTTAGAAATTCTGAGATATGATTAGAGAACTGTCCATAATAAAACAACCTTTTGAAATATGTATTCTATCATTGTTACCCGGGTATCATTAAATCTTATGTATCTAGCACTAATTTCTTTTACGTTGGTTTAGTATCAAACCTTTGTTTAACCACCGGCTACCAGGCAGGATACGCCCCCATTTTCAAGAGATTGATAGAGAACAAGCTGAAAACAAACGCAATTTTTCGTACAATCAGGGGCAATCATCCAGAAATATATGGCCTGAAATGTGCAAACAAAAAACTAATGAGGTCTGGCGAATGCGTCTATTTGCGTGATCAGTGACGTCAGACCGTCATGGAGTCGAGGACAGAATGAAAATGGTAAGAAATAATGTAAATATTGGAAACAATTGGCTATGATATCGTTTCGTGGGGGTATTTATGCAAATCAAAGCGACTGGATTGAAGAAAAAACATATCTGAGTGGATCTGCAGTGGTTTGATTGCCTGGCATTACGAATTGTGGAAAAAAAAACAGCCGAAGCGAGAACAGGTAAAATTGAGTCTCCAAAGGGCATTGCATCCCTGTTTATCTTATTATATATTGTCTGGTACGACCAGTGCCGTAACTAGGGATAAATTTCTGGGGGGGTATCCAAATGCCGATTTTACCGACGGGTCGATCAATAGAAAAAATGTGCTATTTTACATAGCTTTTAAAAAGCGGTTAGATATAATGACTTCACTTTCCATGGGCGGATCCAGGAAATTACGAAAGGGGGGCGTACTTTGAGGGCGAAGCTCGAAATATGAGCGCCGCAGGTGCGAAGCTGCTGCGGGGGGTCTGGGAGTCCGCCCCCAGAATTTTTTTAAAGATAAGACTCCATATATGCGATTTCCTGGCATCTGATCTTCAAATATTAAACACAACTCCCACCCTATTTTCAGTGTTTTTTGTCTGCAAAATCACCAGGAACAGATCGGTAGCTTACTGCCTGAAGAATTTCTAAAAAATAGTCCGAATGAAGGAAAGGCACTTGGTTTGAAGGAGGTAGTGATTTATGAAACAAGGTTGAAAAGATGAGCGTGTTTTTTTTTTAGAATCTGGTCATGGTGATTCAGAAATCATGCTGCTCACAGAACTTTACCTGTCCCTTAAGTGAGCCCTTAGAATGCATATATATTCTAAGGGCTCGCTTACCTTACCAAGGGACAGCTTGATGACAGGTAAAATTCTGTGAGGTAATGTATATCCATGATCAGTCAAATTTGGTTAGGTACCATTTAGCCTACGTATATAAGTAACTGCGGAGGGTCTGGGGGTCCTCCCCCAGAATTTTTTAAAAGATAAGACTCCATATATGCGATTTCCTGGTATCTGATCTTCAAATATTAAACACAACTCCCACCCTATTTTCAGTGTTTTTTGTCGATACAATTTTTTTTTACAGTTTGTTGCCCCCCCCCCCCCCCATGGATCCGCGCCTGCTTTCAAAGGTTCTAATTCATATAAGATTTATTTAGAATTCAGAGCAGTTCCATACAGGGGTGTTTTGGGGAATTTAGACATTCGGTATTGTGATACCGAAGAATCTGGTCGGTAAATCATGATTCAAATTCTTGCTATATAACTCTTGAAATTTACCGACTGACGGTTTCGAAATTCCTGAAACGAAACAGTGTAATACCGAAGAATCTGGTCGGTAAATCATGATAAAAACATTTGCTATATAACTTTTTAAATTTACCGACTGACGGTTTCGAAATTTCTGTAACGAAACAGTGTAATACCGAAGAATCTGGTCGGTAAATCATGATACAAATATTTGCTATATAACTCTTGAAATTTACCGACTGACGGTTTCGAAATTTCTGTAACGAAACAGTGTAATACCGAAGAATCTAGTCGGTAAATCATGATAAAAAACATTTGCTGTATAACTTTTTAAATTTACCGACTGACAGTTTCAATTTACCGACAAAAACGAGAATTTACCGACTGAATGCAAAATAGTGGTTTCGAAATTCCTGTAACGAAACAGTGTAATACCGGTACCGAAGAATCTGGTCGGTAAATCATGATACAAATATTTGCTATACAACTCTTGGAATTTACCGACTGACGGTTTCGAAATTTCTGTAACGAAACAGTGTAATACCGAAGAATCTGGTCGGTAAATCATGATAAAAACATTTGCTATATAACTTTTTAAATTTACCGACTGACAGTTTCAATTTACCGACAAAAACGAGAATTTACCGACTGAATGCAAAATAGTGGGGGGGGGGGTACATACCCCCCCATACCCCCCCGGTAGTTACGCCTCTGGGTACGACATGGTGTATGCATATATTTATATACGGATAGAAGGTCAGATTCCTGTGGAGAAATACAACGAAACACAAATCTGGAACAGCAAATTTCTAAATACAAATCTTAAAATACTAATCTTGCAAAACATTTGTGCAATAACATTTCTCGAAACTTATCGAGCAGGAACATTATGACGACATGAGCGTCTTATACAAAGATGCACGCTTTGTTGTTGTTAGTTATATTCACTCGGCAAATCTCGTCAGATTCCGGTACCACCTAGACTCGGATGTATGACGAATTCCGCATATTTTGGAACTATTTTAAAGGACCCGGATAAAAAATGGATGCCCCCATGGAGATTATATCAACAAACTAACAAATGGTTACCATTTTGGGACTTTTTTGTAAAAGCGGTACGTTTTCCTGTTAAAGTAAATAGGTAGTCGACTAGCCGCATCGCAAATGTATAGTTGTAGGTACATATCACTTACTGTCTACATCCGAGTCTAGGTGTAGGGTTATGGAGGATACTGGAATCTGTCGAGGTTTGCTGAATGCACCACAATTGTTAGCTGAAAAATACAACCAAAATTACTAGAAAGATGATTGACAAATTAGATATTTTAGTTGAGGACAAATAATGTTTTACCAATATACTTATTTATCTATTCGGCAATATTACTTGCCAGAGTTGGACAGAGAACAAGCTAAACAAACGATTTTTCGTACAATTAGGGGCAAGTATCCAGGAATTTATATACTGTTAAAATGCTATTTATATTTACAGTTTTAAGCATAGTCAAATCATAGTGTCGTGTCTTCATCAGATCACATTGTTTGTTAACATTTCAAACGATGTCGATGCATGTGAATACAAGGCTTATGTAAAATTACATCAAACGTAATGTAGATATTCAACCATATGCCAGTTTACATTATATGAGCTGTTTATTAACTGAAATGCCATTTGAAATATTATTTTTACAGCACATTGTAAGTTTACTGTCTAATAGTGGGCACAGCGGTTATTCCCCCTTAGAATATATATAATTTTGTACAACATATTTATTGTTCTGTGAGTCTATAAATAGGTTATTGAAAATCTGAATAATATCATACATTGTGTTGTGTGGGATATGCTACTTGGACATTGTCATCTTACCTACTCTTTCCATCGTCTTAACTGAAAGATCTTCAAACCTGTCGGTGTTCGCCAGGATCGAACCTAGGACTACTTAACCAAGTGCGGACAGCCACACCCCCTTTAGTAATTGTACCTCGGTAAATTATATAATATGTAAAATCTACACTAGATTTGTAAGTTTACTTGTAAAAATATTTCCATTTGTAATGATGTATAATTACACAATATCGTTTTACCAATTTATATGAATTAGCTTCATGTCGATTTAACATGTACTCCGTTTACGTATGTAAATTTACCTTTGATTTATAATAGCTAGATGTAAAGTTATAAAATAACAATGAGTGTTGGATGGCTGAATGGTTAGCGTGCGCTCTGTATCTTAAAGTCTGTCATTGAGTCAACTGGCGTGGTTTCGAATCCCAGGTTGTACGTGACAAGGAGTAGGGTCCCGAAATTCGTACTCATCTGTTATTAACGTCTAAGAGTAATATATATGAGAACATTTTTTTTAAAATACAATTATAATGATGGCAACATTTCTGGTAATTAAAAAAGGGTAAAAATAAATAATAATTTTAACAGTACACGGTCCGACATGTAACTATAGCAAACGGAACCAAGATCTTTGGTATATAAACACACATTTTAAGTTTCATCAAATTCGGATAAAAATTGTGACCACTAGTGGGCTCACAACATAAATAAAATAAAAAACAAAATAGTGTAATCAGCAAATGGACTGCTCCTCGTGTACAAAATAAACGACAAGCAGTGGTAACAGGTGTCCGGAAGAGTAAGCTTACCCTGTCTGGCGCCACACCCGCCATAGCTGCATCCAAACTATTAGACGAAATCTCAGTGAAATAGCGTGACTGGCCAATGGACTATTAATATTAATAACAGCCTACACCAGTTGTGATCCCAAAACAAACGGTATAGGCAAAAAAGTGCAATCAGGTAAAATAGTGTAATCAGCAAATGGACTGTTCATCGTGTACAAAATACACGATTTTACAACATGAAATCAGCGGCATAAACCAGGAAGTTGCTGTCAGAGATGCGCGATTATTGACAGGAACTGAGATCTTTCAGATATAAACATACGTTTTAAATCCATTAAAATCGGATCCAAATTGTGACCTCTAGCCGGTACATAACCTTGTTATTGAATACTTTTACACTATTTGCGTACATGCAGCGACCAATTAATCTGGGAGTTTTGGTACAATTTTCCCGAAAGTAGAGGAAATTGGCCATATGAGATTTGACAAAAGTTGGCATGCATAGCTTTTCGTCAAATAAATGTGTCAAAGATTTGGAACTTATGCTCGTGTACGATAGGCTGTCAAATAAATTTGCCACGAATCTGCGCACGCATCTAAATCTAATGATTTCACTTTCAATTTTCGACGCAGTCGAAAATTTATTTGCTAGCTTCGTCCACTGTCAAAGAAAATATGAAGAGACTATCAAAGAAATTTGTGAAATTTGTTAAATTTTCTTTGATCGTGTACGACCAACTTTACGCGAAATCGAAATGATCTTTGGGACATAAACATACATTAAAATCGAATAAAAGTTGTAACTACACCGAAAAACGAAATGTTCCGTACAACCAGGGGCCATAATCCATGAAGATGCTGTCCGATACATGCCAATATCGAGGGGAACCGAGATCTGTCGGATATCAATCTTTTTTTAAGCTTCGTCAAAATAAATGAAATGAAATGAAATGGTGTTTAATGTCCTACTGTTCTGTTTCTAAACTGCGCTAATGAAGACGGGCATACGCCATACAGTGTGCTATGAGGGAAATTATGCCCGGGCAGCGGCGCTACGGCCTACACTTATATTTAATTCCGACTGCCAAAAGATATTTTACGTGCACGTCAATGTGTAGACGGGATCTCGGGTTTTCGTCCCATCCGAACGACTAGACAGCAATCCTTGTCAGGCCCTCGTCGTCAAAATAAGATTACTATGGTGACCTGCGGAGTCGGCACAGACAAATTTGAACAGACCGAAACGCGGACGGGTGAGCGGAAGGACAGTACAACAAACAGCAAATTCATCCTAGCTTTTCTCTGTGATTATAAATCTGTAACGGTAAATCTCTTTGATCTTTGGGGTATATTCTATGCCCGGGATAACTTGATGTCTGGATATAGAGAGAGGAATTTGGGGTTATTCTTCTAAAAGTTTTTCTTTAAACCTGTATCGGGTTACTCTTCCAGAGCAGGTTTTTGTTTCCATAAGAAAACATGATATAAGGTTTTTCTTACGGGAATTCTGGGATATTCTCATTTTACGTACATAAGCAAGATAAAGTCCTCGACTTCGGTTATTCAGGGAAAGAAAGACTTCAGAAAAATCCCTCGAAGAAATACCTCGGCCTATCGGCCTCGGTTTTTCTTTTTCTTGGTTTTTTCTTCAGTCGTTCTTTTCCCAGCATAACCACAATCTTGTGCTTTATCATACACTTATAAAACGGTATTTTACAGTAATAAGTAAATATAGCTTCGGTTGGCTGGATCCGCGCCTATTGGAAACTCTCGTTAGAGGCTTTTATTTTGGAGATGGTCTCCAGTCGCAATTGCCTGCATAGTGCATGACTGACCAGAGTGGTATATCTGGTTTCAACGGCTACGAATACAGCCATGAAATCCAGTTTGTAAAGGCTTTAACAGGGATATCTTACTTGGTTTCTGATAGACCTGGATTTCAATTATGTACGTCAGTATAATTATTCTGCTAACAATTCTACTTTATTGACGATTTCAAGGACTGTAGTATCAAGTATGCGATTGGTTCAAGTTCATGCGAATTGTTGACTATGAATTTCAATCTTTAAGTTAAGGTCGGGTGCATTGGCTAACAAATGTCCTTGTGTCTCCAAAAGGTATGTCAGTTGTTAGTTCGGCTCGTGTTGCAGTATGAATTTCAAATAAGAATTACACAAGCCTGGCCCACGAAAATGTGAACACCAAGTAAAATAGGTCTAAAATTGCTTGGGGTCCCGGCGCTATTGCCAAACATAGTTTATTCTTCAGTTCATCGGCCATTATCAGGCTTCGTAAACAATTAACCATGTGGCGTGAATTGAGACACAGCGTACTGTTCAGTATGAGTGAATTTAAGCTACGACTTTGTGTACTAAACAATCTAAATTCGTGTTTATAATATCCTAATAAACATTGGAATTTGATCAGATTTTGGCTAAATGAAGACGCGTGAACACAATACAGCAGTAAACTTGTTCTCAACCTGTCTGCTTACTATAGAGCCCATTGAGCGTGTTGAATCAACTATGTCACTTCCGGTTTTAATAAAAAAATAATTTCTCGCTAACAACAACTTTTTGGCTTGTGTTACAGAGGGGATTATTTATAAATATATAGGCCTATATAAGACTTATGGAAACTTTGTTGAGAATCGTTTGTATTCCCCTTTAAGTTTCAATGGTGGCCATATTAGATTCAAGCTAATTGTTGGCCATATTACGGTATGACGTCACGGGGACGTCATTTAGCTATGTTTTCCTGAGCCATCTGTACCATTTCTATCTACTCGTAATACATTTACACCCTCGAAACTCAGCCATTCCCGAGATATTGGAGTTTTGAGGTGCCAATGACAGCCATATTGGATTTGTGCTAATTACTCGAAGACCTATATTTGTTTGGAGGGCGTCTTTTGTTTGGAAACCTTCAGGGAACCCCTCTACCAGATTCCGTCAAGACAAATCATGTTGCAATTTGTTATAGGTTATTTATTATATATATCGCATACATTGTACTACAGTTACATGCTTCCCATAATACTATTAGACGATTCCCATTCTACCTTTATTTTATTCTCATACTACCATTATTTGATTTGGGGATCACGTGGCTAAGTGGGTAAGGCGCTTGATCGCTAGCCTTTAGGTCGGATGTTTGATCCCTGCATGGCCGAAGAAGTTCATCTAGATTTTTTCGGCGTGGTTTCACCTTGTCAGTGATGCAGAACGGAGGGCCTGGCAAGGGCAGCTGCCTAGTCGTTCGGAAGGAACGAAAACCCCAGAACCCGTGTACACATTAGCGTCCACGTAAAAGAGGTCCCTTGGTAGTTGGAATTCGATATAAGAGTAGGCCGTAGCGCCGCTGCCCGGGCAAAATTTCCCCCTAATAGCACACTGTACCGCGTATTCCCGTCTTCAATTAGCCCAGGTTAGGTGCAAAGTGGGACGCTAAATCCCATTTCATTTCATTCCATTTATTCGATTTTATACTGAACCACGATAACAAATAAAACAACAACAAAGTGGGACGCTAAATCCCATTTCATTTCATTCCATTTATTCGATTTTATACTGAACCACGATAACAAATAAAACAACAACAATTCTAAAATGCATTTTTTTTATCATTCTCTTAAAGATGGCCTCACAAATTCAAATAATCATTTTGGGACGACGCATTCGTAGAATTTAAAAATTCGATCTCTGAAAAATAATAAAATATGATGATAAGAACTAATCCAACTGGTACGAAAGGAGAAGGTCAATGTTATATTAAAGGAGAAAGTTCGTATTTTTTTATATTTTATATTCTAGCAAAAATTTGCCATGGTAGTAGCTAGAATATAATAATAATAATAATAATTTATTTCTTATATGGCGCATTACACAGAAGTTTCAACGCGCTTTACATATAAACACATGCTACATTAAAACTGGTATAATAAAAATACTGTGTAGAAGTATTTAAAAAAATGATCAGGTAATATACGGCATATGTTAAACTGTTGCATATACACACAGAATTATGATACATTTAATACATTTAATCCAGTCCTGAACAAACTACATTGGCTCCGTGTTCGAGAAAGGATCAACTTTAAAATCTTATCGTTAACCTATCAATCAATTAACAAATCCGCGCCAGGTTACCTTCAAAATCTAGTATCGCTGTATCAACCTAAACGATCATTACGATCAGAAGGGAAACTATCATTGGATGTACCTGCCTATAATTTGAAATCTTTTGGATCAAGAACTTTTCGATACATCGCATCAATTCTTTGGAATACACTCCCAGAAAATACCCGACAATGTGAATCTGTGTCGGTTTTTAAATCCAAAGTGAAAACTTGGTTGTTGGTCACTATCATTAACATCCCAAAGAGAGAACACTTTCTATCGCCTAGTGCATTCCCTAGTGGATTGAATAGTTGCGCGATATAAATATCATTATTATTAATACATTCAAATTTATAATAAAAACAGGAGGATAGAGGTGGCAATATATGTGTGCGTCTTGGATTAAACTATAACTCTGTACCATATGATGTACCATATATAAACATAGTCTGAGTTCTATATGATACATTATGGGAGATTAGATAAAGAGCTCGCAGTTCTAGCTATAACAGTTAAAAACTAGATAATGTTAAGAGATTTTGAAAATTCAGTCAAACTGATCCACAATAAACCGAGAGTTTAGCACCTCAATCATCATAACTAAAGTCTCGATTATTCTTTTTTCGATTTAATCATCAATGGGCATTGAGCAGTGAATTCGATTCTTATTCAGTAAATATCGTAGGCTTGCGATGACACCACACCGAGAGTTGATTATTGTCTGGATAAGTTAATGAATGTCTAATTAATAATTTAGATAGCATTTCAATCAGATTTAGCTCTTGCATAACATCATTGACGGGTGCTGTAAGATTTGATATTTTGCGTTGTTAAATATTGTGAGTTAAATATACACTGTGGGAGATGAGATATAGAGTTGGCAGTTCTGACTATAGTAGTTAAAAACTACACAACGTAAAGGCGATTTGCTGAAAATTTCAGTCAAATTGATCCACTATGAACCGTGAACCATTCGAATGAAAGTTCCGCTTAGCCTCGATCATCATTACTGAAGTCGGTAAGGCGAAACTAATAGCCTCAATTATCCATTTATTTGTTTTATCACGAGGAAAATTTTCTTGCAAATCGGACAACAATCCAACAAATATCGCAGTCTAGTCTTACCATCGATAGCAAAGTATGGTCTGAATAAGTTAGTCAATGTCTAATTTATAATTTCAATAACACCTGAAGCCTAAAGTAAGACTTGCAGTAATCAGATTAAGCTCTTAACTAATGTAACTTTAATAATAATATTGTTAGATAATAATATTATGAGTTGTGAGTTAATAATATTGTGAGTTAATAATGTTGAGAGTTAGTAATATTGTGAGTTAATATAGAACTTACTTAGAATAACTACTGTACTTGCTGTATATCCCCCGTAGGTATCTACCGGACTTAAAAATACGTTTGAAATCGCCATCATAACTGTTGGCATAGTATGTCCATTCACATTTCGTTGGCGCTGAAACACAAGTTGTAAAGACTAACTGATCACAAATATCGTATATCATCATTATATCGTTAATAAAGGGTTTTCCAACACACCGGGGCCTGTTTCACGAAATTCTAACTAAGATCAAATCCAAAATTTAGTAATTTGATTGGATAATAATTGGTTGATTTAAGTACTTTGCCAATCAAAATTAAAGTATCTACTAATATTTGGATTTTATCTTTAGTTTAAATTTCGAGGGCCCAGATTAAATGTCCCACTTATTGTTTTCATTTTCTGATCCCCAGACTTTTAATATTTCACGAAACGTCAACGTAGCTCGTAGGTTTATTATCCATGTTGTCAACCGGGTTAATCGGGTGTTGTTGTTTTTGTGTAGCTAACAGGGGCCGGTTGCCCAAAGCTACGTTATCTGTTAACGATCCGTTAACTTTAACTTTAAGGGAGAGAAAGATTGTTGCTGGAAAAAAAGGCCCCGAACATTCTGAAGTGCCAATTGTTCCTATTGATTTATGCTAATATAAAAAAAGTATTTTATAGTGTTTTATGTAGTAAATTTAACTAAAAGTTAACAAACAACACGCTACCAAGGTATGTTAAAATAACTTAGTTTTGAGCAACCGACCCTTGGTCTATATCCATGTTAACAATCGGTTTAATCTAGTGCTGTTTTATTTCATGTCGCTGTGAACGGTAATGACGCTTTTCTTTTTGATTCTGTGGGACGATTGATTAAAGCCTTTCCCTGATATCACTATTGGGACCAAGGTGGCTCAGTGATTAAAGTGATTGTTTACTAATTCGATGAGGGACCTTCGATCGAGCCCGGTGATATCCGAAAAGTTTCCTCGGGTTTTCCCAGAATAGTCTCTGGACGGAGGGACTGCCACGAAACAACGTTTCATCATACGGATTAGGACAACAAAACGGATTCCTTGCTATTTGGATGTCGATACGGAAACACATTCTATTAGAGAAGGTAAACCTAAGTGATAACTTACTGAACATTGTCTACTGATACTTACGTTTGATAACATTACAGCATTGGATGTTCCAAGATCTATCCTTAGAATAGTAGTTGAAGCGACTGTGCAAACCGGTTATTGCGCCTCCTGATGGACATTTAAAGTCCATCAAGTCTTCAACTTGATTACCCTCTGAAATAAAACAATAATGATAATAATTAAAAGATTAGAAAAGCTACACCTCAGAGTTATGAAGTTCACTTTTAAAGATTTTTAATATAGTTCATATTAAGATTAACTGATATCAAAAGCAGCTTTCAGTACTTTAGAAATTAGACGCATGAGATTATTAGCCGTTGGGGTTTTTAAAGTTCTAGCTGGCGACAGACATGCATATATGTCACGTTTAAAGGGACAATAACACTCTTGCTGGCTTGAAGGGTCTAGAAAAAAAAATAGCCTTATACTAACTACAAGATGTTTTAGTGTCCTACCTGTTGTGTAAATTATCCATTACAACCTATCTTACTTGTCCAGAGGGTTCGAAAATATGTTTAAATCCAAGTTGCATTTGAAAGTGCTTACGTAAGGCTTTTCAAACCATGTTACGGCATATAGTTGAATTTTTCCAATTTTTAAAATTAGGTGTGTTAAGATGAAATTTGTATCATTTTTTAATTGAAATATTGTAAAATAGTACAAATTGTTGACCAGAATAAAGATTGGAACATTTTTTTCAGTTACAACAAGAGTGGTATTGGGGCTTTAATATATGTTTAAAAAATCATACTATAGATGTCGCTATTCAAACCTGCTTTAGATACCGAGTGTTAATTCGGGAAAAAAAACATGGACAAATCCACTTGAATCCCAAGCAGTCAAGATGTGAAAAAGCTTGCCACAACATTTTAGAAAACCACTTAGTTTGGTTCATTTAAAAATTGAACAGAATGTAAATGTCCTATAATAAACTAATGCTAAAGTATTTAAATATAGAATAAATATTATTGGCTGTAATATTTCCATTTCAATAGACTGTGGAAAAGGGAAACTTTTAAATGTAATTTTATCACTTATAACTGTACATGTTTAATAGATTTTAATATATCTTATCATTTTTTTGAAAAAATAAAATAAAACCAACTACGAACAACCCAAACCATTAGACAAAATTCGAAGTCCTAAAAAACAGTATAGGCAAAATAGTGTAATCAGACAAAAAAGTGTAATCAGGCAAAATAGTGTAATCAGCATATGGACTTTTCACCGTGTACAAAATACACGACATATTTTAATGCAAATTTTCATTTATGTCGGTCTAAAATGGAGGAATTGACATGCTGAGGATTGGTGTAAATCGATAAGGTTAATCTACTTAGGTTTAAAATTCTTACTACCAAATTAGCAAAAGTTTCGTTAGAAAATGCAGCCTCTATCGCGCTTCGACCTCTAGCTGGCCGGTCACCTATGGCTTGCGGCTGTGGTTTCGAGCCCTGGTGTGAGCGTATGTGGCATGGAGATAGGGGCGCCTTCTCAACCTCGTGGGTTTCCACCCGGCACTCCGGTTTCCTCCCACTGCTAAAGACCCTACGCGCAAGCGAATTATTGAAATAAAATTACAAATGACCTAGTTGTGTTGAGTGGACGTTAAACCCCATTTCTCTCTCTCTCCCCCCTCTCTCTCTCCCCAAACCACAGGGTGTCGACAAAGGAGATAACTTATATTTTTCAATAATTGTATTGTGTTTCCCATCTCCATGTCTAATGATATACATGGTGGGGTTGTATTAATGGTTAATGAAGATAAATGGACATTTTAAAACTCTAGATTCAAATTTAGTGAACAAAGTCTCTGACAGTACTCTATGGTCAATTGAGGAAAAAACGAAATTGGCACATGAGAGAGAGACATAGAGAGAGAGAGAGATAGAGAGAGAGAGAGAGAGAGAGAGAGAGAGGAGGGAGGGAGGTTTAATGTTGGAAATATTGTAGTACAGAGATTTCATTTATCTAAATTCTACAGCGTTTGACAAGAATAAGTTTACTTACCAGTCCATGTACATGAATTTTTAGTTCGTGGGGCCAAAGCAGCACTGCCAACGCACTTGAAATCCCATTGTCTGTCATCGTAATTATTGTCATGTTGACTGGCTATTTCTGCTATCACTTGTCCATCTGGACATTTAACTTCTACTGTCTCCCTATAGCGATTTACCCAGCCATTACAGCTTACCAACACTAAACATAACACCAACGATATCTTTACCTACATATACAAGACACACGTGTTATCAAACAACGATATCTTTACCTATATATACAAGACACACGTGTTATCTAACAACAATATCTTTCCCAACATAAACAATTACAAACAAAATAATTTAGTCATCTATTAATTTGTGTATAATTATAACATTATAGATAATTTATATATGTCGTTTTAAATGATTAATATACATCCTTCATATACAACGGTAAATTGAACTACGCCCTGGCTTATGTAAGACAGACATATGTCATGTAGTATTTTTTTTACGCTTTTTTTGCCCCATCAGAACCATTTTTCTCTATTATTATTTCTTGCCAGGCGAAACCACGCAGAAAAATCCCCAAAAACTTTCTGCGTCAGCAAAAGGAAGTAGGCCATCCCGGTCAACATATGAAAGATGTTTAAATGAGATGCCATTTGACAAATCTACCAATTCATCGCTAAGATACGTCTTACCGGCATCAGTTCCCGTACAAGTTGTACGAATTTATAGCCTTTAAAGGTTTTCAATCAGTTAACAGGATCTTATAAAATATGTTCTAATCTAATAGTAAAGGCATGAGGACTGTGGACAAGACAAAAAATAGACATTGCAAAAAATAAACAATTATCAAATCAAGTGAATGGAATCGGGGGTCAGCCGTAAGCGTTCACTGCGCTTTACTACAGTCCCGGGCCTGTTTTGGCACAGGCTTCACTAAAATTATTAACAAAAAAAACGTAACAAAAAAAATAAAATAAAATGCGACCAATCTTGACAGTGGCCGTCTCTTGAATGGCGATAGTCTGTCAGTTGACGTCATGTGTTAGAACGTCAAATAATTTTAACAATAAGGGCGATAATCCGGACAGAATCTCGAAAAACGCTAAAATATGAATGTAGTGGTCAAACAGGAGCAAAGCCCGACAACGAGAACATTCTGCTAAAACTCTACTCTTATAGTAAATGCAGGAGGACTGCACTACACAAAAAAAAAAAAAAAAAATCGCGATGTTTGCAATAAGCTAATTTTATGATTATTATGAATACGATATATCAAATAAATTACACATATTTACAATCTAACACAATCAACTATCATAAAATATTTTACTTACGGCTTCCATTGCGAGATTTTTCACTTGTGTTTTAAACAAGTTCTCTGGTAGTCTGAATTATTCAAATTAACAAGCAGCTTATATAGGCGAGGTAATTGTAACATTAAAATACCATAAAGCAATAAATTTTCTTTGCTATGATTGATCAAACTCAACCATTTTTAATATATATTCGAATAACGAGCATATTATTGTTTTCCACGAATTATTAATTTTAATGATTACAATTATAACAGAATACTGTATACGCAGCATTATTTCGACATTTATTCACATATGACAATCCCTTCACCAACTCTCTACGTCGTAGGATGGTCGAAATATTAAGTGAATTAAACAATGGAAATAGACAATATTAAATATAATATTAAATTGACAAGCGAGACTATCGTGTCAATAGTACTAGAAATCGAGACAATTTAGACCGATTTTTGCCAGAACTTCAAACACTTCATAACTTCGCTCAGAATGAAGTAATTAATTAGACTGGCATTTTTAATTTATTCATTATTCATTATCTATGCTTAAACCATTAGAACAAGAATGACCAGTACTTGATCTAACTCTTACAAATTGCTAGAGACTGACTTATCTACTTCTGACCCGAGGTCAAACGTCAATCTCCCTAACAGAGTTGTCTTCCCTTGCAGTCCACACTAGACTCTGCTAACGGCTCAATTGGCTACGCAACCAAGATTCTTGGTGAAGATGGACAATGATGGACAATACGATTTAAAACAAATAAATGATAATATATTTAATACTATTACCATATTTAAATAGAAATTGGGTCACAATTTGAAAATAACAATGTATATACAGATATTACAGGGAGCTCTTTTGCGTAAGATTAGGGGTGAAATGGTCGGAAATACGAACTGCGCATGTCGCCGTGTTAATTTTTGAATGTAATATTTAATACACGTGGGTTTGTTTATCAGTACTACGCGATCGACAAGCCCAACAATTAATTTAGAAATGTCTATCTTCTTTGATTGGCATTTAGTAATTGAACATAATAACACAAGGTACAAGTTCATGGATACACAATTACTCTCGTCTTTATCAAGCAAATGATACACAAAATATGAATGTGGGCAAATATATACAGAATATGCAACAAAGAAAAATAATGCAACAAAGAAAAATAATGCAACAAATCCAATTAGATTTTAACACCTTTGATTAGGGGGCCATTAAGAACTAAACACAACGGACATCTCTTGGTGGGGGATCACGGTGGCTAAGTGGATAAGGCGCTGGTTCGCTAGCCTGGAGATCGGGTGTTCGATCCCTGCAATGGCCTAGAAAGTTCATCTCGATTTTCCGGCGTGATTTCCCCTTGTCAGTGATGCAGAAGGAGGGCCTGATAAGGACAGCTGCCTAGTTGTTCGGATGGGACGAAAAACCGAGGTCCCGTGTACACATTGGAGTGCACGTAAAAGATCCCTTGGCAGTTGGAATTCGATATAAGAGTAGGCCGTAGTGCCGCTTCCCGGGCAAAATTTTCCCCCTTAGCACACTGTATGGCATATGCCCGTCTTCAGTTAGCCCAGGTAGGACGTTAAACCCCATTTCATTCATTCATTCATCTCTTGGTGAATGCTATTATATATAAAGATCAGTGTATTAACACTGTTAATGGAAAACCAATTAACCTGAGCTATAAATAAACAATAAGCAAGAGTGATCACTGATGCTGGTGTAAAAAAATTCGATAATTAAAAATTAAAAACAAGTTTATAAAATATATTAATTCAACGAACCGAAAACCATGACAGATATATTAAAAACGTGTTATTTGACGTTTAAAAATGTGGGAAAGTCATAAACATATTCATTAAATAAATTGTAAATAGAGCATTGTGAAACATATCTCCCGCTGTAAAAAAAAAATTAAGTACTGAAAAATAAGATATGGAAAATGTATAATTTAACTATGAGACCTCGGTAGGCACTGCAAAAGAAACAAAAGTATGGAGATCAATAAGCAGGAAGTGCTGGAGGGTAAAACCTATTCTTATAGTGTAAACATGGAAGAAAGAAACCGTAAATATAGTATTTATATGTATTAAAGGTGAATAAATAAGAACCGTATTTTGAATGTAAAACTGGAAAAAACAGGATATGTAAAGTAATAAGTTGGCTGTGAAACTGAATAAGCACTGGATTGTGTTAATTCTGAAAGGGGTGTAATGGGGGAAGTCTCTAATGCATCAGTTTCGAACCTGGTCATGAATACTTCGGACAGTAGTGGCGAACGTGGGTTTCCCATAGGCAGGCCATGTATTTGTTGGGTCGGGTTTTGTGCCCATTTGGTGGACCCACCCCCCGCACTGAGCCTCTGGTCTACTAATACTACTATCCCAAATCGAAGCACGGTTCTATATACTGGTACTAGGGGCGCGTGTATAAATTTCGTAGATGCAGACCACATTTAGTGGTTTTGTGAGAAGTGAAGACAGTATGAAGGCGATCCAGAAACTATCTATAGCTTAACCTTGGGAGTGTCCACAAACAAATTGTGGACGACCGGACGGACAGGGGCAACGGCATAATACGTCCACACATCTGTTGTCTTGTTAAAACTGTAAAATTACTACATCAAATAATACAAATGGACTTGTTATTTTAAAAAAGGTTATTTATTTTTATTTTACTAAATGTTTATTTTATTAAATTTACTACATCAAATAATACAAATTGTTTGTTATAAAAATAAGGCAATGAATTGTTTTTTTATTAGCAACAATTATTTTTATTGGGTCAGTTAACTGCCTTTTTCTACTTCGAAATAAAATAATAACCAAGCTATCGTTTGAATTGATATTTTAGTCTAACCTCAATTTCCAATGGTCCTACTTTTCTTTCTTTTTTCTTTTTTTTTAAAAAAAAATGTAATTTTACTTTCAACTAAAGTCATATACAATTTACATTATTTTCAATACATTAAAAACAAGTAAAAATTGTTTATATTTGTGGCATCAGCTTGATGTCTAAATAATTTTAATGCCATACATAATATACAAGAATGTCGGTTTATGTTAATTATTTGAAAAAAGTAAGTAAGTCGATATACGACAGGAGTATTATTTAAATATACTTGTATTCCTTTTCTATCAGAAGTAAAAAAAGAAGAGCCTTTTTTAAAAAAAAACTTTAATAATCACTGCTTTAGTATAATAATTTTCTAATTTAGGTTTTTAAATCTTTCCTCCGTCTATTTATGTTATCTCCCTTGGGGGTTATTTAAAAGAAACAAAAGTAACACAGGTTGCTATACTCCTTTTCACGAAAAAATCGAAAGAGAGAGAGGAGACAAATAGCTTCCTCGTAACGAATTAAAAAATGCATGGTACATTTAAGTTTTTATAAGGTTCTTATATTTTCACATAATTTTATAATTCTAATTGAATGATAAGGGTGTGCGACCAGTCTAGTTCTACAAAAAATGTGTTGCTTTCTACATATTTCCATTTATTTAGGGTGTAAATATTTGATTTAAAAACTTTCAATTCTAATGGGATTTTTGTCATTAGAAACGCATTATATCGGGATAGTGATGACTTTACGTTTTCTAATTTAGATCTATTTTATAATATGGTATTTGGTTAAGAATATTAAATGGTTTGTAAAATCCTATTCACATAAATTATTGAAACTTGTTTTTACTGGATGACCTGGCGCCTGGTACCTTCGGGCATTTTTATGCGCGAGCTCTTAGTTTTCTTTTACTAGCACGCGCACAGGTACTATTTCTTTTTCTTTTACAAGTCCCCAAATCGGGGATTTCGTGCGGAGGTGGTTCTGAGCTAACAGTTTGTAAAGTAAACAATTTTTGCCACTGTACCTGTGTATCGCTAATTATAAACCGATTGTGTGAAGAAAGTTGATACATATCAGTCAAAAATTGTTCGGTACAATCTGAGTTGATCACGCTCAATTTGCTGATAAACAAACCATTGGTTTATTTTCTCACCGCGGATTTATTGACTTTTTTTTAACTTTCGCATAGCCATATCCATACACCGAGAGAAATTATCTAGTCTCGGTGAAAAGAACCATGATCATCTGGTAGAAAGTTACTTTTGTATTTTTGGGAACGGAAAACAGTGTTTTTAGAAGCAAACTAACCAGCCGCACATGAGGAAGTCATTATACTAATAATAAAAGGCGAGACCTCTTGCAGCGGCTTATCACTCAGTAGTACACCATCGTGTCATTTGGCCCTTGAGTAACCTAATTTATTTGAATCGTTAAATAAAACTTTCTAAATCTAAAGCCTAGTGTCACTCTTCTATCTATTTTACTAATGAATCTAACATGTAAACCTTTTTGATTATAATATGCTCGTAATTTTCTTTTTTCTAATGCAACCTATTTATTCTCTTTTCTGGGTCGGTAATACAAGGCTTTTGTATCCAGACCTTTTTCGTATAGGTCCATACCTTTAGTCTTTGTTATCCAAAAAGCAACATAAATTAACAATGCAACTACCTATTGTTAACTTTTTAAGTAGATTTTTTCTTCAATTTATGAATTTATTAAAAGTTTATTGTTTACACTATTTTCCTTTAAGCTTATAGTCACCAAATATATCCACATTTGAACCTATTAGGAACACTCTCTGAATTTAAAGCCTATTTTCCTCAGGGACACTGTTAACCTTATTACTGTTTCAGTACAATATACTTGAAAATTCGTGACGTAATGCACCTTACTTACTTACACTACCTTTATTTAATGCGAAAGTACACATATATAGTAAAATATATAACTTTAAGAAAATTTATCCAAACTTAAAGACATTTTTACATTGATAATATATACTAACAAATTTAACATGCAATTTCTATCTATGGAAATATGTTTGATAGAGAAGGCCTACCTAATCCCTTTTGTCATGTTCACGCTTTCCTTATCTATGTTTAAAGATACAAAACATACAAATATATTTCCAAAATTTTAAAAACCGCCATCTGGACTAAGGATTTTATTTGTTTCTCTTCTTTTGATCAGAAAGTAGTTATGTAAATGATTCCCTCCAGCTTACTTTACTTGCATCTGTATGATTGTTACGGCTTGAATTTAATAAATGTATTTCCTCTACTAGTCCGGTAAAAATAATAAATGACCTAGAACAAATTGCAACATAATTTTTCTCGATGGAATTTGGTAGAGGGGTACCTGAGGGTCTCCCAAACAAAAATCGACCAAAATAAAAAGATAGGTTTTCGAGATATTAGCATAAATCCAATATGGCCGCCATTGGCACCTTAAAACTCCAATATCTCGGGAATGGTTGAGTTTGGAGGGTGTAAATGTTTTACGGGTAGATAGGAAAGTGGTACAGATGACACAGAAAAACATAGCTAAAAAACGTTCCTGTGACGTCATACCGTCATGCGGCCAATAATTAGCATAAATCTAATATGGCCGCCATTTGCACCCTTAAAACTCCAATATCTCGGGAATGGTTGAGTTTGGAGGGTGTAAATGTATTACGGGTATATAGGAAAGTGGTACAGATGACACAGAAAAAAACATAGCTTAAAGATGTTCTTGTGACGTCATACCGTCATGCGGCCAATAGTTAGCATAAATCCAATATGGCCGCCATTGGCACCTTAAAACTCCAATATCTCGGGAATGGTTGAGTTTGGAGGGTGTAAATGTTTTACGGGTAGATATGAAATTGGTACAGATGACACAGAAAAAAACATAGCTAAAAGATGTTCCTGTGGCGTCAAACCGTCATGCGGCCTATAATTAGCATAAATCCAATATGGCCGCCATTGGCACCTTAAAACTCCAATATCTCGGGAATGGTTGAGTTTGGAGGGTGTAAATGTATTACGGTTAGATAGGAAAGTGGTACAGATGACACAGAAAAAACATAACTAAAAGATGTTCCTGTGGCGTCAAACCGTCATGCGGCCTATAATTAGCATAAATCCAATATGGCCGCCATTGAAACTTAAAACTCCGATATCTCTTGTAGGGTAAATGTATTACGTGTAGATATAAAAGTTCTACCAAAGAACTAGAAAAACAATGCCGGTGACGTCCTTGTGACGTCTTAAGTCATACGGGTAACAATTGGAATGAATCCAAAATAAAAAGGCAGGTTTTCGTGTATTTTTTTATAAATCCAATATGACCGCCATTGGCACCTCAAAACCCCAATATCTCGGGATTGTGATTGCTTTCATAGGGTGTAAATGTATTAGGGGTAGATATAAAAGTGGTACCAAGTAATAAAAAAAAGCAAAATCTATGACGTCATAACGTCATAATCCAACAATTGGCATAAATCTAATATGGCTGCCATTGGAACCTTAAAACTGCAATAAAATAAAACTACAGGTTTGTTCATTTCTAAAGCTTTACTGCTAAACTGCTTGCACGACTTCTATGTTCCATTATCTCAATGAAGCATTGATGATACGTGCTGGGAATATCAGAATGAGTTATGATAAATTTCACTCCACACCCTCTTGCAACACCCCCCAATTTCTGAACGTCATAGACTGACCTAGGCGTTCATTTCCTTCCAATATATGGAATAAGCATCCCAATTCTCCCAAAACCAAGGGGAGAACATTACCCTTTTTGGTTTATCAAACACATGTAATAAACAAATAGAAGTTGATGGATATTTTGACAATGGTAAGGAATTTACCCAAATATCACTATTGTTTATAATTTATATAAAAATACCATTCATCATGTGTCATAGTTAGGAGTAATTAATAAAGTAAAATGTTTTATAAATAGGTCTTAAGAAAATCTACAAAGTTAGCAGTAATTTTTGACGGAATTTTTATAAATACCGTCCCAGGTCTATCAGAATCCAAGTAAAATATTCCTGTTAAAACCTTTACTAACTGATGACATGTACGTACATAGATATTCAAGAAATATATTAATTGTTTGATAAGATGATACAAGTAATACATTTTTACCCTGTAAACTCAACCATCCGCGAGAAACTAGGTGTTTATGGTTTCAATGGCGGCCATATTGGATTTATACTAATTATTGGACGTATGACGTATACGACGTCACGGTTACGTCATTTGGCAATGTTTTTTTTCGGATACTTTAATAATTGGTCGAAAATTCCAATCTTCCTTACCCGTAATACATTTATACCTTTCAAAGTCATCCATTGTCGAGATATTGAAGTTTTAAGGTGTTAATGGCGGCCATATTGGATTTATGCAAATTGTTTGCCGTATGACCGTCTGACGCATGGATTTGTGCTAACTATGACGTCACAAGAAAGTCGCCTGGCATTGTTGTTATAGTTCGTTGGTAGCCCTTTTCTGTCTACTCGTAATACATTTAACTTCCAAATTTATCAATTCCCGAGATAACAGAGTTTTAAGTTTCAATGGCGGCCATATTGGATTTATGCTAATTATTGGCCGCGTGACGGTATGACGTCACAGGAACGTCTTTTAGCTATGTTTTTCTGTGTCATCTGTACCACTTTCCTATCTACCCGTAAAACATTTACACCCTCCAAACTCAACCATTCCCGAGATATTGGAGTTTTAGGGTGCAAATGGCGGCCATATTGGATTTATGCTAATATCTCGAAAACCTATCTTTTTATTTTGGGCGATTTTTGTTTGGAAGACCTTCCGGTACCCCTCTACCAAATTCCATCGAGAAAATTCTTTAGCAATTTGTTCTAGGTATCCACTCCATTTGGCTTATCTTTACCCGACTATACATTAAAAGTGTGTAATTACAGGCAATTCTTTTAACTGTACATAACTTATTGGGGGGGGGGGTGAGATGGCCTAGTGGTCTAGAGTGTCTCGCTTCGACGACCTTTAGCTGGCCGACCACCTCTGCCTTGCAGCTGTGGTTTCGAGCCCTGGTGTGAGCGTATGTGGCATGGAGATAGGGGGTCTTCCTCAACCTCGTGGGTTTCCTCCGGGCACTCCGGTTTCCTCACACTGCTAAAGACCCCTACTCGCAAGCGAATTATTGAAATGGAATTAAACCATATGTTAGTCCCAAAATGACCTATATAGCCTAATCAACAAATAAAAATAACTAAAAAAGTGGTTTTAATATTGTAAAATATTTTTAGCCTGGATATACTAATTTCTGTCTTAGACAATACCACTATATATGGAATGTATTGAAATTGTGTAAAATACACAGTTAATATGTAATGTTTATGCCTATTATGCTATGAATAAACATTTTATAAGATAAAAAGTGGATATCACTCCTGTCTAACCAATCATAAAGCTGTGTTGTTACGGTGGCGGTATAATATTTCACCGTAACACCACAGCCACTCTAACCATTCATAATACATCTAACTATCCCTTTACAGCACTTCAATCCCTACACATTCCCCTCGTCTTACTTTCCCAAACGCCAACAACACATCATACATCCAGTTCGCTCATTAACCCTTGTACCATGTCTACTGGATACCCGAAATGGATATTTGTATTTGTTAATGTTATATTTATGTTACTTATAAGTTGTTTATTTATTTTGATTTCTAAATCCTGTTCCCATTTGCCTATAGCCAACGGCTTTTCATATAGTAAACTGATCGATGTTAAGTCATGCTTCTATACCAAGATTTTAGGTTAGTGTTTATTTCTGCTAAATAAGTAGTACTCTTACAATTTTGTGTTTCGTTGTGTGGGTTAGTTTTCAGAAATCTCTTGACAGCTAACGATATACTTTTTATATAATTTCTACAATATTCGTCAGTTACCCGTTCATTTAAAAAAAATTCAATAAAATCATGCATATACAATGTATTATTATTTTTAAATTTCTTTCTAAAATTATAATTATCTAGTCCTATACATCTATTATTTTCGGGTGAATGAAATTTTCAATATGTTGAGTATATATAGCATACAAATTTTGAAATAATTCTTGATAAAAAGGTGCAACTATTCTGCACGAGGGGGTTTCTGAGATATGTTTAGAGAACTGTCCATAATAAAACAACCTTTTGAAATATGTATTCTACCATTGTTTCCCGGGTATCATTTAATCTTATGTATCTAGCACTAATTTCTTTTACGTTAGTTTAATATCAAACCTTTGTTTAACCAGCGGCTGCAAGAAAGTTATGGCCTGAAATGTTCAAATATCAAAGGGACTGCGATCTTTTGGATATAAAGATATGTTTTAATTTTCATCAATATTGGATAAAAAAATGTTGACCTCTCGAAGGTCCACAACCTTCGTAGTACACAATTTGCGTACAAAGAACGGCGATTTTCCCGAAATTCGAATTCGAACTTCATTAGGGCGGAACAAGATTCTTTAATGGTGTTTGATATATTTATATACAACTATTTGATGTAGATAGCAGTTATATCTCATAACAACCCGTCATGACGTCATCATAGGTTGATATATTCTGTTCATATCAACCACTGATGACGTCGTGAAAGGTTGATATATTCTGTTCATATCAACAGCTGATGACATCGTGACAGGTTGATATATTTGACTCATATCAACCTCTGATGATCGAAATAATACAAAAAAACACAGAAATAATTTTTTATTCTTTTGAAAATTAAAAATTATTATGGTACAGTTTGTAGCATTCAAGACCGAAATTGACGGCGTACGTATCGGCATATTTCAATTTGTTATCCATACTCTTTATCCATACTCTAAGATATCTTTCAGAATCTTCTTTCCGTCCACGTCTGACTTCGTATTACTATCAATTTTGTTTTTGCTTGCAATTCAATACTTGGCGATGTGTAAACAAAAACACCTTCTCGTAATTGCACGTGATTAATTCGGTAATGTTCGTTATTTGACGGAAACCACCGAGTAGTTATCCAATCATTGTTGAATTTTAATGGAAGAGCCCATTTAATTTAAGGGGGGCTGTGTTAATGTCAGATATAAACCCACTCTCCCTCAGATTGATATGTTATGGAAACCTTGGGCTTCGCCCACTGTTTCTATAACATATCAACCTCGAGTAGGTTAATATCCTATACATAACAAATACATGATTGGGGGAAACCTACTCGGACATATTAAATGAAATGAAATGGTGTTTAACGTCCCACTGTTCTGTTTCTACGGTGCTAATGAAGACAAACCTTCTGATCTAAATTTAAAATATAGGTTGCCAGGCAACGAAGCGTTCGCCCACAGCAGCTAAATTGTCTGAGAAGTGAACAAGAGTTGTCGCATGTTTTTAGGTAATAAAACATTTATAATACACTAAAGCTGATTAAAAGTAACAACTCATTAAGCAATTATCAGAAAATCATTAGAATTTGGTTTGCTTTGATAAAGTTCTCTTCCAAGCTAACGTTTAGTGTATTAAACATTTAATATCGTGGATTTAACTGTTCAAGTTATCAAAATTCAATGAAAACCAATATACTTGTTCGTCTCAAGACCCTAAACTCTGTGTATCAATCAAAAGTCAATTGTATGATAACTTTAGCCTCTAGATTGTTAACAAGATTGGTTGAAGTGATCAAGGGCCATAACTCTAGAAGTATGTATCGGAAATCGCTGAAAATTAATAGGCCTTTTCGTCGAATGACCTTAAGTGGTCACGGGCCTTAACTCTGGTAGTAATTATCAGAAGTCGCTGAAAATCAATAGGATTCTTCGTCTCATGACCTTACACGTTGTGTATAAATTTAAAGTTAACTGAATACTTGAAGAATTAGATGATGTACTTTCTTTTCACCCGAAACTTGCTGGCACGGAAAAACAGAAGCATATTAGCTAGAAATTACTGCCTCTGTTTTTCCGTGCCAGCAAGTATTGGTTGAAAAAATGTACATTTAGCTAATAGCTAAAAATTTCAGGAGGGGTCTGGTGGCCTAATGGTTAGCATGTGCGTGCTGTATCATAAAGCCTGTCACTAAGTCAAGTCGCTTGAGTTCGAATTCTCGGTTGTTCGTGATAAGAGGTAGGGTTGTCGCCTGCCCAGCATCGCGGGTCTTTCGGTTTCCTACCACTGTTAAAGCCCCCTATGCGCAAGCGAATCATTGAAATAAAATCAAAAACCATAGGCTAGTTCCGAAATGACCTAGTTTGTGTCGAGTGGATGTAATACCGCATTTCTCTCTCTCTTTCTCTCTCTCGCTAGAAATTTCAGAATACGGCCTTGATGGTCTGGATACGTTAATAATGTCTAATCAATAGTTTATATAACATTTTAGGCAACCTGGAATTAGAAATTTACCATATTATAGCACTTTTTTATCTCTAAATCCGTCTCTCATTATTTGAGTGCATGTGAGTCTACTCGACACAAACTGGGTCATTACGGGACTCAAATATGGTTCAATTTTATTTGAATTATTTGCGTGTGTGTAGGAGTCTTTAGCAGTTGGAGGAAACAATAGAAATTAGAAAACCATGCCTAAAGAAAATGTTTATGAAATGAAATGTGGTTTAACGTCCTACTGTTCTGCATCTAACCTGGGCTAATGAAGACGGGTATAAGCCATACAGTGTGCTATGGGGGACATTTTGCCCGAACAGCGGCACTACGTCCTAATCTTATATCAAATTCCAACTGTTAAGGGATCTTTTACACGCATGCCAATATATACACAGGACCTTGAGTTTTCGTCCCATCCGAACGACTGACAATGGCGGGGGGGGGGCACGCCGGATAATCTGGATGAACTTTCTCGGCCAATGCAGCGATCGAACAGTAGACCTCCAGGCTAGCGAGCCAACGTCTTACCCACTTAGCCACGGCACATTTTTTAAAAAAAATTTTTTTCTTTAAAGCAACACTTTTATTTACATCATTATGTACAAGTATATGTGTTACAACATGTATTAATATCTTTAAAAAAATTATTACTGTCACGTAAATCTTGTAAAATAAAGAATACTATTTATTTTTAGAAACCATAATCAAAAAAAGGCACTAAGAATTTTTTTAATTTTTTTCTTCTGTCGAGTCCAACTCAGGAAGCTTTCGTAAGCCCCCCCCCCCCAATCATACTATATACCTGGCAATTGGATACCCTCCTTTTGAGTATGACCCTGTAGGCCCATTATCAAGTATGAGTGCAGACACACTCAACTTTTATAGAGCCCTGGTCATTGGGTCTGTTTTAACATTATAACATTGGTAGGATTATTGATTCTCGTATCTGATTATTGGCTAAGAAAACGGCACTTGTCCATCATGTAGAATCGAGTTTCAGTTTGGGCGTGGACATTCCGAACAAACGTCTCACTGGTCGAACTATTAATATTAAACGGGCTGCTGTTTCCTTCATAACACCAGAAACTCAGCGCTTCGGGACCTCGCAAACTTTCAAACATTTTAATTACTACCAGAAAAGGATTATGTTTATTAAAGAATATTGCGTGTTCATATTATTTGTTTTCGTACCCCAAACATTTAGTAATGCTAATTCAAATTTATCTTTAGGTAAACATTTATGTAAAGTGACTGGATCTGCTGTGGATGAAACTATTTTGATCCGTACTTGGTTCAGTCGTAGTTTTTTAAATTGTGTTATAGAATGTTCACAAGAGACAATGTGTCATTCTGTATTTTTTGATAAATCATCAAAATTGTGTTATTGGAACAACAACATTCCTGTTACCATAACAACAACAACAACTTGTGGATCTTTACTGTATTTACAGTTACATACCGTAAGTATCTGAAAAGTTAAATGTAGGAATACAACCGGTAATGCCAGTTTCGGGTTTAGATTTTGTGCGACTCTTTGTTAAAAATAGCAAATTAAGAAATTTCAAAAGCATTTGAACATTCTTAAACTGTATCAGACATCGTAGATGGTACGACGTCATGCTGCCTGCAATTTCATCTCGAAAGATAAGTTTCTTTTTTAAGTTGATTAAAAAGATTTTTTTAAAAGCAAATCAAGAGATTTGCAGTTTTTAAATTTGAACGTTTAAAATTGTTATGCTGTCTGTTTCGCTGGGTGATTTCATCTCGAAAGATCATCTTATTCTGGAGGATTCTTTTTTATCTTGACTGAAACCATTTATTTAATAGAAAAGAAAGACACATTTTCATGTGGACGTATATTGTCAGCGCCCATGTCCGTCCGTCCACAATTGTTTGTGGACTCTCTACAGGTCACAATTCTTACCCGATTTTGACGAAACTTGAAATATAGGTTTATCCCAAAAAGATGTCGGCAACTTTTGATATTGGCATGTATCGGATCAAAACTTCATGAATTGTACGAAAAATCACGTTTTTAGCTTGATCCCTCTGGAGGTCACAATTATTTATCGATTTAAAAAATATAAATAATTATATCACCTTAAGACCTTAAGAAAGGTTTGAGTTCGAATTTCGGGATGATCGGACCAAAATTAACAGATAAAATTGCCGCTGTTTGTATGCGAATACTATTAAAAATGGTATATCATGGTTGTGGATCATATAGAGGTCACAATTTTGAACCGATTTTGATGAAACTTGACAAACATGTTTATAACCCAAAGATCTTGGTTCCTTTCGATATTTGCGCGTAATTTCCTGAATCATGACCCCTGATTGTCCGAAAAATCCCGTATGGTCTCGCTGGAGGTCACAATTATTATCTGATTTGAAAAAACGTTTAACTCTATCACCGTTACACCGTACGGACGGTAGAGTTCGAATTTCTAGAAAATCGGACCATAATTGCCAGACAAATGGCCGCCGTTTGTACGCGAATGGTGTAAAAATATGGTATATTAAAGTTGAGGATTATTTTCGATATTTGCGCATAACAAATTGTAACTTAATGATTTATGGCCTTTTATTGTAGGAAAAATCACTTTCGGTATTGCTTATTCTCTATCCATCTCTCGAAGAAAATGTGGGCGTATCCTGCCTGGTAGTGCTAGCCTACTATCTTTTACATTTAAACGTCTAAAACCGTTATGTTGCCTGTGTCGCTGGATAATTTCATTTCGAAAACTCTCCTTATTCTAGATGAGTTTCTTTTTTATTTTAATTATAATGATTATTTAATAGCAAATGCAGAGAATTGCATTTTTAAATTTGAACGTCTAAAATCATATGCTGCCTATGGTGGCTGTTAGCGGCCATCCTACATCGTCGACTTGTCGGGTTGGGAAGGCGACAAGTCGCGGCACGACAAAGCGAAATAATTGCATTTCGTCGACTTGTCGCTTTGTCGGGTTGTGAATAAGTCGAAGGCGACAAAGCGACAAGTCGACAAAATCAACCCCACAACGCGACAAACTAACCCGACAATTTTCGCCCTCATTTTGTCGACTTGTCGGGTCAATTTTGTCGACTTGTCGCTTTGTCGCCTTCGACTTATTCACAACCCGACAAAGCGACAAGTCGACAAAATACAATTATTTCGCTTTGTTGACTTGTCGCCTCGGAAGTTAATCCATGCGTTTGCGCGAAGGTACTGTAAACAAGAAGCTCGCGTTCTTTACTGACTATTAGAATTTAATCGATAGGTCCATATTTTTGAGTTGGCACAGAAGCCCTCGCCCCGTTTGTCCGCCAACATTCGGCCTATAGCGCGATCGACACTAAGTGTGTAATGCTTGCGCATCACCGAGATTAACTTCCGAGGCGACAAGTCGACAAAGCGACAAAGCGAAATAATTATATTTTATATTTTGTCGACTTGTCGCTTTGTCGGGTTGTGAATAAGTCGAAGGCGACAAAGCGACAAAGCGACAAGTCGACAAAATTGACCCGACAAGTCGACAAAATGAGGGCGACGATTGTCGGGTTAGTTTGTCGCGTTGTCGGGTTGAATTTGTCGACTTGTCGCTTTGTCGCCTTCACAACCCGACAAAGCGACAAAGCGACAAGTCGATGAAATGCAATTATTTTGCTTTGTCGTGCCGCGACTTGTCGCCTTCACAACCCGACAAGTCGACGATGTAGAATGGCCGCTAACAGCCACCATAGCTGCCTGTTTCGCTGGGTAATTTCATCTCGAAAAACCCTCATATTTATTTAATAGCAAGTAAATTTTGCTTTTTTAATAATTTGAAAGTCTAAAATTGTTTGAAGCATCTGCAGATTATGAGACGGTATTTTGTTTGTTTCGCGGAGTAATTTTATCTAGAAGTCCATATAATTTTACAGAAGTGTCGATTGTGAGTTCCTCCTTGGTCACCAAACTTCATTTAGAACTTACAAAGGGACTTTAAAACATCAACCCAATTCAGGACCTTATTTTGACCCAAATCCACGCGATTTCGCCGCTTCAATGGGAGTGAATGTTCCAGAAAACGTTTTGATGCAATAAATATTTAAGAACATTTTTTTGAAACTCACCAAGAGGTTTAAGTTCATATTATAAGGTAGTAAAACCGAAGAAGTAAATACGCCATTAAAACCTGAAATGAATACATAAATTGGAACGATCAGGGTATATGTTAGTTTTATCGTTGTTTTCTTCCCAGGAAACCCAACCAACATCCTTCTGCTGTTTGTCTTTTGACCCTACAGCTACACCAGAACCTACAACAGAACCTACTACTTCGGGTAAGTGGACTTAAGACAATTCAAATCCCAAATGATGCTATAATAAATAACCCTAACCGATTAGATTATAATGGCCACGGGGATATCGGTTGTGGTTGGACGCATACCGATCTGTTATTGATCCCCAATGGATGCCTGCGCCAATTCATTTCCACATTGTCCGGGAAGACGTATCTTACGATATCTAAGAACAATGAGGCAAAAAGTGAAAGAAGGGAAAAGGGCATGTATATATAACATTATGCAGGATATATTCAGTCTTAACTGTAGACGCATGCTTAGGAATTTGATCTGGTGGGTTCCAAGATGAAGATTACTAGAAAATTCGTATAAATTCAGAAGCTCTTGAACAGGATAAGAGTAAAGTGAGACCAAGGTTTTTTTGTGTCGTTATGTCGATGACTTAAAAGGAACTTAAGGCTCTTGAAAGGAGGGTCCAGACATGCAAGTTGGTAGCTACGGAAACAACATTAGATTTATCATCTTTCTTTGCTGTAACAGAGAGAGAGAGAGAGAGAGAGATGGGGTTTAACGTCCACTCAACACAACTAGGTCATTTCGGGACTCATATATGGTTCAATTTTATTTCAATAATTCGCTTGCGCGAAGGGGTCTTTAGCAGTGGGAGGAAACCGGAGTGCCCGGAGGAAACCCACGAGGTTGAGAAGGCGCCCCTATCTCCATGCCACATACGCTCACATCAGGGCTCGAAACCACAGACGTAACAACGTGGATAACAGAGACAGGGATACGCAATACAATAGGCTATCTAGTCCGGCTCGAACGATCAGAAACATATAGTTGCCCTCTGTATATTTATACTTACGTATTAATTACACAGTCATTAATATTAATATCTGATAGGTAAACACTGCTATAGAAAGCGGTGTGTATTGGTTCAGATAAAGTCATCAAGGAATTCTATTCAAGTTTTCGATCCTCGTAAAAGCTAATAGCTGAAATGGAAAAGTCACATTCATATAAATATTCGTCCTTCTCCCACTGACCTCTCTATTGGATATCCATAACCCCATTGATCAATCTAAAAATGTCTTAGGTCAAATACTAATTGTCGATTTCCGTTGATGTGTGTTGTGGAAATGTACAGCTGAATTTTTTTTTCGTCTACAGATATAATCAGTTTTCCCATTAGATCGAGTAAGGCAATAACTCTGCCAGAAGTTGATGCAAAAAATGGCTATTGTGATGACCCTCATCATGGTTATAGAGATGACTGGGTAACCAGGGTTCTCGGGTCTGATCTCGGTTTTGACCGTAAACGTTCCCAGGGGTGGATCCAAATGGGGGTTCTTCGAGATATATCATTTTCGGAAGACGTTGATTTGTTTTTTGGAATGATATAGCGGTCAGTTCTTTGTCAACAGATAGACAAAATATAGTAAAATAAGCGGATTTCTGATTAGAGCATGTCCGGTCTCAACCCAAATTTATTCGTTTTCAATACACGAAATTTACATTTTATTTCATTTCCATCACTCCAGCTACAACTCCTACAACCACAACTCCCACTACAACAACTCCTACAACCACTCCTACAACGACTACAGTTGATCCAGATGGATTTATAGATTTACCATCGACTGGTATTAAAGTACGACTCATACCAACACCACGGATTCAGACTATAGCAATCGCAGACTGTTTAGTGTTTTCAGGGAGTAAATTGGCAGTCATCAATTCTGATCTCAAACAACAAGCTGTAAAAAATTATTTACAAAACTTAGGTATGTATTATCCCTAACCACACATCCCTTTCCCCAAACTCAACCCAAACCATCATCCCCTTTCCCCGAATCTCATCCCACACATCATCATCCCCTTCCCCAAAAACTCATCCCCTGCACTATCATCCCCTCCCCAAAAAATTCATCCCCTACACTATCATCCCCTTCCTCAAAAAATCACCCCCCACACTATCATACCCTTCCCCAAAAACTCATCCCCCACACTATCATCCCCATCCCAAAAAACTCACCCTCCACACTATCATCCCCTTCCCTAAAAACTCACCCTCCACACTATCATACCCTTCCCCAAAACTCATCCCCCGAAATCATCATCACAGCATCATCCTCTTCCCCAAAACTCCCGCCCCCCCCCGACACCATCATCTCATTTCCCCGAAACTCCCCCCCCCCCCGACTTTCATCCCCTTCCCCGAAACTCATCCTCCACATCATCATCCTCTCCCGAAAACTCATCCCCCGACAACATCATCACATTTCCCAAAAACTCATCCCACACCATCATCCCCTCCCCTAAAAGTCCCACCACAAGTTCTCCTTGTTAAAATGTTCTTATAAACGCAACCCTTTCTTTATAATTGACAGGTGTTAGCAAGGCTTATATTGGTCTAACAAAACCGGCGTTTTACTGGATATGGAGTGATGGCAGTAGTGTAGGATACACAAACTGGGAATCTTCGTCAGGAATCTTGAAGTACTGCACCATCATGGACAGCAGCAGCAGCTACAGGTGGCGGGCAGTTTCCTGTACGGCACAGCATCCTTATTTATGTCAAAAGTGGAATATTTAAGGCTGTATTGACATAAGCAAGCAGATATTTATTCAATGAAGCATGAAGACAATTGTCCAATCATAATTTCAGTCGCGTTCGTTAGGGGTCGGACAGGGTCTACTCCAAGCTGTAATTCAGTTCACTTCTTTGGAAATAAAATGTTGTATTGAAGCTAACACAATTATATTTTCCCACGAAAGCACTACTAATGCAAGGTTCCCATTATCCCGATGCGGGCTACGATCGTGGTTTCAATCGCCGGGTAATAGTTGAGTGTAGTACCATGGGTCGTCTGGCAGACATGGAGAGTGGACGCACGTTAACAAGCGGCCGCCACATCCTGCATATGACAAATATACTTTATTTATACTACATATCTTAGTTACCTTGTGGTCGTCTACTATTTTCAAATGTCCTCTTTGGCTTCGTCTTCACGTTTGACTTACCAGGAATAGAAACGCATCAGTTCTATTTTCCATTATATATCAAATTCTGGTTATATAAGGTACAAGTATAAATTACAATAAATGGGGCGAGTCTGCTGATACGCGGTGCTACATCTTCTTCTTCTGGTATCAAGCGGCTGTCTGGCAAATGCTTAGATATATGATCGCCCTTTAGCTTTGAGTTATGACCGTCAATTATCGAATTGGTCAAATATGACGTAATTAATTATAACGACTGGTTAATGAACCTAATAACGTCGAAAACAACCCTTATATGAAAAGTGGAATCTTGCACCAGACGTTTCTCATGCGTTATATCGTTATTAACCTAGAATTAAATGTTTACCAAATTATAACTCATTTATGTCTAAATCCGTTACTAATTATCCAACCACAGCACTTGATAAAATACTTGACGAGTTCTATAAAATTATTTTCACTCGTTCAAATGTTTTTGTTCTATTTATAGCAACACGTGAGAAATGTTAGTGTTTATATAAACACTGTCTGGTTACACAACGGTTGTAAAATTAATAGTATAAGCAGGATTGATTGTAGAACAGCTTAAGTTATATTTAAAGAGTACATAAAGTGATCATCTAAAAGTGGTTTATACATAAAGCCTGTATTCACTATGACCACTTTACAACAATTCACTTCAAAGACATTTCATACATCTTCACTCAAAGTCGCAAATATAGACTCTCCTAAATAAACGAGATTGACAATTATCGAAAACACCTCTTAATCTTCTCGTGCCAGTGGCGTCACAATGACCAAATGTTTATTAGGAATGTTTATTACCCACTTTACAAGACATTCATACATCTTCACTCAAAGTCGCAAATATAGACTCTTCCTAAATAAACGAGTTTGACAATTATCGAAAACACTCCTAATCTTCTTCCCATGCGCCGGTCGGGGACGTCACATTGATCTAGTGTGTATTAGGAATGTTTATTCCTTAACTACGTATACTTTTCTATTAAACAGCGACGACGGATACTCGTGAACGTCTAAAAGTATGGACAGACGAGCGTATTTTTACGCCCGGTAGCGATTTTCTCAAGAGCGTACGGTATCAACCTTCTCCAAGTTTTCAATATTTCCAAGCCCTTTTCCCACTCCTAACACATAACCTTTTTATTTTTGTTTTGTGTGATCATGATATCAGCGAGCTAAAGTAGCTTAGCCTATTGAAGCTGCATTATATGTAAAATTTAGATAAAGATCTGAATATATAATTAAAAGTGAATATATGTCAATAAAATCACTTTATTCTGGGAGAGGTTATGAAGTTAATTGTGACTGTTTGAAGACAGATCGGAGGTCGTTCATTATGTAGCCTGGGTTGTCCATTTTATCGTAGGCGGTTGGGTGGTTTAACGCGTGTGCGTGAGTAAGCATAAAATCAAAAGGCTCGGTGTCGATACCCCGCTACTAGGCAAAAAAGAGAGGGGAAGTCACTGTATGGCATATGCCCGTCTTCATTAGCCTATAATGGAAGCAGAACAGTAGGAAGTTAAACCTCATATCAACATTATCTGTTATAGCTTAGAAGTGGTGAACGGCATAACAATGGCCGTTTCGTGCAACATGATATGACCTCTGCCTCTTTTGAAAATTTTGTAGCCGCTCGGCAAGTGCGCTCTGATCTCAAAGGAATCGGAAAAACAATTTCCAGTGACAAATATGTTTAAGTTTATTCGGGGTTCATTTAGCGATCAGATAAGCTAAATACACTTTAAATCATTTACATGGGAGATGGGATAACGAACGAGCGGGTCTCACTATAATAGTTACAAAATTACAATCCAGTAGACGTGGTACAAGTGTTAATCAGTGAACTGGATGTATGAGATGTGTTGTTGACGTTTGGGAAAGTAGGACTAGGGGAAATGTATAGGGAGCAAGTGCTGTAAAGCGACAGTTAGATGTATTATGAATGGTTAGAGTGGCTGTGGTGTTACGGTGAAATACTATGCCGCCACCATAACACCACAGCTTTATGATTTGTTGGACATGAGTGATTTAATGGGTGTCAACAACTGGGTGTGCTGGTACCGTCGCAACGTAGCCGTGAAATATATATTGTGGGGTGAAGGGCGGAAACGGAAAAATATACTATGTTGACAGTTGTGCCATTCATGAGCAGTGAAAACACTATTTTGGCATTGTTTGCGGGGTTAAACCTAAAAATCAAATTAATACACCTATTGCACGATATTGTGATTGGACGTGTGAAAGGTTATTCGGGGTTAACGACGTATTCAACAACTAATGAATTCGTGTTGTTGAATCAACCGTGTTTTGATTTATAGACGCTTCAATTGGTGTTTTTATCATCTATCCCCGATTAACCTTTGACATGCCATGAAGGTGCAATGAATAGGCCCATACAACGTGTATCATGTTTAAGTTAGGGGGTGCCGTATTCAGACGTTTTTGAATGATTGTTACATATCGAGGGTTTATAACACACTTGTGATAAGTCAAAATGCCGGATTTTGAGAAAATTGCAATTTAAACTTTTGATTCACAACCCAAATTTCATTTATTAATATATTTTATCGATATGTTCAGACATTTTGAAATGAGCGATGGTATTGATTTATATACCAATAGAAAAAGAATTACAAGCGCTTCATTTTAATAGAATATGTTTTTGGGTTATTTTTGACTTATCACAATGATGTTCTATACCCTTGATATGTTAATATAAAAATTGTACACAACAGTAGTGATTACTGTGATAGTCAGGGGCGTTTTAAGGTTTATTATGGTGGAGGTGACATTATTTGGAGGGCCGTCATTCGCAAAGCGAGGGGGTCAGTTGTAGAGGTTCTTCAGAAGTTGTCACAGTATGGAAATATTCTTGGTGCTGTTTAACATATTGGGATATGTATAAGTTCTATACAGATAGAATGTTAAATAATCATAATATCTGTTAAAATAACTAAAAGGGGAGACGAAGTATATACGGGGTGGGGGTGGGGCAAATTTCAACAACATTTTTTATATTGGCTTAGGTTTTTAGTTTTGTGGTCATAATTCATACAATGATATCTACATTTCCAACAAATGTGAAATAGTCAAATGTAAATTCGACTCCCTTCTTTTTACTGGAGACCGAGGAGTCGTATCAAACATGAATGCCAGTATTCTTTAGATATACATGTAGCCTATTAAAGGGACAATAACACTCATGCTGGCTTGACAGGTTCCGAATTATTTTTTAGTATTATTCTAACTACTAGGTGACCTACCTGTTGTGTAAATTATCCATTATAACCTATCTTACTTGTCCAGGGAGTTCGAAAATATGTTTAAATCCCGGTAGCCTTTGAAAGTGCTTACGTAAGTGTTTTCAAACCATGTTACGGCATGTAGTAAAAAAATTACAATTTTTAAAATTAGGTGTGTTAAGATGAAATTTGTATCATTTATTGATTGGAATATTGTAAAATAGTACAATTTGTTGACCAGAATTAAGATTGGGACATATTATTCAGTTACAACAAGAGTGTTATTTGGGCTTTAATAAATGCCGGTAAGTCCGACAATAATAAATAACATATTTCTGATTTTATTGTCGTCTTTTATCACCGCCACTGGCTGTACGCCATTGTGAAAGTAGCTGACGAAGACAGCTAGGGCGGCGTACAACTTTAAAAACCGAATGTCAGTATGGTATTTCTCACATAATTGGTTATCGGTGACAACAGAGTAAACTGAAAGCGAGTAATCTCGACATAAAAGTATAGTGTATAACCTGCTGACTGTCTGCACGCGTCTTCTATAGTCTTCCTATTAGTCATAAATGATAGTTTGTGACCTATTACTCAGTGATAAGCCTCCGCTACAAAAAGAGTTTTCGCCTTTTTATTATAAGTAAAATGACTTCGTCATGTGCGGCAGGTTAGTTTGCTTCTAAAAACACTGTTTACCGTTCCAAAAAATACAAAAGTAATTTTCTACCAGACAACCATGGTTCTATTCAACAAGACTACTATTCAACGAGACTAGATACTTTCTCTCGGTGTAAGGATATTATTGCTATGAATAAGTTCATACACTGTTGAGAAAATAATCCCGTTGGTTTGCTTAGCAACAATTTGAGCATGGATCAACACTGTACTGAAAATTAAGTGCGTAATAAATATGAACGGTCTTCAAACATTCGGTTTATAATTAGCGATACACAGGTACAGTGGCAAGTGTTATGCTAAACAGACCTAATACCTCAAAAGTACCTACGCGCGAAATCCCAGATTTTTGTACATGTTAAACAATAAAAATAGTGCCCGTGCCAGTAATAGAAAAACCAAGAGTTCGCGCATAAAAAATGCACAAACGTACCAGGCGCGATGTCATCTAGCGGGATGAATTGTTGTAAGGAAGAGGTTCGTGTGCTACTTGGTATTATAGATCGACTGAAGCGTTGTGAGTACTTCGCCAAAGGCCCAAATTATATTTTGCACCTTAACTTCTATGACAAACTTCGCCGTTACTGTCTATATGTATTAACGGGTAGGTAGATGTATTCAGCAAAGTAGTGTGGCTTAGTTCATACAGGACAAGTAATGATACATTTGCAGCAGATATATCCTTTTTGATATGGTAGAAAAACCCAAAATCAACGAATTGAAAGCTGGTGGGATTTATAAGGAGATAATGTGTTTTTGATTTGCATACTCAAGTAGCTAAAAAATGAAGGGTATTTTGAAGGTGTTTTGTGGACAAAAAATTGATACTTTTCTGATTTCTACCATTATAGATCAGGCATGATAATTCAAGTAAAGTCTTGTTTACGTATTTTTTTATAATTTGATAAGCATTATACTAGCATTCCAATTTTCAACCACGTTAATTTTCTATGTTGATATAGACTAAAGGTAGGTATAATATGACATCAATTAATAAGACATAGTCCCATATTGTCTATGTTGATATACACTAAAAGTAAGAATAATTTGACTTTAAATAATAAAACATATTTCTACATTGATGTAGAGTTAATGTTGATATATATTTTATATGGTTACGGCTAGTATTCCTATTGTCAATGAAACAGACAGCAAAACACCCGACTAATCACAAAATGCACAACCAGAAGGTGGTGACATCCAACTAATGCCAGACAACATAATACCATCACACTCTGACGACAGTGATCTGGAGCCAGTTGAATTATTTGACCCGTATGTGTATCAGTCTTCTACGTATTGACCAGGTGATAGTTTACCCACAATTGATATAAGAACATCAATGGAAGAAAGTTGCATACCAGAAATAGTGCACGAAGATTCACAAGTAGGACTTGGCAGACTGGTCGGGACAGAAGTAAATAAACTACACATTCACCGAACATTAATTCAAGAAGAACTTGTTGCTTGTTTCAAGTCCCCAGAAATTGTCGACCAAAGTCTTTCATTTTCATTTATCAACGTTTATTCTGGGTTTTGGGATTCGTTTTATCAGCGATGAGGAAGCCTATCGCTCCCCTTTGCTTGTCAACGAATAATCACTGGAAGAGTGGGGTGCCATAGGACGGATTCTTTTAAAAGGATTTACGTATCACATATATTTGCCAATTAATTTAGCTCCAGTATTTATGATTGCTATAATCCACGAAGAAGAGAGTGTTTTATGATTTACCTCGCGACTTCTGAAAGGGACATTATTCAAGCTGCATGACATGGTTTGCCCTAGGACAACGATGAGCTGTTAGGTATCTTACATAGGTCTCAGTGCCAAAAGATCCCCACATCGGAATACCTAGATGCGCTTATTGTCCAGATAGGTCACAAAACACTTATCCAAGAACAAAATACGCTTTGGATGCAATAGCAAACATCGCTAGAGCACCTTTGCAATTGCTCCTTCCCGATATTGAATCAATTTTGAACATGTATAGTACATTGGAACCACCTATCGCTAAAGTTATATCTTTGATTAAAGCTGTGTCAATGTCAAAAGAGGAGAATTTAATTTGGGGATATTTATATTGTTTGGTCTATATTCCCCTCCAGAAACATTTTGTAAATTTAAATCAACATTGCTGCTGTGATCATTTCTGGAAAAGATTCACTTCTAATAAACATTTACATTGTTGCTGTGATCATTTCTGGAAAAGATTGACTTCTAATAAACATTTACATTGTTGCTGTGATCATTTCTGGAAAAGATTGACTTCTTATAAACATTTACATTGTTGCTGTGATCATTTCTGGAAAAGATGGACTTCTAATAAACATTTACAGCCTCTATTTGCTGAAATATGAGCTGATTTACACAGATTTAGGGGCAACGAAAGCCGGTGATTTATTGTGAGTTTGAGTTTCGTCTGTCAACCTTGCCTGAATGAATAACATTGCTTTAAATTCTTAATAACCTGTAAGACTGTCCCTTTACAAATAAAACTCTACCGGAAGTAAATTTATCGTCATACTAATTCAGCATTCTTTTTCTTACAGCCACCCTGTAAAGACAGATTAAATCCAGTGCATCACAGATCTTTTAAATCACAGATCTTTTAAATTTCCGATTTTTTTATGTGCTCTTCTAATTATTTTGGTTTATTTACACGTGTATTTTTTTATTTTTGGAGGTTGTGACGAGCACGTGTTGTCACTTTACCCCTCACCACCAATCTGCGGTGGTTGGTGTACGGAATTGATAAGGGTAAACAGTGGAACGTTAAACCCTTTTAATTTCTTTTGAAATGGTTCTAGTATGTTCAGTGTGTGATCGGTGGAAGGCAATGCCTATACACACTGTCTTGCGTCACGTGTACAAATGTTCCTCGGAGAAGTCATGCGAGTTGTGTAGAACTTGATCTAGGGAGCAACGGTTTTCGAATTCTACACATGGTTACGTTCTACCAGTTACACCATCCCCGAATACGTCAAAGTCTGTCGGCATGGCATCCTTCGATCCCTAAATGACTAAACTAAGAAGAATAAAAGCCTGTGAAATCCGGTAAGGATGGGTAATCTTTAGGGAAAGGCAGGTCTACGCAGAAGACTGACGTGGGTCAGGTCTCTTCTGTCCATGTGGTAAGTTATCCGGTTGTTATTAATATGGCGACGGAAGTAAAGACAATGACTTGTGTCCCCGCAGAGTCAGGTTCGGCTAGTCAGCTTCCCGGCCGAACGACATTCTTTTAGATGACGAATATGCTCGAGACGGTCTTCGTTGCCTTCTTCTCGGGCTGAGCATTTTGCCGCGCCTGTCGTTGATTTGTCACAACAGGTTTCAGGCCCTAGTTCAACTCGCTCTTCGGTCGGCAAGGACAACGTGTCCCGGAAATCCGATCCCAATTACTCCTATGTCAATTCGGTGATTGTGGAAATTTAAAGGAGGATTCCGGACCATTGCACTCCGCATCCCATGACTAGTTCAATTCAATTTCGTTCCTCTTTAGATAATATTTGGCATAGTCAGGAACCCGCCTTTTTGTGTTCTCTACCTCAAGCACGGGTTGTTGGGTTGACTTTGGACATATGTAATAAGGCACTTGAGCAATGCAAGTTCAAATCCTTTTCTGTGAGAAATTCGATGTCGTATTTTAAGCAGAGGTTTTATAGTTACTCGTCAAAACAACTAAAGTTAGATTAGGATGGGTTTTTTTACTAAACCCCAAGGATAGTTCGTTTATCTCTGCTAAGAGCGCAATGCGTTTAATTTTCTGGGGGTAAGTACTGACGTTCCTTCTCCTGAGAAATCTGACATGAATCTTCTTATGGCTTTGACTTTTTATGTCCAAGACACGCATCCCTAATAACGTCGAGGCCCGGGCTCCTCTTCTGACTCAGCGTCTAAATTAGAAGCAGACGCCCTGTTTATTGATATAATTAAGGAATCGGCAAATCACAATTCAGCTTGATTCTCCTGGTTTGATTGGCCGCTCTGTAAGAGATGTTCGTACTTTTTGTCAAAGCAACACCCAGAGAGGCAGGTCCAATCGAGACAGGGATTCTTACTGGCAGCCCTTTCGTTCTCGAAGGGGGCGCTAGCAGTTTGCCTCCTGTCGATAGTCCGGTGGGTGGAAGACTTCGTCTTTTTTCACTGGAACTATACATTAGTCGTAATTCATGTCGGCTTGTCTTAAAAAAAACAATGCAGAATCCATTAAATCGTACATGACAAGAAGCTCGGCGACAAACATGGGCATTGTTGAAAAGAGCAGTCAGACAACTAAAGAAGAAGATAGACCTACCGATATGGCGGAAATTGGCGAAAAGAAAAACGACTGTAAATTAACAGAGATGGGACAAATCACAGAAACGATTCTAAGTAAATTCAAAAACGTGGAAGACCTCATAGAAAATAGAGTTTGTTCGATAATTGAAGAACTTAAAACTGAAATGACAGTAGAAATTAGAAGTGTTTAAAATAAAATTCTACAAAAAGTAAGCGGTCAACGAAAACGCAAAGACAATCATAGGAAATGAAGAAAAAATAAAAAATATGGAAGAAACTCTGCCTCGAAACCAAAAAAGAATCATTAGAAAAAGAATTAATGATCAGAGAAATTGATGACAGAATCTGTCACACATTTCTTTCTAGCCAGTTTCAAAGTTTGGAAGGAAGAAGTGATGAAAATAAAACTATGTGCAGCGCATAGGCTGAGAACACCGGTACATTAAAATCCAAGAACAGAAACTGCACCAATGGGGAATCATCATTGTGTTGATAGAACAATGTCACAGAGACAGTATATTCAATGTAGCTCAGGGGGTTGGGATGGCCTAGAGTGTCGCGCTTCGACCTATAGCTGGCCGGTCACCTCTGGCTTGCGGCTGTGGTTTCGAGCCTTAGTGTGAGCGTATGCGACATGGAAATAGGGGCGTCTTCTCAACCTTGTGGGTTTTCTCCGGGCACTCGAGTTTCCTCCCACTGATAAAGACCCTATGCGCGAATTATTGAGAGAAAAATTCGTATATGCCAATGCCACCGTGACTCATTATAAACATTAAGACCACTTAAACACATCAATTATAACCAGAGACAAGCTATTAAAAGTGATTTATTGACAATTAGTTATATAACATCAACAATGTAGAAATGAGTGTTACATACCATAAAAAATAGAGACAATACAATTGGGCTAATACCTGATGATGGCAACTCATCTACTGGGATAGCTTCTGTCAACATCCTATATTACCTGCAAAGCTAAGGATTATAACATCAACAATATAAAATGTCTGCAAAATGTGGGGTAGTACCAAAGTTTAACCCGGATATCTTTCTTGAAACCTTCAAGACCTTGTCTGTGAAGAACTGCAATTTCATAGTAGAAGCAACAGGCAATATCACACGGGACTACGCTGTAGACTCAGTTCCGGTAGCTGTCTTTGGCCTACCTTTTGAGATGGATAATAAATATCTAGTAAAATGATAACTACTGCGAGTTGGTCAAGTGTGAGCGATCCACTTTCAAACCCTTTCCAACTGTGGGTAGCGGTGTTAGAATTGTTTATATCAAGAAAATATTTAAACCCATCTCTTCTCGCATATATGTAAAGGAGATCCATATGTGTCCATTAAATACGAGGGGCAAAATCTGATATAACTGTGGCCTACATTGTCATCTTGGTGCTCTACATCACCGAACCAGCCCAAATAGTGGTACGATATCTTCTGAAACCGCCCCAGAATATGAAAAGAACCTCGATGTCAGTACGAGTCAATCTGAAAAATTAGGGGCGTCGAGAGTCACCGGCAATTTTACAGGGTGGGTAAAGTAATTCTTATATTTAATAAGTAGCCAGATAATGTGTCTGAATAGGAAGTTGAGAATATTATTTTTATTAACCTTTTCAGTTTCTTGTCGCAGATGTCAAAGATAGGACAAGGAAGTGTTCTTTTTTATTTTATTGTATTGTATTTTTGTTGCTTATCTTTGTTCCATAGAATTGTTTATATCTCTACTACGTTATGTTATACATTGCATGAGCTCCCCTTTCACACTTTTCCCTTAAGACCCTGCACTCCATCGAGAGTTTTCACAAGAGTGCCCTTATTTAAGCAAAACTGACTACGGCTAACAACTTTTAAAACAATACTCTCGTTGAACTGTCAGGGACTTAGAGACGGTAGGTAGAGGCGTGACGTATTTAACATGCTCAAACAGCAGACGTTATTTGCTTGCAGGATACGAACTTGGTACAAAAATTAGAAAAATATATAGCAGCGAAATGTTGCTTTTACACTTTAGAGGGAAAATCATATCATTTGCCGCATATAGGAAAAGGAAGAATTCTGCCGATTACACTTTTTTGGCAGATTACACTATTTTGCCTATACCGTTTTTTGTCCCCCCGCCTTTCGAAGAAAGCAGGGGACTATTAAAATGGGTTCGTCCGTCTGTCTGTCACACTTTTTAGGACACAATAACTCTCGTTCTAATTGAGCTAACTTGGTGTAGGTATTTATCTTTTCAATACCTTGATGAAACATTTTCTGCTTATGGTAAGCGGAGGCAAGCAATTTGATTGGTTGATGCTTTGAGACACGATAACTTTAATTCTAATTAAATGAGAGTAATGAAACTTGGTGTGTAGTTTCATTACATCAATACCTTGACTGAGTGCGATAATGAGCATGTTCTGCTCATGGTAAACAGGGCGCTAAGCAATTTGATTGGTCGAGACTTTGGAACACAATAACTCTCATTCTAATTGAGTTAGAATGTTCACACTTAGCATAGGTGTCTATTAGGTAAATACCTTGATGAGGTTCGACAGTGAGCATTTTCTGCTTAAGAGTAAGCAGAGATAAGCAATTAGATTGGTTTATGCTTTGTAAGTTCTGATTAAGTGAGAGTAGGACACTTGGTGTATAGCTTTAGCTTTATAGCACCGATACATTGAGCAAGTTGGATAATCAACATGTTCTGCTGAGGGTAAGCCGAACGATAAGCAATTTGATTGGTCGAGACTTTGGAACACAATAACTCTCATTCTAATTGAGGTAGAATGTTCATACTTGGTGAAGGCATTCATTATGTGAATGACTTAATGGAGTTAGATGATGAACAATTTTTGCTTAGGGGCACGATAACTTTGGTTGTAATGAAGTGATAGCAATGTAACTCAGAATATAGATTCATTATATTATTACCTTGACTAAGTTCGATGGTGCAGATTTTATTGGTCAAGACTTTGGAACATAACTCTGCTTTTAATTTAGGTAGAAGTTTGAGCTTGATGTAGATGATCATTAGGCGAATGTCTTGACTAAGTTCAATAATTAATATTTTGAGCTATAGCTAATATTTTGAAAAAAATAAATGTTCGATTCATTAATATGTATCATCTTATTATTCTGGGATTTCGGCGGGGGACATCAGCCTCACTGTTGGCTTGTTTTTTAGGACTTTTATTTTGTCTAATAGTTTGGATTGTTCGTACTTGGTTTTTATTTTATTGAACAAAATAGATATCAGAAATACAAGAAATGGAAAACAAAACCGAAATATATCCTAATGTCACCGAACTTTATGAACAATTGCAAAATATTGAAATGTGTGGTAATTCATTTTAACAGAGAGGAGACAATAAATTAGTTTATAAAAAACCCATGAGGTTGAAAAAGACTGGATCAATGGCAACTACATATTGTATAAAATTAGAGATAAAGTACGTTAAAATTTATACTTAGCAATATTTGTGGGATAGCCCTGGCTTTTATCAAGAACTTATTATGAATCTAAAGCAGTTTGACAATGATAGATACATCCTCTGTGGGGATTTGAATTTAACCTTGAATCAATGTATTGATATATATAACTATAAACATGTAAGGGCAAAAATGGAACTGGCATATATGTCAGAAATACGAATTAATTGACGTATGGCGTTCGTTCCACTAATATGAAAAAAAGAATTACATGGAGTAGATGTAATCCAATCAAAAGAGCGCGCCTAGACTTTTTCTTGACTTCGGAAAATCTCCTGACACATATTACGAGAGAGAGAGAAATGGGGTTTAACGTCCACTCAATACAGCTAGGTCATTTCGGGACTAACATATGGTTTAATTTTTATTTCAATAATTCTCTTGCGCGTAGGGGTCTTTAGCAGTGGGAGGAAGTCGGAGTGTCCGGAGGAAACCCACGAGGCTGAGAAGGCGCCCATATTGCCATGCCACATACGCTCACACAAGGGCTTGAAACCACAGCCGCAAGCCAAAGGTGGCCGGCCAGCTAGAGGTCGAAGCGCGGCACTCTAGGTCATCCCCATTGCCCTGAGTATAAGTAAACATGAAAGAGATAAAGGTTACTGGACATTCAACAAGTCCTTACTGTATGACGAACTGTTAGAATGATGAAAGAAAATATCACTTATATTAAAGAGTGTTATGCCGTTCGCCGTACAGTCTTGAACCAGTTGAAACTTCCACAATTAATGACCTTGAATATACGATTGATGACCAACTGCTCTTCGAAATGTTGCTTTTACACTGATAGAAAAATGAAGAATTCTGCCATTGAACAAAAATTGGTGTCAGAAATACGAAAAATTGAAAACAAAACCTAAATTAGTGGACCGCACTAATGTACAAGCGCCCTCTTCAATTTCTGTTACTAAGTCAGTGGAGACCGCCCGTTCATCATGTGGACAACATAATGAGAATACGATAGGTTTTCAAAACATATTGTTGTTAGAACTCGCATGGCTTCTCTCGGGTGTGTCTTTTCTTCCCAAACTCCTAGGGATTCACTCTGTCGACGGAATCAAGAAGTCAGGGTGGGGGCTTCCCTCCCTCCTCAGGGTTTGAGCGTACAGGGAATGTGCATAGAGATCTCTTCACATCAACAATTTAGAATTTATGGCAATTTCGGGGGCTTTGCGCCATTTTGCCACAGTCTTAACCAATCGATCGGTTTAAGTTCCCTCGGACAATACAGCCGTCGTCTCTTACCTCGGAAGACAACGGGGAACAAAATCACCAGATCTTTCCCTGCTAGTCACGCACATTTTACAATGGGTGCACAAACTTGGGATGAAACTTCTTTTTCGTTACATTCCCGGAAAGTTGAACGTTCTAGCCAACGTTCTCTCCAGACAGAATTAGATTTTGAGTACGGAATGGTCTCTTCATCCCATGATAACCGATCGAATTTTTCAGGTATGGTCACGACCTTACATCGACCTATTCGAAACAGCGTGGAATCAAAAGCTCCCAACGTATGCCTCCCCTTTTCCAGATTATCAAGCGTGGGCAGTCGATCCGTTAACTCTGAATTGGAACGGTTATGCGTTTGCTCTAGTTCCAAGGGTATGGATGAGGCTGGTTGAGTGCAGGTTTTTACTAGTAGCACCCCGTTGGCCGAACCACCCCTGGATAGCTCGGCTGGTAGATCTTCTCTTCGATTTTCCAAGAGTTCTACCAAAGGGATCGACAATGCTGAAACAGCGACACACGAGCATGTGTTCTGCAAAAATAGCTTAGGCAGTTCAAGTTCCTTTGGGAACTGTGTCTCGTCAGATGATGTCTACTGATAGTTCCTATTCAGTCCTATATAGCTGCAATATGAAAATACATCTCTTCCCCACCTCTGTTTGAGGCTTTTTTGAAATCCTTACCGACTATTTGTCACCGCCGTGATTCTTTTTTGATCGACAACAGAAATTTCTTGTATCAGCTGATACACATTTATAGTAATTCAAGTAGAATATTGTGAATAAAAACATACACAAAATACGTTAAAACTCAAACATGCGCGGACAGAATGTTTATTTAATCGATAAAATCTAACTGAAAAAAAAAGTTGAATTATTATAACTTTTTGTCAGATCAGTTGAGAAATGATTCCTTTTGGCGAAAATAAAGAATCACGGTTAAAAATAGAAAGTAAGGGTTCCAAAACAGCCAGGGAACAGAGGTGGGGAAGGGCGGTATTTACTGTATTTTCATATATAAATGCGGCTTGCGGGATCGGAGAGAGGTCCTGGAGGAACTAATGTAGTTCTACACTGAATAATGCATATGCTGTTACTGTGACGAAGCAGTGTTTATCTACGTCCATGCTATAAACAGGACAAACACATATGAACAATGCGAATACGCGACGCCATTGTCTTTATTATGAATGTATTTTTCATTAATAATGGACAATGTCTAGAAATAATGGAATGTTTTCGATAATAATGGACTGTTTGTTTTAGACAATAATTAATTCCCAATTATAATGAATGAAACAACAAAGGATGACATCATAGCTATGGTTTAAGTGCAGTGCGGTCTGATCCGGTGCAAACCCGGAAATCTGAACTAAGATAACGAGAGTCAGCGTAAGAAAAAGAAAAGAAAGAAAACCCATTATAAATATATTGTCCTGATTCCTAACGTTAAATATTTTCTTTAGTCGTGGTTTACTTATATCATATAACGAAATAGTAACGTAGCTGTTGTGTATATCGTTAATTATAAACCTGTAATGGTAAATCTCTTTGATCTATTCTATGCCTGGAATAACTTAAAACCTGAAAGTCGGGCGGCTGTGGATATATACAGGGGAATTTGGGCTTATTCATCTAAAAGTTTTTCTTACCTGTAACAGGTTATTCATCCAGGGTAGGTTTTTCATACGCCCACATTTTCATGTGGACGTATTATGTCTTCGCCCCTGTCCGTCAGGACGTCCGTCCACAATTGTTTGTGGACTCTCTACAGGTCAAAATTCTTACCCGATTTTGACGAAACTTGAAATATACGTATAGGTTTATCCCCAAAAGATCTCGGCTCGGCAGCTTTCGATTATGGCCCCTGATTGTACGATAAATCACGTTTTTAGCTTGTGGACCCTATAGAGGTCACAATTTTAATTCAATTTTGAAATTCATGGTTATAACCCAAAGATATCAGATTTAAAAAAAAAACGTTTTGTTTTTTTATTACCGTTAAGCCGTAAGGAAGGTTGAGTTCGAATTTCTGGCTGTGGACCCTGTAGAGGTCACAATTGTAATTCGATTTTGATGAAACTTGAAATGCATGGTTATAACCCAAAGGTCTTGATTCCTTTCGATATTTGCGCATATTGGATCGTTACTTCCTGAATTATGGCCCCAGGTTGTCCGAAAAGTCGCCCATGATCCCTCTGGAGGTCACAATTATTATCCGTTTGATTATATCACCGTTACACACTACGGTAGGTTGAGTCCGAATTTCACGAAAATCGGCCGCAGTTTGTACGCGAATTGTTGTAAAAAGGTATGGTATATCAAGGTTGTAGACCCTATAGAGGTCACAATTTTGAACCGATTTTGATGACACTTGACATGCATATTGATAACCCAGCGATCTTGGTTCCGTGCGATATTTGCGCCCATAGGAACGTAACTTCCTGAATTATGGCCCCTGATTGTGCAAAAAATCGCCTATTTTAGCTTTTGGTCTCTCTGGAGGTCACAATTTTATTATCCGATTTAAAAAAAACGTTTGACTATATCACCGTTACGCCATACAAAAAGTAGAGGTCACAATTTTAATTTGATTTTGATAAAACCTAAAATGCATGTTTATAAACTACAGATCTTGAATGAATGAACTGGGTTTAACGTCCTACTATTATGCACCTAATTGTAACTTAATGAATTATGGCTTTTAATTGTAGAAAAAATCACTTTCGGTCTTGCTTGTTCTCAATCCATCTCTCGAAAATTTAGGCGTATCCTGCCTGGCAGTGCCAGCCTATCTTTCGCATGGGGATTCTAGGATATTCTCATTTAACGCACCTGCATACATAGGCGGTTTATAAGCAAGATATTCTAGTCCGGTTATGCTCGATTTTTCTTTTTTCCAGGTCATTTACATCAGTCTTTCTTTCCCCAGCACAACCTCAGTCTCCTGCTTTATCCTACACTTATTATTGAATTTACAGGGGTTTTATTCACCATTTCGTTTGTAGGTGCTACTCATATGTCGTTGTTTGTTTGTGATATTCATATGTCGTTGTTTGTTTGTGATATTCATATGCTGTTTGTAGGTGATATTCATGTCGTTTGTATTTATTTATCACATTAATCCTAATAAATAGGAGACGAGAATTGAAAATATATTTGATTACATTATCGACTGCTATGAACTTTAGACTGTTTTTAAAGATAATGTTTCGGTGAAATTTAATTTAATTGTTACCTATAAGAACAATTCCGGGAAACGCTTAGCTTATTAATAAACATATTTTAAAACTGATTTTTGATTTCCGTTAACCGTTAAACTGTTAACTGTTGTAATTTCTGGAAATCTGAACGCCTGTGCTACTCACCCCCACCCCCATCCCATAGAAACATGCGGACACACGACGATCACAGTACAATACAAACCAAGCATATTTATAAGCAGTGGTTTGGTGGGGAAATAAACTTGTGTCGGTTAATGTCCAACTTTTTTGTTAATGCAGTGGACTGAATTAGTCTGGGAAAGACATGTCCATCCGTCAGCTACGCTACTAAAATTATTATTGGATATTTGTCTTCATGCTTCAGTGGATTTGTCTTCGTCTTCATGCTCTGGTCGTTACCGCCAACTTATGTAAACAACTTTTGACATAAATAAGGATGACTATCCGTGCAGTAAACTGCATTCCACTGGTAGCTGACACTGCTATCCATGATGGCACATGTTTTCAGGAATCCTGATGAAGATGCCCAGTTTGTGTATTCTAGAGAAATGATACCAGACCATACCCAGACCAACCCCAAATTCGTTGCACCAATATAAGCCGTGCTCACACCTGTCAATTACAAAGAAAACGATTGCTTTTTAAAACAAATACATCGACACTGTAGTGTGCCACTCGGCAAACCTAGGCAGATTCCGTTACCCTACATCTAGCCTCGGCTGTGTGACAGTGTGAGAGAGAGAAATGGGATTTAACGTCCACTCGACACAAACTAGGTCATTTCGGGGCTAACATATGGTTTAACTTTATTTCAATAATTCGCTTGTGCGAAGGGGTCTTTAGCAGTGGGAGGAAACCAAAGGACCCGGATAAAATCCACGAGGTTGGACAGGCGACCCTACTCCTTGTCACGTACAACCGGAGATTCTAAACAACGCCAGTTGACTCAATGGCAGGCTTTATGATACAGCACGCATGTGCGGTATCGGTTTACTTATAAAGGAAACTTGCCGCTTTTAGAAAGAAGTTTGTGTAGAATTTTCATTGCAAACTTGTCCTTGTCTAAAGACAATCGGATAGACTTGAAACAAAAACAGCTTCAAACTTTGAAAATTGTAAGATAAAACATTCTTCAAATGCGACGTCATGGGCAACGCCGTTGCTAATCTGGAAACTTGAAACCCGAGGCTAGATGTACGGTACTTGAATCTGCCGAGGTATGCAGAACTATATTTCGTTTCGTGATTTTATACTTTCGATGGCCTCTTCTGCATGAAGATATAACCAGTTGTGGCAGGAGGTTGCGTTAGGGCAGGGGTCATACGAGTAGCTTTTGGTCCTATGACATCAGACATTGATTAATCAATCAGCGTTGAGGTTTTCTAGGGGCCAAGAACTCGCCGTATCATCAATTAAAACGCATGTTATATTAAATCCCTTTCGGATTCTAGTGTTGTGAAGACAAGTAAAACGAAATTTTGAAATAAAAGAGAGAGAGATGAGGTTTAACGTCCATTCAACACAACTAGGTCATTTAGGGACTAACATGTTTTGGGGTTTATTATTCGCTTGCGCGTAGGGGTCTTTGGCAGTGGGGGAAAACCGGAGTGGCCGGGGGAAACCCACGAGGTAGAGAAGGCGCCCCTATCTCCATGCCACATACGCTCACACCAGGGCTCCCACATACGCTCACAACATGGCTCGAAACCACAGCCGCAAACCAGAGGTGGCCGGCCAGCTAGAGGTCGAAGCGTGGCACTCTAGACGACTAGGCCATCCCAAACCCCCGAAATAGATAAAAGAAAAATCCCTTTTATGTGTTTATGATGTTTTTGAATAATGGTATGTCTATGTTGCTTCGGTATTCAGTTGCATATTATTTTTATATGATCGTGTTTGTGTGTATGAAGGGGGGTGTACAAAAGATCATTGTTGTTAAATTACCTCTTTGATGACCCCATCCTAAACCAATAAACGTCACTGGGCCACAACAATTTCTTTTAACATCAACTATATGGCACTGAGAATAGCATATGACCTGACCTAGAGTTCACAAAACATTCTCAGACTTAAGTTAAGAATGTAATCAAAATTGTTGGCCTTTTTTAAACTGTTATTGTTTAAATGTATCAAATACATCAATTAAAAAAACTGTGAGCAAAGTTTTGTGTTTCTGGATCAAAGATACTTCTCATAAACAGTGATTGAAAGTTGTGTAAGTTCTAAACTTAAGTTTGAGAACGCTCTGCGAACTCGGGGCCTGGACTTGTGCTTGAAATTTTTCCGCTCGTTTACCGTTTAAAGCGTTGGGGGGGGGGGGGGGGGTTGTTGTGGTATCCCAAAGCTTGCAAGGTCTACTAATTTTTAACAGAATGTTAAGACTCAAATTAATAATCTAATTCCAGATAAAGCCAATGGTTCTCAATCCCGATTGACCATTATTACATCCGGGTGATAACTGATATCATATTATTACGTCAAGGTCTGGGTGATAACCAATACATTATTCGAAGGGGGTGTGGTTAAGGATAATACATACCTAAGCCTTGTAAATAATTCTGCACGTCTTGTTGTTTGGCAGCAGAATCGATGACTGCCAATTTACTTCCCGAAAATAATAAACAGTCGGCGACTGCTACACCTTGAATCTGGGGTGTTAGTATGAGTCGTACTTTAATACCAGACAAGGGTAAATCTAAAAATCCATCTTGATCAACTGTAGTTGTAGGAGGTGCTGTAGTTGTAGGAGGTACTGTAGTTGTAGGGGTTGCTGTTGTAATTGTACAGGTAACAAATAAAATAAAAGGTAACATTCTTAAATATGAAAACGAAATAGCAAAATTATTTATTGTTAATGAAAGCAATACATTTGGAGTCAGGGCGACTAGGTCAAATGCGATGGAGGTGTAATAAATACACGGCACACTGGTCGATCCCGAACAACTATACGTTGTCCCTTGTCAGGTCATTCGTCCTGCATTACTGACACAGTCTCACCACGCTGGAAAATCCCGATAAACCTTCTCGACTAACGCAGGGATCAAACACAAGACCAGCCAGCGTGGCTCGCGTCTGAAATATAACATTACACCCAACGTGTATGGCTAAATATGAGGGAAATTTTGCCCGGGCAGCGACACTATGACCTACTCTTATATCGCATCACGTATCCCCGTCTCTGTTAACCCGGTTTTTGCAACAAAAAAAAGGGAAGACGTTAAACCTCATTTGTGTGTGCGAGGGCGGGGCGCCTTGGTTCGTGCAGGGCATATTTTGTCCTATACGTCATCGAAATAACATCGAACAACAAACATGTCTTTGTTATGGCCGGACTCCTCTCTAATCCGATACATACGTATCGTCTACATGAGCTATTTTTTTACAGAAATATTCTCAGGTAAACCCCATCTTGGTACCTCGCTACTCAAATTCCTGAACCACACCCCTCGCGTCCATTTAAGCAAAATATATCCTGCAGTGTCCTTAATAATAATATAATATTATATTATCCATTTATCTTTTTTCTTTCTTTCACTTTCCTGTCTATTGTTCTTAGCGATTCGCAAGGATGTCGTATGATAAGACTTTCCGGATGAAGTGATAATCCGTGGGTATTCTTTTACGGATGGACTGGTTTCTTGCTCAATGCCTATCAGATTATCGCATCGGTTGGGCTATTTATCACGTCAGAGTGGCTATTGTTACGACGAGCCTGAGCAAAGTTTAGAACTTATTTAAAATGGCTGCCAATCTCTCCAAAACCAGTTTTGAAAAGGGGGCAGTATTTTCAACGTTTTCATAACTGAAGACAGCAATTAAGAGACGGGAAGGGTTAGCGTTCGGGCTATTTTTACGACTATTCCGTTTGTAACTTCGCCGACGGAGGGCTTTGAAAGCATCGTCGTAACAAAAGTATGTGGACTATTTTAACGACTCGTAACACTGCCTTATTACGTACATGATGTTGGATTTGAACTGTCTTAATGTTGACTTACCCGAAGTAGAATGTTGTTTATTATTTGCATGATTTGGGATATGAGTTGTCTTAATTTTGACTTACCCGAAGTAGAAATTTCTGTTGTAGGTTCTGGTGTAGCTGTTGGTCGGGTTTCCTGAAAGGAAAACAACGATAAAACTTGATCGCTTCAATTTATTTATTCATTCAGTCATAATATTCAATTGAGTACTTATTCATATTTATTCGGGTGTTATTACCTCATTTAAACCAAGCAATATAGTATAAAATCCAGTGAAATTAGACTGGGTGGCTGGTTTCGATCATCTGGTCGTACGTGACAAGGATTAGGGTTTCCTGTCCAACCTCCGGTTTCCTCCTACTGCCAAAGACCCCTACTCGCATGGGAATTGTTGATATAAATTGAACCATATGTTAGTCCCGAAATGCCCTAATTTGTGTCAAGTGGACGTTAAACCTCATTTCTTTCTCTCCCTCCTATGAAACTAAAGAGCTAATCCCGATATTTGTTTTGGGAATAAAACGGCTTAATTGTGTGTTAAAATCCCTTAAAATATTCGAGTCAAGGGCCGAGCAATTACTTCAGTATTTATGATACGTTTTCAAATGACTTAAAGATGCATTCCCGGGTACAAACTTTGTGATTTGACGATATATTTGGACTAAACACATATTTAAAGTAACCAATCTATCAAAAATTGGCTTCAATTCCCTTTCAAAACTCTGTTTTCGCCGGGGATACCTATAGCTGTTAGTAAGCTGTTGTTAAACGCAACGTCTGCCAACTTAACTTCATTGTGGGATGGTCCATATTTCAAAATGTATCTATCATTATTTACTTTACATTTCCCCCCTGGGATGTAGGGGGTGATAAGAATATACCCTTCGTATGTCCTGCGTGTCGTAAAAGGCGACTAAAAGGATCCCTGTAATGGGGCGACGTGTTTGCCGTGCGTTGCAACCCGTGTCGGTGGAGAGTGAAATCCTAGTGATTGAGCGGGGATTTGGCTTGCGAGCCCTTTTTTCTGCAACACATTACTTTGGCCCATGGTTCACCTAGAGGGGAGGTCAGAGTGGCCCACTCTGATCAATCGGCTTTGGTCGTTTGCTCTTGAGAAGGTGATAATTACCCCTTTCTTTGCTTAGTTTTTTATACTCAGCAGAACTACCTTTGTGTCCTAACACCTTCTCAGAGCGACGGCTTGGGTCAATCAAGTTAGATTTATTTCAATATATATCCGACTTGAGTATGCCTCTTGTCCATCCCTGAGGCCATGCGCAGGATTTCCGTGCTAGTCCTCCCCGTCGTAGGCAGGAAAGTAACCTGGGGGACGACGAGAGGTGAATTCTTTAAACTTATTTTCATGGATCCCCCATCCAACTCCCAACCTAATTTAAAAAGACCAAGATCTGTAGATAATGATGCTGCTTCATGTAGCTCATCTAAAAATTTAAGAACATGGCCGAGGTTCATGTTGATACAGAGCACCTCTGAAGTAGATTTGTCTAAGATTTCGCCATTTGCCATTTCAAAAGGCATCACCGGTTTAGCTGGTTAGCCGAAATCTGTTAAAAAATTGAGAAATGTAACACATTTGGTAGAATGTGCCAAAGAAAAGCATTCTGATTTGCTCTTAAAATCTGAATCATTGGCTAACATTTCTATCAAAGGGACTCCACACAAATCTTTAAACTCTTCAAGAGGTGTTATTCGCTGTCGGGACCTTGAAGGCAGCAGCGAGGAGAAAATGGTTGATAACCTATCGTCACAAGGCGTCACACACGTCAAAAGAATTAGTGTCAGACGTAACGATGTGGTTATCCCAACAAGTACATATATCCTTACTTTCGATCGTCCCGAATTACCGAAATGTATCAAAGCAGGCTATTTAAATATACATGTTGATCCGTATATCTCCAACCCACTGAGATGTTTTAATTGCCAAAAGTTTGGACACAGTAAAAATGTCTGTAAAGGTAAATCTACCTGCGCTCGTTGTGGCCTTTGTGGGCATGATAGCGCTACCTGTATTACAGACTTTTCCTGTGTAAATTGTAAAGGAAAGCACTTTGCATACTCTCGTGAGTGCCCAGTTTGGCAAAAGGAGAAACGGATCCACAAGTTATATATGAACGGAAAATTTCTTATTTCGATGCAAAGAAACAAGTGGAGCTTACATCACTGTTTTCGACCCCGCAAGGCGCCAAGTCGCTTTCTAGTGTTGTAAAAGAATCCTCCAGAACCATATCCGTTCAGACAGATTATAACTGGCCTGATAAACAGGAACATCCAAAACTATTAACGGATCAGCAACTAAATAATGGAATTTCGACCTCTTCTCAAACATCCGAGAGCTCTAATATAAAAATAAATGAAATAAGTAACCCATCGCCTCCCTCAACACCAACAACATCTTCTGTGACTGTTTCTTCAAAGGAGAAGCAAGTTATTCCAAATTCTGGGACTTTTTCTCCAAAGGAGAAGCCTGTTATTCCCAAAGGGAAGAACGGGCATAGAACAAGTTCTTTGCCATCTGATGGGGGAAAGGACAGACGGAAGTCTAGCCCCTCACCTTCATCAAAGGAGAAAGACAACGCTTCTAAAAAAGAAAAGAACAGATTGGCGGTATACGGCCACAAATAAATTATCCCTGACAATGTATAATTCCATTATTCAATGGAATTGTCGTGGTTTAAAACCAAATTTGAATGAAGTTCAACTTTTAATTCAAAAGTATAATCCATTAGCTATTTGTTTACAGGAAACTTTTTTAAGGAAGTCTGACTCATTGTCTTTTGGACATTTTGTTGGTTATCATCATCACGCAGTTGGTGATGGTAGAGCTCATGGGGGTGTTTCTATTATTCTTAATGGAGACATTCCTCAGAGTAAAGTTACTCTCAACTCGCCGTTACAGGCAGTTGAAGTCCAGGTGACTTTGCATATTCCTATACCACTTTGCTCTGTATATCTTCCACCAAGTTAACATCTTAATCCCAGAGATCTTGATGACCTCGTTGCTCAACTTCCTCTCCCGTTTATTTTTACGGGAGATTTCAATGGTCATCATTCACTCTGGGGTAGTCCAGATGATAACAACAGAGGTAAACAAATAGCGGACTTCATTAACATTAATAATTTGTGTTTATTAAATGATGACTCGCCTACTTATCTACATCCTGCCACAGCTTCCTTTTCTTCTCTCGATCTCACCATTTGCTCTCCAGTCCTGTTTCAGGATTTTACATGGAGAGTAAATGAAGATCTATCTGGTAGTGACCACTTTCCTATCTTGATTGACAATAATGGTCCCTCTCCGGTCGAAAGACCTCAGAGGTGGAAGTTGCATAAGGCTGATTGGGCTTATGTTTGAATCTTTGTGTTTCGTCTCTTTTGATGCAAAAGAGTTAGAAGATACAGATGAGCCCATGGCTTTATTCACGTCAATTCTTCAAGATGTAGCTGAGAAGGCGATTCCAAAACCCACGACTGAACCAAAACGTTTCAATAAACCATGGTATAATGACGATTGCAAATCCGCTCTAAAAGAGCGTGATCGTATCCGGAGACGATTAAAAAAATATCCTTCCATGGAGAATATTGTGGCATACCAAATGGTCCGGGCAAAGGCCCGTAGAACCATACGTCAAGCAAAGAAGTCTTCATGGCAGGGTTATGTCTCAAGGATCAATTCCCGTACCACATCAAAATCGGTATGGGACAGGATTCGTAGGATTAAAGGTAAAAGTAGTGCATTATCAGTTAACCATCTCAATGTTGATAATACCACCTTAACAACATTTCCTGATATTGCCAATTCTCTGGCCAGTACATTTTCATTCAATTCGTCATCCAATTTTTTCTCTGATGCCTTTCGGGGCATTAAGAATCAACAGGAGAAAAGGCGACGTAATTTCAAGTCCCGTAATGATGAATGTTATAATGATCGTTTTTCCATTGCAGAGCTCCGTGATTCGTTAAGGCGAGCTCGGGACACTGCAACTGGTCCAGATGAAATACACTACCAGATTTTAAAACAATTACCTTTTTCAACACTCCTAATCTTACTAGATCTTTTTAACCGGATTTGGGCTGATGGGAATTTCCCTCCTTCGTGGCATGAAGCCACAATAATTCCCATCCCTAAACCGGGCAAAGATCATACAAATCCTACCAACTATCGTCCGATCGCTTTTGCAAAACCATGGAGAGATTGATCAATCGAAGGCTTGTTTGGTACCTTGAGTCCAACAACCTTATTACTGACCTCCAATGTGGATTTCGGTCCCATAGGAGCACTCTTGATCATCTCGTTCGATCTGAAACGTTCATCAGGGACGCTTTCATCCAGAAGAAACATCTAGTTGCCTTATTTTTTGATCTGGAAAAAGCATATGATACCACGTGGAAACATGGTATCATGCGCGACCTCCATAACCTCGGCCTACGAGGTCGCTTACCTATCTTCATTAAAAATTTCCTGGAAGATAGGTCATTTAAGGTACGACTGGGATCAATCTTCTCTGATCCATTTCCCCAGGAAATGGGGGTTCCCCAGGGAAGTATTTTATCTCCTACACTCTTTGCCATTAAAATTAACACGTTCCCAGCGTGCCTCAAACCAGGTACAAACGGGGCTCTCTATGTTGATGACTTTCAGATGTGCTATGGTTCTACAGACATGCGGATAATCGAACGTAAGTTGCAGCTTTGTTTGAATTCACTTCAACAATGGGCAACCCAAAATGGATTTCGATTTTCGAAATCCAAGACTGTCTGTATGCATTTCTGTCAGAAACGAGGTTTGCATCCGGATCCAGAAGTTTTTTTGGATGGCAATCGCCTTCCAGTTGTGGATGAAACCAAATTTCTGGGGCTGATATTTGATAAGAAATTATCATTTATCCCCCACATTAAAAACCTAAAAAAGAAATGTCTGAAAGCCCTCAACAAAGCTGCTTTAGATCTTCCCCAATCACCATTTGTATTACCATATCAAATACTGACTGGGGAGCAGATCGTAAGGTCTTGCTCCGATTATATCGAGCATTAATAAGACCTAAACTCGATTATGGGTGTATTGTGTATGGGTCTGCCCGCGAGTCTTATCTCAAAGAGCTGGACACCATACACAACCAGGGACTTGGAATCAGCTTAGGAGCATTTCGTACATCTCCAGTGGACAGTTTATACGTCGAGGCGCATGAGCCCTCATTGCACAACAGACGTGATAAACTGGCCCTGCAGTATGCTACGAAAATTGCATCACTTCCGAATCATATTTCATTTAACACCATATTTAGACCTTTTCATACCCCTTTCTTTGATACTCCACCGTGGGCTATATCTCCCCCAAAGATCGATTTCGATCTTACGCAACATAAAAAGAGAGATACTAGCTCGACGGTGTTCCAGTCTCTCTTTAGAGAGTTAAGGTCTAAATATGGTGATTATGCTCCTATTTACACTGATGGTTCTAAAGATGGTGATCGGGTAGCCTCGGCTACTGTAACACCATCTGAGACCATCTCTGTGTGTCTTCCACCTGCTGCTTCAATATTTACAGCTGAGCTCCAGGCCATTCTTCAGGCATTGGAGTTCATTCAATCATCGCATATATTACAGCACATCATCTTTACTGATTCTTTGTCCTCACTTCAAGCAATTAACAATAAACAGCTTGAACACCCATTAGTAGCAGATGTTTATCGTCTGCTACTATCCTACGAGTTCAGCAGCAAAGACGTCGTCTTCTGCTGGCTTTCCAGTCACGTCGATATAAGGGGGAATGATAAAGCAGATTTTGCTGCCAAAGCTGCTTTAGATCTTCCCCAATCACCATTTGTATTACCATTTAACGATTTTAAATCGATAATAAATCATTTTATTTATGACCGCTGGCAGCGGTTTTGGGATCTTGCAGACACAAATAAACTTCATCACATCAAGCCTCTCCTTGGAGATTGGCCTAGCTCCTACATGTCTAACAGGAGAGATGAGGTGGTTTTGTGTCGCTCTCGTATTGGTTAACTTTTTTAACTCACATTTTCATATTAAAGCGAGAGCCTCAACCAGAATGTGAACACTGTCATGTTCCTTTGTCAGTGAAGCACATTTTGATTGAGTGCAAGCATCTCAAAGATACAAGATTACGGTTACCGTTGCCAGTCACTTCAACAGTTGTTTGCCCAACCGGGTCTATATAGTAAAGCGCTAAAAAAAATTAAAAGAGACAAATTTTTATCGAAATTTTAAATTGTATATATCTAATTGTATTTCTCATGTTTTAAATATATATACATAAAGTTTATATTTAGTTTTTTTATTAGTATATATAGATAATGTGATTATGTATTTCTAGTTTGTCTCGTATTGTCATAATATGTTTGGCGCAATATGGCCCGGTTGGAGCTCACGTGCCATTAAACAACATTTCATTCATTCATTCATTCATTACTTTACATTTACCATATTATTGAGGCCTAAATAAATTCCTAATTATTTCTGTCAACTTATTTTTACACCTTTCAATTGCAGAGTATTAGGTCCATGACAACCTGCAATGTTCCCAAAACCGCCTAACCATTTGAGCAAGAAATAACAACTGCTCCCTGACCTAAGCTAGCAGATAATAAGCCAGCAAATCCTGTCGGGTTGACAGTTAGTGATTCCCTGACAATATTGCCCAGTCCTTGCCCCATGGGCAATTTTCGCGTAATCTAGTATTTTTCTAGTAAGATTGGGTGTCTATACTTTTATTGGAAATAACGAGCCGATAAATACTTTGCTGGCAACCCATCTTTAAATCCGCCAGTCTTTATTTGGAATTTGAGACCGGTGCCCCAATGTGTATTTTGTGGTATCTGGATTAAGCCAAACATTTTTTTAAAATAATGTGTAGTTGAATTTGCCTTTCTCTATCAAGTACGGCACATGGATTATTTACTGCATAACCCTCTCAAGTAACCGTAATCGTTTATAAGGTCACCCACCGAAACAATTGACCCGAAATCTTAAAAGGGTTACGTGTCACTATAGGCAGTTTTGGCATTCACGTCCAAACGACTCAATATTTTTAGTTGAAATTTTCAGACAAGGTAAATACACCATTCCCCTATATTTTGGCGTTTTATTTTCATACATTCTCAGATTATTTTTTTTGAGCCTCTGTTTAATTCGGGGTTGTCCCTTTAACATTTTTGTATTTTGAACCCATGTAGATCAAAGATTAAGCATAGGGTGTTTCACTTAACTTGCTGTAAATATAAATTATATTCCACTAAAATAAAAGAGATTATATGTCGACGTCAATTTAGCAATTGCTGGAGATGAGTATAAACCAAACATGCCGCAGCATGGTGTATCACAATTCATATTGGCCTCATACAAATTTAGATTTTCAAAGTAAACAAATAATTTGCTTTTAAATATTCTTAATTTACTATGCAATAAAATATAAGGGGGCTTAACGTCCTACTGTTCTGCTCCGAACTGAGCTAAAAGACGGGCATACGCCACACAGTTTGCTATGAGTTTTTTTTACCGGGCAGTGGCACTATAGATTATCGAATTCCAACTGCCAAATGTACATGCTAATGTATACATTGGACCGGTTATTTTGTCCCATCCGAACGACTAGACAGCTGTCGATGTCAGAACCTCTGCCCTGCACCACTGACAAGGGGACACCACGTCGGAAAATAATTAACTATAAAGTAAATGTTTTAATTCTTTCATTTCGTGCGTAAAATTATACGAAGTGGTCACACCAAATATAAACCCGACAATGCCATTGCCACTTGGTTTCTTACATTTAACTTCTTAGATACTTACGGAGGGTTGGGATGGCCTAGTCGTCTAGAGTGCCGCGCTGTGGTTTCGAGCCCTAGTGTGAGCGTATGTGACATGGAGATAGGGGCGCCTTCTCAACCTCGTGTTTTTCCTCAGGGTACTCCTGTTTCCTCCCACTGCTAAAGACCCCTACGCGCAAGCGAATAGTTGAAATAAAAATTGAAAACCATACGTTAGTCCCAAAATTACCTAGTTTGTGTCGAGTTGACGTTAAACCCCATCTCTCATACTATCTCTCTCTCTCTCTCAGATACTTACGATAGGTAAATGTAAATACAGTAAAGATCCACAAGTTGTTGTTGTTGTTATGGTAACAGGAATGTCGTTATTCAAATAACACAATTTTGATGATTTATCAAAAAATACAGACTGACACATTGTCTCTTGCGAACATTCTATAACACAATTTAAAAAACTACGACTTAACCAAGTACGGATCAACATAGTTGCATCCACAGCAGATCCAGTGACTTTACATAAATGTTTATTTAAATATAAATTTGAAATACCATTACTAAATGTTTGGGGTACGGAAACAAAAAATATGAACAAACAGAATTCTTTTATAAACATATTTCCTCTTTGGTAATAATAAAAATGTTTTAAACTTTGCGAGGTCTCTAATCGCTGAGTTTCTGTCGTTTTAAAGAAAAACTACAGCCCGTCTAATATTAATAGTTCGACCAGTCTTTCTTTTGTCCAGATCTATTAATACGCCAAAAGACAGAATTATCTAATATATACATGTACTTTATCCAATACCTGCCTCGTTCTCAATCAATAATCTTTGTATATTAGTTAATGCTATTTTGACGTATTTAAAGAGACAATTTGCAGAAACAATTTTAGGCCACGCAGTCTGATCTCCTTATTAGAAGGCAACTTTGTTTAGCATTCGTTTTATTTGTGTAAAAAAGCTATTGTGTCTAAAGAGAGAGAGAGGGGGAGAGAGAGAGAGAGAGAGAGTTTAACGTCCACTCAACACAACTAGGTCATTTCGGGACTAACATATGGTTTAATTTTATTTGTGTAAAAAAGCTATTGTGTCTAAAGAAAGAGAGAGACAGAGAGAGAGAGTTTAACGTCCACTCAACACAACTAGGTCATTTCGGGACTAACATATGGTTTAATTTTATTTCAATAATTCGCTTGCACGTAGGGGTCTTTAGCAGTGGGAGGAAACCTAAGTGCCAGGAGGAAACCCACGAAGTTGGGAAAGATGAAGATGAAAAAGATTTAGGGGAATCTTGGCACGTTTGGGACACAGGCGCCTGTAACTTCGACAATATTTCAGAAATTAAAAATCAAACTAAAGTTACGTCAAAGTTCGTAAGCCAGATTATCAAACAGGTGGTCTAATTCCTATTTCTAACTCAGGGGCAGATATAACTCGTCTGAAACCGGTTCTCTTTCAGTAGATATAATAATATACCAAGGTGAGAAACGGGTTGGAATTTATAATTGGGATCAAAGTGCACTACTCTAGATTCCGTCAACCAATGACAATACTCACTAATTTTCGCAAGGTAGACAATCGAGTCTACGATGACGTTTAAAAAGTTTCCACGTGACTTAAAGATGGTCACGTGGATAATTGGTGTATGCGTTGGTTTTTACAAGTACAGTAGGGTTTGATGACCGAATGTTTAGCGCAAGTGCGTTGTATCATAAGGTCTGACATTGATTCAACTGGCGTGATTTCGATTCCTCGGCTGTACAGGGAGTAGGGTCGCCTGTCCAACCTCGTGAGTTTTCTCCAGGTCACCCAGTTTCCCCCCACTGCAAAAAAAAAAAAACGCCTTCGCACAGGCGAATTATGAAAATAAAATTGAACCAAATGTTAGTTCCGAAAAGACTTAGTTTTTGTCGAGTGGACGTTAAAACCCGTTTTTCTCTCTCTTTTGCTCCCTTCAAAAGAGGAATTTACTCAGTTGCACATTGCGACAAATTATACTTATTCATCGATACGTAAAAACAAATTTGGCTTTATACAACACCAAATCCAATGTTTACGCGCGTTTATTATTAAATTAAATACTCCTCATTATTTCCTTTGACTTAGTAAGTAAAAACAAATATGGCTTAATACAGCACCAAACCCAATGTTGACGCTAGCTTTTTGACAAACACAATTGTTGATATATTAAGCGCGTTTGTTCATTACATTATTAAATACATTAATGCTCGTCCTTTCCTTTGAATTAGTAAGTAAATACAAATGTAACGCCAAACCTAATGTTAACGATATTATTTTTGACAAACAAAATTATTGATATATTTTCATTTCCTTTGATCTTTACGGTGGTTGTGGTTCTTTGTGTGTTTAATGAACTACTGTTTGTACATATCTCTAATTTGTATATAATAACATGTGTTTGTGTATACATAAGACGAACTAGTAACACACAGAGAGAGAAATGGGGTTTAACATCCACTCAACACAACTAGGCCATTTGTTGGTCGAAAAATTTTACGGAATTTACCCATGGGTCCCCCTTTATCAATGGTACGGGACAGAGGGTCTGGCAAGGGACATTGTAACGTCAATCGAGTGGGACGAAAAACCGAGATTCCGTATACACATTAGCGTGCACGTAAAAGATCCCTCGGCAGTTGGAATTCGATATAAGAGTAGGCTGTATCGCCGCTGACCGGGCAAAATTGTATGGAATATGCTCGCCTTCCATTAGCCCAGGTTAGGTGCAGAAGAGTAGGACGTTAAACCCCATTTCACTTCGTATCGAGTCACTGAACCTTCGCGGCTCCCCGTGTCGATAAACAACATCCTCTCCTGTTACGGATATACCGATCGATATTAGCTGAATTAAGTTATTATCAAAATATTGGTATTACATCATATTTCACACAATTAGCTAAATCATATACATTTATGCATGATATTTTCTCTTATATCCAGCTTGTTTAAAATATGGAAGAGTTTTGGTGCCGATGTCTGTTTGAACAAACTGGTCTGATGTGTCGTTTATTTACAATGGATCATGGTTTAGGCTTACATAATCAAGGACTACGTGCCTTTTCGGGGATTGGGTGGCGTTTTTTTGTACTTTCGATGGCCAACAACTACATGAAGATCTGAACTAGTGGGAAGTCGCATTAGAGGTCATACGAGAGGATTTTGACCTTATGACGTCACACATTGATTAATCAATCAGCATTGACGTTCCTAGTGGTTTAACCACAGTTCCTTGCATCGCACGTCAAGAACTCGCCGCAACAGACCATAACATTGGCTAATTCCTCACATCAACCGGATGGCTTGTTATGTACAACAACCCTTCCAGATGCTGGTGTAGTGAAGACAATTAAAACGAAATTTTGAACTATAAAAAACGAAACGAAATATGATATGCGTTTTAATCAGAACGGGTCTTTCTCGATCACTGCATTGGCCGAGAAAGCTCATCTCGATTTTCCGGCGTGATTTCCCCTTGATGCAGAAGGAGGGCCTGACAAGGACAGCTGCCTAGTCGTTCAGATGGGACGAAAAACCGAGGTCACTTAAGCGTAGGACGTTAAACCCCCATTTCATTCACTATTTGTTTGTAGGGTTATATTTGTTCACTGGGGTGAATAAAAGCAGAAACACATTGCTCACATACGAACAATTTGCAGCTCCCCAATTGCGATATCACTTCGATATAAGCGGACGTCAAATAAAGCTATTTGACAAAACTTACGTGACGTGAAATGAAATGGGGTTTAACGTCCTACTGTTCTGTTCCTCAATTGCGATATCACTTCGGTAGAAGCGGACGTCAAATAAAGCTATTTGACAAAACTTACGTGACGTGAAATGAAATGGGGTTTAACGTCCTACTGTTCTGTTCCGAACTGGGCTAATGGAGTCGTGCATACGCCATATGGTGTGCTATGAGGGAAATTTTGCCCGGGCAGCGGCACTTCGGCCTACTCGTTTACGTGCACGCCAATATGTACACGGGAACTCGGTTTTTTTCGTCCCATCCGCACGGCTAGACAGCTGTCCGTGATGTGTACAAGGCTTGAGCTTGTTTTGTTTTGTTGACATTTTTGGTGTGTTTATTTAAGGCGTTGTTTTAATAACACAACTCACGGCATACAATCCAGAATATTTTTCTCTGTATTAAAATCCGAGACATTCCGGGTGGGGATCCCCAACCCTGCTCATCTACGTTTTTTTTTTCGTAAAACAACACTTTTATGAGAAAAGTGCAAACATCGAGTGCTTTATCCTTTATCATCAGATGGTGGGACGGGGTAGGCACTCCAACCGTGAGATATCTTAATTAATGCTTTGCATCAATGAAATTGCGCAATTTCATTTTATCGTATTCATCCAAAATTCAAAAGCTCAATGTATATATATATATATATATATATTAAAGTAGATAAAGTACAAGTACTTCTTTGTTTACGGTAGATAAATGCATTAATAAATAAAAAAAACCCCACCAAATTGAAGATAGAGACCATGTATTTCTGAAACAATATCAAGGCCGGGGGGGGGGGGGGGACATTATATCGGGAGCTTGGCAAAACCCCTCCTGCAAAAATTCCTGGATCCGCCCCTATCATTCTAGTCGATTGATCAGACGCCCTATGCTCAATATCTGCATGATTACAAGACACGTTCAGAAATTATTCCATCAAACAAATTGATCGTTTGGCATCTCAAGGTAAAATGTACTATTAACACGTAGCCATCACAATCAATGATATAGATAACGTCATAGAAGGCCAATAAAAACAATGGTAAAAAGAGAGAGAGAGAGAGAGAGAGAGAGAGAGAGAGAGAGGGGGAGGGAGGGAGGGAGAGAGGGAGAAATGGGACTAACATATGGTTTAATTTTATTTCAATAATTCGGTTGCGCGTGGGGGTCTTTAGCAGTGGGAGGAAACCAGAGAGAGGGGGAGTGAAAGAGAGAAAAAGAAAGAGAGAGAACAAAAATAAAGAGAGCGAGAGAGAGATGGGACAGAGAGAGAGAGAGGGGGAGAGACGGGGAGACAGAAAAGAGACAGAGAGGGGAGAGAATGATGACTAGTTCCAGAAATAAAGGGAGAGAGGTAGGGTTTAACGTCAACTCGACACAAATAAACTAGGTAATTTGGGGACTAACATATGGTTCAATTTGATGTCAATTCATTTGCGCGTAGGGGTCTTTGGCAGTGGGATGAAACCGAGTGACCCGGAGGAAACCCACAAGGTTCGACCACAGGTGCCTGTAACGTGGAAAATATTTTAAAATTAACATTTGGCCTAAGCTATATGACTATGGGCAAATGGCATGCCTGAAACCGATTCTCTTTCAGTCGATATAATGAAAGAGAATAGACAGGCAAGTTCGTTGTCCTTGGTTGTAACAGACTTTAGACAGTACACTTAGTCATATTATAGGTCACTGACCGCGGAAACCGGACGGGGGTTCCGGGGACTCTCTTCGGGGACAATTTTGAAAACCGAACCCCAAATATGCGATTTGGTGGCATATCTGATTACAATCTCTGTCAAATAATATATCTCATAAATCGATTAATTTAGGCCAAATCCCAGACCTGCAAGTAATTACAAACATCAACCTGGCGTATCCCCCCACACAGGGTGCATGTGACTTAATAATTAGTAAATTTGTGTCGGGTGAATCCGATGGAATTTGGAATCCCCATTGCAAGATTCCGAATCCGGCCCACACCCAGCACATCCGGTCCAGAACATAATCATATTCGGCCCATGGCCGGTCCAATACCCCCCACCCACATATAATGTTCAGCAGAAAAAGGGTTTTAGACGCTTTGGACAAAAAAAATTATTTTAATTTTTTGTCCGATCGCCCAATAGCCCAACCCGCCTACAGGGAATTGAAACCACGCCAGTTGACTCAATGACAGCCCCGGTGATACAGCGCGCTGATCCTGACCATCCCGCCATACAACCGAACGGCATGAAATAAGATCAGTTCCCGTACCGACCCCACCCCCTTCCGTGTACTCCAGACTTTAAGATTCCTGTATTGTTAATTATGCTCTCTCGATGGCCTTTAGTCGTACAGGTAAATACAAGCGACATTCGATCTATGAAAAAACGAAAGGAAATGTGATCTGTAGTTTAACTAGAATGGAGAAATGAATCAATGGGAGTTTACTGATTATTCCCGGGAAAGATAATACGAACAAGAAGAAATCGGTTTGTATAAAGATTTTTTTATTATAAATAAATAATATACTTCTATATAAACAATAATAAGAAACTATTGGTCTTATGAGCCGTAAAAACTATATTTACGAATTCGGTTAATAAATTACAATTTGTTAAACATTACAATATACAAAATATTTTCTAACGATGCAATATAATAAAGGGGATATTTGTCTTCTCTACAATTATATAAGAAACTATTGGTCATATGAGCGTAAAAATTATATTACAATTTGTTAAACATTACAAAATACTTTCTGAAGAAGCATTATGGTTGCAGAATTTTTAATAAGAAGCTATTGGTCTTACGAGCGTAAAAACTATATATACGAATTCATTTCATAAATTACAATTTGTTAAACATTACAAAATACTTTTTAAAGAAACATACAAAATACTTTATAAAGAAACGTTATGGCTGTAGCATTTTTAATAAAGGAGATGATATGTTCTTTAAAATTTAATAAGTATGATTATTATATACATTGTCTTATATACGGATAAATAAATATGTACACATATAAATAAAACAGTTAAATTCAACTTGTTATCAATTCAATTGATGTTTTAGTGCCAAGGTGTATCCCTTCGTTAAAGCAGCTGGGTCCTGTTTCTCGAAATCTTAACTTAAGACACAAGTCCAAATGTTTAGTAGATACATGTACTTTAAGTTTGATTGGCTAAGCACTAAAATCAATCAAATTACTAAAAAAATCGATTTTATCTTAGTTAAGATTTGTAAAACGGGTCCCACGTCGTCCTTTGAGGGATTCTAAATCCTATATAAACAATATCCTGATCCGGATAAGCGACTTTAAGGCAATGTGTTTGTTAAACTTAATCAAACTTGTCGTTTGACAGTTCACATCCCATACCCCGAATCATGTTTTGAAAACTATTTAAATACATTTATCTAGATACCCATGTGGTCTCTTCGTGACTATTGACTTGATTTAGATTTAATAGTGAAGATGGTTCGTAAGTGATGACTGTTGATGACCGTTTTAACGCAGGCGTCAATGACGTTTGGGAATGGAAGTTTGTCGGGCAATGTCTCCGCACCTGCTCGAAGAGGATCAAAACTTAACATGGTATCACATTCGGAATCATTTCGTTTCTTTCCACCGATGATTATAGCTTTTCCATTCAGCTGAACAGCTCCAAAATGCACACGTCCGAAATTTTCGATTTTCCCAACCGTGCGACAGCCTGCATCTTCTGAGAATTCGATGACGTCACCATCCGTTGTTATTATATAAACTTGACCATCGCAGCAGACTGTGCGCGTGAGACGACAAGCAAATGGTAGATCAGCAAAGAGAGTTGATTGGCCGATTCTGGTATCAAAATACTGTATAGCCGGTGTGTTGCGATTGTTCCTTTGGGCCCCTCCAAATGTGTAGATCTTTTCTCCAATAACAGCAGACGACACCATCTCCACGGGTACTGGTAATTCTCCCGCCGTCGTCCATTTTCCGGTATTGATGTTGTATTTCTCGATGGAGTTGAGGACTTTGTTTCCTTGTGGAAGGTTTCTATTATAACCGCCTAAAACATAGACGGAATCTCGTGCAGCTACCATACCGTGTCGGGATCGCCCTTGAGCCATCTGTTCACACTCCCTCCAATCATTGCTCTCGCTGTTATACTTCAACATCTTCGGCCATTTCCGGCTTCCTCCGGACAGGTAAATATTATTGGCGTAGGTTGTGGCGGAGAACTCCACTCCGGGATCATATGGAAGTGGAGCGAGGGAGAACCATCTCTTTTGTCGAGTGCTGAAACAGATGATCTCCGTTGGTTTCATCTGAGTTGATCCTCCTGTCAAAACAACGATCACCTCCTCCAGGTCGTAACTGTTTCTGAAAGACGTTCGCTTGGACGTGAATTCCTGGCGCCTTGAGGGTAACATATGATACCGCTTTGCTTCCTCCATCATCATCCTGCAGACCATGTCTTCTTTCAGGAGTCCCTTCTGCTGACTTATTGTCAGGAGATATTCCGGACTCACCAGTGGGAACCTCAGGTGCTCAATGATGGAGCTCAGGTGAACACTACGATTGTCTGGATCCAATGAAATCCACCTGAATACAGATTCACACACCAGCTCTTCGTTGGGAACAACCAGATCATCATCTTTGATTACAGCTATCAGTTCATCCACATCGATGTCCTTGAAGTCGTCTGTTTTGATCAAATCTAGAAAATTGTCCAGGATCAACGGCCATGCGCGTGATTCCAACTCCTCGCAGCCGTGGGTTCTACCAAGACGCCACATTCTGATGCAGTTTTGCGGGGTCAAGTTTTCGGACAGGAACTCGGCGCATCTGCTTATAAGGCCTTTGACTTGAAGCGTAGTTGCTGCACGAAGGAGACTCTCTGCATTCTCATCACAGACAACATCTCGACCTGTGTAAATGAAAGTCAGAATGCTATCGAAGGTTGTAACATCAATGTTTAAAAGAGTCAAAACTCCATCTGGGTTGTCCCGCATCCCGGTGGAATAGGTTGCGTCGAAGTGTGGTGACATCGCAGAGAGGATTGCTCGGTGACATCGGAATCGTTTGTTCTGAACCACGATGGTTGTGTCGGAGAAATGACCACTGTTCCATAGATATTTTACACCTTCCGCTATGGTTTCTAGGTATTTCTGGTGCCAACTCATCTTGGGATGTATTTGGTATGGACGTCAAACCTGTAATATAGAAAATGGAATGATGTATTTATGGACATTTTTAAATTGGTATTCTAAAATAGAAAATGGAATGATGTTTTTATGGACATTTTTAAATTGGTATTCTAGTTTGAGTCGCACGATCTTGATATTTTCAACCACAGATTTTTAAATTTCAATTCCTGTATATCCTATTCTGAATTACCCATTATCCGGACACGTCGCGCACTTAGACAGTCAAAAATTCATGGGATTAAATAAAAAATTGAAGATTCTATTTTTCAAATAATTTGGAATTTAAACGAAACCTAGAAATGCGGATCAAATCCAATATGCACTCAGATAGCCTTGCAAAGAAAATGGCAAAAAAAGATATTTAAATATTTGCTTTCGTCATATGTGGGTGTTTTATACTTTAATAATATTGACATCGATTTAATGGTTTTACTTCATATACTAGTAAGCTAGTATCAACTTTGATGTCCACAGGAAAGACAAAGGGGGGAGAGGTCAACAACGAAGTTTGTAGACAAAAAAAACATTGGTGCTAATAAATTATTAACCGGTATGAGTTAGATCGAAAAATATTTCTTACAAGTACTTGCCCGTGAATGAAGGGGATATTTGAAAAGAAATATCAATTTGTTATTATTAAAGTAAAATTGTAATAAAATCGTTAACACGCATGTTTACAAGTCTTCAATAAATAGTGGTCATATAATAAATAAATTTCGAATCCATAATGTTTAGTTGATCTATAAAATATGCCATGTTTCGATTTATAGATAGCACAGTGACCGGGATAGATGAACATTACCGTCAATGAGTAAAAATGGTATGTAACATGTCACGCCGTTCGCTTTCAGTCCTAGAAGATACTTTCAACATACGATAATTCAAAACTACTTTGGAAGTCGATATAAGAGTCGGTCCTAACGCTGCTGCCCGGACAAAATTTCACTCATAGTACATACACTGTATGACTTATGCCCATCTTAGAGCGATATATATGTTAACATCTTGTTAAATAAAATAATCATTTACCTCCAATGAAAGGATCTCTTAAAGCAGAGAACTGGTTGAAGCTCGCACCTTGCTAGGAAGACGGACAGTGTGGCCTTTTGTTGAAAACCAAGGGAATTCTATCCGATCTAGGTAACCATGGGAGAGAGTTGCTGGTCACGTGAGGATTAAAAAGAGCAGGGATTAAGAGGATTATCGAATTACCGATAATTCTAAAGCGATAAACCGTTAAGTCAAATGGTCCGCTAAAATCACCCTGTATTGACTGTATTAATTACGCGGTTAAAAAACATTTTTTTTATTTTTTCTCGTTTTTGGAAGGTGGCCGGGAGATCAGGGGTTGTATCGCAGTGTGAGTCTTTAACGTTCCTCGTGTATTTACACACCGATTTTCAGTCTTCGTCAGTGGTGCGTGACGGGGGACTTTTCAAGGATGGGATGGTACGAAAAACAAGCTCTCGGGTATACCTTCGGCAGTTTGTTACAGGGTTGCAGCTGTTTGTGGGACGCGTGCGCGTTGTATCATAAGGTCTGTCATTGGGTCAACTGGCTTGGTTTCGACTTCCCGGTTGAACGTCACAAGTAGTAGGATCGCCTGTCCAATCTCGTGGGTTGGTGTAGAAATAAACCCCAAATTCATTTAATTTTTCTTTCCCCAAAGAAGACATAAATAAAATGAATTTCGATATGAAAATGTAATAAAAAGAGAAAAAATAAAGCAAAGGGGGCCATGGTGTCGGTGATTTTTAAAAAAGAGATATGAATAATTTCAATACCTAAATAAATCTTGTTTTGGGTGATATCGGCCATTTTTAAAAAAAGGTATGAAAAATTTAAATAAATTTTGTCTTGGGTCGTTAAAAAAAAGGATGAAGAATTTTAATACATTAATAAATTTTGTCTTGGGTCAAACTGTATTGTTAATTTTTTTAATAAAATATTCGTAATCTGATGAAACATTAAAAGGATAGGTAGATTTCTGGGGTGGCGATTAGCTCATTATACCTGTATTAATTAGGATTAAAAGATTAGTATGACCGTAGTTAACCAATTAACCCTTAGTAAACAAACTAAACATGGTATATTCTATTGGTTACATGGTTGATAATATGATCAGGTATAACCTATTATTCCCGTATAACACAAATTGTAATTTAATACTCGCTTCCCATACTCGCTATTGGGCATTAAATAAAATTTAACATAACGAATTACGAATGATGAAATGAAACGAAGCGGTGTTTTTAACATGATAGAAGTTTTGATCATATATAATATAATCTATTATTCCTAGATAAATTATATTCTAACACTTGCATCCCATACATGATATTAGGCATTAAATGAAATAAAATGAAATGAATGGGGTTTAACTTCCTACTGTTCTGCTCCGATGGGCATTCCAACTGTCGAGGGATCTTTACGTGCACACAAGGGCAACTGTGTAGTCTTTCGGATGGGACCTTGTACATCTTGGAGTGAACGTAAAATATCCCTTACTAGTTGGCAGTCAATATAATGAATTAATGAAATGGGGTTTAACGTCCTACGCTTCTGCAGGCAGTCAATATAAGAGTCGACCGTAGAGCCGCTGTCCGAGCGGAATTCCCCTCTAAACACACTGCCATTCGAACAACCAGACAGTTGTCCTTGTCAGACCCCCGTCCTGCATCACTGATAAGGGAGAACCACACCGTAAAATCTAGATAAACTTTCTCGGTCAATCCAGGGACCGAGCACCCGACCTCCGGGCTAGCGAGCCAGCGTCTTACCCACTTAGACATCATGGCTCCAGACATTAAATGAATAGAATAATGTTGAACATAACGAATTACGGATGATGACATAAAACGAATCTTGGTTTTTAACATTTTACTTTTCTTTACGAATCTTGGTTTTCAACATTTAAATTTTCTTTGCCAGCCGGGTTAAGCCATAGTGTTCTTATACGGACATATTGCTCGGGTAGCGGTTCTGTGGCCGTTTCTTATTCTGATTCTCCATTTATAGGTGAGACAGAGAAATTGGGTTTAATGTCCACTCGACACAAACCAGGTCATTTCGGGACTAACATATGGTTTAATTTATTTCAATAATTCGCTTGCACGTAGGGGTCTTTAGCAATGGAGGGAAATCCGGAGGACCTGGAGAAAACCCACGAGGTTAGGTGATTTTTAAGGTTGTACCAATAATATATACGGGACTGAGCGTCCTGCATCACAGCAAATGGCGAGATGATTTCGCTAAAGCAGTTACAGCTGTTTTTCAACTGTATTTTACAAATGTTGATTCCACAAAAATATCTGTTTTTGGTCCACAGACAGAGTAATATTGAAATGAAGTAAAATGGGGTTAAACGCCTTAGTGTTTTGGCCCGACTGGGATAATGAAGACGGCATACGCCACGCAGTGTGCTATGAGAGGAATTTAGCTGGGGCAGCGGCGCCACGCAGTGTGCTATGAGAGGAATTTAGCTGGGGCAGCGGCGCCACGCAGTGTGCTATGAGAGGAATTTAGCTGGGGCAGCGGCGCTACGGCCTACATTATGTGTTAATATGAATGTAAATTCAGAATGATGTCAGAAGACCATCTTTATAATATAATGTTCTAGTGATCTAGAGTGCCGCGCTTCGACCTCTAGCTAGCCGACCACCTCTGACTTGCGGCTGTGGTTTCGAGTCTTGGTGTGAGCGTATGTGGCATGGAGATAGGGACGTTAAACCCCATTTCTCTCTCTCTCTCCCCCTCTCTCTCCCATTTGTCTAAAGATTCAAATAAACCAACCGGCTAGTTTCTTTAACTATGAAATTTATTGAGATTAAAAGTCTTATTTCTTTGTCTGTTCAAAACTATGGGATTTATTGATTTTACCAGACGATAGACATGCGATTAATTTTAAAACACGACTGACACAATAATATGCAATTTAGAAATGGGATTAATATTAAGATAAAATTAGCAAAAATGAAATGTCAATCGAGTTGAATATAATTATGGATACCATCTATATTAAACTTTCATTAAAACACAACAATGAAAAGGGATCATATTGGCTTGGCCTGTTTCCCAATCCTAATATTCAATAAAATATTGTTTAGAAAAAATAAATTATTCGAAATCACTATCAATGATTTTGATTTCCAAGCGGAAAGCTAAATCTGTCTATTGCAGGTCTTTCTTTTGGCCTGAAATGTTATCTCAATTACTACTTGATGCCATCCCTAACCTGTGATATTTAGCCGATTGGAATACATTTTTTGAAAAATATAAAAATCATTAAATGGATAATCGGAACTTGTTTTTTTCGCACCGACTAATAATGATGACCGAGGCTAGCCTAAAATCCCTAACCTAGTATCTCGGTTCAGAGTGGAGCAATTTGACTGAAATTTTCAACAGCTTCTATTAACGTTATCTAGTTTTAACTGTTATAGCAAGAACGGTCCACTCTTTATCTGACCTTCCATAATAAATATTTGATCTTGTTTTATCATAGTTGTTAACTATTATAGCAAGAACGGTCCACTCTTTATCTAACCTTCCATAATAAATCTTTAAGAGTCCATTAAAACACGTCAATGCAATAAAAATGATTATTGAAAATCGCGATCAATAATTATTTTTTGTAAACGAAAAATTTGACCTATCTGTGCTCCTATTAACCTAGGCTTACTTTTTGGATGAATCGGTCTTTGGAAAAATCAATCCACGTGCGGGGTTATATCCCTAAGACAAAAATTGATATTTTGGATTCGGAGTTCGTAAGAAGACCGCCAACACCCTATGACACCAGAATCAGATGTGAATACAATTGGCTAGGGCAAGAATTGGGAACTGGGTCTGAATCTCGCGTTCAGCTTCATTGTGTGCTTCGGGCTATATTCGCTGTAGTTCGACGTTTTGACTAGGCCAAGTAAGGGTAATAATTGCAAATTAGCGAACCGCAATCAGATTCGGACTTCATGGATATAAAGCCACATGGTTTAATGGTCGAGAGAGACATTAAGTAATATATTGAAAACACGCTTGAGATCATTAAGCAATTGAAAATACAGACACTCGAGATCATTAAGCAATTAAAAAATACAGACACTCGCACGTGTTTTGCAATGAGATACGTCACACGGATCCGAAATTTGAACTAGTATAACTAGTATAAATAACGTTCACTTGGCACGTTGCCCTAGAGCTGGACTACACGTTGCTCGTACCATTATGTACGCCAACATGAAAGGATGACGTCACATCTGTATTTTAAATTGGTAAGGCCCTGTATCCATAGGCTGTTCCCTTGTGGCGTGTTCCCTTGTGGCGTTGTGACCTTGTTCCCCGACCCTGTACCAGGCCCGTAGCCAGGAAGTTGTTTTGGGGGGGGGGGGGGGGGGGGGGGCAAAGATGTTTTCGGGAGGGCCAACTAGCATGGGCATCTGCATGAATTTTGCGGTAAAGGCCAATTGTCTTGTGATATTGGAGGGGGGGGGGGGGGGGCAAGACTCAGTAGTTGCCCCCCCCCCCCCTCCGTGCCGCCCCTGGCTACGGGCCTGCCCTGTACCCGCCCGTATCCATAGGATGTTCCCTTGTGGCGTGTGCAATGTACGATGGAAAGATAGGTAAAAGAAAAGTCTACACACGAACGTTGATGAGAAAGCAAATTAAAGGACCTAAGTCCGTAACTCAAAATCCTCCAAAATCGTCGACATCGAAAACACGAATTATTGGTCAATTTAAATCAACATTGCTGATGTAAACTTACCGGGAAAAGATGAGCTTCTGATATCCGATATTTAAGATAAAATATTTTTTTAACATTGGTACACGAATCGTGTACCATAATACGCTTCAGCTCCAGTTGTATTGAGAGACTCGAGGGACGAGGCTAGACACATTGCAGTAAGTCAGACGGAGTTAGTAGACTGGAATAACTAGACGCTCGACTTTTGCACATGATTGACATTGTTGGCTTATTTCGCCAAACATAACTGATTTGAAATTGGAGTAAACACGGAAACCATTGAATGTAAATCAGTTTATATACATTCATATTACAGTATTATATGCGTTGCGAATCACTTTTATGAATTTCTAGGCCCAAAATGTTAGCGATTTAGCTCCTTTAACACAAGACACAACTATCATTATACGAACCGTCTTTTTTTTTATTGATATATTGATAGCTCGACGATGAACTCAACTACTGAAAATCGGAAGGATGAGGAGGATGCCGCTATTGTATTCAGTGTCGGATTAACCTCGTGGGGGTATAATAATAATAATCGTGTCAATTTACAAGGGTAGCAAATTAGGCCTGAGGCCTTTTTCTAATTTGGCCCTTGGCACAGATCGTGCGAATGATTTCGATCATTACTGCAGGAAGAAACCGAAGAACTCGGGGGAAACCTGCCTGATCGGACGGGAGACCGTATATCCCTCTCACTTAAAACGATAAAGTTCATGGGGTGGGGGACATACCAACTGTGCGGGAGCCCCATTGTCGTTTGTTCAAATTATTCGTACTGATCGCGGATCGTACAACTATGTACTTCGCCCCTTGAGTGTCTGGGGTGTATTCCTTCAGGATTTCTTTCTTTTAAATTAGGATTAATTTCAGTGTATCTGAGACAATAATATTGGCCAGCGATTTCATTGACGTTTTGAATTCGTTGACAAATTGGGTATTGTTTCCATTTACTTTATGCTAGTGAAATCCGGGATAAATATTAGTATGACCCAGAACTGGGGGGGGGGGGCTTATATGTGGGGAGCCCGGGACATTTTTCCTACTATGCCCCCTCCCCTCCCTGATCAGGTACTGATTGCATTTATTTTCCTCCTGGGTGCTCATCTCAGAAGATAACATGTCTTCAGACAAGGCCCACGGTGCTGGGTCCGGCCATTTTTTGGAACTCGCAATGGTCTGGGTGAATTTCACACAAGTTTCCATACAATACCGCACTCGTAATAACGTGTTCCCTCTAGTGCAGCTGAAAAGGAATTGACATGTTCATTGTCTGTGTTCCCGGTCACAAGCCACATGTTCCGTGCACGAGGCCACATGTTCCCTGGGAACATCCTATGGGAACAGGCACGTTAAAAAACAGTGGTTCATTGTTCTTGTGGCGCGTCACAAGGGAACAAGGGAACACGCCACAAGGGAACAGCCTATGGATACAGATCCTTACTTTACCTAACTTAGTGAGCACAAGCAAGTCTGTGCGTGCAGGAGGATGAGATGATGGTAATATCGGTACACATTAAATAAATAGATAAGTAGCCTGTCAACGAACCAGTCGTCCGAGAAGTCTACAAATATTGTCGTATAATTATTCATTCTGGTGTAGGTGGGGATCAAGTGTGAGTAACAAACCATAAAGTAATTATACGAAATAAACCAAATTTGATTGACTACTAGTTCTTCCTTGTGCTAACATTTACAAAACATGTCACTGTAATCAAATGACTGATGGCTTGTTTGTCTCATGAACATAAAACGCTATGTATCAATCCATTGGCTTGTTTGTCTCATCAAAATGAAACATAATACATCAATCAATTGACTCGTTCGCCTAATGAGAATAACCAATCAATTGGTTTGTTGTCTTATGAACTTTGAAGACGGTGTTTCAATCAACGGGCTTTTTGGTGTCATGATAATAAAACATTATGTTATCAAACATTTGACTTTTTGGACTCATGGTAATAAAACATTATGTATCAATCAATAGGCTTGTTCGTCCCATGAAAATCTATCAAAAATAGAGTTAGCCTACAAAGTATCTATAAGATTATAAAATTGAGTAAGGGCAATAACTCTGAAATCAATTCTGGGGGTTTTCATCACATGAACAAAACTATGTGTACAAATGAAAGGATAACTTTGGGCTCTACTGGAGTGCACGCACAATTTGTCAAATCAATCAGGGGCCGTAACTCTGGCATTAATTCTTCATAATCATTGAAAAAAAATAGTATTCTTCATCTCGTGCACTTAACTGTGGTCAACGGACAGGGCTATATTGTAGATGTATAAAAACCAACAAGATAGAGAGTGATAGAGAAATGAGGTTTTACGTCCACTTGACACAAACTAGGTCATTTTTGGACTAAGATATGGTTCAATTTTATTTCAATAATTGCTTGTGCATAGGGGTCTTACGCAGTGGAAGGACCCGGAGAAAACCCACGAGATTGGACAGGCTACTCCTTGTCACATACAACCCGGGAATCGAAACGTCAGTTAACTTAATGCGGGTGTTATGATAAAAAGCACACCTGCTAACCATTCGACCATCTCGTACCTCCTATATGGTCAATGAACAGGGCTATATTATGTAGATGTATAAAAATCAACAAATTCTATCTGATATTACATATTTTAATATGTTATTCTGTGTACATTTCATGTACTCATATTATGATATGACAGATAATAAAACAAATCAACAAAGAAACAAACAATAATCATTATATATAATAAGTATAATATTTATCTTAAAGATGGCCGACTTCTCATTTATAGTTTTTTTTAGGTAAAAATCTAAAAATATTGCATGGTTAATCACGTCCCCCCATTATGACGTAGTATATATTTCTTCTCTAATATGTATTAAGTTATAATTCATAATCTCCATAATGAAAGAAATTGGTCAAGAAAAATACAAGCTTAATTAAAAGTGGCAGTAATATGATTATGGCGCCTCTATATTCACAAAAATGTTAAAAAATCTCATTAATCACTATCCACTGGATCGAATGAATCGGGCTAAACCATACAGTATCATTAAAGTTTAATGAATCAGGCCCGGATCCAGGATATTTTCGAGGGGGGGGCCATACATTGTAACAAATGGTAATCTTTAGAGTGCCGCATGCATTAGTGGTTTGGTGTAATCCCCAGAGCCTTTGTCACATTGCCTGGGGCCTGTTTCACGAAATTTTAACTAAGATAAAATCCGATTTTAGTAATTCGATTGGATAGTATTAGATTGATTTTAGCGCTTAGCCAATCAGATTTAAGTATGTACTAAAATTTGGATTTTATCTTAAGTTAAAATTTCGTGAAACAGGCCCCAGGGCAGAGACAATGCTAAAATCAGTTTAAAAATGAATTAAAAAGCAGATACACAAGTCTCGCCAGGGCTAAGAGCCCCCTGGATCCTAGCCTGTGAATAAACTGAACTAAATTGTCTTTATATTCCTGTTATTTAAATAAAATATATTGATAAAGTGATATACCATTGAACAGAAACCACAATTCACACCAGTGGAAATTATGCAATTGTATAAGATTCCTTGTTCTACAAATCTATCATTAAACATTCCATGCCTTTGGTTAATGTGGAAATATAGTCATTAAACTTAATTTCAAATAAGTCAACTTCCACTTCATAAAGAGTTTTTGTTCTTCAAATTACACTTTAAAGAGCACAAACAGTAGGCTACTGGAATTTGAGAAAAATTATTTTACACTGCATGAAGAAGAATTTTTTTTTAACAAATTTAACCAAGAAACCAAGCCATCTTGGAATTTGTCAATCGATGCACAATTGTCCAAGGAACAAACATTCCAAGCTTTATATTGGATCATATTTGAATTTGCTGAATCTTGGTGGAGTCTTGTTGAAGAAAAGAAACCCCAAGAGAAAGATCAACAACTAGAAGAGCAAGATAAGAAGTTCTTGGTGTACAGTTACTAATACAAAATGTCCTGGGGTCTTATTCAACAAAATTTAAACTAAAATATTTTAAGAATACAGCTTTCTCATTAACCAAGCACTAAAATATGTTCTACAATTTTAGTGCTCAGCCAATGAACTGTCAGTATTCTTAACTATTATAGTTTAGATCTTCATAATTTCCCTGCTCATAATTTGTTAAATTAGAGAAAAGCCCTAAGCATCATTCGGCAAACCCCAACAGATTCCAGTATCGTGCATCTAGCTGTAGGGTACCGGAATCTGCCAAGTTTGGCGAGTGCCCTTAGCATGTGTTTGTAAACTGTGTATAGATACAGGGAGATAACTCCGGCTAGTAACACTGTAACCCAGGACCCTGTTCCACGAAATCTTAACTAAGATAAAAATTCAAATTTTAGTAATTTGATTGGATAATATTAGATTGATTTTAGTGCTTAGCCAATCATAATAGAAGTATCTACTAAAATTTGGATTTTTTTTTAATTAAGATTTTGGGAAACAGGGCCCAGGTATCATTTAATCTTGGGTATTTAGCACTAATTTCTATATTGGAAACTCATTATCAATATTAATGTGAAAGAAATTAGTGCTAGATACACAAGATTAAATGATACCTGGGTTACAGTGATACTAGTTGGAGTTAACCCGGATATCAATTAATCTTGTGTATCTAGCACTAATTTCTTTCACATTCATTTTGATAATGAGTGCTACTTACACCAGATTAAATGATACAGTGTTACTAAGTCAATCTGGTTAATTATTACACATAGATGTTTTACCCCTGGGTATAGGAAATAACTCTACAAAAAAAATCTATAGACTCATTCATCAAGTATGCAACCCTGATAATATACATGTATATTAATGACAATCATAAATAATACTGGATGACCACATTCCAATAAACAACATGATGAGTTAAATGTAGTTTCCCCTTGAAGTGGTGTTTGCCCCAGTAGTGATTCCTTGACAAAATATAAACACAAAAATAAAAACCTCCCTCCCCTCCCACCAGACTTTGAGAAGGGGGGGATGTAATGTCCACTCGTCACAAACTAGGTCATTTTGGGACTGAGATATGGTTAATTTTTATTTTAATAATTTGCTTGTGGTAGGGGTCTTTACAGTTGGAGGAAATTGGAGAAACCCACAGAAAACCCACAACCCTACTATTTGTCACGTACAACCAGGGCATCAAAACCACACCAGTTGACTCAATGACAGACCTTATGTTACAGAGGGCACATGCTAACCATACACAACCCCCTCCCACTAAATGTCTAAGAACCAGTATAAGTATTTGTATGGCCATAAAAGAGTACAATAAATGTGTAGTTCAATAAAACATAAGATATCACAGACATAAAGAACAACTATCATAAAACTGGTACCAATAACTAATCAAAAATAACATTTCTACTTTAAAAACAACAAAGATTCCATCTTTTCACTATGTTTTTACCCCGATTTAAAAACCATTTTATCAATTTTAGTGTTTACAAATACGCTAACTGTATTTAATAGTACCAATGTCTCAACAGTAATTCTCTTGTTTATTATAGTACATGTATATAGAAATTATGTTCATTATAGTTCATATCAGAGCAGTGATATTTTTATAAATTATGTTTTGAGTTCTTTGGTAATTGGTACCCCCGACCCCACCCCACCATGTATGAAGGTAGATCAAATTGAATGTATGTTTTTATAAATTTCTTTGGAGGTAGGAGAATACGTGTACATAAAATATATTATTAGGTTTCATATTAAAGTTATTTAAAATAATAGTTTTGTTTTACAACTTTACCCCGAAAAAGTTAAAGTGGATGACATTCTCCTTTAAACTGCCCATAATATAAAATAGAGTAGTGACTTTCTCCTTTAAGTTTCCTTTCAACCTCATTACCCCCAAAAAAGGCAAGAATCAAAATTTTTACTTGAAGTTTTTTTAAAATGCATCCCAAGAAATTGAGATGAATTGATCTACCCATTTACATATGAGTTTCCTTTCAACTGCATTACCCCCCCCCCCCCCGCCCTAAAAAAAAGCAATGAGAAAGAGGTATCATCTCCTTTATGTTATCTTACAAATTGAATCCAAAATTTCGTCCACTTTCACTCCCAAATTACAGAGAGGAACCTTATCCTTTAAACTTGATCCCCAAAAAGTGAAAAAGAGTGACCTTCTCCTTTAAACTATTGATTTCAATATTTCAATGTAAATATAATAAAAAGATAAATAAAGAATAAAAGATGAGTGAGTATTATATCATAGATAAATAATTTAATATATACACACGATCTAGGAAGAAAACCAACAGCTTCCCAGACATACAACTATATCTACATAGACATATTATTATAGGGAGATGCTACTTGTAGGCCGGTTGGGGAGGCTCAGAAATTAACGGGGTCCAAAATGGCCACTTTAAGAGGGGTAAAAAGTAAATTAGACCCAGGTTTAGTCCTCTAAAAAGGGTTAGGGTTCTGGTTAGTATACCCCAAAATTCGCATTTATATAAATCGGCCATTTTGGATTCAGGAAACCCCCTGAACCTCCCCAACCGGCCTACAATTAGCATCTCCCATTATTATATACTGTCCTTATATGGCACTTATCTAAGTCAACCTTCACAGACTTAAATATTTCTTGACTGCTTCGATAGGATTAAAATCACATAGTATATATACTCCTAAATAGATAATAATATAATATTTATACATATAAACAAGTCCCGTTTGTATGAGACAGTCTCACCTAATATTATAACAAAACAAAATGGCCACTTAGTAATTCAATTAATTCAGTAGTTGTGTTCCATAAATTTTTGAATTTACATTCCATCAATTTTTGTATTTGTATTTCATAAATTTTTGGTTACTGTTTGTATTTGCATTCCTAAAAAAAATTGTATTTGTATTCCTAAAAAAATTGTATTTGTATTCTTTAAAAAAAATTGTATTTGTATTCCATAAAGTTCTGTATTTGTATTCCATAAAATTCTGTATTTGTATTACATAATTATTTGTATTCCATAAAGTTCTGTATTAATTTATATTCTATAAAGCTTTGTATTTGTATTCCATACAGTTTTGTATTTGTATTCCATAAAGATTTGTATTCCAGAAAGTTTTGTATTTTATATTCCAGAAAGTTTTGTATTTGTATACCAGAAAATTTTGTATTTGTATTCAAGCCTTGAAATAAGGCACCTGTCACTGACAATGTCAGGCACAGATTCAGGGTTTGTCAGGCACTAAACCTCTGGCAGTGGTGCCTTTCATTTTGTCCGGCACTGAATTGTCTTTTTTAATGATATTATTAATACATGTCTGGCACTAAGTTGAAAATGGCAGGTACTCTTGTCAGTGACAGGTGCCTTATTTCAAGGCTTGTTTGTATTCCAGAAAATTTTGTATTTTACTACCTTATATCTTTTATATCGTTTTCAGGAATATTGTGATGTGCCCCAATGACTTATATCTCAAATTGTGAAACTTGATGCTGTGGCGTTGAGAAATTTGGAGAGACTGTCACAGAACAACGTTTTAACCACAATTATAACAAACTTTCGAAGTTCTGTACATGACTGTAACGATTAAAAGATTATCTAGATGATACGAATGTGTAACACAAGTAGGAACAAAGTTCATTGACATTACCTCCAGTATAACACAAGAAATTATTGACAGCAAGAAACTAATGCTTAAAATGTATTTGGTTCCAAATGGTTATAAACACTGAGGACTGTCAACCTAACACCCCCCCCCCCCCCGCATCCCCCCCACCCTGCAAAGCAATAGTTTTTACTTATTGGCAGATAAATTTTGATGATAGAGCAATGAAATAGCAACTAAGTGAAACAAGGGCCATAACTCTAGCAGTTATTAACGAAACATAATGGTGTACCTTCATCGCACTAATGGGAACAACATTTATCAATTTTAAAACTATTGGATGATAACTTTTGCTGTTTGGGTGTTCACAAAAAATTGTGATACGTCCATCAAAATATTTGGTTTTGTTTTCTTAATTAAATAATAAATTTGGGTACACTATAGCATGGATTAAAGCGTGGAATATTAGATATTGTTGGAAAAACACAAATAAAGATCATTCACATTAATTAGATGCTAATTTATGCACCAATCAGACAATGCTAATTTAAAAAAAAAGAAATTTGTAGCAGTCATATTTTGACTTAATTTCATAATGCATTAATTTCTTGCTTTCCTGTATTTGATATTATGCACTAATCTGTGTCCCTCAGACAATAGTAATTGTAAAAATAAAAAATTCCAACAGTCATATTTTGACTTTATTTAATGATGCATTAATTTCTTGCTTTCCTGTACTTGATATTATGTTAATAAATTAATCCTTCATTATTTGGCAAATAAAAAATAATTATTATGGTTAAATTCTGTGCACATATATACAAGCAAAGTGAAGAAGATAAAACAGTTTCTAACAGAAAATTAACAGTTTAAATTAAATAATTAAATTAAATAACCAATCTGAAAGTCATAACTTAACATAATCTGTTTAACCCTTTAGGACTCTGGCTACTCAAAACAACTGCTCCCTCTAGAGTATAATAATAATAATAATAATCTCGTCATTTTACAAGGGTAGCAAATTAAGCCTGAGGCTTGTTTTCAATTAGAGTCCCATGAATAGCTGTCAACTACACATCTTCGATATTCCATTTCACTTCGCTATTGAATTTCTTGCAAACTTTCTCATAATTGAGTGAGCAAGCCGGCCATAGGCCTATCGTTGTCAACGTTAGCAAAGAGTCTAAGGTTGGTTTGTAAGCTGTTTTTTTATTGGTTCCTAGAATCAATTTGAGATCAAGGGCAGATAATTTGGATAAGTGAATACCCCATGGATAAACCTAGGGTATATTGAAGTAGAACGAAGTGAGACCACTAGGGATATTGAGGATGTCAACTATACTAGTTCTTTCAACCATGATGTCTTAACTGAATGTAAAAAGTATCACTTTTCTGAAATTTTTTCAGGGGACCCAGGCATTCAATATGTACATATACCAGGTGCTAAAGGGTTAAAAGAATCACAAATATTTTAACTTTTAAAAATATCCAAAATAAACTTTAACACCAAAAATCCCCCACAATTTCTATGGAAAACCAATCACTGGTTTATACACATAAGCTTATAGAATGACGTTTCATTTGTACTTGAAAAACGATAACAGATTACTTGTCAAAGCTTCATGCTATATGTATATAAACCAGTGATTGTTTTCCATATAAATTATTGTGTTTTTTAATGTGCTCAATCACTAAATGCTGCTCAAGGATTAAAATTTGACACATTAATTAAGAAAATAGCACAAATAACTCAAATACACACACATACACATGAACTTCTAAACAACATAAGATATGATCGACCCTTCACTGCAAACTTTGATACTAAACGAAATGTAAAATTATTTGGTTTCACCATAAAAGTTTTATCAGTGAGTGAATACGAAAAGATGAAAAACACAACCAATGCAATTTCAACAACATATCATCCTTTTAGTTTCACAATATTTCCGTCGCGATGTCACCCCTTTTTAACATTTCTTACGATGACACAACCGGTACGGGACTAGCAGAAACTATACCATTTGATTCGCGATCTTTTCTCTCTTCGGTTCCACAGTTATTTAACGACTGACTGGCGTCCTCGACAACCAGAGGAGATCGAGAGTTACTGCCCATGAATTGATCCAAATCACTTTTACTGCCGACACTTAATACTGGTGATTCTGTTCCATGATGATCAGGGGAGCTGGTCGTGCTGATGGAGTTATCCCCCTTTGTTAATGAGTTACCTCCCATGCCCATCATGTCCATATTAGGATGCATGGAGAAATGATGGAATGGTGACATGAATCTCCACATATTGAACAGTTGTGATTGGTACTGCATGGCAAGTTCATTATGCTGTAAAAAAAATTATAAATGATTAATATTCAGTTTATTCTAGCTGGCGCCAACTTCAAAAAGCATTCCAGACTTTACTCAACTTTCAATTACTGTTTATTAGAAAACTCTTTGAATCAAAAACACAAAACATTACACAGAGTTTCTTATTGATGTATTTGATACAAAAGTTTCATGAAGACCTATTTTTTTGTTAAAATAAGGTGAACAAGTTTGAGTAAATTCTTAACTGGAGTCAGAGAATGCATTGTGAAACCAGGGCCTGGTCATCATGTGATCAATGCTCATCAACACCTACTAGAAGACCATGGATTACCAAAATGGCAGAAGAGAGAACACCAGTTAGCTTTATTTGCATCAATAACACAACTTCCGACTGGACTTGACTTGGAAGTCATGACAACTCTCAAACTTAAATGAGCTTAGAACTCGAGTCTCGACGAGGGGGCATAACTTATGCTTGCCTTATTTGCCATGAATTGATGACTCACTTGATGAACTGGCGACTGGAATGGTATTCTGGCTTTGTGAAGACGTGAAAGAACCCATGACAGTTGGAATTCAATATCAGAGTAGGCCGTAGTGACGCTGTCCGAGCAAAATTTCCCTTAAAGCACACTGTAGACCTATGGCAACACGGGCCTGTTCGTGTTGTAATACACCTACCTGTATAGCTACTGGATTATAACTTAACATAGGATTATTATTAATACTAGGATACGGGGAGTTGATCTCCTCATCACGAAAATGAATTGGTAAAATCTCTTCTTTATCTTCCAATTTAGTCAGTTTCTACAAAAAAATGGGTTTTTTTTATTAACAACTGAAATGTGGAGAGAGAGAGAGGAATAGGTTTTTACGTCCTTAAACTAACATATGGTTTAATTTTATTTCAATAATTCGTCTGCGTGTATGGGTCTTCAGCAGTGGGAGGAAACCGGAGGACCCGGAGAAAACCCAAGAGGTTGAACAGGCGACCCTACTCATTGCCATGTACAACCAAGGATTCGATTGAATGACAGGCTTTATGATGCCTGGGATGTGGAAGGCAGAAAGCAAAATCAAGGTCATATGCTGTTCTCAGTGACATCGTTGATGTTAAAGATACATTCCAAGAAAAGTATTATCAGGTGGTTATTTCCTATAAAAGTGTGGCAATTTGGGTATATATCGAAAGTGCACGTAAAAGATCCCTTGGCAGTTAGAATTTGATATAAGAGTAGGCCCAGGCAAAAGTCCCTTCATAGCACACTGTATGGCGTATGCCAGTCTTCCATTAGCTCAGTGCCGAGCAGAACAGAAGGATGTTTAACCACTTTTCATTTCGTTTCGTTTACCACCTTTTTGGACGCTCTGCTTCTAGTTATTCACTAGGTAAATGGCTTGAGTTCATGATGCGCATTTTCTGCTTAGGCGAGGCGGAGTAAGCAATTAGAATTTCAATGCTTTAAATAAGCCTGGAAATAAGGTAGGCACAAAACCTCTGGTCACCAGAGTCTGGTGCCTGTCATATTGTTCGGCACTGATTTGTCTTTGTTAATACATGTCCGGCACTAAGTTGAAAATGTCAGGAACTATTTCATTAGTGCATGACATTTTGCCAAGTGGATAGCCTAACAATAAACTAATTAACAGTTGAAATCAGAAGCTATTCAAAGTATGAGGTTTAACTTTAACTGGCTTCTGATTCCTAATGTTATGAGTATAAAATAGTAATATAATTAAAAAATATATTTTAAGAGTATAAAATAGTACATGTAATATAATTATAAAATATTTTTTATGAACTAACCTGTACATCTTGTTTATTTACAAAATCCACACCATAAAACACAGTAGTACAACGAATTAAGGTTAATAATTAAAAATAATTCCTTTCCTTGTAAGTCTATGTTTTTTGTTTTAATATGTTAATATGTCAATTTATCCTTATATAATATACAACAATATTTAGATTTTTAGGGGGGATGGATGGTTGAACTTTTAGTGCATAAGGTCTCATTAAACTTTTAGCACATACACTGGACGAACACACCCAAAACTTCTGTCAATAGTTGTCAAGAGAGAGAGAGAAATGGGGTTAAACGTCCACTCGACTCAAACTAGGTCATTTCGGCACTGACATATTGTTCAATTTTATTTCAATAATTTTCTTGCGCGTAGGGGTCTTTAGCAGTAGGAGGAAACTGGAACACCCAGTGAAAATCACTAGGTTGGACAGGTGCCCCTACTCCTTGTCACGTTCAACCAGGGAATCAAACCACGCCAGTTGACTCAATGACAGACCTTATGATACAACGAGCACACGCTTACCATTCGGCCACCCAACCCCTCCCCAACCGTATATGAAGACCTAAGAAACTGTATTCTCGCTCTTACATTTCTGTATTAGGCATTGCTGAATTAGACAGCCTCCTTTAATGTTGAGTCTGTTTTACTTGTGCCAACACATTGTGGATTGAACTCATAGGTTCTTATAAATATGTAACCAAAATAATATTTCTTATTCGATTTTCAGTTTTGTTTTAATGCAAAGGATATGTTTTGTATTTTCCTTTTCTCTTCATCTGAACGTCAGGAAAGAGCATTCGAACAGCTCGGTTACACTGAACACCCCAGTGAGTGACCTCCCTTTCTTCTATTCTCTGTGCTAGAAGTTCCAATACATCATCTCGGGATATACCTGTTACATAGTTTCCTGTCCATTTCATCAGTACTGAAAATCCAATAAAATCATGTTTTTGAGGAATGATCTTTTCAGAATAAAACAAAAGTGCATTCTTCACAAGATTGTGTACTCACTACAAAGTACAGACCCTCCTTCATGAATGTGCCTTAGACCGATAAAATGTAAAAAATTGAAATGGAGTTTACATCCTACTGTTCTGATCCAACTTGGCTATGAGGGAAATTTTGCCTGGACAGCGGTAGTACAGCCTACTCTTCTATCGAATTCCAACTGGACCTCAGTTTTGTGTCATCTGAACGACTAGACAGCTGTCCTTGTCCTGCCCTCCTTCTGCATCACTGACAAGGGCCAACCACGCCGGAAAATCTCGGCCAATGCAGGGATCGAACACCTGACCTCCAGGCTAGCGAGCCAGTGTCTTACCCACTTAGCCACCTTGATACCCTTTAGACCAATAAATTTCTGTTTTTATATTCATTCCCATTTAATAAAAGTTCTTTTAGATCTTGTACACCAGGGCCTTCAATTCAAAATATTGTCAATTATATCAGTTTTTGATATATTTGGTTAACTACATTAGCAAGATATTTTTTCGAAAGAATATGAGAGAAAAAAGAAATGGGGTTTAACGTCCACTTGACACAAACTAGGTCATTTCGGAAATAACGTATGGTCCAATTTTATTTCAATAATTTGCTTGAGTGTAGGGGTCTTTAACAATGGGAAGAAACTTGAGGACCCTGAAAAAATCCACAGGGTTGGAAGGCAACCCTACCTTTGAGCTGTATTTTTTTTTTCATGATTTCTAATTGACAAAATGATTTGAATTTCTCTTTGAATTATTTTTCAAATTTTAAAGAAAACTGAGCTGTACGTACCAGGGAGATGTTCTAAAATACGCTCTAGATCATGTGACATGTCTCTTAATGGTTGATAATTCATGTCGCTATCACTGAGTTCTTCCTGCTCCTGTATCTGGTCAACCAGAGTTACTCCAAAAAAATATGTTGTGATTCATGGTCAAGGAGTCATAAAAATACACCTGTTCTTTTCATATGTTTAAAACAAAGAGGCTAGGAGCCGCGGTGAATAATGTGTTTCATATGGTTATGCTAGGTTGCCTCTGTCGTGTGATGGGATATGATCAACACAATAGCTACGACTAACCTCAATGCATGACAAGACCTGATACAATCAACGCGATTATTCCATGATGAAATCAACGATTTCAATTATAGCATGAATTGTGATAGTGGGAAACTAGCATTACAGATGACTTACTGTAAATAACTAATGTTACATCCACTTCTGACATTTCATCACAGACAAAAAAAACTATTTAATTGTATATCTGATGTTTTAAGTTAAATTAATCTTTTTCTCCAGATATATTTCACAAGTAAATGGTGTAAAAATCATTTTTGGTCAAAGTGTATAACCTTCATGTATGGTACCATGGATCCTATTTCGGTCCTATATTCTGAACTTGTCCTACACGATTTTCCAAATGTCCGACAAGGAATATGCCCAGTCAGACATCAAGATATGGTGAAAAATATTCTAAATTCCAAAATATATTGACCGTAGGATAAAGAGAATACATGTAATTGTCTGCTAAAAATTATGATCGACTAGTTATACTAGATGCAACATTAGTCTCATGTGGGGTATTTAATTGAAAGGCATGTGTAAGATAGTGTCCGTATTTTAAATTGTTTAATTGTTTCGAGCTTAAGACATTGCTTGATAATACAGTACATTGTGTATACCGGTGTCTTAACATGATCTCTAGGTAGGACAACATGTCTATACCAAAGGATATTTCTTGAATTTGCCTTTTCTCTGTGCCATAGAATGTGGAAATTCCTCCCTGACTGCCTTATTACAAGATGGCCCCCATCTGATTACTTCCGGCATATTCAACGTTAAACTAACTTTATGTAATAACAGATCTCGAGAAACATTTCCTTTTGGGCTGTTGATCAACAAATCTGAAAAATATTGAGGAGGCATTATAGGAGAAGAGATAAAGGGTTGACTGTTCTCACTATAATAGTTAAAAAAAAAGAATAACTTAAATAGAATAATATGTTAAAAATTGCTCATATCTAATTAATAGTTTATAACATTTGGGGCCTAAAGAAGAGAGAGCAAGAAATGGGGACTGACATATGGTTCAATTTTATTTCAACAATTTGTATGCCCGTGGGAGGAAACCGGAGGACCCGGGAGGAAAACCCACGATTTTGGACAGGCGACCCTACTTCTTTTCATAAACCACGCAGTTGACTCAATGACAGACCTTATCATACAAGGCGCACGTGCTAACCATTCGGTCATCCAACCACCCTAGGCCTATAGAAAGACATGCAAAAGGCAGATTTAACTCTTGCATAGTGTATTTTGCCTGATTACACTATTTTGCCTATACCGTTTTTTAGGACTTTGAATTTTATCTAATGGTTTGGATTGTTCGTATATTTGGTTTTATTTTATATATAAGTACCTGATAATGTTTCTTTTATTTTCATCATCTTCCACCATTCGTTGTTTTGTCCGCCCTTTCCGTCTGCCATTGTGAGATCAGGCGATTCAATGTCGTGCTCCATTTTAAAATGATCTTTGTAGTCGGACAAACCGCTACAGAAGACATTACAAAAGGTACAGCGGTACTGGATATCAGAGTTATCGTCCCTAGATTCAGGTAGTAGACCGGTGTATCCAGTGGGGAATAATGGAAGACTTAAAGACATTTCTTTCTCCAGTTCTTCGTTGGATTTCTCTCCCTTATTTTCAAAGCCTATGAGATCGGGTACATGGCGATAATTCTGAGCGGAATATCTCGAGAAATAATCATCCATTGGAACCATCGATGGACAACTTCCGAGCATCTGGATTTTGCTGATTTCTTCGACGTTATAGTTGGTAAATGTTTCCTCGCGTCTGGCTTTCTTGAGCTCTGTTTCATCTTCAGATTCAGAATCGGCCCAATCGTCACCGTTTGGCGATGACTTGCGTACCGGAAATGGTCGTTTGCGTTTGTTTCTCGTTTCAGACTTTTCCGGTTCAAGTGGTTTCTCATGAGAGTCTTTGTTTGCAAAGAGTTTCGTTGGATCTTGAATATGAGCGAATGTTTTATTGAAGTTTGGAACTTTTGGCACATTGATGATAGGTAATTTGACAGTGTTGTTGCTATGGTTATTGTTATTGTTAGCCTGCTTGTTATTGTTCAGGTTGTTACTGTAATCGATGGCTTTGCGAATGGCTGCCTCTACGTTATTTGGTTCTGTTTTTTGTTTACATTTCTCCACGTTGTTCTGGTCAGCTAATCGTACTTTATTGTGATGCTGTTGACCATTGCAGTGGACTGTAAATGCTGCCTTGACCTGACACTTCCAATTACAAACTTGACAGAAGTACACGATGTTCCCGCCCTCGCGAACAAGTTTCGTGTATCTACCGAACTCAGGAGTAAAACTGGGTGGAAGATCGCCTTTCCATCCTGATTTCTCGTTCTTTGGTGTGTGATTATTCGTTGCTGGGGTGATTTTGCTAGAAGGAACCGCTGGGACTAAAATAGGAGATTGGGTACCATTTTGGAGCTTTGGTGGAATTCCTGGTAGGCCTATGCCATTTTGGATTTTTGGTTGACAGTTTGGTAGACTAACAGTTGCAGACGACTTCAAGAATTGGTCTGTGACCTTTTGTATTTGCTCAATGTTGGTATTTTTTGGTTTACTATCTTCCGTGGTTTTAGGGTCTGTCGCCGATGATTTGGGAGAATTTTGCCACAGCTTACTGTACTTTAACAAATGTTCACTTGTTATTCGGCCAGCATAATTACACATACCTTCATCGGATGATGACCCCTCATATCGTATGACATCAATTCCTTGACTACAGTTACCATTGGCAACCGTTGATTTTAAAAGCATCTCCTTATAAATGTCCGAATGTTGGTTTTTCATATGGAAAATGAAACTTTCTACGCTAGACATATAACATGGAGATATCTTACATAGTTTGCATTTGTAGCAGGTCTCAGCGAAGCTCGCTAAAATACTTTCTTTGAGTTTATTGTCAATTGCGGTTTTCTTGCTTGATTTCGACACATTTTTCTTCAACAAACTTTTCCCTTTTCCAATTATTTTAAGTTTGGCTTTACTATCTTCGTCACTGGAGTAAGAGTCTAAATACAAATCTGTGCTCTCCCAACCCAAAATAGGCAGACAACTAAAATAACTATTCGGAAGAGTGTCGCTTCTTTTTTGTCCATATTTGGATGTTCCGTCCAAAGATTCGTCGTCCGAGTCACTCGTGGGTTGGGAGAATTGTTTCGATTTGAATAAATTATAACTTGTTAGCACGGGGTCAGAGGTCATTGTATGTGGTGGTTGTAAATGTGGATCATTCTGTGTCAACAATTTTGATTGGTTCGATGATGTGGTTGTCTTGGTTTCATCCAATTCATTGTCTGTTCTGTCCTTTATTGATGGAGAGCTTGTAGCAGATTTTGGAGTGTCCATCTTTATAGAAGTTCTGTTGGTGTTTTTATTTTAATTTCCTGTTAAGATAAAATAGAAATAAAATTGATTAACACAGTTGGAAAAACTATCTTTGTTTTTTTTTTAGTTAAAAACAAATTATAAATCTCTTTGTTTTTGGTAAATATATCATTGTTTCAAGTAATGAGCTGGGGATTGTGATGGCATGACTACACAAAAAGTTATATTCCTCTCAAATCCAGTGGAGTACCAAGGGTTTTTTTTGCGCTCAAATTTTGTGTCTCATTTGGACTGCACCCTAGGACACTAACCATCAATGCATGTCTGCTCCGATCACCACAAGCCAAATCATTAAATATATTAAAACTAAAGATATTTCATTAATCCCATGCTACTTATTTATTAAAGAGCACAAATTCTACCAATCTTACTACAGGTGATCCTATTAGAGTAGAGAGAGAAAGAAAAATGGGACTTAACGTCTACTTGACACAAACTAGGTGAATTTGGGACTAACATGGTTCAATTTAATTTTAAAAATCTGTTTGGGTGTAGGGGTCTTTAGCAGTGTGGGGAACCCAGAGGATCTGGAGAAAACTAACAAGGTTGGACAGGCGACCCTATTCTTGTCACGCACAACCAGGAAATCGAAGCCACACCAGTTGAGTGCTGTATTATAAAGCCTGTCATTGAGTCAACTACTGGCGGGGTTTCGAATCCCGAGTTGTACCTTACAAGGAGTAGGGTGGCCTGTCCAACCTTATGGGTTTTGTTCAGGTTCTCCGGTTTCCTCCCACTGCTAAAGACCCCTACGCTCAAGTGAATTATTGAAATAAAATTAAACCATATGTAAGTCCCGAAATGACCTAGTTTGTGTCCAGTGGATGTTAAACCCCATTTCTCTCTCCCTGATCAACTTTTCTGCATGAACCAGGTTAATGAATACGGATATTTGTCATGCAGTCTGCAATAAGTGGACTTAAACCCCATCTCTCTCTCTCTGTCAGACCAGTTGACTTGATTACATACTTGAAATAATTATAAAAGTGTTTGATCCTGATAACACTGATATCTCATTACTATTTATATATATTGATATTGGTCCTGTCATCGTTATGTGTCAAATTGGCAAAAAGATAAAATATGATCAGTTACACTATAACACATACTTATTGAAAAAACAGCCACTTATTTATTTGGGTGATGTTTCGAAGAGTATTCTCTCTCAACCTTAAAGTTTTTTGCTCTATCCAGTTACTAAATGCCACAAAACGATGTTCAAGAAAATCGTAAAAATATAATTTAATATATGAAAGTATTTTAAACACAACTGGGGACAGATTGGACCTTTTTCCGGGTCCTCCAGTTTCTTCCCACTGCTAATACCCATACGCACAAGCGTGTTATTGAAATAAAGTTAAAACCCATTTCTCTTTCTCTCTCTGAAATTGTGACCAGTCAATTAAGACGAGACAAACTACAGATAGGTCAGTGTATTGAACTATTTATACTGATAGCTTTTTCACAATTCTTATCAGGAGATCATCAAAATCTGTTCATAATTCTCTAAAAAAAAAAAATCAGACGATTCTATAAAAGATAAAACATTTTTTGCCCCAGAGAGACTTTTTATTAGGTTACTGTTTCATAACATAGAATGAAAATGAAGTGTTTTAGGCGAGACAATGACAACTACTTGCAATGTCTCCCCAGGCCCGGCGGAGTGGAGTGGGGGGGGTAGGCAAGATTTAGCCCCCCAATAATTTGGACGAAAGTAGGCTACTCTTTTCTCCAGGTTATTGCGGCCCCTGGACCCTCGCCTATAAGGATCTAGAATGGAAGCCCCCCCCCCCCCCAAATCAAGAATTGCTTCCGCTGGCCCTGCTCCCCAACCCTGCACCGCCTAAAAAAAAAATTCTAGATGTTACAAACTTTTATATAGAAGATTTGCCAGACAGAGAAAATAATGACCTGTTAAAACATCCACTTAACACAACTAGGTCATTTTGGGACTAACATATGGTTTAATTTTATTTCAATAAAATCACTTGTGCATAGGGGTCTTTAGCAGTGGGAGGAAACCGGAGTGCCGGAGGAAACCCACGAGGTTGAGTAACGCCCCTATCATACGCTCACACCAGGGCTCGAAACCACAGCTGCAAGCCAGAGGTGGCCACCCTCCTAGAGGTCAAGCCCCAAAAAATAAGACTAGTAAGCTTACCGCTTAACACACTTTCCTTATTACATGTCATTTGATCGGATAAATACTGCAGGAATATTATTACTTGTAAATTTGAGATAAATGTTTTTGTAATATGATGTCAATAAGCTACAATATATAACAATAAACTGTTATGATAAATTTTGATTAATTTTTTTCAGGAAAACATCATATTACAATATATTATTAACAAAGCCAGGGTTTACTTTCAGTAATATGAAATGAAATGGGGTTTAGCGTCCAACTGTTTTGCTCCTAAACTGGGCTAATGAAGACGGGCATACCTCATCATACAGTGTGCTATGAGGGAAATTTTGTCTGGGCAGCAGCGCTACAGCCTACTCTTATATCGAATTCAAACTGCAAGAGGATTTTTTACGTGTATGCAAATTTGTACACAGGACATTGGTATTTTGTCCCATCCAAATGACTAGACAGTTGTCCTTGTCAGGCCCTCCATCCTGAATTACTGACAAGAGAAAACCATGCCGGAAAATCTGGGTGCCTTTTCTCAGCCAATGTAGGGATTGAACACTGACCTTCAGCTTCAGGCTAGCAAGCCAGCATCTAACCTACTTAGCCACGTGATCCCCTTACTGCCAGTAAGCTTTAATGGAAATATAAATTTAATTAAAATTTCTGAGCATCTTATGCAGTTTAAAAAATTATCAAATTTTCCACAGCTTGATCCATGTACGCAAATCGATTATTTAAAATTGAATTCAGTAAACAAATCAAAATATCAATGTTTTGGATTCAATCGGATTAACAATATCTCATGCAAGAGTTAAATCTGCCTATTGCAGGTCTTCCTTTAGGCCTGAAATGTTATTTAAATTATTAATTAGACCTACAACAGGCCCGTAGCCAGGGGGTAGCACGGGGGGGGGGGGGGGGCAACTGTCCTCCCACTACTGAGTCTTGCCCCCCCCAATATCACAAGAAAATTGGCCTTTACCGCAAAATTCATGCAGATGCCCATGCTAGTTGGCCCTCCCGAGAACATCTTTGCCCCCCCAAAAACAACTTCCTGGCTACGAGCCTGACCTACAATGGGCAGATTTAGCTCTTGCATAAGATATGTTTTTGAAGGGACAATAACACTTTTGTTGGAGATGAATTTATATAAGCTATGGCTTGTTTTCAGATCCACAATATCAGTTTGTGAATACTCATGATATAATAGAAATAAAATATTGTTTAACCAACATTCTTGTCGTAACTGAATAATATGTCCCAATCTTCATTCTGGTCAAAAATTTGTACTATTTTACAATATTCCAATTAATTGACGATACAAATTTCATCTTAACACACCTAATTTAAAAAATTGGAAAAATTCAACTGTATGATTTGAAAAGCGTTATGTAAACACTTTCAAATGTGACATGGATTTAAACATATTTTCGAACCCTCTGAACAAGTAAAATAGCTTAAACATCTAGTACTTAAAATAAGGCTATAATTTATTTTCTGGAGCTGCCAAGCCAGCAAGAGTGTTATTGTCCATTCAAAAAAAAGTTGGTTGCCAATTTTTTATTACAATTGTACAGAACTAACACAGTTGGGAAAACAATCACTGGTTTAGTATACATAAACACGACGTTTCGATAAGTAGGCCTATATCTGCTTATCGTTATCATAGGATATTTATCGAAACGTTGTGATTGTGTATAATAAACCAGTGATTGTTTTCCATATAACTCTGTTAGTTCTGTTATGTCTCCACTAAATGCCACTAAAGGTTTATGTACAATTGTACACACTGTAATATTTCATGACATTACATGGAATACCCCGGCATTAACGCTAAGTGGTCTGGAAATATGTATAACATGTACGTTTGTGTTGCATAGTAGGCCAATTTATGTACATGTATTTATGTATTTTATGACGAGATTATTAAATAACGGTATCTTAGGTACATCCACGAATAGACTGTGAATTATTGTCTATCAAACAATGGCGAATACACATTATTGAAAATGTATATTCGCCATAATGTATATTCACCGAATATCACATGAAACAGTCTCACGCTATGCGTTATAACGGTGTGATATTGTTAAACATTGTTGACGGCGACAGCATAATAACGGTATTACTACAATAATCATATTTAACGTCTGGATAAATAGGATTTCCACGTGTTGTGCATTACACTTCATTATCCAGGCGGTTGACGTTTACCAGCAGACGATTTTTCTAGTCGTTTCCTTGCTATTAGAATGAACATTTATTTAGTGTGTGTTCGAGGATCTCGGGATGTGATCGTCGTCGTAATGAAATTAATACAAGACAAATGTCGAAAAAATGATCAAAACTCTTTCATCTTAATCTTAAGAATAATCTATTACGTTATCACTAGAGGCTAGGTCTGAGTGCACCTAATCTCTGTAGGGAAGATAAATTAAATCTACTTAAAGGCATGTAGCTTTTATACCCTCTCAGACAGTGACGTACTTCATACAAAACATTAAGTTGAGAAAACCCGTCTCTCCATACACCTATATATGCATTTGTTTATCACAGTAGCAGATAGTTGGGGTATATAGCAATATAGCCTATATTTTATCGATTGAAAACTAGAAAACTACAACGCACACAATTTTTTTTTCTTATCAGTAAAACGCGTGCAGACGACACAACCGATTTTATCCTGCGTGTTTTTCAGCGGATGCATTGTGAGAAATATTGTTTTAGTTATACAACAATGGTTTCCTTTTAATTCTATTCTTTCTCGTGTTTTGTTTAACCACGTTATAAATAATAACGGTAAAACTTACAGTTATTTTTTTTTAATAAATCGTTGAATAAATTTGTTTATGAATTCCTACAATATTTTAAATCGACACAGAATTGAAATACGAGACCTCCACTTGTCAAATAAAACTTGATGTATTATAAGCCATTTTAACTATAATATATTTACATCCACCAGTAGGGTTGCCGCGAATATACAACGATGCATTATATAATATGTTATACTTACGTATTTATGACTGGGTCAAAATGACCTCGGGAAATACCGCGTGACCTCCCTGTATACAAACAACAAGTGGCTTCACCAATTACATCATCAGTTCCTCACGTGCATCAGAACGGCCAGGTAACTCTGCGATGTCCTTCCTCCTTCGACGTGACGTCCCTTTTTGATCACACTTGGTTCTTGGATTTATATTTATGTCTTTCTAACGGAGTTGATGTATAGCAGTTCCTAGACATACAGTCACAAACATGGAAATTACAAGTAATACTGCGCTGTCTGTCTGGTTGACCCCGATTTACGAGCCATGCGTCAAGCCGCCGAAGAAAACACACATTTCTTTTATCGAATAAAACCACGACTCGAAAATCGAAGAGATGGCAGACGATATAGAATGCACGCGGCGTCCCTCAGTCGTCATCAACACTGTCTGCAAAGCCAACCAGACGCAGAAATATACAGAATGATGGCAAAGAGTCAGACAGGCGGACAGAGTTGTACAGGCGCCAGCCAGACAGACGCCACTAATCAACGCCTCGAATGGCAGTCTGGTAGAGTATAGGCTATCAGTCGCGTGCAACCTGCGTGTAGTATTTGTAAAACCTAATCCTTCTAAACTCTAAACGCCACCTAGTTAATGCATTGTCCTCAACGACGAAAACAACACAATGGTTTGAAATTACTTTTTTTTTTCAAATTCAATCTTGAATTGTGAATAACTGCAGCGTCTGGATGGATGTTATTTATCGTTTGAAAACAGCGAAGACAAGACCATCAGACGCTGGATTAGGCATGTCTAATCGCTAGCTTTACACGTTCTCCAGTTTTTCAGAATGACTTTAAATTAATCTATCTACCCAGTCAACAGGAAAATGTGTTAAAAGGGTGCTTGAAAGGAAAAACGAACGAGCGCTAAAAATAATGTAGGCCTACAGCTAAGCAACATAAAAAAAATCACATAAATCTATAATCTCTTTTTTCCCTCTAAGCTACACTAAAGTTAATTTTTATACAACTTCTAAACAATGTTATAACGGCATAGTTTTAATCAGATTAAATTAGTAAAATCGGATATTATCTCTCAAAACATTTGACTTACGGGAGAAAAAAATCGCTGGGATACTGGCTTCCATTTATTTGACTATACAACTTTCATTTTGATTTTGGTAGTTATTTTATTTTAATTTTCTTTACATATTGTTTTGTTTTTTTTTCAATAAATATTTAGATATTATAAACGTACACGTTATGATGATCCCAGAGGACATTATTTACAATAAAATATAAAAACATTATAAATAAGATTGTAATCATAAATATTAAACTGGTATAAAATTACAAGATAAATGGGTTTATTCTCCTTTAATTAGTCAAAACGTTATATTGGGTACAATAAAAATTAGTTAAAGGGCCAATCCCGATAACTTTTTGGGGAATAAAACTGTTTAATTTTGTGTTAAAATCATTTAAAACCCATTATCTAAGGCCGATAAACTAACCCGATTTTTGTTATACGCTTGTAAATAACTTAAACCTGACAGTCTGCATCTGGAAATGGAGACCTTTGTATCATACAGTATCTGGATAAAACCAGACTTTTTTCTATAAAAATAATATGTAGGTAAAATTTACCTTTTGTTATCAAGTACAGTACATGGGTTATTCACTGTATAGACCTCTCAAGAAATGTAAATGGATTATAAGGTCACCAAATGAAAAAAATGACCATCAATCTTAAAAGGGTTACGTGTCCGGATAAGCAATTTTGGCGTTCACGTCCAAATAACTCAATATTTTGAGTTGATATTTTTAGACAAGGTATATACACCATTCCCCTATATTGTGGCGTTTTATTTTCATACATTCTCAGACTTTTATTTTTGAGCCTCTGTATAATACGGGATTGTCCCTTTAAGAGTACGAAATGTAGTAGAAATGTAGATTGGTTAGCGAAATGATTATCCAATATTTATCTGGAAGTCGTTTTTAGCGTCTTTAATTGCGTGTCTTTTCTATCAATTAACGATAGATAGGATACTATCTCTTACAACATTTGACTTACGGGAGAAAAACGCGGTAATACTAAATACCTATTTTTTTTATTATTTTGATGGCTTCCATTTGACTAAAGTGTAATCTGACTATGTAACATTTATTCTTAATTTGGTAGATGTAATTTTTTTATTTTCTTTAAAATCTGTTTGTGTATGTAAGTCGATTTTAGCTTCTTTAATGGCCTTTTCTATCACCGAGTGTTAATTAACAAACAAACATAATTAACACATATTTTAATTAATTAATTGGGCGCCGCTAATTAGGTCCTGCAAATGAAATTAGTAAATGCCAATTGTGTCGATACTTAACTGATTGATCTCTACTTAAAAATCGCCTCAAAGTCGATATCAATCTAATTAAAATACATTTCGTTTCGTTTTTTTTTATTCTTTCGATGGCCTACACTACATTAAAATTTGTGCGAAATAGCTTTATTTAACGCCCGCTTCCACCGATGTGATAACGCTGACTATACTACACTACATGAACATCTGACAAGTTATAGTTGGAGTTCACGGCAGGGGTCAAACGAGAGGCTTTTGACCCTGTGACGTCAGACATTTTTTAAAATCAATCAGCGTTGACGTTTCTATATTGCTTTACCTACAGTTCCGTGAATCAAAAGGCTAAGTTATCGCCGTAACTGGCCGTTTCATTGGCTAATCCCTCACATCATCCAGAACACGTCAATGATAACAACTCTTCCAGATCCTAGTGTAGTAAAGACAAGTATGACGAAATTTTGAACTATAAAAACGAAACGAAACAGGATATGTGTTTTAATCAAATAGGGATCTTGTGGCTACGTGGGTAAGAAACTGACTCGCTAGCCGGGGATCGGGTGTTCAATCCCTGCATTGGCCGAAAAAGTTAATCCAGATTTTCCGGCGTGGTTTCCCCTTGTCAGTGATGCAGGATGGAGGGCCTGACAAGGACAGCTGTCTAGTCGTTCGGATGGGACAAAAAAACGAGGTCCCTTGTACACATTGGCGTGTACGTAAAATACCCCTTGGCAGATGAAATTCGATATAAGAGTAAGTCGTAGCTTCGCTGTTCGGGCAAATTATCCCTCATTCCACACTGTATAGTGTATGCCCTTCTTCAATTAGCCCAGTTTAGGAGCAGAATAGTAGGACGTTACACCCCATTTCATTTCATTTAATCAGAGAGTCGATATCGACTACTGTCTATGTAAATAAAATATATATGAATATTTTATAACTTTTGAATTGACGGTTACACGTAAATAATATAGATGTTTATTTTACTTATGTGGTATTCTGTCTAAGCATCACGTAGACTGGCCCAGTCTCTTCTATTTATTTTACATTTCGATTTATATAAAAGTATTAATTTTTTAGTAAACCAACACTTTCGTTTCCATTTGTATAAAAATTATTTTTGAGTAAACCTGTAACCAACACTAGTGACTGGACAATTTGCAAGCTTCACAAGAAAATGGGCGTTCCTGTCATGTTTTACGTTCTTCCTTATTTGGAATGATTGACAGTTACCAGGCATGCCCCGAGTCACGTGACATGAATCATGCGTCTCGACTGGAGTGCAAAGCAGTCATGCTGAGACCGTCTGAAGGTTGACGTCACGTTGTTGTTAGATATGTCGTGATCACGTGCACGACGTCACACGACCTACATAATGCAGGTTGACCTACTAGATGAGAATGAAGCTCTATTTGCTCAGTCTCTAGAGATTACGTTTTTTTCGGGTTTTTCTTTGGAGAGGACTGGCCAATTTTTGGTGTGTGGAGAAGACTGGCCACCAGTCTAAGCATCCCGAAGCCCATTAGTGTCTTGATCCGTGAAGTATAGCTTAGAATTAATTTCACGTCCTAAATATATACAAATGAAATGGGGTTGAACGTCATCATCCGTCCTGCATCACTGACAAGAGGAAACTACGCCGACAAAAATCTGTATGGACTTTCTCCGCCAATGCAGGGATAGCTATAATATATACAAATAAGACAGTACCATGTGGATTATGGCTTAACATCCGGTCAACAGGGATTAAAATAGTATTAATTTTCATGTCTGAAATGGAGGGAGAGAAATGGGGATGTATCATCGACTCAACACGGACCAGGTCGTTTCGGGATTAACATGATTCAATTTTATTTCAATAATTCGGAGAAACCCGACGACTCGGAGGAAACCCACGAGGTTGGACAGGCGACTCTACTCCTTGCCACATACAACACTGCTGTCCGGGCAAAATTATATCTCTCGCATATCACAAGTAAACACTGAAATGAGGTGGGTTGTAGTAGACCCAATGGTTAATAATAATAATAATAATGATCGCGTCATTTTACAATTTAAGGGTAGCAAATTAGGCCTGAGGTCTTTTTCCAATTTGGCCCTTGGCACAGATCGTGCGAATGATTTCGATCATTACTGCAGGAAGAGACCGAAGAACTCGGGGGAAACCTGCCTGATCGGACGGGAGACCGAATATCCCTCTCACTTACACCGATAAAGTTCTTGCCCTGAGCTTGGATTGAACCCTCGTTGCATTGGTGAGAAACCGCCTCATTGAGTCAAGTGGCGTGGATTCGATGTCAAGCTTGTACATGACAAGGAGTCGGATCGTCTCTCCATTATTTTTTGTAATTCAATTGTAGAGCCATGGCGATATCACGGTAAAGCGTACACATTCGAAATGTTATCTAAACTTTTAATTAGACAATAACTAACTTATTCAGACCATAATCAACTCTCAATGCCATCTTAAATCTGTCCGATTTTCATGGGATTTGAATCAAAGTATCGAACGGTATATCAGAATAAGGGCGGGTCCTGGAATTTTTGCAGTAGAGAGGGGGGGGGGGGGGGTGAACGGTACCTGAGACGGTGTATCTTTGGGGAGATCCATGGTCTCTATTTTTACTGAGCTTTTTAAAGAGGGAAATCCAACACCCCGTTTGACGTCAATTTTTATTACGAATTAATACGATCATACTTTGTGATGCAATTTAATTGGTGCAAAGCATTAATTGTGAAATCACATATGCCCATATCATTATCTCTCTTAGAATACCTATTCCACCACACGACCCCCCTTGAGAATCCCGAACCACGTATCATAAGTATTGAAAGCATTACCAAGCAGTTGAACTTACAGTTATTCAATTCAAAACAACTTCCTCGTCAAAAATGGCGTTTTATAAATAAAAAAAATATGTAGCTGAGCAGAAGGGTTTTGCCCCCCCCCCCAACCCCGCCGGATCCGCACTTGATTATCCCAAACCGCTTGTCATTAGTATTGAACGCATCGCTAAGCAGTTTAACATACAGTTATTCAAAACACTTGGAAATTAAAACTATGCGTTTAATGTCACATTGAATAAATTCGTTACATAAAAATCGCCCGAAGATTGAATTTAATATGAGCGTGTCTGTGTCAGACCAAAATAGAACGTTTGATTAAATTTATTGCCTTGTTGCACTTTTGCACACTTTTGACAATAGTCCTGTGTTAAAGTAGCGAAGTCTCTAACTCAATATCAATTAAAGTCTTCGACATTCAAAACACGAATTATTTGTCAATTTAAATCAACATTGATGATGTGATCATACCGGGAAAAGATGGGCTTCTGATATCCAATATTTAAGATAAAATAAACCATTGGTCGTTTTACGGCATATTTTTAACAAGGGGCTCGAAGAACCAGGCTAGAAATATTCCGGAGAACCAGGCTAGAAATATTCCACAAGTCATGTCAAACGGCATGTTCCTGAAGCAACGGCTGCGAGTTTAACAACATGTACGTATTCTTTTAGAAGCATTTAGTAACTGGATAGAGCAATACACAAAAACACATACTTATGGAATAACAGCTCTTAATTTATACTCTTCGAAACGTCGCCTAAATAAATTAAGTAGCTGTTATTCCATAAGTATGTGTTTTTGTAGTTAAAGCGAGATCAAGCCTTCTATTGAAGATAGTCAAACGGTGACCCATATTCTTATCTGGAGAGCATAATAACCATACGTTATAGATTGCCATTCGATTGAGACTTCTGGCTTGATTCGCCGAAAAAAACTGATTTGAAATTAGAGTAAAAACGGAAACGATTGAATGTTAATTGGTTTATATACATTCATATTACATTATTATATACGTTGCGACCCATTGGTGTCAATTACTAGGAACCAAATACTTCGAGATTAGATCTCTGCCCCAAATGGCCGCCATATCCAAAAATTAGTATACTGTTCTGTATTGCGACTATTCTACCCTGTTCCACATCTGTCATACACACAAAGACTAAATAAACCTTTTTCAATTTTATTCAATAAAGCTTGCATAGTGTTTTCGACTAAAATTTCATGGACTTAAGACCAAAGAAAATTGATGGGGGGGGGGGGGGGCTGCATCATATTAGGGGCATGTGCATCAGTCGGTCGCATTTTTGCTAAACACCCATCCCGACATAATCGGTATGTACGCCCCTGATTTCAGTTTCACTTGAAAGGCACCATTGTATTCAATCTGATATTTCGGGGTTTTTTTTAAAAGGCTCTACTCTCGATGGCCTACACTACATCCAGAACACGGGTTCTATAACAACTCTTCTAAACCCTAGTGTAGTGTAGACAAGACAAATAGATTTTGAACTAAAAAACATCAGATTGTCATTGTATTTTATTAGATAAAACTGCAGCCTTTGATGAACTTTTACGCTTTCGTCGTTTTTAAAAGGTGGGTTGGATGGTCGAATGTTTAGCACGTGTCCACTGTATCATAAGGTCTGTCATTGAGTCAGCTGGCGTGGTTTCAATTCCCCGATTATAAGTGACAAGGAGCAAGGTCGCCTGTCCAGTCTCGTTAGTTTTCTCCGGGTCCTCCGGTTTCCCCTCACTGCTAATGACCCCTACGCGCAAACGAATTATTCAAATAAAATTGAACCATATGTTAGTCCTAAAATGACTGGTTCTTTTGACCTTTTCAATTACGTCATAATTTGATTTATTGGTTTCACAAATTATCCTTCGTCACTTATTCAATGATTCAGCTGTGTTCCAGAAGAATTCTGTGACAGACAGCATCAGAAGTGGCTAAATTCATAAGCCAGCCTCCTTCAACCTCTGGTGACCTTTGGACCTCCATAACTCCTTAACGCTCCCTCACCTGACTGATCACCCACCATTTTCGGATTCCTGATGAAAAATGCTTCTAGAAAAGTTAACTGCCGTTTTTTGTCCACTTTTCTTATAATACCCCCCCCCCCCCCTTCTCCCTCTGGTCTATATAAGTCCCGCACATATTTCTCTGCAACAACTGGTAGCCTGTCCAACCTCGTGGGTTTTCTTCGGTTCTTCCCATGTTCCTTTCTAATCCTTTTGCTAGGGGGTTGGGTGGATGGCGTGATTTCAAATCCCCGGTTGTACGTGACAGATAGTGGGGTCGCCTGTCCAACTTGGTGGGTTTTCTCCGGTTTCCTCACACTGCTAAGGACCACAATGCGCAATTGAAATAAAATTTACCATATGTTAGTCTCAAAATGACCTTGTTTGTGTTGACTGGACGTTAACCCTCCCTCTCCCCCTCCCCCTCTCTCTCCCTCTCTCCCTCTCTCTGCAACAACTTGTTATGAGTTCTTGCCAGTTTTCAATGATTAAGATAAAAATTGATAAATTACAATTTTCTGTTCGTTCTCTACATTTGACATTATCATATTAAAAAAATATCGAACTGTCGTCCCCAAGGTGCCAGTCTCTTACCCTTTTCTTGTTCTAAACGGCACAACCAGGCTTGTGAGACACGTTGGTAAATGGTAGCCATGTATAAAAACCGCCATACTCGACAGTGATTGATCGGTAACAATATTGTCGTTTCTGAAGGAATTCAGAACCATTTTAACTGCACATAAATTGAAAAAGATATGGATGGCTTTTACTATAGCACAGAACTGTCACATTTAATGGAATAATGTCATATTTCAAACTGCATTTTGTAAATGAGAAATTAAATGAAATAAAATGAAATGAAATGAAATTAAATGGAATAAATGAAACGGGGTTTATCGTCCAAGTTTTGTTGGTAAATGAAGAAGGACACACGGGCTATATTGTGAATGAGAAACCGAGGAATAATGAAAAAAGGCACACGCCATGCATTGGGCTATATCTGCTTCCCCGAAAAGGGGAAACCAGGCAGGAAAATCGAGATGACTAAGACATAGAAATGAAGTGGGCTAATGAAAACGGGCATACGCCATTCATTATACTATGAGGGATATTTTGCCCGGACAGCGGCAATTCCAACTGTCAGGGGATCTTTTGGGTGCACGTCGAAGTGTAGGCTACACGGGTCAGAATAAGGACTAGTGATGCTTTCCTTGTGTTTTTCAATTTTCAACGAATGGCATTTCTTGACCTATAACATTTTGTTCAACAAAGATCCATATGCTACAAGCCTCTAATAAAAAATATTGAAGGGGATTAGTCGTTTCGATTTCTTTCTAGGTCAAAAGAATCTACAGGCTGTGACATCATATTTGTAGATGATTTCCGTAATTCACGTCTGTTTGCATTCTGATCCCACCGTCTCGTAATCGTGATTATTCCATAAAACCTGACTGAAAATCTAAATTCAAACAGTCTTCTGTGATTACAGACGAAGAGGTCAACAGAAAATATCAGTAAAAAGTGGGGCAAGGGAGAAAAGGGAATTGTTCTTTGCCCGTTTTTTTTCTACGGTGGACCATCTGTTAGTCCCAAAATACGTTAGTTACAATGTTGAGTTGACGTAAAAACACCCATTTATCCCTCTGCCTGAAATACTATACATATTTAAGAGAAAAAAGGGAGACAGAGAATTACTCTTTACCCTTTTTATTTTCGACAATGGACCACATGTTAGTCTCAAAATACGTTAGTTAAAATGTTAAGTTGACGTTAAACCTCCATTATTCCCTCTGTCTGAAATACTATACATATTTTAGAGGAGAAACTGAGAAAGAGAATTGCTTTTAGCCCGGGTTTTTTTTTCGACAATGGACCACCTGTTAGTCCCAAAATGCGTTAGTTAAAAATTACCTGTTAGTCCCAAAATGCGTTAGTTAAAAATGTTAACTAACGCATTTTGGGACTAACAGGTGGTCCATTGTCGAAAAAAAAACGGGCTAAAAGCAATTCTTAACCCTCTGCTGAAATACTGAATTACTCTTTGCCCTTTTTTTATTTTCAACAGTGGACCACATGTTAGTCCCAAAATACGTTAGTTATAATGTTGAGTTGGCGTTAAACCCCCATTTATCCCTCTGCTTGAAATACTATACATATTTTATATATATAATCTTACTGCGTCTGGAAAACAAATTAGATATTGGAAGCCACACACGGAATTGTGCTGAGTTTATTGATTTTAAACTTACTGCAAAAAATCTGCAAAAAGTTCCAGACAACGTTTTTTTTTCTCTCGATGGTCGTTCACGGAAGACGATACGATAAGATAAAGATTTCTTTGACAGCATCTTAACGTGCATCTGTGGAAAATTGTCAATAGAAATGAGATGAATGAAATGGGGTTTAACGTCCTACTGTTCTGCTCCTGACCTGGGCTAATTGAAGACGGGCATACTGTCAATAGATGTATCTATTTCGGAGTGAAAAACACAGAATAAGAAAATACATTAGCAGCAAAATCGATCCATGAAGAAGCACATTTTCTTTCCAAAGATCCGGGACGGATCGAAAAATAAGATAGCCAAAGGAGAGAGAGAGAGAGAGAGAGAGAGAGATGGGGTTTAACGTCCACTCAACACAAACTAGGTCATTTCGGGACTAACAATATGGTTTAATTTATTTCAATAATTCGATTGTGCGTAGGGGTCTTTAGCAGTTAGAGGAAACGGGAGGACCCGGAGAAAACCCACGAAGCTGGACAGGTGACTCTATACTCCTTGTCACGTACAACCTGGGACTCGAAACCACGCTGGTTGACTCAATGACAGGCTTTATGATGCAGCACGCACATGCTAACCATTCGGTCATCCAACCCCCCAATGGCAAAAGGATTAGAAAGGAACATGGAAGGAACCGTGTGGTGGATGCGGAACGATCAATATATTACGAGACAGCAGACGGCTTATTTAATTCTCAAAAGCCAGCAGCAGATACAAATCTGACGTAAGATGGCGGACAAGTGATAAAAAAAACCTCTCAATTGATTTTATTTTTCTTATTAGCACGTAAGTGAGACAAGAACCGTGTAGATTGTCTGGAAAATTGTGAAAATATCTGGAGAAATGCGAAATGTTCCCATCCATTCATTCTCTCAATGCATTTATTTAAATTTACCTCTTTTCAAAGTATTCCAGAATTGTCACGAAGAGCAGTAATAATCTAAATATCTTGAAATGTCACTGCTTAGTTTTTTTGAAAGAAAAAAAAGATATCGTCTAAGCGAAGGTCCGACTGAGCACTTACCCATTTGAAAGGCATGGATAGTGGCTGTTGTCTGGAAAACTAATATTGGATATAAGAGTGTAAAAGGACTGAGAGAGAGAGACACAGAGAGAGAGAGAGAGAGAGACGGAGAGAGACAGAGTTGATAATCGTGTTGAGAGAGAGAGAGAGAGAGAGAAAGAGAGAGAGAGACAGACAGACAGAAAGTTCGAGAGAGAGAGAGTTTAACTTCCACTCGACACAAACTAGGTCATTTCACGACTAACATATGGTTCAATTTTCTTTCAAATTTTCGCTTGCTCGTAGGACCCAGAGTAAACCCACGAGATTGGTAAGTTGACTCAATGACAGACCTTATAATAAAGCACGCGCGTACTTATCATTCCGTCATCCAACCCCCCAAGGACGCGGAAGCAAACTGTAATCGCAACGTTTGTAACATTTCGATCCATCTTCCATCAGCCCAGGTTAGATGCATAACAGTAGGACGTTTAACCCCATTTCATTTTGTAATATTTCAGCGATAAATTATCATGGAATTTCTCCTTTCTGAATCAAACATGGGACTAACGTAATGCGGTGTTCAGATTAAAATATGGAAGATAGACATGATAAATAGGACTCATAAGTTGCAAATCACGTCTTTGTTTTGTTCTGGCTTTTGTGTCAATATCTTATCCGCGTTTCGTGCAGCCTTATATATGAACAATAGCTCTTGGACATTAAGGGAAAATAGACGCGCGAATATCAAGCAGACATATTGTTACGTATCTGGGTGGTTGTTATGCAAGGCCAATATGCCCGTCGGGCCAGACAGTTCTGTCAATAATTAAAGCATGTAACGAACTAGAACCATAATAGCACCCCGAGCACTGACATATTACTTTCCTGTGTCAAGAATAACAAAACGCCATCTTAGTCTGTGTTGTAGCATAGGGGATGCTGAAAACAATCAATGCACTGGATAGAACTCTTTCTTAGGATTAAACCTGACATGGCATTAAAGGGACAATAACACTCTTGCTGGCTTGACAGGTCCAGAAAAAAAAGCAGCCTTATTCTAACTACTAGATGTTTAAGTGTCCTACCTGTTGTGTAAATTATCCATTACAACCTATCTTGCCTGTCCAGAGGGTTCGAAAATATGTTTAAATCCAAGTTGCATTTGGAAGTGCTTACGTAAGGGTTTCCAAACCATGTTACGGCATGTAGTTGAATTTTTCCAATTTTTAAAATTAGGTGGGTTAGGATGAAATTTGTATCATTTATTAATTGGAATATTGTAAAATAGTACAATTTGTTGACCAGAATAAAGATTGGGACAAATTTTTCAGTTACAACAAGAGTGTTATTGGGGCTTTAAGTTTTTAGATTAAATGGTCAACAACACTCTTGTTGTAACTGAATAATATGTCCCAAACTTTATTCTGGTCAACAAATTGTACTATTGTACAATATTCCAATTAATTGGTGATACAAATTTCATCTTAACGTACCTGATTTTAAAAATTGGAAAAATTCAACTAAATGATTTTATAAAGCCTAACGTAAACCTTTTCAAATGTGACTTGGATTTTAAAATATTTCGAACCCACTGGACAAGTAAAATAGGATGTAATGGATAACTTACACAACTTAAACATCTAGTACTCAGAATAAGGCTATTAATTATTTTATCGGACTGTTAAACCAGCAAGAGTGTTATTGCCCCTTTAAACCTGACATTTCAATAATCGTGAATGGCGAATTTGAGTTACGTGGCGGATATGAAAAAAAAACATAATGACATATTAAATATCCGTATAAAATATTTTACACACGCGAATTGATAAATATTGTGTTGGGTATAGACTGGCCCAGTCTCTTCTATTTATTTTACATTTCGATTTATATAAAAGTATTAATTTTTAGTAAACCAACACTTTCGTTTCCATTTGTATAAAAATTTTTTTGAGTAAACCTGTAACCAGCACCAGAGACTGGACAATTTGCGAGCTTCACAATAAAATGGGCGTTCCTGTCATGTTTTACGTTGTTCCTTATTTGAAATGATTGACAGTTATCAAGCAAGCCCCGAGTCACGTGACATAAATCATGAGTCTCGACTGGAGTGCAAAGCAGTCATGCTTAGACCGTCTGAGGGTTGACGTCACGTTGTTGTTAGATCTGTCGTGATCACGTGCACGACGTCACACGACCTACATAATGCAGGTTGACCTACTAGATGAGAATGAAGCTCTATTTGCCCAGTCTCTAGAGATAACGTTTTTTTCGGTTTTTTTTTTTTGAGAGGACTGGCCAATTTTTGGTGTATGGAGGAGACTGGCCACCAGTCTATGTTGGGTACTGTCTATATCACAAATGGTTGACAACTTGAATTTACTCCTTAAGGAGATTTGCCTAAGTGGCTTTTCTGAGATCAAAACATCGCCGCCAGTATTACAAATATTAGTACAAAAAATAGTTTCACCGACTTAATGCTTTTTTTTGTTTGTACTGAGGGAGAAATGAAAATTAAATGAACTGTCCTGAACGGGCTAAAAAAAAGTGGACATACGTATTGCTGTGTGATATGAGGCCAATTTTGTACGTAAAGCGGAGCTATGAGTACCTACCCTGATTTCAAATTCCAAGAGTCAGCGGTTCCTTATTACTCAAGAGTGATATCAACTGTCCTTATACGTCCCACTTTTCAGCACCGACTGGGCTAAAGAAGACCGGCACATGTCATGCAATGTGCAATGAGGAGTATTTTGTCTAGGCAGCGGCACTCCAATCTTATATCGAATTTCAATTGCCACGGGTTATTTTACGTTTATGCCAATGCGTACACGAAACCTCGGTTTTTTAGTCCCATCCGCACGACTATACCCTGTCCCTTGCCAGGCCTTCCATTCAACACAAATTACCTACGTTGTGTATAAGGAATTTAATTATCTGCAAACAATTTCTTTTCATTTTTTTTTGGTTTTTTTTTTGTTTGTTTGTTTTATTGCATTACAAAACTATATAATACAACACAATACAATATAATACAATACAATACATAAACAAAAACAAAAACAAAAACAAAAGCAAAAACAAAGTATACTACATAAAAACATACAACATATTATATTGATATCATAAATTCATTTCCAATATACGTGTCCAATTACTTCCAATCTCGTTATGATTGTTATTTTCTGTATTAGCTATGTGTTTTATAAACGATAGGTATTTTTTTCTTTTGCGGAGCACAGTTTCTTTTCAGACATGAATGATATAGCACTTCTTCTAAATAATGGTTCAGTGGACTTTTTTTTTAAAGGAGCTAAATCGGTAATATGGATCACAACGCATAAACTGTAATATCACGAATGTATATAAACTGATTTACGTTCAATCGTTTCCGTTTTTACATTATTTTCAAATCAGTTATGTTCGTTAAAAATACGCCAGAAGTCTGAATCGAATGGCAACCTCTAGAGTTTGGTTATTCCAGTCTACACGGATAGTATTGAATGTGCACGCTTTCCAGATAAGAACATGTGTGCACATTTTGACATGCCTTGTGGAAATATGTCTAGCCTCGTTATTCGAGTCCCTTGTTATAAATGGCGCTGAAGTACGCATAATGGTACACGATTCACCGTATGAGCTAAATGTCCCTCGTAGCACACTGCGTCCTAACTCATATCGTGTTGGGGTCACACATGCGCGTTGCATCACAAGGTCTGTCTTTTTTTAGTACGCGACAAACAGGGGGGGGGGGGGCTGTAAAATTTCGTGTGGTTTTTCCGGGCCCTCCGGTTTCCTCCGACTGTACATAACAAAGAGAAGGGGTTTCCTAACCGATCCCGTGAGTTTTCTCAAGGTCCCCAGATTCCCTCCAATACCCGCAAGCGAATTATTTAAATAAAATTAAACCATATGTTATTCCCAAAATGACCTATTTTGTGTTGAGTAGACGTTAAACTCGCTCTACCCCAACTCTCTATCTCCCTCTCTCTCTCATGTTAGTAAAAACACTTAAGAAATTAAAGTCATTGAGATGTAACGGTGTTTGGTAATATACGTCATTATCGTGTAGCATTGTAAATGATCTGCTCTCTTAACAAACAGCGCCATCTTTGATTGTCAAATATTGTTCTTAACTATAGCCATTTACATGCATAATAGACCCGGTGACTCCTCTTCTCGCTTTACCACAGTCCGATGGCGCCAGCGTGGAAATTTTCTCTGTAATTTTGTTTATATTATACCGCGAATATGCCACTGTTATTCCTGTCGCGCGCCCTCTGTCATATGTTCGCAGGGGCTTGGCGCCATAACCTTCGTGTGCCAGACGACATTATTTTAGAATATTGTAAAGGAATAATTGGAAATCTGACATAATGTTCCAACACCGAGCAGACGGCACTTAGACATGATCATTTAGACTCTAAAGGGACCATATAAGTGCTTGCTTTCGAGGACGGTTTTGTCCGCTGTAAAAAATAAAATGTTGATAATAAATCATATGAGCTTTTTTATAGACAAGTGCGGATACAGGGAATGTGCTATAAAATGTTACAATATAGGCCTATACGTAACTTGCCAGACAAAATGGTTTCCGGGAGAGTACCCGAATTGAATTGAAATAAAACGGAGTATAACGTTTAGCGGACTACTGTTCTGCCCCGACAGGGGTAATGAAGATGGATATACGCCATATGCGCAATTAGGGTAAGTGTGGTCGGACAGCGGCACTGTGGCCTATACTCTTTGTCTTATCAAATTTCAACTACCAAGGGATATTTTACGTTCATGCCCATGTATGCACGGGGTTTCGTACAATCCGACGGATTATACAGACTGTCCTCGGGCCCTTTGTCCTGCACCACTGACAAGGGAAAAATCCCAATGAACTTTTTCGGCCAATGCAGGGATCGAACACCCGACCTCCGGACTAGCGAGCCAGCGTTCTACCAAATTATCCACCGTAGCTCCAGGGGTGAGTGTCCGTCCAAATAATATAAAGGGCATTGGGACGAGAGGGGTCTTTCTAATTTGTACCGATGGCTCTTACAACGATTGACCAGTCCTTCGACGAATCCTTCTATAAACCAAAGACCACAACAAGCTACATGTCAACAGTCCCTTAAAAGAAGCCGCGCGGAAAAAAATCGCACCCTAGGGGTACACAATGTACATCAGAACAACTGCAGAAAATAGTCACAGGTTACGCCCACCAGTGAACGATCCCGGATCTCTGGTTTTTGTCGATCTTTACTCAGAAGGATGCATTGCTATATAGTCCTGTCCAACCTCCTGTATTTTCTCCAACTGCTAAACCCCTAATAAATAAAATTTAACCATGTGTTAGTCCGAAATGACCTAGTTTGTGTTGAGTGGAGGTTAAACCCATTTTGCGGGGAGCCTCTATATGAAGCCCGGCACCGTATAGCGCAGTGTGGATGCTTCCCTTGTTTTTTTTTCTATTTCTTGCCAAGTTTTTCTTTTCCGTTTGGATTATCGCATCGGTTTTGTTTTGCGTGTATATAGTCCGTTTCTCCCGCGCTTAATTTTAGACGAGGAATTACACAAAAAACATTATAACCAGTCCAAAGAGTTTACAATCTCAAATAATGACTGGATATTCGAGAAAGACATTGCTGCCGACAGACCTATGTTTGGTTAGATATCAGACGATTTGGCGCCAAGATATCACGGCCGTGTCTTGATTAAATTTCTGTGGTCACGTTTTCCATGAATACTTATTTAAGTCGGTCGTTATTACAAAAAACTAGGAAGAAAGATTCTTAGTAACAAAAAAACATCATGCATTTCATAATTATCAAAGAATTTGAAATCCTGCCTATCTTCAATAGTTCAGCACGAAGGCTAATCAGACGAGGGGAATATGCTGTCGCCATTAGATTACAGTTCCATCAAAAACATGGGAGCCCGACTGCCAATCAACCTTGATAATGGCGCCAGTGAGCTTCCTTCCTCTATTATCCTCGATGTAAATAATTTCACGGAGAGCATAAAATATGTATCGAATTCCTGGAGAAAAACTCAATTAAATTTATAATTAGGTGGAGGTGGAATATTTTTTGTCCTCCTGTTGCTAATTAACCACGTGTGTGTATGTTCGGCCAGATTTCTGTCCGAATCCGGTTAAAGGAGCTAAATCGCTAATATTTGGGACCTAGAAATTGACTCAAATGGGTCGCAACGCATTCCTATTAGAATGTATATAAACTGATTTACATTCAATCGTTTCTGGGTTCTTTTACTATAATTTCTGATGGGTAATGTTCGGCGAAATATTTGTGGAATATTATGTCTAACCTCGTTCTTGGAGTCCCCTGTTATAAATGGCGCCGAAACTTAATATGTAGAAGATTCGTGTACCAATGGTAAAATGTTTATTTTTTCTTAAATATTAGATACCAGAACGCCGCCTTTTCTCGGTAAGATCACAACATCAATGTTGATTGAAATTAATTATTAATTCGTGTTTGAAATGTCGAAGATTTTGGAAGATATCAAATTATAGACATAGCCCTTTAAGTAACAACCACAGGAAAGGTGCTTGAATGAATGAAATGGGGTTTAACGTCCTACATCTCTGCACCAGCCGGACTATGGAATACCAAAAAGACGCCAAATAGCGTACGTGCCATGGGGTAAATTTTGCCCGGACAGCACGCCAACGTTTACAACCCCGGTTTTCAGATCCACCCGGAGGCCTAAACGCTTTTCATTCCGTCCTACACAGTATACAAGGGCAAACCAGATCCAGATTGAAAAATCCCCCCCCCCCCAATATTTATACGAGTGCGTGTTGTTTCGCGGGGGGGGGGGGTCAGTGTCGCCGAGTAATATTTGGCTGTGTGGAACATGTTCGAGTCGATTTGCAGGGCAAACTAGATTGAAAAATCCCAATCCCCCAAATATGTATACGGTTGGGCGGTGTTTGGAGGGGGGGGGTGGCTCAGTGTCGCCGGGTAATATCGGGCTGTGTGGAACATGCTCGAGTCGATTTGCAGCACATGTTTGACACTCGTTAAGCATTATGATAAGGATTATAATGCTGAAAACCACATAAAATCCGCATGATTTTGGGTCATTTTGCGACGGGGCACAAAAACTCAAAACTCAAGGGGGCGCAAAAACCCAAAACCATGAATGAATGAATGAATGAAATGGGGTTTAACGTCCTACGCTTAAGCACCTTAGCCTACCTGGGCCAATGCAAGACGGGCATACGCCATACAGTGTGCTGTGAGGGAAATTTTGCCCGGGCAGCGGCGCTACGGCCTACTCTTATATCGAATTCCAACTGCCAAGGGATCTTTTACGTGCACTCCAATTTAGACACGGGACCTAGGTTTTTCGTCCCATCCGAACGACTAGGCCGCTGTCCTTGTCAGGCCCTCCTTCTGCATCATTGACAAGGGGAAATCACGCCGGAAAATCGAGATGAACTTTCTAGGCCAATGCAGGGATCGAACACTCAACCTCCAGGCTAGCGAACCAGCGCCTTATCCACTTAGCCACCGTGATTCCCCCAAAAACCATGACTCACTTAGAACATGTTAGGGAGTCGGTGCTTTTCTGTGCCGCCGTGGCTTCTAGGAAACAGGAGAAGAGGTCGGCAGGGTTTTATTAAAGAAGTTGATGAGTGTCTATCAATAAAATTAACTGACTTTGCCCTTCAAGGTTATTAAAAGGTCACATTTAAAAAAATGAATCGATGCGAATCCAAATTACCCTTCCTAAATTGTCAAAATTTTGCAGACCCTAAATACTTAGTAAGGTCGATATCTGTCCCGTCTATCAGGGTGGGATTAAATATTAAAGGGGCCTCAATTTAGTGAATAAATAAAAAGTCATATATTACGAGATTAACGGGCGGGCAATACCCATTTTGCAGATAGGCCCTACGGTGTAAGGGCCCCATTGACACTTGCAGACAGGGGTTTCATGTCCTCTTACGTGTTTCTTCCTCCGCGGTTCCTCGTTGAACTTTCAGGCATCGGCACTCATTCATTGATTTACCCTGTCCAGCATCGTGGGTTTTCTCCGGGTCCTCCGGTTTCCTCCAACGGCTTTAAAGCTTCCTACGCGCAAGTGAATTTTTGAAATAAAATTAAAACATGTTAGTCCCGAAATGACCTAGTTTGTATCGAGTGGACGTTAAAAATCCACATTTCATTCTTTTTCTTTCGTTCGTCATTTAAAACAAAATAATATGCGAACTTATAAAGTTTGTAATTTTTGTTTTTACATATCATGCTATGACTGTAGCCTATTTATTATCCATTCATACCTACAGATTTGCCAAGACACGGTGTTAATTATATGCACTTATCGATCGAGACTATTCTCAGGAACCCGTGTACATTCCATAGTAATTACAACGCCCTGAAACTCGAGACAATAAAATCTACCCTGATCAATAGTAGACTCGACACACAAGACACTACATGCCGTTTCATTTCAATATTCCATAACGACTCAGTTAATCGAGGCGTGGGTCATGGTTGAAAGGTTACGGGTCAATTAGCTTCTGACAAGTGCGACTGGCTACTGCTCACAGGAACCGTGCATCTAATAAACATTACAAAATGGACAGATTTTACTGACCAAATTGTGCAAATTTGACGCCGATATGTTGCTATTAAGCCACGCATCCTAGCAGGTTATGATTCCAGAATCAACCGACAGTAAATAAGGGGTGAAGCTGGCGTAAAAATCCAAAATGCCGAAGAGAAAATGCGACTCCGCAGGAGATTTGGATGGCGATCTAACGGTGCCATTACCGATTCAGACATTTTTTTGGCGTCAAACAAGGTAATTTTGCATGAATGAAACGTTTTAACGGAACGAAATGTATGAATTTACACTAGAATTAAATGAGTCGTATATCTATCTTGGTTTTGTACATTAACATGTCAATTACGCCTATTATTCATAGCAATTAACTAGTGAAATAGGGTTTAAAGCAATGGGAGAAAACTGGAGGACCCGGAGAAAACCCACGAGGTTGAACAGCTAGGTGACCCCACTCCTTGTCACGTACAATGCCAGTTGACTTAATGACGGCCTTTATGATACAGCGCGATTGTGCTAATCATTCGGCCATACCCCCCCTCCTAAAGTAACAGTTTAATAGATAACATCACAGATTATATAATAATACTATTACTATAAATTGGAGAGTATCTGAAATATATACCGTACTATCTGTGTCGACCTATTGCCATTTGATTGAGACTTATGGTCCAAATATTAGTAATTAAGATTTAGCTCCTTTAAAATCAATTGAAGGAATTAAACCAATGTTGTTTGTTTGATAATGGGGTTTAACGTCCACTTCCACCTAAGGTGATATCGTATAATCGTAGACAAAAGCCAGTGTCTAACAAGCCAATCATACATAGGGGGAACCCCAATATCATTATTATTTATTTGGTAAACTATACAGGATTAACAGGATAGTTATCTGGTCAGATAGCATGTTTTCTACTTTAAATAAAACTGGTTTTGGTAGACATTAATATCATACTTAAAACATTATTGAAATTTGGGTTTAACGTCCTACTGTTCTGCTCAAAAACTGGGCTAATGAAGACGGGCAAACCCCATACAGTGTGCTATGATGGAAATTTTGACTGGGCGGCGTCTATGGCCTACTCTTATATCAAATTCCATCTGCCAAGGGATCTTTAAGATGGGACCTCGGTTTATTGTCCCATCCGAACGACAAGACAGCTCTCCTTGGTGAAGCTCCGAACAACCAGTGCGGTGGTTCCAATTAATACACACGCCTTGTTAAACATTCAAAAGCTAATATTTTCGCTCGCAATAGAATAATTTAAATAAAATTTTCAAACAATTCATATTGCATTATCTATTTTTCAATAATTAAAGACAAAATAAGAATTGCCAGCACTTTATCTAAATCTTACATAATGCATCTTTAAATGAAATGGGGTTTAAGGTCCTACTGTTCTGCACCGACTTGGGTAAATTTGCCTGGACAGCAGTACTACAGCCTAGCTTTCTACAAGGACAGCTGCCTACTCGTTCGGATGGGATGAAAAACCGAGGTCCTGTGTTCAAATTGGAGTGCACGTAAAAGATCCCTTGGCAGTTGGAATTCGATATAAGAGTAGGCAGTAGCGCTGCTGTCCGGGCAAAATTTCCCTCATAGCACACTATGGCGTATGCCCGTCTTCAATTGGCCCAGGTTAGGTTCTTAAGCGTAGGACGTTAAACCCCATTTCATTCATTCATTCATTCTTTATTTTGAATACAAACTGGCAAACTGGACCCCAGTTTTTTGTCCAATCCAAATGACTATACGTTGTCCAGCATCATTTTAATAATATAAATAAGTTTGAAGACGTTTCATTGATAATACCTGTATTTGTATTTTTATTACAGCCCATTTATTCGACCAAAGCAAGGAAAACTGTGTGAAGCATCATGTGTGGTAAGTAAAATGATATGAAATGTAACGGGGAGGGGGGGGTGTTAAACATCCTAGTTCTCCGCACCAACCGGGCAAATGAAGACGTACGTAGGTAATATAGAAATTTTTGCTGGATAGCGGCGCTACAACCTCCTCTTATGTCGATTCGAATTCCAGTTTATGTGCACTTTAATAGGATGCCAGTTTTTACATGCATGTCAATGTATACACAGGACCTTGTGTTTTTTTGGTCCCTTCTGATGACTAGACAGCCAGGCCTGGAAATAATGGATTTAGAAGTACCTGACAAAATGGCAGGCACTAATGAAATAGTACCTGACATTTTCAACTTAGTGCCGGACATGTATTAATAATATCAGCTAAAAAGACAAATCAGTGCCGGACAAAATGACAGGCACCAGAGGTTTTGTGCCTGACAAAACCTAGATCTGTGTCTGACATTGTCAGTGACAGGTGCCTTATTTCCAGGCTTGTAGACAGCTGTCCTGCACCACTGATAAGGGGAAATCATGCCGGAAAATCCCAATGAACTTTCTTGGATAATGCAGCTATCGAACATGATACCTCCAGTCTAGCGAGCCAGCATGTTATCCACTGTGGCTCACTAATAATTTGCTAGGATATTTAGTAGTTACATATATGAAGTTATACATGTATTATGTTTCTGCTTTCAAGCTTCATTCACTGTTTTAAATTAAAAATAGAACTATTAATATATATCTGAATTTTTTTCAGTCATTTGAAAGAGTAGTTGTTCAAAACATCCTACATGGTCTTTCACCAAGTCTTTGCGAAGCTATACAGAGTGTTTCAAGATGGAAAACCATTCAAGCCGCGTTCCCACATCTCCAGCATGCCTGTGCCTCGCTTCTCAGTATACGGAAAAAAACACATCCCGAGGCCAAGTTCACACCGTTCGAGATCAAGCTACTGTACACACTGCACTGGATAATCTTAGATGCTTCGTCCGAATGCAGCGACATCGACCTGGAAAAGCAGATCAAGACGGAACCGTCTACGTACATGCATTCCCTGAGTACGATTCAGCTGTTCGTTTACTTATTCGCTCCGTTAATCCACACCGTGAAGGATGACGATTTTCAGTCCTTGAAGTTAGAAAATGGTCTACAGTTATGGCAACCCCTATGGGAATATCGCCAGCCCGACATCCCTTGTTTCTCTACGCCGGTAAAACCTCAACGTAATGTCTTAAAAGCTCAGCGTAACCTGCTACGCGTGAACACCAATGCCGCCAATATTTACGTCGGAAAGGGTTCGTCCCGAGAAAACCTCACTTATCTTTTTGATAATTCGAGTAAGCTGAGTTTGGCCGTTCAGGATCCTCAAAGTCCGACGGCGCCTTTAGCCCGGATGAGTGACATTTGTCCGTTATCGTCTGCCGCTTCCCAAGCGCCGACCATGGAGGTGATGTGTGAATTCTGTAACACCGTGATGCCTGTCAAAACAGCCGAGGGTGTGGGTATGACCTGTAAATGTGGTCGAAAAGACAGTCTGGTGGCCTATCTTCCCGATTCTAAAAATTACGCCTTTCAAAAATTGACGTCTGCCGTTGATAAAGATTACGTAAAACAGAGGCTAGCTAGTGCTGTAAACAGTGGTAATCGAACTACAGAAGAACCAGATATGTTAAGCGCGAGTTATTTTGATATAGCCGTGCTAAGATGTCTGTTTGCCTTGAACTGGTCAGAAGATGGAATTCTTTGGGCTTTGAGGTAATATTCAATTTGACACTATGAATGTTGAAATATTGAAGGCAAAGGTCAACAGAAAAGTTTTTTTTTTTATAATAAAGCTAAGAATTATGTCAACATATCCTTTCCATATAAGTGTAATACGAACCCGAATGTCAATATTACCTGCAACAGGTAAATTCCAACATAGTAATTTCCGCCGTTCTCTGTAAGCAGTCGGAAGTTTACTTCAATAAATAGTCTGTGATGTCATTTTAGTCCTTTTGCTAATATAGACAAGAATATGAACAGGACTAAAATGAAGTTGGGATTGTGCCATGCATAAGGCAATGAGGTAAATTTTTGCGTGGAAAGCATAGTGGGATTTCCATCTACATGTTCTCTTCATTGAGGGGGGGTTGGGTAGCCGAATTGGTAGCCGAATGGCTAGTGCATGCGCGTTGTATCATAAGGTCTGGCATTGAGTCAACTGGTATGGGTCGCCTGTCCAACCTCATGGGTTTCTTGGCCCACTGCTAGGCCCCTACGCCAAAGCGGATTATTGAAATAAAACTGAACCATATGTTAGTCCTAGTTTGTGTCATGTGGACGTTGAACCCCATCTCTATCTCTCTCGCAGCCCGATCCAGTAGTTACAGTTTGCCCTTACCCATATATTGATTTACGGTATCTATTAAATGTTTTACACTTTACAGATATGTTCATCAACGTGTATTAGAAGTTTGCGACGAGTTCGTAAGATTTGATCATGCAGTCCGAGCCAGGAGTCATAGTTTACCCATACCCGATTTACAAGTATTGCAAGGAAGTAAACCTGGTTCTCCGGAAGAAAAAATACGACTGTCTCCAGGTCACAATGTACGAACTCCGTCTCCTCAACCCAATTCACCGACTACCCATAAAGCTTTTAATATAGGGATATTCAGTACCCCCGAGATACGTAAAGAACCTCCGTTTAAAAAGATACGGGTCATCGAATTAAAACAGTTTTTTGATTCAGGTTTGTAGCCTATTCAATAATTTATTTTTTGTGTCATTTGATAAAGGTCCCACTATTCTGCTCTGACAGGGTTAATGTAATGAAGATGGACTTTGAAAATGTAAACCTTCTAAAATGTAAACAATGTAAAACTACTAACATGTCTTTTTTGTATCATTACTTCAGGTAAAATGTTATTTTTGTATCATTACTTCAGGTTAAATGTTATTTTTGTATCGTTGCTTCAGGTAAAATGTTATTTTTGCATCATTACTTCAGGTTAAAATGTTATTTTTGTATCGTTATTTCAGGTAAAATGTTATTTTTGTATCGTTATTTCAGGTAAGATGTTATTAAAGAAAAAAGAAAGTGGTGAGATTGATACGAGCGGTTCACAATCGCCTAAAACAACAAAACATGATCACGGACATATCTTTAAAAGTTACCACGACGATTCCTCTAGTTCGTGTACCATATCCACTGTTGATACAGAAACAGAAATGATTCGACCAAATTCTGCACACGGCACCTACACCAGCGTTAAAGAGGATCGGCCATCACAGCGTAAAAGCATGCCCACGTTACCACAATCGGACAAAGAATCGGTCGGTAGTGGCAGCCATCTTAGTGGACACGATTCATCAACTTCCTCGAAAGACGATTTGCAGAAACCAGAACCAATCAGAAGACCAATCATCACCATCACGGAACACAGCCCCGACCCGAAATTCCCATCTAATTACGATCTGTGTGCCAGCGAAGGCGATGCAGAAGATAGTCACCTGACTAATAATGGTAACATGTCACGCAGCCTGACTGACTCCAACATTTATTACCAACACGAAGAAGAAATCCAGGAAGTTGCCGGATCTAAATACTACATTCAAGATAACGGCCATATTAATTATAAAGTCGTCCTAAGAGCTGTCCATTTTATCGCTTTGTCTGAACGCTCTCCATCAATCTGTGAGGTTTTGTTGAATATCTTGAACTGTCTGCTCGATCTGAATATAATTGAGACAAACCATCCAGTGAGCCCCCAGTCCCCCGAGAGTGCCGAAACTCCACAGTCGGATAAATCTCCAATTCTAGAGAGCACTAAAGGAAATGTGACCGCTCATAGTTTGGCCATGGATTCTTTGTTTAGGTAAATATCAACCTTTGTTTTTATTATACGCCTACATTGAAATGTATATTGTCGTCTGTCCTTATCAATTTCCGACCATTATGAACACTGGAGCTTTGTTATCCATCTCCATGACAAGGCATACTTTCCTAGGGACAACGTTTAGTCAATTGATCCTGTGTACACCGAGGTCCTGTATACACATTGGCTGTAAGAATTTGATATAAGAGTAGGCCATGGAGCTGCTGTCCAGGCAAAATTCTCCTCATAGCCCACTGTATAGTGTGGCCATCTAAATTAGTCCAGTCGGAGCAGGACAGTAGGCCATGGAGCTGCTGTCCGGGTGAAATTTCCCTAATAGCACGCTGTATAGCCCAGTCGGAGCAGAACAGTAGGACTTAAAACCCCATTTCATTTCTTGTTAGTCTCACAGGAACCTCTCATCTCCCTTTGGAAGCCTGTCTTGAAGGGTTAATCTTGAATTATATTTTAGAAAATAAAACTACTTAATTTTGTGTGAAATATACACATTTGTCGTTTTCAAACAACGTAAACCCATCTGGAAATGGAGACATGTTTCCCTTCAAAGATAGCAATTCTTTCTTCTGTGATCCTCAGCATAAATTACATCGCCCTGAAATCCACTTATTGAAAAATTCCTAATAACTTTTGGTGTGTGCTGTATTTTTCAGAATTTATAAAGCCTTGGGATGTCCTCACGGTTGTGGTGATGGAATCGTCGGTCCCCAAGGAGATCACCTTCGGTTGAAAGGTCAACAATGTCTACAGAGATTACAGAAACTCCATCCTCCATACTTCCATAAATTTCTCCGAGATACTGTAAAGACACGGCCGTTACAGGAATCGGTAGATTTCTTACATGCTTTGTTAGGTTTCTGTACAGATCCTACAATTATTTTACACTCGCCACAAGGGACATGTAAGTTTTATCACAGTTTAGATTACTTTTCTGCTCCAACCGGGCTAAAGAAAACGGGTACAATGCTAAGAGTTCTTTTTACATGCACCAATGTGTACACAGAACACCTGGTTTTGATCCCATCCAAAAGGATAGACACATACTTCCATAAATTTCTCCGAGATACTGTGAAGACACAGCCCCTTCAGAAATCTGTAGATTTCTTACATGCTTTGTTAGGTTTCTGTACGTATCCTACAATTATTCTTCACTTTCCACATTTTATCACATTTTAGATTACCTTTCTACCCCAACCGGGTTAAAGAACACCGGCACACTGCCCAGAGTTCTTTTTCATGCACCAATGTGTACACAGAGCGTCGGTTTTTTGATCCCATCCAAAAGACTAGACACTATTACTTTGACTATCTTGTACGGTTTCGATCCCCCGGTTATATGTGACAAGAAGTAGGGTTGCCGGTCCAACCTTGTGGGTTTTCTCTGGGTGCTGCAGCTTCCTGCCACTCCTTAAACCTGTGTACACCTAACCTTGTTTTTTTTTTATCGTATTCAAAAGCGCTGCATCATAGGTGTATCATTGAGTCAACTGCCGTAGTTTCAATTCCCCGGTTGTACGTGGCTGTCCAACCTTTTGGGTTTTCTCCGGGTCCTCAGGTTTCCTCTCATTGCTAAAAAAACCTACGCACAAGCGAATTATTACAATAAAAATGAACCTGGTTTGTGTCGAGTGGATGTTAGACTCATTTCTCTCTCTCTCTCTCTTTAGCACATTGAAGTCATCAGTCTGTCTTAGTCTTTTGTTCAAGTGGCTCGTTAAACCACATGTTACATAACATCACAATGTACTTACTCATGATTACATATAACTTATTTCCACAATTCTTTTACAGCTCAGAAGAAGTCCGCCTCCCAGGAAACGCTGCCACGGAATGGTTATGCTAATAATTTTGGTCACAGTATCGGGGGAGAGGGTTATAGAGGTGTAGAGGGAGTACTCATTGCGAATGTCTTCAAACATTTTGTTTCGAGATGTGTGGAATGTGTATCTGAGCTATGTGGTCATGAAAATATTGTAAGTGCTATTTTATTAAACATCTTTTCTGTCTGATAAATGTTAAAGATGCATTGTGTGAGAGATAAATCTGCCTATTGCAGATCTTTCTTTTGGCCTTAAAGGGAAAGACCACCAATTTTTAACAAGGTTTCCATAAATATTAAATATATTTAAACCATCAAGTTGGTGTGCTTTTGAAAGGATCGAAACATAATCGCCATTTTATAACATAATTTAAAATGGGTTATTCCTATCTTAGATAAGAATGAAATAATTTGACTGGAATTTTGTATACTCATGCATTCCCTTTACAATATCTAAAATATTATAGAGAGAACTATCAGCTCTTTATCTAAATCTTTGATAAAGGCATGTTTCTAGTGGTTTACCCACCGTAACAGACCGTTTCATTGGCTAATCCCTCACTTCAATCAGACAAGTAAAACGAAATTTTGAACTATAAAAAACGAAAAAGAATCTGTGTTTTAATCAGATTTCTTAAAATGAAATTCAATTGATAATTCATTAATAATTAGATTTTTATGTTGAATAATTTTTCTTGTCATCATTTGAATTTTTTTTTATTTGACTTTTTCAGGGTCTGTTTTGTGATGTCCGTCAGTTTACATCTTATGTAAAAGAAGTGCATGGTGGGACATATCGTAGAATCGCTTTAAGTGGTCTCCTTGATTCCCTTCAGAAGCTTCGCAGACGTAAAATGGAAAAAGAGCGGGAAAGTAGAATGTCAAAACCAGAAAATACAATGCAGTAAGTCATGATTTGTATTTTTGTACTTGATAGGAGACTTATGCCACATTTTCATTGGCTAATAGCTCAAATTTATACAATGACTTTAACCTTGACCAATAAAAAGGCTTCATATTTAAAATATTTTGCTTTAAGATTTCATGAATAAGGATCTGAAGGAATTGTGTCTTAACAGAGCCTGAATTAGGTCCTGACATCGGCTAACTGATATTTTAGGCTTGTTACTATTTATTAATAAGCCATGTTTCGACTAGGCCAGGTTTCGACTAGGCTACATTTCGACTTGGTTACGTTTCAACTACGTTTCGTGTAGGCTACGTTTCGACTTGGTTATGTATTGACTAGGATACGTTTCGACTAGGCTATGTTTCAACTACGTTGCGACTAGGCCACATTTTGACTACGCTTCTCTGATCCTTATCAAGCAATGATCAAATATAAAATTATGACAAGACAATGCTAGAGAAGCCTAGTCAAAACATCGCTGATTGTATTCCAGGGACTTGCCATTAATGCCATTGATTTGATATTTGTTTATATTTTGCAATGCTTATTTTTTGTCTTGTCCGCAGGTTTATCTTGTAGATTTTTGTTTTGCGTGTAGTGCTATAAGTAGTAGCAATGGCGATAAATAAAATGAAAATTATTATTTTTGCAGACGGACAACATCAGTGACGTCTGATAGTGGTGATGAGAAGGAGGTAACCCAGTCTCCCATCTCGAGTATTCACACTAACGATACTAACACACCTGTTAAATCACGTAAATCATTCTTCCGTAGAAAACTCAGAAAGGTAATTATCAAATATGTTGAATGATGTTTGATCTAGCCATTTTCTTGCCTCGAGAATTTTAAACAGTTGATGATACTAGTGATTGTGTGTGGGGTGTTTATTTACATTCAAACGAACGTCGTGGGTTTTCCCTGGGTCCTCCATTTTTCTCCGACTGCTAAAGACCCTGAATTATTGAAATATAAATGAACCATATGTTATTCCCGAAATTACCTAGTTTGTTGGAGTGGATGTTAAACCCCATTTCGCTCTCTCTCTGCCTGTCTCTCTCTCTCTTTACATTCAAAGGATAAATCTAAAATTGTGAATTTCTTTGAAAGATTAATTTCTGGAGGCGTCTGAAGTTCTTGACATATTTATGAATTGAGATAATGCAGAAAATTTCAGGCTTCTCCGTGATGACAAAGACACCATATGGTCTCACGTAATGAAAGGTGTTTTGTTGTGACCTAGATAAAAACTAGGATACACCACTTTATTTCTACAAAATTGTTAAGTTATGGCTAGATCAAGCATTTTTAACATACATAGAAGTTTCAACTAATTTATCCATTTTCCTTGAACATACATTAATTATGGACTTACTGTAAAGCAAGAATTAAATGTTTACATTTGATGTTGAATGAGTGGAGGGGGGGTGGATGGCCAAATGGTTAGCATGTGCGCGCTGTATCATAAAGCTTGTCATAGAGTTAACTGGCGTGGTTTCGAATCCCTGGTTGTACGTGACAAGGAGTAGGGTAGCCTGTCCAACCTCATGGGTTTTCTCTGGGCCCTCAAGTTTCCTCCCACTGCTAAAGACCCATACTCGGAAGAAAATTATTGAAATAGAATTAAACCATATGTTAGTCCCGGAATGATCTTGTTTGTGTCAAGTGGACACTAAACCCCATTTCTCTCTCTCTCTCTCTCTTTGATTATGAATGATAAAAATATCAAGCACATACCATATTTAATGTAATATCTGGTTGAATTAAGGGATTAGCCAATGATTTGGTCCGTTACAGCGAGGAACTGTGGTTAAACCACTGGAAAAGTCAACGCTGATTGATTATTCAATGCCTGACGTCAAAGGGTCAAAATCCACTAGTATAACCCCTTACACGATCTACCATTACAATCCATCAGATCTTCAATTACTAGTGTAGGCCATCAAAAGTTTAAAAAAAACGAAACGAAATATAGATCTGTATTTTAATCAGATTTCGTTCTATCCTGCTTTACAGTTTTTATACGCCCACATTTTCATGTGGACGTATTATGTCGTCGCCCCTGTCCGTCCGTCCGTCCACAATTGTTTGTGGACCCTCTACAGGTCACAATTCTTGTCCGATTTTGACGAAACTTGAAATATAGCTTTATCACCAAAATATCTCGGCTGCTTTCGATATTGGCATGTATCGGATCGAAACTTCATGGATTATGGCCCCTGATTGTACGAAAAGTCACGTTTTTAGCTTGTGGACCCTATAGAGGTCACAATTTTGAACCGATTTTGATGAAACTTTACATGCATGTTTATAACCCAAAGATCTTGGTTCCTTTCGATATTTGCGCCTATCGGAACATAATTTCCTTAATTATGGCCTCTGATTGTCCGAAAAATCACCTATTTTAGCTTGTGGTACCTCTTGAGGTAACAATTATTATCCGATTTGAAAAACCGTTCGATTATATCACCGTTACACCCTAAAAAAGATTGAGTTCAAATTTCGGAAAAATCGGACCAAAATTACCATACAAAATGGCCGCCGTTCGTACGCGAATACTGTTAAAAAATGGTATATCAAGGTTGTGGACCCGGTAGAGATCACAATTTTAATTCGATTTTGATGAAACCTGAAATGCATGGTTATAACCCAAAGATCTTGGTTCCGTTCTATATTTGCGCATATCGGATCGTAACTTCCTGAATTATGGCCCCTGATTATATGCAAAATCGTCTTAGTTGTCCCCCGCCTTTCGGAGAAAGCAGGGGACTATTAAAATGGGTTCGTCCGTCCGTCCGTCTGTCCGTCTGTCTGTCTGTCTGTCTGTCTGTCTGTCTGTCTGTCACACTTTTTGGGACACAATAACTCTCGTTCTAATTGATCTAGAATGTTCAAACTTGGTGCAGGTGTTTATTATGGCAATACCTTGATGGAGTTCGAAGTTGAGCATTTTCCGCTTAGGGTAAGCAGAGATAAGCAATTTGATTGGTTGATGCTTTGGGACACGATAACTTTAGTTCTAATTAAGTGAGAGTGATGAAACTTGGTGTATAGTTTCATTACATCAATACCTTGACTAAGTTCGATAATGAGCATTTTCTGCTCAGGGTAAGCAGAGCGATAAGCAATTTGATTGGTCGAGACTTTGGAACTGAATAACTCTCATTCCAATTGAGTTAGAATGTTCAAACTTAGTGTGAGTGTTTATTGGGTCAATGTCTTGATGGAATTTGAAGATGAGCATTTTTTGCTTAGTTTAAGCAGAGGCAAGCAATGTGATTGGTTGATGCTTTGGGGCACGATAACTTTAATTCTAATTAGGTGAAATAAAGAAACTTGGTGTGTAGTTTCATTACATCAATACCTTGACTGAGTTTGATAATGAGCATGTTCTGCTCTTGGTAAGATGGCTGATAAGCAATTTGATTGGTCGAGATTTTGGAACACAATAACTCTCGTTCTAATTGAGTTAGAATGTTCACACTTGGCATAGGTGTCTATTAGGTGAATACCTTGATGGGGTTCAAAGGTGAGCATTTTCTGCTTAGGGTAAGCAGAGATAAGCAATTTGATTGGTTGATGCTTATTAGGTTCTGATTAAGTGAGAGTGAGGACACTTGGTGTATAGCTTTAGCTTTATAACACTGATATACTGACCAAGTTCATTAATCAATTTTTTCTGCTGAGGGTAAGCAGAACGATAAGAAATCTGATTGGTTGATGCTTTGGGGCACGATAACTTTAGTTGTAATGAAGTGATAGCAATGTAACTCAGAACTCAGAGTATAGATTGATTTTATCTTTATCTTGACTAAGTTCAATGTTGCAAATTTTCTGCTTTGGCTAAGGAGCGATAAGCACTTTTATTGGTCAAGACTTTGGAACATAACTCATTAGGCGAATGTCTTAACTAAGTCAATAGTTAATATTTTGAGCTAAAGCTAATATTTTGAAAAAAATAAATGTTCGATCAATTAATATGTGTCATCTTATTATTTTGGGATTTCGGCGGGGGACATCAGCCTCACTGTTGGCTTGTTTAGCTTGTGGTCCCTCTGGAGGTTACAATAACTATCCGATTTAAAAAATCGGTTGATTATATCGCCGTTACACCCTAAGGAAGATTGAGTTCGAATTTGGGAAAAATTGAACAAAAATTGTCATACAAAATGGCCGCCATTCGTACGAAAATACTGTTAAAAAAATGTTTATTAAGGTTGTGGAGCTGGTAGTGGTCAAACTTTTAATTCGATTTTGATGAAACTTAAAATGCATGGTTATAACCCAAAGATCTTGGTTCCTATTGATATTTGCACATATCGGATTGTAACTTTCTGAATTATGGCCCCTGATTATACGCAAAATCGCCTTCGTTTAGCTTGTGGTCCCTCTGGAGGTCACAATTATTATCTGATTTAAAAAATTGTTTGATTATATCACCGTTACGCCCGAAGGATAGTTGAGTTCGAGTTTCGGAAAAATTCGGACCAAAATTACCATACAAAATGGCCGCCGTTCGTACGCGAATACTGTTAAAAAATGGTATATCAAGGTTGTGGACCCTGTAGAGATCACAATTTTAATTCGATTTTGATGAAACCTGAAATGCATGGTTATAACCCAAAGATCTTGGTTCCGTTCTATATTTGCGCATATCGGATCGTAACTTCCTGAATTATGGCCCCTGATTATATGCAAAATCGTCTTAGTTTAGCTTGTGGTCCCTCTGGAGGTTACAATAACTATCCGATTTAAAAAATCGGTTGATTATATCGCCGTTACACCCTAAGGAAGATTGAGTTCGAATTTGGGAAAATTTTGGAACAAAATTGCCATACAAAATGGCCGCCGCGTGTACGCGAATACTGTTATAAAATGGTATATCAAGGTTGTGGACCCAGTATAGGTCACAATTTTGATTCAATTTTGATGAAACTTGAAATGCATGTTTATAACCTAAAGATCTTGATTCTTTTCGATATTTGCGCATATTAAATTGTAATTTTATGAATTATAGCCTTTGCTTGTAGGAAAAATCACTTTCGATTTTGCTTGTTCTCTAACCATCTCTCGAAAATGTGGGCGTATCCTGCCTGGCAGTGCCAGCTTACTATCTTTTAAATTAAATTATCATTTAATGTTTAGAATGAAATCTTGTTAAAGAATATAAATCTGACACTAATATTGTTATTTTATTTATTTATTTATTTATATTTATGTCGCTCTCTATATAGTCATCTAATATTTTTGTTTTTTCCCTATAGCCATTCCCTATAATAACATCTACCATACAATTTTTCATCTCTTTCTGATGAGAACAACTTTTAACTCTCTATTTAATGACATTTTATCTTATCTGGTTATTCTTCTCCTACCCACTATTGAATCCTTTACACTATGCCTAACCTATATGAGGGTAGGATGGCTGAATGGTTAGCGTGTGCGCGCTGTATCATAAGGCCTGTCATTGAGTCAACTGGTGTGGTCCAGTTCTATGTGACAAGGAGAAGAGTTGCATGTCCAACCTCATGGGTTTTCTTCTGGTCCTCTGGTTTCCTCCCATTGCTAAAGACCCTACATGCAAGCAAAGTATTGAAATAAAATTAAACCATATGTTAGTCACGAAATGCAAAATTGCTGTTGAAAGAAATATAGACCCAATCTGATTAAAACACAGATCCTATTCATATATCAAAATTTCGTTTTACTTTACAAGACCAGAATCTGGAAGAATTGTTATATAACAGTCGTTCTAGCCAATGAAACAATCTGTTACGCGCGCTCTGCACAGAGCTGTGGGAAACCCTTAGAAACGTCAGTGTATACATTCATAAATAATAACTAACACATCACCATGTGTTTTTCAGTCATTAATGTTTCAGTATGCAGCCAGTGATTCCGAGTTATTAGATGAAAGCGCCCATGGAAAAAGTCCACGGACCAGTATATCAGCGGCGGAAGAAGATTCTCCTTCTGGTTATAGCACACCCAGACGCAGATTCAGTAAATTTAATATAGGTAGGGCGAAACATTCATACATTGAGATTCAATCTCTGACCTAAATGGCAGCCATATCCTAAAATTAGTAAATTGTTTTCTACTGCGCTTCTACTCCGTTTCACATCTGGCACATACACAAAGACTAAGTACACCTATTCAATTCCATTAAATGGAAGCAGAATGAATACTTCTAAAATTCTCGAAGTTTACTTGGGGTTTAAATGTTGGTCAAGTCTGTACTCAAGCGGAGTACATTTACTTGAGTCTGAGGAGCCAAGGTGTCTAAATGGGTAAAACATTGGCTCACTAGCCTGGAGGTTGGGTGTGCGATCCCTGTATTGGCCGTGACAGTTCATCCCGATTTTCCGCCATAGCTTCCCCTTGTCAGTGATGAAAGAAAGATGGGACCAAAAACTGAGGTCCATGGTAAACATTGGTTTGTGAATGTAACATATCCCATGGTAGTTGGAATACAATATACATGTATAGGAGCAGAACAGTAGGACGTTAAACCCCATTTCATTTCATTTACTTGTGTTATAGATAAATGTATAGAAATTTTAAAAAACATGTTTTTGTCATAAAAGGAAAGAAATTCTGGTGCCTTAGTTCAATGAAAAATACTGTAGTGGAGAAAAATGAAGTGAAATGGGATTTATTATCCTACTGTTCTACTGCGACTGGGCTAATGAAGACAGGCATACGCCAAACAGTGTGCTATGAGGGAAATTTTGCCTGGGCAGTGGCACTCTGGTCTACTCGTATATCGAATTCCAACTGCCATTGGTATATCTTTTATAGTAGAACTTACATAAATAAAGGGCAACAATTTAAATAAAAAATTGCAAAATTTTATTTTCAGTTAGGCAGACAGGTAAAAAAATAAGATTTTAAATTCTGTTTCATTTCAGAAAATTAAGACATTACTCTCGTCTAATTTCATTTCATTTTCAGGTTGGAGACGTCAAGCAAAATCTGATCACGAGGAAGAGAGTCATCACGAACATCCTCAAAATCTCGACAGACGGGACAGTAAGAGTGACGTCCACGTTCATCGTGCCAAGGCCAAGATGTCTTTTAAAGCAGCTAGTCACGCAACATTGACGTTTCTCAGTGCTCGTAAGAGGATGTCAGTAGATAAAGAATTAGCTGGAAAGAATTGGAATAAAGGAAAGTTAGGCAAAGGTAAGTAATGATCAGGTCTATGGTATATTCGGTTCAATGACATTTAATTGAGAGAGAGAGAGGGTCCACTCGACACAAACCAGGCCCCAAGTTCACAAAGCATTCTCAGACTGAAGTTGAGAATTTACTCAACTTTCAATCACTCTTTATGAGAAATATATTTGATCCAGAAACACAAAACTTTGCATATAGCATCTTATTGGTGTATTTAATAGATTAAAAAAACAAAAGTTTAATAAAGGGCTATATTTTTGTTAAAATGAGGCCTTGTCGTTTCGGGACTAACATACCGTTCAATTTCATTTAAATAATTAGCATTGCGCGTAGGGGTCTTTAGCAGTGGTAGGAAACTGGAGGATCCGAAAAAAACCCCACCAAGCTGGACGGTGACCCTAGTCCTTGTAATGTACTACTGGGGAATCCAAACCATGGCAGTTGACTTAATGACAAACCTAACGATATAAAGCGCATGTGCTAACAATTCGCCCATCCAGTTCCCTGCCCCATCAGACTAATAATAACAAATGTGGTTAATTTTGAGCACTGTATTTTTAATCTCTAGCTGGCTGGCCACCTCTGGCTTGCGGCTGTGGTTTAGAGCCCTGGTGTTAGCATATGTGGAAACCTCATTGGTTTCCTCCAGGCACTCTGGTTTCCTCCCACTGTTAAAGACCCCTGCGCACAAACGAATTATTGAAATAAAATTAAACCATATGTTAGTCCCGGAATGACCTGATTGTGTTGAGTGGACGTTAAACCTTATTTCTCTCTCTCTCTGTAACTTCTGTGAAGATTATCTGAAGTAGGCCTATTAATGAAATTCTACGTTTCGTATCATGTTTCAGATTTTCGCAACAGTAAAACAAGTAACACACATGATACAACAACTGAAACTGTTTTAGTGAAGGAGAGAAAACTTGTCGATAAATATCTTATCAGATCAGGAATGCTTCGTTTCTCCTTCTTAATGGAATGCTCTTCACCAGGTTCGTTTCCAGATCCACAGTTAGTGGCAGCCATGTTGGATTTGGTAAGTTAAATGTTTCTGATTTTTTAATAAATTATGAATACCAAGTAGATTTTAAGTAAGAAATTAAATAAGATGAAATGCGGTTTAACCAGGGCTTCCACTTCAAAATTTTCCCAAACGGTCATTTTTCTCACGTAGAAAGTGGTGCTTTTTTTAGCACATAATAAGAAGCCAAAAACTTCATGCTATCGGAATGTCGATCAGCTTTAATTGGGTCAAGGACTGTCAAACAAAAATTCAATCTCACATCGACATTTATAACCACCCACCCACCCATCTCCATAATAAATAAAAGAACACATGCAATCAATTATTATCATTTATTTATTTATACATTCATAAAATACAACAATGTACATTTATTCATCGATAGGACACTATTTTCGTAATTTATTTACAACACCACTCGTATGTACTGGGCGGTTTTTACACGATTTCCATTTCTGTAAAGCACGTGCTGGTTGGAATTCGGCACTTGGGGGTCCTGCCATAGAACTCCTCACTAGTTATTCAAAGCTTTCTATGCTCAAAGAACATCGCAACTTGGGTTTTATCACATTTTAGCATACGTGACAAATTCGACTGTTGACTATTTCTTCATACACGGGGAAAAAGTAGTTCCGAGTGATTAGCTCATGTAAATAATTTAAAGTCATTAAAATGTACAATAATTGACATAATTCTTAAACTTATCAATATATTAACTCGTATTGATATTTTGTAAGCTCAAATAATATCGAGCTAGTATTTTAACTCTATAACATGTAAAATCATTAGCACGTATTTCAAAATGGCCGACACCGTGAAAGCACATGGTTTCAAGCAAAATGACGTCTATCAATTGTGATATAAAAGAAAAATATGGATTAAAAATACACCCGACAATACATCTTTTGTGTGGGAATATCATTTCTTAACCACGGGAAATATTTGTGCCCATTTAGTAGAGGATTTACGGCTAACTTTGTTTTTTGAAGCGAAACTGTCATCCTCGTGGGATTCAATGACGGCAATATCATCTCGCTTTCGTTTGTTATTTTGGGAGGTGAGAAATTTCCACATTTTGAAATGATATAGAGAATGCTAACATTTCTGATATTCACGACGTTGACATGATTAACTCTTGTGGGCCTAATCAAGGGAAGACATCAAAAGAAAAACACACCTTAGTAATTGATTAAATGTTGAGCGTTTATTTGTTTGATGTTGATCCCCCGTTGATTGTGAGTACAGCAATATACACAAGGATAATTGATTGGCAGTGGTTTCAATTCGTGGACTACTGAACACTGTTAATTTTATTACACCTGACAGTTTACACCACGACACGCACAGAGTTTCGTCGTGTCAAGGATTTTATGATTTAGCACAAAATATGCTATTTTTCCGGCATGCAAAATAACCTACGGGTCTGATCGGGTGTAGATCATTTTCCAGAGCCGTAGGTCCTGACCGGCATATACGGCCGAAATGGAAGCACTGGGTTTAACGTCCCACTGTTCTGCCCCTGAACTGAGCTTATGCAGATAGGCATATGCTATAGAGTGTGCTATGAGGGAAATTTTGCTCGAACAGCGGCACTAAGCCCTACTCTTATATCGAATTCCAACTGCCAAGGGATCTTTTATGTGCACACCATTATGTACACAGGACCTCGGTTTTTCGTCCCATCCAAATGACTAGACAGCTATGCTTGTCAGGCCTTCGGTCCTGCATCACTGACAAGGGAAACTTTCTCGGCCAATGCAGGGATCGAAAACCCGAACTCCAGGCTGAACAAAATGATAATTTGAATGAAAAATATAATTAGTGATGAAAGTAGAGAATGAAGGGTAGTCTGTCGTTTTAGAACTATATCTCAATTTATTTTGTATCAAGGATGCTCCTGTTTCTTCACGCGCCGCCATGTTGTTGGAGTGTGCTCACTTTATTCATCGCTGTAACCATGGTGACTGGCCAAACTGGATGAAATTAAACCTGCCAAGTTTTCGACACACTGTGGCAGCCCTACAAAATCGAGGACAGCCGTCTGGATATCTACGTAATTTGATGCTCAAAAGGGCTGCTGGACGACTGTTTTATTCCTGGGCTGAGGTAGGCTCTTAAATTTTTGATTTCGCATCCAAATGAATATTGTAAATAAAATAATTTAGACAAAAGCATTGATAAATAAAAATTAAATGAAATGGAGATTACATTCTACTTTTCTGCTCCAATTGAACTAATGAAGACGAACATTTATGCCATACTGTGTGCTATGAATGGAATTTTGCCCGAGCAGTGGCTCTATGTCCTTCTCAACCTCGTGGGTTTCCTCCAGGCACTCAGGTTTCCTCCCACTGCTAGGGACCCCTATGCCCAAGCGAATTATTGAAATAAAAATTGAAAACCATATATTAGTCCATAGTTAGTTTGTGTTGAGTGAACGTTAAACCCCATTTCTCTCTCTCTCTCTCTATGTCCTCCTCATATATCGCAACCCCAAGGCTAACAAGCGGGTATCATACCCACTTAGCCACAAAATGACTTACAATTTTAAAACAAAGAAAAATTAATGTTGAAATTTGTCACAGGATAAAAGTGTTACGTTTCCAATGTAACTAGGGGGGCTTGGATGGCCGAATGGTTAGCACGTGCGCGCTGTATCATAAAGTTTGTTTTTGAATCAACTGGCATGGTTTTGTGTCACTGATAGTGCCTCATGGGTTTTCTCCTGGTCCTCCTGTTTCCTTTCACTGCTAAAGACCACTCTGTGCAAGCAAATTATTGAAATAAAATTGAACTATATGGTTGTCCCAAAATGACCTAGTTTGTGTCGAGTGAATTTTAAACACAACCTCTCTCTCTCTCTCTCTCTCTCTCTCTCCCTCTCTCTCCCTCTCTCTCTCTCTTTCTCTCTCAAATGTAGCTATAATATTTCCTACTGTTACAGAATCTAGGGAGTCAGTTGGAGTATATATTAGCGAAGGAACATGCTGACCGTCTGTCTATCATTAACGATATTAAAGATGAAAGTAAGAGAAAAGAATTAAAAATGGAAGATGAAGAAGAAGATTTTCTGGATGAAGGTAAAAGAGATATATTTTTATGTCATCGTCCAGGTCCGTCCATTCACAATTTGTTTGTGGACATTCTACTAGACTAGTAAAGTAAGACGATATAGGTTTGATTCGTCTGCTAATCAGGCTGTCAACTGTCTCGTAAACTTGCGATAAATAATAGCCATGCACAATGGGAATTTTCCACCAGGAAGTAAACAAGAGTAAGAGTCGACTCGGGATCATTGCGGATTACGTTAGCTTTGCGGAGAAAAGTTCAGATAGCTATAGTGTTAATTGGGGACTTCATCAAGATATATGTTCACTCGCCAGAAACCTAGCATTTATAAATATTTTGTCGCCATTGTCAAAATTCACTCGTGTTTCGGTCGCATTGTAGAGTCTTGCTCTTGGGTTAATATCAGCCAGATTATAATAACTTTAGGAATCATCAGAACAATTGTAATTTTCTATTTCAGCATCTGTGAATGAGAAAGGAACTGGATGTCCGTATGCCTTGAAGATGTTGGGTTGTCTGGTTCTGTTGGAGATTACAACATTTCTACGAGAAACTTTCCAATATTTACCCAAGTCTCGCAGTCAAAAGAGAGATCATGTATGGGAGAAGACTGTGACATCCAGACGATTCAGTAGTATTGTTAGTAGTCCAGGTCATTCAGACAAGAGTTCTGAATCTAACATAGCAGAACTTCCACAAGCAACAGGTTTGTCATAAACTTTCTTGTCCATGACTTCTTTAAGCTAGCGGGGATCACGGTGGCTAAGTGGACAAGGCGCTGGTTCGCTAGCCTGGAGGTTGAGTGTTCGATCCCTGCATTGGCCGAGAAAGTTCATCTCGATTTTCCGGCGTGATTTCCCCTTGTCAGTGATGCAGAAGGAGGGCCTGACAAGGACAGCTGCCTAGTCGTTCGGATGGGACGAAAAACCGAGGTCCCGTGTACAAATTGGAGTGCACGTAAAAGATCCCTTGACAGTTGGAATTCGATATAAGAGTAGGCCGTAGCGCCGCTGCCCGGGCAAAATTTCCCTCATTGCACACTGTGGCGTATGCCCGTCTTCAATTAGCCCAGGTTAGGTGCTTAAGCGTAGGACGTTAAACCCCATTTCATCCATTCATTTCATTCTTTAAGCTAGCTGGTCATCATTCTGTGTCGATCTTTGATAGTCACTGAACAGAGAATTATGTTAGTCCCGAAAATACCTAGTTTGTGTCCAGTGGACGTTAAACCACATTTCTCTCTCTCTGATTCATTTGACAGTAATTTATGGGCAGACGTGTATTGTATTCAAGACTGTGTAATTTATGTCACATGTTTATCAAGCCTCTGAACCTAAGATTTCTATGACAAATATGATGAAAGTAGCAAGCATTATCAGAATTTGATCAGAAAGAGAAAAATGAGGTTTAACGTCCAATCTACACAAACTAGGTAATTTCGGGTACTAACATACTTCGCTTGTGCATAGGGGTCTTTAGCAGTGGGAGGAAAGGAGGACCAAAAGAAAACCCATGAGCTTGGACAGGTAACACTACTCCTTGTCATGTAGAATCAAAACCAAACCACTTGACTCAACGACAGACCTAAAGATCTAAAACACACACCTTAGACCATTCAGACAAATTTTTATAAACAGAAGCTACCAAACGATTTGTCTCCAGATTTAGAAAATTTCCAAAGCTGTGTTAAACATTTGATTTTATTGACTATATAAAAGAACCATGAATATTAATATTCTGATTGAAATTAGTTTTGTTCCTGCTGTTGGCCATTCTGTGTCAGTCATGTATTCTGTATACTGTAAAACACTAAATTATTGCGACATGAAATTATTGCGAGTTGGGGTGGTGAAACATAATTGCAAAATGTAATTATTGCGAATTTCTATAGTGGGGAAAAAATTATTGCGAATCAACATCGGTTGATTGGTGATCATTAGTAACAGTAAATAAACAACTATTGAGGATTATGGCTTCGAGTCTGTATTCAACAGATCAAAGAAAATGTAATACCTGTTATCAAACTTCATTTTTAAATAATTATTGTTAAATTTAATCCCTTGATTATTAACTCCAAGCTGACGAACGACTATAAAACACAGATTTTTAAATAATTATCGTTAAATTTGATCCGTTGATTATTAACTCCAAGCTGACGAACGACTATAAAACACAGATTTTTAAATAATTATCGTTAAATTTGATCCGTTGATTATTAACTCCAAGCTGACGAACGACTATAAAACAATATGGCCGACATTTTAACAAATTTTAACTTATTGGGACTCTTTCTTGTGAAGAGTAATGAAGAGGGGATAATTCAATATGGCCGACAGTTTAACAAATTTTCACGAAAATATTGCGAACATGAAATTATTGCGAGAGGGCCTCGCTCGCAATTGTCGCAATAATTTCATGCTCGCAATAATTTCATGTTTTACAGTAATAAAAGATTTTTTGTTTTTTGTAGGTCCAGTAGGTAGTTCTGGTGATCTTAAAAAAAGTATTCTGTATAATAAAAGAATTATTGTGTATTGTAGGTCCAGTAGGCAGTCCTGGTGATCGTAAGATAAGTTTTGCTGTATTAACGGAGCGATCTGACTCTATACATAGTAGTACCACATCTATATCAGTGTTAGACCCTAATCAAGACGAGAAGAAAGAACGAGGTATGTCCAAAATACCATCTGTAAAATTAACATATCGATGGCATAGTTCTGGCCCAGAGTTCACGAAGCATTCTCAGACTTAAGTTGAGAATTTACTCAAAATTGTTCGCCTTATTTTAACTATATTGTAGCCCTTTGTAACACTTTTGCTATGTTAATGTATCAAATACATTAATAAAAAAATATGCAAATTTTTGTATTTCTGAATTAAAGGGACAATAACACTCTTGCTGGCTTGACAGGTCCAGAAAAAAAAAATTACCCTTATTCTAACTACAAGATGTTTGTGTAAATTACCTGTTGTGTTAATTATCCATTACAACCTATCTTACTTGTCCAGAGGGTTCGAAAATATGTTTAAATCCAAGTTGCATTCGAAAGTGCTTACGTAGGGCTTTTTAAACCATGTTAAAGCATGTTGTTGAATTTTTCCAAATTTTAAAATTAGGTGTGTTAAGATGAAATTTGTATCATTTTTTAATTGAAATATTGTAAAATAGTACAAATTGTTGACCAGAATAAAGATAGGAACATATTATTCAGTTACAACAAGATTGGTATTGGGGCTTTAAAGATATTTCTTATAAACAGTGATTGAAAGTTGAGTAAATTCTTAACTTAAGTCTAAGAATTCTTTGTGAACTCAGGGCCTCAAAGATGTTAAGTCTCCAAAATTGTCTTGAGATATGAGAGGAAAACCCAAATCCAATCTTAATAACTCAAAAAGGATATCAACATTTTTAAAAGCAGTTCTGAAAGTTTGCAAAGAGAAGCCCTCCAATGTGATTAGTGATCCTAACTTTATCGTTGTGAGTGAGAGGGATATTTGGTCTCCCGTCCGATCAGGCAGGTTTCCCCCTAGTTCTTCCTGCAGTAATGATCGAAATCATTAGCACGATCTGTGCCAAGGGCCAAATTGGAAAAAGGCCTCAGGCCTATTTTGCTACCCTTGTAAAATGACGAGATTATGCCCAAAAAAAGTTATTTGGGTGTAAAGTGGCACTTACAACCTTTCAGAACTATGGTATCAATTTATCAACATTTTTAAAAGCAATTCTTGTGTGGAAGATAAAACCTTCCGGTTCTGAAATTTAGCTTATAGAAGATAATAGGTGGTGCTTTGATTATCGTCAGTCAAATAACAATAGAAGATTTAAGTAGGATTTAATTTGTTTATCATTCGTTTTCCTTAGGTCGGAGGTTAGCTCAAGGTCGTCAGAAACTACTTCGTCATTTTAGAAGAGGTTCTACCCATAATGCAAGTTTTCGACAAAATCGCAGTTTTAAATTTAAGAGACAGGAAGGTAGTGGAAGTAAGTATAGCCTACTTTGTACAATTGAGGTTGTGTCGCCAGTATATGCCAGAAATATCCTGTACTGAATGTACTGCAATCTGATTCAAATACAGACCTATATTTCTATTTGCAAGCAACCCTACTCCTTGGCACGTACAAGATTCGGATTGAACCCGGGGGGTTGGGATGGCCTAGTGGTTTAGAGTGCCGGCGCTTTGACCTCTTGCTGGCCGGCCAACTCTGGCTTGCGGTTGTGGTTTCGAGCCCTGGTGTGAGCCTTCACAACCTCGTTGGTTTCCTCCTGGCGATCCGGTTTCCTCCCACTGCTACAGACCCCTATATGCAAGCGAATTATTGAAATAAAATTAAACTATATGTTAGTCCCGAAATGACCTAGTTGTGTTGAGTGGATGTTAAACCCCATTTCCCTCTCTCTCTCTCTCTTCAGGTATAAAACAGATGGGTAGTCTCCGATCACGTAAAGTGAGTAGTCAGTCCTTACAGTCAGAAGGTAAGTTTGTTGAGGAAGATCCCGTCACGGAAGACACGGAATCGGTGACCATGTTAAGCGATGACACACAAGAAAGTCCTGGTGATCGAGATCAAGAAGTGGAAGATGAACAGCTCTATCAAGATCTGCCTTGGATTAAGGTTGGTATAGAATTCTATAGTTTCTTAGCTACAAGTTCGTGAATTGTGAAGTAATCTAGCAAGGTGCATATGTTGTAAAACTGGCAGTTGTTTCGTTGCTTCAGGAACATGTACTCGCCACGGGATTAAACTCTGAGATTCTTTGGGGGGGTGTGATGGCCTAGTGGTCTAGAGTGCCGCGCTTCAACCTCTAGCTGGCTGGCCACCTCTGGCTTGCGGCTGTGGTTTCGAGCCCTGGTTTGAGCGTATGTGGTATGGAGATAGGGTTGCCTTCTTAACCTTGTGGGTTTCCTCCGGGCATCCCGGTTTCCTCCCACTGCCAAAGACCCCTACGCGCAAGCAAATTATTGAAATAAAATTAAACCATATGTTAGTCCCGAAATGACCTAGTTGTGTTAAGAGGACATTAAACCCCATTTCTCTCTCTCTCTCTCTCTCTCCAATAGGGGGGTTGGATGGCTGAATGGTAAGCAGGCGTGCGCTGTCTCATAAAGCCTGTCATTGAGTCAACTGGTGTGGTTATATTTGGCAAGGAGTAGGGTCGCCTGTTTAACCTCGTGGGTTTTCTCTGGGTTCTCCAGTTTCCTCCCACTGCTAAAGACCACTATGCGCAAGCCACTACGTGCAAGCTCATTATTGAAATAAAATTAAACCATATGTTAGTCCAGAAATGACCTAGTTTGTTTCGAGTGGACGTTAAACCCCATCTCTCTCTCTCATTTTCCAATATATTGATTTATAAAAGCTATTGTCGAGCCTTAATACAGCTCCGTTGAGTATGGATTTATGAATTCTTAAGTATGACCAATCTGATTTATACAATGTTTCAATAAAATGGAATAATCTTTGAGAGAATATTGTTTGAGGAATGATGATTATCATGAGTCAAACAATATATTGGATTATTGTGGTGGTATAAAATTTAAAATCCTAACACTGGTCTACAAGTCTCAGCATGATTCAGCTCCCTCATATATCACAGATCTTATGCAGCCTTATGTACCAAAACGATCACTCCGTTCACTGAATAACCTAACACTTGTTGTATCTTCAACTAAATTAAAATCTTTTGGTTATAAGGCCTTCAGTGTATATGGTCCACGACTATGGAATGACTTACCTGACAATATAAAGTGTTCAGAAGCAGTTGCTCAATTTCGATCTAGACTTAAGACACATATGTTCATGATGAATTATCCACAGGAGCTATTAACTTACATTGCTTAGAGCATACTCATGGATGGATTAAGCGCTATATAAATGTACATTATTATTATTATATTATTAATGGTAAAAAAAAAAAAATTAACAATAAAATTTACATATTGATTCATTGAAATTATTGTCCATATTAGGTTGCACTGATATTATCAAGTTCATTTTTGATTACTGTGTATTTCATTACAGTTATTGAACTGTTTGCCAAGATAAAACTCTTTTGGACCAATGAATGAATGAATGAAATGGGGTTTATCCTCCTACTATTATGCACCTAACCTGGGCTATTGGAAGACGGGCATACAGTGGGGGAAATTTTGCCTGGGCAGCGGTGCTATGGCCTACTCTTATATCAAATTCCAGCTGCCAAGGGATCTCTTACGTGCACTCCAATGTGTACACGGGACCTCAGTTTTTTATCCCATCCTAACGACTAGGCAGCTGTCCTTGTCAGGCCCTCCTTCTGCATCACTGACAGGGGGAAATCACGCCGGAAAATTGAGATGAACTTTCTCGGCCAATGCAGGGATCGAACACCCGACCTCTAGGCTAGCGAACCAGCGCTTTATCCACTTAGCCACCGTGATCCCCTTTTGGACCAACCCAAATTTTATTCCCAATATCATTCCATATCATTTTGTTTTGTTTCTGTAAATAGGTTGTTGTTCAGATCGCCAATTTGTCGAACTTTATCTGTCCTCATCAGAACTTCTGCCACCCTAATTGTTACGAGCGACAAAGACGGAGTTGTTCCCGTCTCATCACGGCTTTACGTAAAATACATGAATCCACCGAGGAGGATGAGACACAGGACTCGAGAAATTATAACCGGAAAGATGATCTGAGAGAAAAACTTAAAAGACGGGTTAGTTATTTTTATTTCTGTTCGAGAGAGCTGGTGGATGGCCGAATTGTTAGCATGAGTCAAGTGTCTGTTTTCACACGGCGCTAACTGTAGACAGGCAGCCTAAGTTTAGTATGGGGAGTGCCACTGCCCACAGTTGATGTGCTAGTAGTCTTGCGTCTACTTTCTTTTAGTAGTGTCTTTCCTTTTCCCGCCTCTCCGAGAATTGCTGTTTGGTTAGTGTGTGTGGATTGTATCATAAGGTCTGTCATTGAGTCAACTTATCGTGATTTCGATTCACGGTTGTACGTGACAAGGAGTAGGGTAACATTCAAACCTTATGTTTTTTTTATCCGGGAGCTCTGGTTTCCTCCCACTGCCTAAGTAAGACCCCTACGTGCATGCAAATTATTGAAGGGAAATTGTACCATATGTTAGTCCCGAAATGCCCTAGTTTGTGTCGAATGGACATTAACCATCTCTCTCTCTCCCTCTCCCTCGCTCTCCCTCTCTCTATTTATCTCTCCCCCCCCCCCCACTGTGAAACAGACTGATATAATATGTAGTGGATAATGTATTGCAGGAGTCAATTTTCCAGCTGACGTCACCAACCAGGAGAAGAGAAAGCACACCATTATTGGAGAAAATCAAATCGGATGTTTCTATGACCAAATTAAAATTGAATCCAACTTGGAAGAAAGAAGAAAAACCAAAAGAAATAAAAGAAGATCCTCCAATATTAAAATATTTACAATCACAGGTTAGTTATATTGGTTTTTTGTCCAACTTTAGAATCTGCCAAAATAGTTACCATTGAAAAATCGAAAAATCATATTACATGTAAATGCACTGAGATCAAAATACAGATCTATAATTCGTCTCGGTTTTTTTATACTTTTGATGTCCTACACTACATAAAGATCTGGCGAGTTGTAGCGAAAGGTAGCTACAGAGGTCATACAAGCGATTTTCGACCCTATGACATCAGCATTGATGTTACTATTGGAAACACGCCCAAAGCTTGCTGTAACAGACCATTTCATTGGCTAATCCCTCACATCATTCCCAACACACCAATGATAACAACACTTCCAGATCCTAGTGTAGTAAAGACAAGTAAAACAAAATTTTCAAGTATAAAAACGAAACAAAATTGGATCAGTGTTTTAATCAGATTGATGTAAATGGATTTTTAAGAACTATTTTTCCTGGTAGTACATCATCCATACCTGCAGAATTTAACTTTTGTTGGCACTGTTGAGTTATTAGCAGTTATATATTTTGTCACTGAAAATTGTCAAATGTTAAGTTCAGGTTAACTTAAGTGTATGGTCAAGAAAGTTTGTTTGCCGTCAGTGATACAGGACAGGATACTAGTTCTGGTACAAATAAAGTTGGCCTGCATGTAAAATAATCCTATGGTGTTAAACCAAACTGTTGTCCTGAGCATTAGTTTGTCCGGTCTTTATTAGCCCAGTTGGAGCAGAAAAGTAGGACATTAACTCACATTTCATTTCATTTTGCAACAATTGTCATAGATCGCAGTTCGACGACAACATTTGTTATGGTGGAAATTGTTCCAAGATGGCAGTTGTCCAACCATGTGAAACTTAAGCTGTGTTGTCTACAATTGGCTCCACTTGAGAACAGACACTAAGTTGGTTGACCGACATATAAAGTCCTAAATTGACGATTTTAGTTAAAAACACTAAGTTGACTTCAAGAATAAAAATTGATAAAATTTACTTAGTCTTTGCATGTATGAAAGATGTGAACCAAATCAGAAACGCATTACAAAACAGTTTACATATTTTGGGATATGGCGGCCATTTAGGACAGAGATCTATTCTCAAAGTATGAAGTAGATGGATCTCTGTGTGCAGAGTGTTGTCCAACAACATTGTCATAGTGAAGGTTGTCTAAGCATCAAATAGTGTGATTTTAAATTGTATCTGGAAACTGATCTTAGTTTAACAGAATTTCAGAATTTGTTATACAGTCATGAATGATATATTCATATTGATAACCTTGATATTTTGACGACAGGCTCAGAGATTAACTCAGTGTCCGATGACTATTCTATCAAAAGCAGCACCAATATTAAGTGTGGAGAATTTTATTGATATGATGCCTGTTGCCTGGGAACTGATACTCGAGAGTGACCAGGAACTGGCGGCGGCTGCAGGTTTGTTTTATTTTAATATTAGATTAACCCTTTACCACTTGGGGGTTGAGTGGTCTAGTGGCTCAACTGAGGTGGTTGATATCACAAGATTTGTTATTGAGTCAAGTGGCATGGTTTTGTTTCGGGGACTAACACATGGTTCAAGTTTATTAGATAGGGCCAGGTTTAAAAATATTCCAGTTTGCCCAAACCTGACTCATTTTCTTTGGGGGGGGGGGACCGGACTTTGACGATAAATAACAAGATTTTACGAAATCATGTGTTGAGTTTAGTGTTACTATTAGTGGCTGTTCAATCTCAAGCGTAAAAATAAATTTTATGATGCTGTTAAAAAAAAAAAATCTTCAAAAACGGCAATAAAAGAATTTGAGTAGGCAGCTTTTTTGGGGGAGTTGGTAGCATTTGGGCAAACATACAATCTTTTAATTATGGCCTAATTTGCTTGCGGATAGGGGTCTAGCTGTGGAGGAAAAGGAAGGACCTGGTGAAAACCAACTACTCCTAATAGCTGTATTGTAATAATATTAGCTATATTGTAATAATATTAGCTATATTGTAATTATAATAGCTGTAATAATAATAACTGTATTGTTTTTATTTTATCAGCGTCTGTGTTTTTGCTGTCATCTGTGAAATCACCAGATAAAGCCAGGAATATGTTAATTAAAGAATTACAACATGAAGAAACGGCTCAAAGAATAAACGCTGTCATCAGGTAGGAGTGGAAACAACATCTTGATTTCGATTAACTACTTATATATTATATACCTGTAGTTTACATTCTTCATCGGAACAAACCCTAATAGGCTACTTTAATTGTGTAACAAGTCCACTCCTGGAACAAACCCTAATAGGTTACTGTAGTCGGAACAAACCCTAATAGGTTACTGTAGTCGGAACAAACCCTAATAGGTTACTGTAATCGGAACAAACCCTAACAGGCTACTTTAATTGTGTAACAAGTCGACTTCTGGAACAAACCCTAATAGGTTACTGTAGTCGGAACAAACCCTAATAGGTTACTGTAATCGGAACAAACCCTAACAGGCTACTTTAATTGTGTAACAAGTCGACTTCTGGAACAAACCCTAATAGGTTACTGTAATCGGAACAAACCCTAACAGGCTACTTTAATTGTGTAACAAGTCCACTCCTGGAATAAACCCTGGAATTGTATTTCATGATCACTTCAAAATTCCTGCATTCCTGGAACAAACCCTAATAGACTACTGTAATTGTGTTTCAAGACTTCTGCAAAACTCCTGCATTCCTGGATATTAGAATTGCTTTCAATCAAATCTGAAATTTTCATGGTGTCATGTCATGGCTTGTTTAAAGCACAGGTTAATAAAACTACCATTCTGGGCCCTGTTTTAAGACATTTTAACTTAAGATAAAATCCAAATTTTAGTAGATTCTTAAATTTTGCTTTGCTAAGAACTAAAATCAATCTAATATTGTCCAATCAAATCACTAAAATTTGGATTTGATCTTAGTTAAATTTTCGTAAAACAGGCCCCTGTTCAATGTAACAACTATTGTTTCGATGTAGTTATCGTTGCAGTTGTCGTTTTCACATCTGCTGATCGAACATTTGCCTTTGAGTGTAACAATAACCGAAAACACATTGTCGATTGGATACTAAATATTAAACTTTTTCTCCGAGTGACCCCATTGATTATTGTTTATTAAAATTTATAGGTTTGGTGTATTGTGGAGATTTCGATATCAAGTTTGGCCAAGAATGGAAGAAGGGGCAAATTTATTCTTTAAGGTAACAAAAACATTCACACTATCTTAATAGCATGTCTCATCTCTGATATTACAAAAATTAATAGTGGCCATATACAATTCCTGAAAACACGAATTGCTTAAAGGGCCAATCCCGATTGTATTTTGGAAAATAAAACTGCTTAGTTTTGTGTTAAAACCCCCCAAAAAATCCCCCAACTTGGGGCTGAGCAACTAACTCTATGTACTAGAAACTTTTCTAACAACTTAAACCTGTCCGTCTGCATCTGGAAATGGAGACAGGTGTTTCAAGCTGTATTATACGGTGTTGGGATAAAACCAGACTTTAATTTATAAAAAAAACATGTAGGTGAAATTTACCCTTCGTTATCAAGCACAAACCTCTAAAAGAAATAGCAATAGATTACCAGGTCACCCAACAAAAAAATTTGACCCAAAACCTTAAAATAGTTGAATAGTTGACATTCACGTACAAATGACTCAATATTTTGTGCTGAAATTTGTAGATAAGGTAAATACACCATTCTTCTATATTTTGTAGCTTAAATTTCATTCGTACACAGACTTTTTTTCTGAGACTGTTGAAATCAGGATGGTCCCTTTAAATATACAGCGGATAAGACTGATAGGGGATGCTCGATTCACAGACCAGAACGTCCCGAATTGACAGAATTGCAATCAAGTGACGTGGAATTTGGTCCTGTCACAGTTCTGTCAGTCCCGACAGCTAAGGTGGTGTGGGTAGAATCGTGCCGTATTTTACGTAACAAATATGTTTCAGCTGCCATGATTGGTTGAGATCGTAGCCTATTGTCACTATTTTTGGTATTGACAGAATTCAATTCTGGGACGTTCAATCGAGCACCCCCTTAGTGTCGATTACAATTTTCTAAGATATAAATATTGTTTTTGGACGAATGTTTCAGATACCACCTCCAGGAATAGACTTCACCTTACCATCACCAACAATTGGTTTACCAAATCTCACGGTTATCGATCCTCCATGGATGCCACATTTTAAGACTAAAATAGAAGAAGTGACCATTAATCAGGAGGAATCTGTAAGTTATGTCTGCTATATATACTGTATTTCCTCAAATACAACCCCGGGGTTCTATTTCGTTCAGCACACCCCGACCCCCGGGATCTATTCAAGGCCCGGGTTATAATCGAGGCCGGGTTGTATTTTTTTCAGAACCGAATTAATGCTTCAGAATCTTCTATAGGGGTGACATTTTGGACAAGTAAAACAAGTAGAGAGGGTCAGTCATGCAAATACGAAGGCTAAACTCTGTGCGCGTGACATGAGACAATTCTACTTCTTGTGCAGGGATCATCAATTAATTTATATTTTGACAGGGAGTATTCAGTTTTTACGTTAGACCCGGGTTATATGAGAGACCCGGGTTCTATTCGAGACCCGGGTTGTATTTATCTCAACACCCCCTTACCCTCGGGTTCTATTCGAGGCCCGGGTTGCAATCGAGGCCGGGGTTGTATTCGAGGAAATACGGTATACAGAATACATTTAAAGATACATTATGAGAGACTAGATAATGACCTGGCAGTTCTCACTATAATAGTTAAACACTAGATAATATTAAGGGGATATTAGCACTTCAATTTCAGGCCTAGCCTTGATCATCATTACTAAACTCAGTACGATTAAATTATCAATGAGCATTGAGCAGCAAATCGGATTCAAATCCAGAGATAATCTGACACATAATTATGGCATCGAGAGTTGATTAAGGCTTTTTCATGTTAATTAATGTCTAATTAATAGTTTATATATAACATTTCAGGCCTTAAGACAGATCTGCAATAGGAAGATTTAATTCTTGCATTATGCATGTTTAATTAATATCCCTAGAAGATGTTTATAATATTGTCTGCATTAGGGCTGCATTGATATACTGTGAGACGGTATACTGCATGCCAAGGTTCGGTTCAGGGTGATTTAAATTCTGTACAGTACAGATTATATTAGAAATCTTTTTTTTTTCAATACTCAACTGTCATGCAGAGTTATGACCCCCTGTAGTAAATGTGACAGAAAATAGATGGCTTCAAGTGATAACACATTCACCACTAGCGAACCACAAAGCACCAATGTGGGAACATTTTGGATTAAAAACGGCAGATGCAAAGGCGAGGGCTAATAATGTGGCCATTAGATCACTAATTTTAGAATACATGAAAATTTGTGTACCAAAGCAACGTTTTGTCTATTTGCAGAAATCCTTGGTAACCGCGACAACCACCAGACGTAAACAACAACAGGAAATGATACGTAAAGGTCTTCTGGCAGAGGAGGAGAGAAAACGGATTGGTCGGGAGAATTTCCCTATGATGACAGTTCCTGTTTGTCAATTGGCTGCGTATGAACCAGCGTTACATCATCCTGGTGAAGAACATGAGGAAGGTAAGGGAGACAACTCTGAATGGTGAACGTGCTCAGCTGCTTTAGTGTCGGCTTGATATATTCCCCCTCCTTATCCTTGCATGGAACAATATATATATATATACATATAACACAATATGGAGTCATTATATAAGTGAATGTATAAATATATGTATATTGAATAATCACCATGGAGACCAGACATCCAGGGAATATCTCTAATAAAAAACCTAAGTTGGAACCATCTCTTTATTTTTCCATTACTAGTTTTAGAAATATTAATTATTCCGTATTTTAACGATTGTAAGGGAAGATGGACACAGATTATTGAATAATCACCATGGGAACCAGACATCCAAGGGAATGTCTCTAATAAAAAAACTAAGTTGGAACCATCTCTTTATTTTTCCATTACTAGTTTTATAAAGCACAATTTTTTATAATGGCGCCGCTTTTTAAATATTATTTTTTTTGCAACATGTAGGTATTTGAAATTTTGTAAGTTTGCATCTATAGCTTATAGAGCTTGCTGCTTTTATGCCAATAATGAAGCTACATGTATATGACTGTCATCTCCATATTCCTCTGTTCGAAACAAGATTTATGAATTACTTAAGATTCTCTATATAGAAGTCCATAGGGATGCAATCTAACAGTGGTTTCTTAAAAGCATTGGCCGAGAAATTTCATCAGGATTTTCCGAGTGGTTTCCCCTTGTTATTTGGATGGTACAAAAAACTGAGGTCCCATGTTCAGATTGGCGCTCATGTAAAAAATCCCCTGGGTGTTGGAATTGGATAAAAGAGTAGACCATAGTGGTGCCGCCCAGGCAAAATTTCTCTCATAGCACACTGTATGGCCTATCCTATGCTTCATTAGCCCAGTACAGTAGGACGTTAAACCCCATTTCAATTCATTTAATTTTGTTTCTGAAAAATATGATAGCTCCAAATGATTTTTGGATAATTATGTACTGCATGGGCATAGAAGACCTCCATTATTTCAACAGACATTAATAATGTTTTCATTTTCTTGGATTTGGACATAAGCTTGATAGTGACATTAGGGTTACAAATGATAACGTAAATGATTTAAAGCCCCAATACCACTCTTGTTGTAACTGAATAATATGTTCCAATCTTTTTTCTGGTCAACAATTTGTACTATTTTACAATATTTCAATTAAAAAATGATACAAATTTCATCTAAACACACCTAATTTTAAAAATTGGAAAAAATCAACTACATGCTGTCACATGGTTTGAAAAGCCTTACGTAAGCACTTTCAAATGCAACATGGATTTAAACATATTTTCGAACCCTCTGAACAAGTAAGATAGGTTGTAATGGATAATTTACACAACAGGTAATTTACACAAACATCTAGTAGTTAGAATAAGGCTAAAAGAAATTTGCCGGACCTGTCAAGCCAGCAAGAGTGTTATTGTCCCTTTAAGGGAAGTTCACTCTTCTCTCATTCCCATTTAATATACTTCAATTATAGGGCCTCAGTCAGTAAGGAGCCATCTCACTAACCATTAGGTCCTGTGTTTCCTCTTGTCAGGAGCCAGCTTAATAACCAGAAGGGTTTCTTGTCAATGGTTTTTGTGGGGGGGGGGGGTCTAGTCTTGTGACAGTTAGTAACTAGCAGGTCCTTGGTTCCCCCTTTCACTGATGCAGTACGAGGGTGGGGGGAGGGGTCTGTCTAGTCCCTTGGAATTATGGGAAATCTAGGCTGAAACGTTAGGGTCCAAGGAAAATTTTAACTTTTGCGTAGTTCGAATATTTTTTCCAATTAATGGTTATATTTTGGGGATTTTGTCTGAGAAGGATATTTATCTTTAAATCACAAGCTTGTTAAATTTTAAATTCCTAATATAGTTTCAAGTGTTTTGGGGAACATTACATTTTTTATTAGACCCTATAAAAATTTTGTAAATATTTTGAATAATTTTCTTAAGCTGTCAGATTCATCCAATTTTTCCACCTTGATAGTCCTGTATTTCAAAAAATAACCCTGTTAATTTCATAAAATCCTACAATGCTGAAGTCTTAGACGTTTAAAGTCTGCGTCTATTCCCTATCAAATTTTGTAAATATCTTGATAAAGTTTCTTTAGCTGTCAGATTCATCCATTTTTCCACCAAGACAGTCCTGTATTTCGAATGATAACCCTGTTAATTTCATAAAATCCTACAATCCTGAAGTCTTGGACGTTTAAAGTCTGCCTCCATTCCCAACCTAATATGATATGCTCCTTTTATGTTGTAGCTAATCATGCTGATGTTGCCATGGGTTTTACGCATGGGTTTCCACGACTACCTGACATCTCAATGATTTTGAAATATTATTAAAATTATTACAAGGAAAATGTTCCTGTTACATTGAGAACAAATTTATATTGATAAATCAAAATACTTTTCGATCCCCTTTTGTGAGAAAAGGGACATGGAAGGTATTTTAAATTAATAACAAACAGCAAAACTTTATATAGATTCAAACATTATTTTTATTCTTCAAAAACATTAAACCTGCTAGAGTTTAGTTAATTATCCTTTTCCCATAATTTCTTTTAGGAACCTGTACATAAAAATGTTTTTAAAGTTAGCTTCTATAAAGTTTTGCTGTTTGCAAATAATTCATTAAAAATCCATTTTAAATATGATGATAATGTAAGCATAACATTTATTGCGATGATGTAAAATGCCAAAACAAAATTATGTGTATGTGTTTATCATATCGGCTTTACTTAAAGTCTCTGAGCATGATTTAAAGGGTTGGATGGCTGTATGGTTAGCGTGTGCGCGCTGTATCATACGTTCTGTCGTTGAGTCAACTGGCATGGTTTCGATTCCCTGGTTGTAGGTGATAAGGAAAAGGGTAGCCTGTCCAAATTTGTAGGTTTTCTCTGGGTCCTCCGGTTTCCTCCCACTGCTAAAGACCCCTATGCACAAGTGAATTATTGAAATGAAATTAAACCATATGTTAGTCCCAAAATGATCTTGCTTGTGTTGAGGGAATGTTAAACCCCATTTCTCTCTCTCTCATAAGATTGATTACCGGTATTTAACATTTAATTAAGAAAAGTTCAAAATATCATCCTGGCCTGGAAAAATCCTGTTAAAAACAGGCTCGTCAATTATTGGGAAATATAACATAGCGACGGGTTTGGTTACCTTTGGGGAAGCATGTCCCAGTTGTCTCAATGACAGACCTTATGATACAAGCGCATGCACTAACCAATCTGCCATCCTACCCCCCTGTGAGAATTTAAATATTTTTCAGAAAAAGTAAATCATGCCCAGTTACTTTAAGACACGTTGATGTGATATAATCATGTATGAGTATACTGTTGTCTAATCTATCAAATTTTCTCAACGACTAAAATATTCTAAATCAAATGATATACGATAGATGTTGTGTTTACATTGTACATATTATAAATCACCGTCATTAATCACCTAACCTAAATGCCCTCGTTTTAAATGACTAATTCGTTCTATCTTCAAGATCTTACGTTAATTATTTCACGCCATGTTTCTCAGATGCGTAGTTGATTTGGTTATTGCGTAAATCCTTGCCTATTAAAAATAGTAACGTGACGGAATAATACATCACATATGTATGTGTGTGTGTATTTTTTGTAAGCGTTTGTTTTGGTTTTGTGTAAATTATATCCTAGTTAATCACATGTTCTTTATAAGTCATTCATTTCGAATCTATATAAAAGAAGCATATTTTACAACAGATCTTTGGAACGCTTCGTAGATATATGAAGTGTTTCTATCTCGTTTTCTTATTTGAATTTTATTATTGATATGAAATGATCTTGACGGTAGAACTATTCTGAATTACTAATGTTTTATGTGTCATTTACTGCTTGGGCATTTTCAACCAATCACCTTGTTTGCCTTGTATGTTCTGCACCTGCCTTTTTAACCAATAGCTGCCCAGGAAGAAATTAACCTCGCAGCACGACGTGTGTCCCTTGCTCCTGTAAATCGTTCTAACATACAAAACCGCAGCCTCTCCTGGAGAAATGGAAGTATACACTGGGGTCGGCTAACGTCTGAAGGTACATGTTCAACATCCTCACTCCTATCAACGCCCTGCGTCTCTTTAATACTCTGTTGGTTTTGATTAGAAATTTGAAACACTCTACTCGTTGTCTAAGATAAGCCTTGATGTAATCAGACATAAGGCCCTCGAAAAAAATGAAAATATCTGTATTCTTGTCAATTGCGAGATTGAGACTTTCGTGTTTGGTCATCAGTCTGAATTAAATACAGATCTATATTTCATTTTGTCTTTTTATACTTTAATATATGAAGATCTGACCAGTTGTACTGGGAGGTCGCGTCAGGGGTCATGAGAGCGGCTTTTGCCCCTATAACATCAGACATTGATTAATCAATCAGCGTTGACGTTTTTAGGGGTTTACCGCCAAGAACTCGCCATGACAAACCATTTTATTGGCTTATTCCTCACATCAACTAAAACGCATGTTATATAACAACACTTCCGGATCATAGTGTGGTAAAGACAAGTAAAACAAAATTTTAAACTCTAATATTTAATGAACCGAAATAGGATCTGTGTTTTAATCAGATTATTGATTAGTAGATCGCAACCCGTTTCCAAATTTTTCAAAACCAACAATCTATTAACAAGGGTGTCTGCTGTATGTTTTTGGTTTCTGCTGGCTTTTTTCAGCTTCTCTTGGCTTCTTTATTTGGTGCACAGTCTTATTTTTTCATCTTCATCTCATGAATTATTTATCAGTCGACTAATTCTTACAGCTTTCTCTTTTAGCCACGGAAACGGTTACGCTGTAAGGCCCGAAGTTCATTTAAAGAATCCTCAAACTTAAGTTGAGAATTTACGGTACTCAAAATTGTTCGCCTTATTTTAACAAAAATATAGTCCTTTATTAAACCTTTTGTTGTTGCAATGTATCAAATACATCCATAAGATACTATGCTCAAAGTTTTGTGTTTCTGAAACAAAGATATTTCTGATAAACTGTTATTGAAATTTGAGTAAATTCTTAACTTAAGACTGAGAATTCTTTGTTAACTCAGGGCCTGGTCTTTAGGTTTGGATGTAAGTGGCTGTCCTAAATTAAGGCAAAACCTTATTAATTAATAATGAAGTTCAGCTCTGTTATCAAAACTGAACTTGATGAAGCTTGTTTATTCACCATAAAGAAAGGTTCTTTAGTTTATGGTGGCCATTGTCTTTCAAATATGAAATATAAACAAAGAGCAGGTCCCTTTTTTTTTACATCACAAGGGATGATATAATGTGACTGGTTTATTGATGAAATCTTGACACTAAAGGAATATAAATACGACATTTTTCAGAATTATTATTCAATGTAATTAAATTATTCTTTGTAGCTTTAGTCTTCCGTTCTATCAAAAAATTATTGAATTTTAATTTGAAATCAAGATATAAATTTTGCATGGATGTGTTGACTAGTCCTCAAATAAATGATCCAGATCCAGAATTATCAAATTTTGATAAACCATATGACTGAAACTAAGTGGTAATATATTTAGACATAGTATTTTTGGATTAGGAGCTGTACCACAAGCACAACCCATCTTGTTTTTCTTGGGGGAGGGGGGATGGGATGGCCTAGTGGCCTAGAGTGCCACGGTTTAACCTCGCGGGTTTTCTCCGGGCACTCCGGTTTCCTCCCACTGCTAAAGACCCCTATGCGCAAGCGAATTATTGAAATAAAAATTGAAAACCATACGTTAGTCCCAAAATGACCTAGTTTGTGTCGAGTGGACATTAAACCCCATTTCTCTCTCTCTAACTTCTTGTGGGGGGGGTGGTGGTAAGCGAAGCTATTCGAAAAAAGCCTAAGGCTTTGCAGAATTAAATACAACCGAACTTCTTTGACAATTGCACATTGATTGATGGACTTAAGCTTTTAATATAATGTCACCATTCCAAGATGGCAGCCATGTAAGTCTGGAAATAAGGCACCTGTCACTGACAATGTCAGGCACAGATTCAGGCTTTGTCAGGCACAAAATGTCTGTTGTTTAAAAGTAAGATATTGTTTATAAAAATGAAAGTGTGTTCGGCATGTTATAAGAGCTTCCATTTTTCTGGTTACCTGCGTGTAGCTTCTTGATGCAGCATGCTATTTTCTTAAGCTTTCACATTATTTATGCTTTAATTAGAATCATTTTATTTCAGATAATTTCCAAATAATTAAAAACAGGATTATCCCACTAATCCAAATATTTAATACCTTTTTGAAATGACACATCTTTTGTTCACTTTGATTTGGCAACCAGAAAAAACAAATTAATAGAAATATTATAAAGAAATGAAAAATTAGAATAGTTTGATTTTTGTTTCAGTCTCAGAGCAATGAATAATATTTCTTGGTTGAGCGGGTAAGGTGCTGGCTCGCTAGTCTGGAAGTCGCATGTTCATTCCCTGCATTGACTGAGAAAGTCAGTAGTGCAGGACGGAGGACGTGACAAAGACTGCTGTCTAGTCATTCAGATGGGACAAAGAACAAGGTCCCGTGTAGACATTGGCATGCACGTAAAAGATCCTGGGCAGTTTGAATTCCAAATAAGAGTAGTCTATAGTGTCGCTGACAGGGCAAAATTTCCCTTAAAGCACACTGTATAGCATATGTCCGTCTTCATTAGCCTAGTCAGATGAGACCAGTAGGACGTTAAACCCAATTTCATTTCATTCTGAACCAAAATAGGTCTTGTGTTTTCTAACACCATCCAGCCAAGGTGTGTCAGTCATAAGGTAGAAGACGTAAATAGATTCTCCCAATTCTATCACCAGATAATGACGCTTTAGTTACTTCTCTATCTAAATATTTTGCTGAGTAATCTTTTCTTGATTCTTATTCTTATTCTTAATCACCTACTAATAGTACTATAGTAGTAAAACTAAAATAAATTAGATTTTAGCTTTTCATCCTCTTTTTAGAAAAATCGACTTTCTTAGTTATTTTCTTATAGAGGCTTATTCTACACTGATAGAAAAATCTACTTTCTTAGTTATTTTCTTATAGAGTCTTATACACTGATCGAAAAATCTACTTTCTTAGTTTTTTTTCTTACAGAGTCTTATACACTGATAGAAAAATTTTCTTTTTTAGTTATTGTAGCATAAAGGCTTCTACTTAAAGCTTAAGCCTCCTTTTTTTAAATCTTTTTTTTTTATTAAACTACCTATAATATCTTTCTGTGATTCCTCGGATTTAAATATTATTTGAATTGTTAAATAAGAGAAAGTAGTGATAAGTACTTGCATTTGTGCTATAGTTACATAGGATATATAGTTGTTTACCTTGTAGATATTTCTTCGGTCCTTCACGTTTAAGGGGAGCTTTTCTTCAAAGAAGTCATTAAAGACTCCTGCAAATTAGCTAAATCGCTCTCCTAAATATTGAGATTAATAAACTACTTTCAGTTTTTGTTTACTTTTAAACTGTATACATTCAAGGTATCAGAAGCTTTTTATGGCTCCTGCACAATTTTATAAACGTGAAGGACTGGTTATTGTGAATTATTGACTCAATTATTATATTTTATACAACCCCTCTACATTATTCCTTGTCTTAAAAACGATTGACACAAAATACAAATTACTAAAATTTCCACCATTTTCTTTGTTGCTAGGTGACGAAGACCGCGCTGAACATTCTCACCATTTACAGATGACACAGAATTTCTTCCCATCATCCATCTGTGCTGCTGTTTTACCCATAATTCATCTGTTAGATGATTGTGATGTTAATGATGGCGGGATATCGGGTAAGTCGCATATTTTTGGCTTCCGCATTTAGTGCTCTTTTGGTAGATGTGCGAATGTTTAGTGTCATTATAAAGTCTGTCATTGAGTCAACTGGCATTGTTTCAATTCCCTGGTTGTACATGACAAGAAGTAGTGTCGCCTGTCCATCCCCCACTGGTAAAGACTCCTACGCACAAGCGAATTATTGAAATAAAATTGAACCATATGTTAGTCCCAAAATGACCTATTTGTGTCGAGTGAACGTTAAGTTCTCTCTCGTGCAAAGATTTGGCCATTTTTTTCCTTGGGTGTAAGATAATAGTTAATAATCTATGTCAAATTGGTCATTAAATTATTTCTGCCTTTTGAATTAATCCTGTATTGTATATATATATATATTTTATTACAGTATGTGAAGTAGCTAGTAAAGTAATATGGGACAGTATAGTAGAAGATCCAATTCTCTTCTTTCGTCATTTTCTAGAAAAACTCACCAACAAAGATAAACAGGTATTTAACATTATTTTTGGGCAAGTGAGTTGGTTGACATCCCTTGGTGTAGTCCGTGATATCTGTTTTTCTCAGGGAAGGGGGGGGGGGGGTGTTGGGGTCGGAATGGCCTATGGCGTGCAATTGAGATTATGAGGCAGTGGTTTATTGTAATTTTTAAGTAATGAAAAGGCTGCAAGTTTTTTAGACCTTAGATTTATTAAAGCCCTTGCTATAAGCAGATGTCTTCTGTAATTTCACAGCTTCTTGTTTTAATTTATATTTATTTTACCAACTGGAGGAAATATTATTTATATTTATTTTACCAACAGGAGGAAATATTATTTATATTTATTTTACCAACAGGAGGAAATATTATTTATTTTTATTTTACCAACAGGAGGAAATATTATTTATATTTATTTTACCAACAGGAGGAAATATTATTTATATTTATTTTACCAACAGGAGGAAATATTATTTATATTTTTTTACCAACAGGAGGAAATATTATTTATATTTATTTTACCAACAGGAGGAGTTATTATTTGTGTTACGTAAATTGGTGTTATATTACTGTAGATTACCAGCTCAAACAGCTCATGCTCTTTATAATTATCTGGTGAGTTAAACTTAATATCTATATAGCTATTGTGCTCTATATACTTACTGGGGACATGTATGTTCAGCCCATGCTCTAGCTATAAAGCCAGCTAGTAAAATCTCAGCCAATAACTCGTTAAAGCTATAGGTAAATTCGGCACATCCTCTAAATGTATGTAACAATCTGGTAAACTCACTAGCTCCTCTGTCCCTCATAGCACACTGTATGGCGTATGCCCGTCTTCAATAAGCCCAGGTTAGGTGCATAATAGTAGGACGTTAAACCACATTTTATTCACTCATTCGGCACATCCTCTGGATATGACTGTGAGTTCAATTCATGAGCTTTATAATTAGTTTGTAAGTTCAGCTCATGTCATATATAATTAATTCAGGCTATATTAGGGTAGTATTTGTCTTACATACCGATATCAGTGTTAAATCTATACTAATCGATTTCACCTATAAGTCGATGGTTTAGTCCATATCGGTCGGCCCTGCGACTAATGACAAAATTAAGAAAACATTACAATTTAAACCATGTGCACAAACTGGCTCTGTATGGCTCGCTACCTTGTATTTTTCAGTTCATGTTTTCTGTAACTAACTCTTCTGTGTTTGGTATATTTCAGATTGGTTTTGTGATGTTTTATGCTCGTTCTCCATGTGAAGGTGGGCAGGAAGCTATAGCTGGCGCCCTCTCACTTCTAAATTTGGTCATACCGTCTGTTGAAGGAATCTATTTTAAAGATTTGAAACAAACTCTGAAGAAGGAACAGTGTGATGTAAGTATAATGATCTGACTATAGCATGATTTAATTCAGTATTTTTCTATACACCAACATTTACATGTGGTCTCCAGAGGCGGATCCAAGGGGGGGGGGGCCTTAGGTGCCCGGGGCCCCCTAAATCCCTAAATAACAGTATCCAAAAATAGATATGTGCCACAAATCACCCTGATTTTTTTTTAAAAATTTCTCAGGGGACCCGCAGGGCCCCCCCCCCCCTAACTGGATTTCCTGGATCCGCCTCTGGTGGTCTCGTATTGTTGCCATTGATGTCCTTTTAGTGTCTAGCGTTCACAATATCTGTTGGACCAATATGATTAAAATACAAATCTAGATTTCGTATTGTTTGTCATACTTTTGATAGCCTGGTTGTAATGGCCATCAAAAAACGAAAACAAATAGGATCTGTACGTTTTAATCAGATTGCAATTTGATTGACTAATAAGTGTCTGTGTTTCAAGTGGGTATTCGTAAATATACCTATTGCTTTGATTGGTTTTCTACCGCTGTGAGCCTGACAAGGAGAGTTGTCTAGTCGTTCAGATGGGACGGAAAACCGAGGTCCTGCGTACACATTGGAGTGCACGTAAAAGATCCCTTGGCAATTGGAATTCGATATAAGAGTAGGACGTAGCGCCGCTGCCCGGGCAAAATTTCCCTCATAGCACACTGTATGGCGTATGCCCGTCTTCAATTAGCTCAGGTTAAGTGCATAACAGTAGGACGTTAAACCCCATTTCATTCATTCATTCATTTTATCGCTGTGAGTGTCTACCCACAGTTCCGCCTGTCAGGTGCCATGAACTCCACTCAGCCGACCATTTGTATGCATAGGGATTCTGTTCTTTGAGATGAAAATGTTTTAATGAATTACAATAACTGAAAAAGCTAATTACCGCTGCATGGTATTTTTATGTAAGCGCTAGGACCCACTGCAGGCCTGCAAAGTTTTAATTGTATGAAACGAAAGATATTAATATTTTATTCTCTTCTATCATCCAGCCCTATCTACTGATATCTGCTAATGTAGCGAATGCTAAAAAGATTCTAGTCCATGGTCCAGATCTATCCAGTATCCCTTCACAGTTACCAATACACGAAGATACACAGTTCTCACAGATTCTGACCGAAGCTCTGGAATTCTTTAATATACCTGAAGATCAACAGAATGAATATTTTCTGGTGGATACTAAAACAAGTAGGTGGAAATGAAATTAGAGAGAGATTCCTCCCAAGTCCTATGCGCAAGCGAATTATTGAAACAAAATAGAACCAAATGTTAGTCCCAAAATGACTAGTTTGTGTCGAGTAGACATTTAACCCCATTTCTCGCTCTCCCTCTCTCTCTATATATATGTTAAAATAAGAAATAAAGAATTTAGTTTGATTGAATTTGTCTTTAAAGTGAACATTACTCTGTTGCTAAATCGAAAACAAAGCTCTGGCTAACGATGAAAATGTGCCTAGTGAATTTTCAGCCTAGTCTCGATCATCATTACTAAAGTCAGTACAATAAAAAACATAGTCTCGATTATCCATTTTTGGTCGTCTTTTCATGTTAATAAATGTCTAATTAATAATTCAGATAACATTTCAAACAAAGACCTGCAATAGGCAGATATAGTTCTTGAGTGTATATTTAAGTAATGGAAACTGATTTGTTGTGATTTTTATAAAAACAAACTGTAACAAAAATAATACCATTTTCTCTTTCAGATCAAATTCAGAATCTTAATTCGTATGTGAGAGATTTCTACTTTTTCCGTCGGAACTTTTACCCACAGTTGAGTCTAACTCATATGAACCCTGATACAGCTGACATGGCCTTACAGAAACGAGTAAGTTATATTAATAATAAAATAATGTGAACATTTGTATAGCGCTATTCCACACTGACTGTATGCTCGTAGCACAAGAGTTGGGTTTTCTACAGTTTTAGGCACTGTTTCAAATGAGTCGACAGATTATTCCATTTAGACACTTATATTTAATCCAGTTCAAAATCACCCAGGGTTTGTATAACAGCCTTGTGTAACTATAAGCTTCATATTCTTTATTCGGTTCTCGCACATTTTCAATAACACCGACATTGCCTGGCACTGATATTTATTTTCCCCATGAATGTAACTTACGACTGTAATCTGCAAGATTTAAAAATTTAGCTATCAAGGCGAAGTCTCCTCTGTCAAGTAACATTGCTATAATAATAAAAACATCTACACTATATATTTCCTCAAATAGTCAAAAATGAGCTCAGAATAAATATTATTAACATATCATATTTACTTTTCGTTATCCATTGTTTAATTATTATATTATTATAGCAAGAACAGCCAGCTCTTCATCTAAATCTTACATGCATCTTTAACTTCAATTATTTTATTTTTTTAACAGGTATTTACTTTAAAGTTTGTTGAGATTGGTAAAACATTATTTACAAATACAGTTCTCTCAAGTACTCCAGTCCATCAGGTAAATAATAGGCTTCCAGTACTGCAGGCTTCCATACACAGCTGCATACAGATTAACTCATTACTATTCCAATATACAATGGTCATAAATATTCATGTTTACATCCAGTACTGCAGTTGTCAGATCATGCAGACATAAGTCCACATTTGCGCAGACATTATTTATTTTCATATTTATTGTTCATAAATTTATTATTTTTGTACACCCACATTAAAATGTGGTCGTATATTGTTGTCGTACACTGTAGGTCCGTCCATCTGGCTAAAGTTAAAATCGTATTGACATAAAATTTATACACACTTGTGTAAGGTCATCAGACGAAAAAGCCTATTGATTTTCATCGATTTCCGATAATAACTGTCAGAGTTATTGCCTTTGATCACTTTCAAAAATCTTGTGGATGCTCGAACTAAGGCTAAAGTTAATATCTGATTGACTTTAAATCTATACACAGTGTTTAAGGTCATGAGATGAAGAGTCCTAGTGACTTTCAACGCTTTCTGATAATTACTGCCAGAGTTAGCTCCCTTGATCACTTTGAAAAATCTTGTGGATGCCCTAGAGGCTAAATTTAATAACCGATATCTAATTGACTTAAATTGATACACAATGTTAAGGTCATGAGACGAAAAAGCCTATCGATTTCCGATAGTTACTGCGAGGGTTATGGCCCTTGATCACTTCAAAAAACGCTCTAGTTTCTTATGAATGAGTCTGTTTCTTAGAATCAATAAACATGTCATATGTATCTCTTTCTGGTTTATATTTTAGCTCCAGAATCATGTATCCTTTCTGTATGATGAATTTATCAAACTTCCCTCGTTTCCACGGAAAGCTTTAGATGCAGAGTTTGATTTATATCCTGGTGAATGGGGCAAGGTAGGTAACTCTTGACAAAACATTTCTTTTTTTTTTAAGTTTTTAAATTATAGGCTATGTGTGTGAAATAGATGGCTTTAACCCTTTAGCCTGAAGGTCGAGTGTTCGATCCCTGTATTGGCCGAGAAAGTTCTTTGATAATTTCTGACGTGGTTTCCTCTTGTCAGTGATACAGGATGGAGGGCCTGACAAGGACAGTTGTCTAGTCGTTCAGATGGGACAAAAAACCGAGGTCCCGTTGACACATTGCATGTAAAAGAACCCTTGACAGTTGAAATTTAATATGAGAAGGCTGTGGTGTCATTGTCCAGGCAAAATTCCCCTCACACTGTATGGCTTATACCCGTACAGTAGGACGTTAAACCCCATATCATTTTTATTGGTCACTTGCTAACTCGATTTTAGACTGACTATTCTATTAATAAAAACGAAATTTGGTGACTATGGAAAACAGTTTACTGGATCCAATTGAAGCTATTCTAATAGATTGACCAGTGTGATGCCAGGCCTCCATGTAATGTCCTTTTTCGCTACTGGCCGCTATTGTCATCTGGTTTTCTGTCTCCATTTCGATTCTTCTAGACACTGGGCCCCACGAAACGAAACGCTTAATTTCTTCATTCACGATGACGGGGCGACATGCAGACTAATTGTGTGGAGTACAGTAGTAACTATTGTGGGACTGAAATAATTTTTTTTTTTGATTATTTCAGGAATTATTTGGAATGGATTCTTTACATAAATATTCTTGGGCCAAGGTACGTTTATTAATAATTCTGGGGTTTTATTTCATTATTTATATGATAGAACATGCCTGTAGACATTGACAAGCTGTTTTAAGAAATTTGGATGGTTGAATCATTAGCACGTGTTCTGTATCACAAAATCTGTTATTGAGTCAACTGCGATGGTTTTGATTCCCTCGGTTGTATGTGACAAGAAGTAGGGTCACCAGTCTAACCTTGCGGGGTTTCTCCAGGTCCTACTATTTCCTCCCTACTGCTAAAGACCCCTACGAGCAAGCAAAGTTTTAAAATAAAATTGGCCTAGTTTGAGTTAGTGGACTTTAAACCCTATTTCTCTCGCTCTCTCTCTATCGAGGACGCCCACTAACTTTATATTTTTTTTCTTCCAGTTAATGACAACCATGTTTAAATCCATGCCTAATACATTCAACTGGTCCAATGATTTACCGTTATTTTTAAATGTGATTAATGGTACCGTTATATTATTATGTGAAGATACGGCTGTGTTGCGATTCTGTCTGGCGTCTTTTATAAACACATGTACACATTTTAAACACATATTTGCTACGAATGGGTAAGTCTTTGATTTCATCAATATTTTTATGCACCCCAGCTTTGTGTGTAGTCATTCCCTACACAATTTTAAATATAGTTCAATTTTATTTATATCCTTCACTTTCTGACCACAAACGAAATGTATATTTTAGATCTTTCTCATTAACAATACTAAAAAATACTTGTATATATTTTTTTAAATTGAATTTTATTACATTGTTTCTGATGAGTCGAATGACTTAAAGAATTAAATAAAAAAAAAGGATAAATTTAAGTAATGTCATAAAGTGTCACAAGATATAAATATTTTATTTTTATATTATAGGTTTTTGTACATCATGCCGACTCTACTACGTGTCTATTCTAACAATCAACCGAATCCTGTATTGAAGAAAGCCATACATTTTGTATGTCGTCAGTTTTATATTCTACATCGTAAACCCTTCATGCTCCAGATGTTTGGTTCGGTGGCGCCATTACTAGATATGACTTGTGGAGCAGGTGGTCTGCTAGACTGTAATAAGGTTGGTTTTATCTAAAATACAATTTCTTTATTTATGGTTGCCTGTCCAACTCCGTGGGTTTACTCCTGGTCCTCCAGTTTCCTCCCACTGCTTTCTCTCTCTATCTCTCTCTCTCTTCATTAATGTTTAGAACTGAATACATTGGAGCTCTGTTTCTCAAAATACTATAAATTTGGGCAGTCAGACTTTCGGTCGTCAGTATTGGGAACAGGATTTTTATTATTGTTACTAAGGAAAGTCGGTTTCTCTGGAAGAAGGGTATGACAAAGACAGCTGTGTACACATTGCCGTGCACGTAAAAGATCCCTTGGCAGTTGGAATTCGATATAAAAGTAGACATAGTGCCGTTACCCGGGCAAAATTTTTCTCATTGCACACAATATGACATAAGCCCGTCTTCATTAGCCCAGTTGGAGCAGATCAGTAGGACATTTCATTTTATTTTTCACTTGCTCAATTGTCGATAACATAAACTTTATCTGCTGTTACACGATAAATCTCTTACACCTTTGTTAGTAAAGTATGCACTAATTACATTTGTTTCAATAGATATAATTTTTATGTCCTGTAATTTTCATTTGTATCGATTGTCTGATATAATATTCTATGTATTTTCTAGGTTCAACCAAATGCTCTGTTTAATTTATTGATGGCGCTAGAGCAGACATGTGTTGATAATCTTGGGGTATTAAATCTTGTAGAAGTGGAGAAACCTCTCAGAGCTCTGGTAAAATATCAATACTTTTATATTCATTATTATTATTATTTATTATTATTATTTATTATTATTATTTATTATTTATTATTATTATTATTATTATTATTATTATTATTATTATTATTATTATTATTATTATTATTATTATTATTATTATTATTATTATTATTACTATACTGATATTACTATTATTATTATTATTATTATTATTATTATTATTATTATTTACCCCTTCTATTCCCCTATATACAAATTCAAGCATTTGATAAGTTTTATTAAACACTTCAACTCGCCTATATACAAATTCAAGCGTGTCTGCAATTTTTAGGGAAGGATTAAATGGACAAGTATTTTGGATTCAGGGATTCTGATTAAAACAGATGTCTGGTCTTTTTACTACACTAGGATCTGGAAGAGTTGTTATATTACCTTTATTGAGATTAACCAATGAAACCGTCTGTTACAACAAGTTCTTGGCGTGCGCTGCACAGAACTGAGGGTAAACCACTAGAAATGTCAACGCTGTTTGATCAATCAATGTCTAACTCCCCTATATATAAATTCAGACAAAAAATAAAGAGTCAATTGATTTCAGTGCAACATTAATGTACCATATATGATTTAAGATTTTTGTTGTAAGGATGATGCTGATAATTCGCTTTATGATGTAATATAAATTCTAATTTAGGATTTTTGTTACGAAAATTATCCTGATAATACAATATAAATTATGTTTTAGGATTTTTGCTACGAGAATGATCCTGATGATTTTGATTTAATGGATGTTATTAACATGTGTGTAACTGTTGTTGTTTATGGACCAGATTCTTATAGAAGTGGACAAATGCTGGTATGTATTCTTGTGGGTTTCTAATTTCTGTATTAGAGAGGAGGGTTGGATGACCGAATGGTTAGAATGTGCACGCTGTATCATAATGTCCGTCATTGAGTTAACTAGCAAGGTTTTTATTCCCTGGTTGTGCGTGACAAAGAATAGGGTCACCTGTCCATTCAAGTGGATTTTCTACAGTTTTCCTGGCATGGGTGTTGGATTATAAGGTCGGTCATTGAGTCAAACGGCGTGGTTTGGATTCCTGTCTTGTATTTGAAAAGGAATAGGGTCGCCTGTCCAACGCAGCAGGTTTTCTCTGGGGCCTTTGGTTTCCTCCCACTTACTCCAAGCAAATTATTAAAATAAATATTGAGCCAGAATTGATCATTTCTCTCTCTCTCTTTTGCTGTATAGAGAGCCCAAGGTGGAGTTTAATTCCAGGACTAGTGATCTAGTGTGCCACACTTCAACCTCTGGCTTGTGGTTGCAATCCCTGGTGTGAAATATAATGATCCTGTGACGCCTTATATAAAATAATGGTGGTGAAGTCACAGGATTTATTTATGTACAGTATAAAGATTGTTAAAACAAAGAGAAAGGATCGTTAAATTTAATTAAAGTATAAGATTATGTACAAATGTGATTAAATTGATAAAATGATTATAGAAAATTGTTTAAAATGATTATAAAAGAAAATTTAATTATTCAGAGTATTTAAAGATTGATAATAATTATTGAATGATTTAAAGTGAATAGTAGATAATGGTCTCCAAGATGGCTGTAGCGGTGGCTGTGTCATCTTCTTCTGTGTTGATGGAATGCAGACATCACCTAATTCTGTGTATTATAAATGTTGATATTATGTTTACTGTGTTACAGACTGTATTGGAAGTGATAATACCACGTTATTTACAACACTTGAAGAAAGAGACTGCAGCGAGAGATAACCCTACTGCTGCTAGAGCTGAGATAGACTCCATCAACAGGATTGCTGTCTCTCTTAAAGCTTTACTCAGTTGCTGTGAATATTTTACCAGGTAAGTGGTTAAAGAGCTTTCTGGCACACAATTTGTAGGCCAATTTTTAAAGTTTCATTCGTCTTAAATATTGGATTTAAATTTACCAATAATAGAGCCAGGGGGGAAGAGAGAGAGAAATGGGGTTTGACATCCACACTGAGCACAAACTTGATAATTTCTGGACAAGCATTTGGTTCAATTTTATTGCAGTAATTCCCCTGCTGTGCATAGGATTCTTTAGTAGTGGGATGAAACCAAAGGACCTGGAGAAAACCAACAATGTTAGGCAGGTGACCGTACTCCTTTTCAGACTTTGGATTGAAACCATTTCACTTGTTTTAACTCCAGCCCATTCCACTCAGCTCCACACGAAATTGTCTGTCCTTGACAAATGTGCTATTTTTATTGACCAATCAAAAATAATTGTTCAATACATAACAACTGACATAAAAACATCTATCCACGGCAGTTGACTCAATGACAGACCTTATGATGCAGCACGCACGCACTAACCATTCGGCTATCCAACACACACACCTACCCATGTACACTATGTTAATTCCAGAATTACCCAATTTGTCTTGGGAAATAAATTTTTTGTTCATGTCACATTGTTTAATGTTGTAACTACATATGCCACAGATTATGTGTGATATCTTTATCCCTCTATTATTATTTGTATTATTTCATACCAATGAGTATCCCCCTATTATTATTTGTATTATTTCAGACCAATGAGTATCCCTCAGCGCCAGATGGAATCGGTCAACTCCAATATAAAACCCATGCAGAATCATAGTGTACATTCTTTAACACTGGATGATAGAGAAGATTCTCATGCTAGGTAATCTTACTTTGGTGTTCTCTTTTTAATTCAACACACCTATTGAAACAAATGCTAGAGTTGCTATGTCATTGACAATATCAAGACAATATTGTTCTCTGAAACTTTCTGTTCTAATGCAATCAGTACACTTTTGTAAATTGAATGTAAAGCATTTGATATTATACTCTCAATTTGTAGAATTGATAAGGGCTTGTCTTACTATATTCTCATTTTTCAGAAGAATTTGTTGAAAGTTTGTGCTAAGAAATGAAAATTTGTCGTTATATGTAATCACCTTATAGGACCCATTATTCTTTGATTTTCCGACGTTGTTTCCTCTTGTCATTGGTGCAGGATGAAGGGCCTGACAAGTCATTAGGATGGGACAAAAAACTGAGGTTTTGTGTACACTTTGCCATGCACATAAAGATCCCTTGGCAGTTGGCCGTAGTGTTGCTGCCCAGGCAAAGATTCCCTGATAGTACAACGTCTTCATTAGCCCACCAGTAGGAGCAGAACAGGAGGATTTTAAACCTCATTGCATTTCACTTTCATTTATTCACGTGAAATTCTTGAAAAATATCTAAAAGGTTACGGTTTATAATTAATTTTTTAGTTTCCTCTCCCCAAGTCGACATATGGAGGAAGGTAGACGGAAGACGTTTGTACCCGACCCTGAAGATCTAGAGCTACGTAACGAGTTCCGTAAACCCAGAGATTCGTTGTTATCAATAGCTGTTGAGTTCTACTCAAGTTGCACGGCTCGTATGAAAGAATTACGCAAAGTTTTAGCCGATCCCTCCTTCAGATCACCAGAACTACTTGATCATAAAGCCCATAATGTAAGTTATAGTTACAGCTTGTTATTTTAGGAGAGCCACGGTGGCTATAAGTGGGTAAGACATTGGCTAACTAGTCTGGAGGTCGTATGTTCGATCCCTGCATTGGTCGAGAAAGTTCATAATGCAGGACGGGGGTTTGACAAGAACAGCTGTCTAGTTGTTCAGATGGGACAAAAGAATCGAGGTCCCATGTATACATTGGAATGCACGTAAAAGATCACTTGGCAGTTGGAATTCGATATAAGAGTAGGTCTTCTTGCCGCTGCACTGGGTAAAATTTCCCTCATAGCACACTGTAAGACATATGCTCGTCTTCATTATCCCAGTCAGAGCTGAAAAGTAGGACGTTAAACCCAATTTCATTTTAATTTAACCATGTGTTAGTCTTAGAATCTTGATGATTGTAGTATAGTTATGTATTTTATAAAGAGACTAGTGTGTAACACTAGGGATCTGGTATCCTTTAACTTGGTTGTTTTGCTCTTTAATTAATATAATAGCCTTTAATTTCAAAACATCCTTTGATAATTGATAATAAATAACCCTTTAAATTTCAAAAATGGTTTAATTAGTACTATGGCTTAATTTAATGGTACACCATTTAATTTCTCAGAGAGGGGTTTAGAAATGGATGACCCGTTTAATTATCTTAAGCCTTTAATTACAAGCTGAGCAGAAATTAAATGGTGTACCATTAAATTAAGCCATAGTTCTAATTAAACCATTTTTGAAATTAAAGGGTTATTATCAATTATAAAAGAATGTTTTGAAAATAAAGGCTATTATATTAATTAAAAAGCAAAACAACCAAGTTAAAGGATACCAGATCCCTAGTGTAATTGTTTGACGAAATTCTTTTTTCTTTTACAGAGATTAGCTGAAATTGCTCATACCTTGTTAAAATTATCACCGTATGATAGTGTTACAATGGCTTGTACAGGACTACAGAGGTTAGATTTTATCTATTTCAAACTTTATTTCATGCTTTATTAAATAGACATTATGCAAGAGATAACCCGGCCTTTTGCAAAGCATTTTTCAAGCTTTAAGGGAGTGGTGGATGGTCGAATGGTTATCATTGAGTCAACTGGCGTGGTTTCCATTCCTCTGTTTTCCTCCCACTGCTAAAGACCCTACATGCTAGCGAATTATTGAAATAAAATTACCTAGTTTGTGTTGAGTGGATGTAAATTCCATTCTTCTCTCTCTTTTTCGAGCTCTAAATGGTATATAAATTATTATTTCAGACATTTATTAACATGGCAAGCCTATAATTAACTTTCTAGACCATTAAATGCTAATAAGGCAGAGTATGTCAAAAAAAGGACTGACAATCAAGACTTATTTTATTATGATGCACTTGTACTTCCTGCAGTAATGATCAAAATCATTCGCACGATCTGTTCCAAGGGCCAAATTGGAAAAAGGCCTCAGGCCTAATTTGCTACCCTTATAAAATGACGCGATTTTTACTGGACAATCGTTGATTTCTCGTCAAAACTTTGAACAATCATAGCTTTGCTCAGAAGAAAATACTTTGACTGACATTTTTCTGGATCATTTGTTGAAATTAACACAACTGTAGTGGAGGCCATTGAAAGTATGAAAAAATGAAATATAGATGTGTATTTTAATCAGATTGATTTTATCTGTAGATATATGACGGAGATGTTACCAGCCACAGACTGGTCACAAGAAACAATACGACCAGCCCTTAATCTCATATTGCGACGTCTCGATCGTCTATTTACGAAACTCTCAAAGAAAACTGGATTACGAGTGAGTTATATATAATTCTGTACATGTTTTTTTTTTCTTCAAATTTACCCATACTATTTTAATTAAATCGATGTCTTGTTGGGGGTCTTCTAAACGTTATTAACAGACATCGCTCTAATTAGATTAGCAACTTTCATATTGTGTTTATAACGTATATTGGCGTACACGTAAAAGATCCCTTGGCAGTTAAAATTCGATATCACAGTAAGCCGTAGGACCACTGGCTGTCCGGTCAAATTTTACCTCATAGCAAACTGTATGCTGTATGCCCGTTCTCTTTAGGCCAGTTCGGAGTATAACAGTAAGACGTTAAACCCCATTTCATTTATTACGTATATCAATTGCTAAATGTCACTGAAAGAAGTTAATTTAATATGTATTTTTTATTTTACTTTTGGATTTTTTTAATTTTTTTTAGAGACAAATGAATTGGGATGCAGCTTCAAGTATTTTAAAAGGTATGATATAATATCAAACTATTACATAATTATTCATTTCTCCAGTAAATTTGAGGGTCACATTGGCTAAGTGGGTAAGACATTGGCTCGCTAGCCTGGAGGTTGGGTGTTCGATCCCTGCATTGTCAAGAAACTTCAACTGTCTAGTTGTTTGGATGGTACCAAAAAATCCAGGTCCAATGTACAGATTGGTGTGCACGTAAAAGATCCCTTAGCAGTTGGAATTGGATATAAGAGTAGGCAGTACATCTCAATTGTGGTTCAATTTGTTTCAGTATTTTTTTCTGTTATATAATAATATTTATTTTTCAGGAGTTTATTCTACATTAAGAAAGTTTCCATACATAGCTCATTTACCACATTTAAAGGTAATATATCAAATATTTCTCAATTTAAAGATGTTAAAAAAGATATAAATTGTGTATCGGACTGCTGATTAATGTTGTAATTCGGAATATTCAAAATACATACTACTCAAAACATTTTAGATGAAGTAGGCCTAATAAGGAAATAAGTGAAATGGATGACAGACATCACAGAATGCTGTAGTATTCAGATGTCGGAAGTGACGAGTCCATTGTATATGTCTATGACTACAATTACAGGCAATGGATACAACTTAGCTAATTGAAACACATTAGATATGTTCTACTTCAAACAAAATTCTAATCTAATGAAACAATAAATGATAGATCAAACAATTATATGAATTGAAATCTCTACTCTATTGCTGTTTCAGACATTGGTCAATGTTTTGATAAACATTCTACTATCAGGATCACCAGGTGGTCCATTAATACCAGAGGGCGCCACCACCATAAGTTCTAGTCGGTCCGAGTCCAGTTCGGTAGTAGAAGTGCCACCTATATTTTGTTCAGCAGTTGTGAAGCTTGTTGCCATGCAGATGCAGTTGTTAGGGGTAGGATGTAGCATGTTTTTGGAGTTGACACTGTTTTGTATCTTTTCAAATACCGTACATGTAATATACAAAGTTTTGTATTTTAATATGAGATTGTTGTTACAATTAGAAAGTTCATCCAGATTTTCCGGCGTGGCTCCCACTTGTTAGTGATGCAGGACGGAGAGTTGGACAAGGATGGTACAAACAACAAGTTCCTGTGTACACATTGGCATGCACGTAAAAGATGCATATAAGAGTAGGTCGTAGTGCCACTGTCAAGGAAAAATTTCCCTCCTAGCACACTGTATGGTGTATCCCATCTTTATTAGCCCAGTTTGGAGCAGAACTGTAGGACGTTAAACTCCATTTCATTTCATTTTTCTGTTACAAATGCCCTTTTACATGCTCACATTTCATGTGGAAGTTAATTGTCCAACTTCATGGGTTTTCTCCAGCTCCTCCCATGGCTAAAGACCCCTGTGTGCAAGCAAATGTCACTCCGTAAATAACCTAGTTTGTGTCTAGTTGACATTAAACCCCATTTCTGTCTCTGTCGCCGTCCATTATGAAATGTCAAAGCTAACTTACAGTAGGAAAAATTCTTATTTACGTAAATATTTTGAATTGCAGGACCAATATACATTTGAGCAGATTTGTGGAGGAACAGCCATGTTTCACGTGAATGATAGAACACTAAATCTATTGGTTAATTTTATTTTACCCTTGTGCATTAGAGTTGGATGTGGTAGAAAAGGTAGGAATTTAATACTTACATAACTTGCTTTCATAGTCTTAATTATATACTTGACACATGCGTTGTTTCATAAGGTCTGTCATTGAGTCAACTGGTGTGGTTTGGATTCGCCAGTTGTATGTGACAAGGAGTAGGGTCGCCTATCCAACCTCGTGGGTTTTCTCCGGGTCCCGAAGTGACCTAGTTTGTGTCAAAGTGGACATTAAACCTCATTTCTCTCTATATATACTTGACACAGCAGAACATCTAGACTAGCTGGAATAATTTGTCATGATTTCATGTAATGTTGTTATAGTTTTCTGTTGGGCTATTATAATAGGCTCACATTTTTGTATAACTGTATTAGCGTGATGGCGTTAATGTTATATTGAGTTAACGTCTTTCCTCCTTTAGGGATCTGTCAACTTCTCAAATGGTCAGCCTGTTAAAAATCCTAACAGTCAGATATCAAAATAAAAGCAAGCCATAGAATCCCTGGGAAAAATTTATCTCAAACCATTAGCTCAGTTTACAATCTGATTAAAACACAGATCCTATTTCAAAATTTTGTTTTACTTGTTGTTACTACACTAGGATCTGGAAGAGTTGTTATATAATGGGCTTTCTAGTTAAAGTGAGCCATTAGCCAATGTAACGGTCTGTTACTGCGTGTTCATGGCATTGGATAGACATAACGGTAGGTAAACAGCTAGAAACGTCAATGCTGATTGATTGATCAATGTCTGACATCATAGGGGAAAAAGCCGCCCGTAGGAACCCAGATTTGACGTTTCAGCACAACCGGTCTGATCTTGTAGTGTAGGGCCATCGATAGTATAAAAAAAGAAAACGAAATATAAATCTGTATTTTAATCAGATTGGTCATTTGATGCATTTTAAGATGATTGTTTGTTATATTTTCAGATATGCCGAAGTTATCTCATACGGACGTCGTGTTTATATGTAATATTATATGTAATCTGTTATCACAAGGAGGTAAAGTTCACGGATCTAATAATAACGCCAAGTCACATCTATCAATCGGTGAATACGGTCGTTCTAGTAGTATATCACAGTCAGATAAACCTACGTACAAGCTGGCTTCTGATCTACAACAGTGGGGTGCATTACTGGGTAAGTATCTGTCTGTATGTGGGGATGGGGGCTTGGCAAGTATGGTGTATAACAATAGAAATTGTTTTACTTCATACAGTGTGTGATATGGGAAATTTTGCCCGGACATCAGCACTACAGTCTACTCTACTCTGAATATTGAATGACTGACATTTAACCACATTATTTCATTTCATTTCTTTCATAATAGTATAGCCCGGTTGAAGCTGATGTGCGATAAAACCACATTTCATTCATTCTCTTCCATAATAATAATAATTATTTTACACATAATAAAATCTTTGTGTTTGCATATTGTATAATCTTCCGTTATGCTTTAGATCTGTATAATATTATAGTGTTAGAGATATTAATTTTCCGTTATGCTTTAGATCTGTATGTATACTTTAGGGTTAGAGATATTGATGGTATATTTTGTATATTTTAGGGTTAGAGATATTGATGGTATATTTTGTATATTTTAGGGTTAGAGATATTGATGGTATATTTTGTATATTTTAGGGTTAGAGATATTGATGGTATATTTTGTATATTTTAGGGTTAGAGATATTGATGGTATGTTTTGATAAAGTATTGGCACCAGAGTGGCACAAAGTGGCAAAAACCATACAAAATTTAGCAGCCAGGGGAAGAGGTATTATTATTATTATTATTATTTCTAAAATATTTTGCTCAGAAAATTATTCAGTGGTTAAAGTGGATCATACATAAACAATTTTTTTTGGAAATTAATTGAACATGTATGCAGGACATTGATTGCAAATTAAGCCTTCGACAGGTGACTTATTTCCTGACATGTGTACCAGCATAATATATAAGTTGCCTGTTTAATGTGTAAAACAAGTGATATGAAACTCAAAATTGATGTTACATAAAATGTAATGTACCTCAAAATTGATGTCACATAAAATGTAATGAACCTCAAAATTGATGTCAAAATGTAATGAATCTCAAAGATGATGTCAATTAAGATGTAATTAAACTCAAAACATTGTCATAAACTATATGAATTTACTGGACATTCTGATTTAATAATAAATTATGAACTTTTAATTTCAGTTGGTCTACCATTATGGAATTTCATTGATTTTGTTGTCACTCATCGACCAGCACTGTTTTTGATATTGCAGACCTTTATTGACTTTAGAGTAAGTGTTTTACATTTTATATGTCCTTCATTTTATATGTCCACATTAAATTTGGTATTTATTGTTTATTTGGGCCTTAGGAGGCACCCTATAAAAATTCACAATTTTGAGAACGCAAATCGTAGCGTTAAGATCTGTTTTTTTTTTATTATGTTATAGATGATGAAAGTGAACTGTGATACAGCTCAAGAATACTATCTACAACAAACCATACGTGATAAACTACTAGGCTATTCCTTTACCCACCCTAAATCTTGTGGTTCTATATTAATACAACTAGCAACCGAACTGAAACAACTACGAGATGAACTAGGTAAGAACAGATTGATTATTAATCATGTTTTCTGTCGTAGTCAAGAATCTTGGAATACAATCTTAAAAATGCACAAGTAGAATGTTCAAAAGAAAATTACTGTCGTAAATTTTATACAGATTTCTTCGATTATGAACAAACTACTTAACTTTTGTTATTATAAACTTACCTGTGTGTTTGAAATCAACCCCCGTTGATTAAGCATTGTGCTAGCCTATGATGTTCCTTAAAATATATGCGGTAGATGTGGGCTTATTATGCCATATATTTTGTGCTTGATAACGATAAGAGGATACTTGTCGAAACGTCGTGCTGTTAGAATAAACTAGTGATTGTACCCCATAAAAACTGTGTTCTGTTAATGTGTTTTCCGATCGCTAAATGCTGCTTAAAGATCATATATTTAGAGTTGGTTCCAGATAGACACAGGTTGATTAGATGAAGATATTCTCCTCAAATGAAATGAAGCCAGGCATACACAATACAGGGTGCCGTGGGGACAATTTTGGCTGGGCAGCGGCACTACTGTCTGCTCTTATATCAACTCCCAACTGCCATGAATCTTTTACGTATTTACTGGTCATCAGTTTTCCGTTCCATTCGAACAACTAGACAGCTGTCCTGCACCAATGACAAGTGGTAACCACTTTGGGAAATCCCGATGAAAACATGCGACCTCCAGCTTAGCTTGCCAGCATCTTACCCACTTGGCCACTGTGGCTCCCTTCTCAAATGAACTCTTGAATATGAATAATGTCTATTATTTATGTGATATTTCAACAGCTGGTTATCGATCTAGAGCTGCCACGTTTGCTACTGAGAGGTCTGATTCCTATATACCTGATCGCTCCAGACCGTCTGTAATAGAGATTGCCATGGAAATTATTGGACCAATGAAACCAGTGCTCAATATTGCAGGAAAACGACCAAGTAGAGGTAAGAATATAAACATAATTTTATTCTCTAAACTTACAATAAGTGTAAATAGCCTAATAGTGGAACAAGTGGATCCCCCGTTCTTGGGAATTAAATGCAGAATGAATGTTTGTTACATTTTCTGAACCAGTATTGGGTGTAGTATTCCAGAAAAATTCCCCCCGACAATCGGTCTTGGGGAAAACTTTTTGTGGCCGGTTGAAATTTTGGCCCTGTTGATCACATAAAACGAGGGATAATTTCGGTATGAATAGATTTTTTACATTTTCTGACGAATTATCATGGTAACATCTCGCACATGATTCACAAAACGATCAGAGAATAATATTTGGTGATAATAAAATCAGAAATCATATTGTAATATGTCTATCCACAGGTTTATATATCATCTGAGTACGAATAACATAGTAAAAACTCATTTAACACGGTATTAAATCCGGGAAAATAATATTTGTGACTCACTGATTAGTCCCCATCGTCATCCAGATCAACTGCTTCCCCATTTTGCAGTTCTCTCAGCGGCAACCGCCACATACATCATTTTAACGGCACGTGCACACATTTGTGCCGCATTGGTTCCGGATCGACTTGCATATACACCTCAAAAAGTTGAGTACCGAGTCGGGAGCTGGTGGCAAGTCCGTTCGGACTGGCTCATAAGGTCCTGTATCCAAAGGCTGTTCCCTTGTGGCGTGTTGGCTTGCGGCGTTGTGACCTTGTTACCTGACCCTATACCCGCCCGTATCCATAGACTGTTCCCTTGTGCCTTGTGGCGTGTGCAATGTACGATGGAAAAATAGGTAAAAGAAATGTCTACAAACGAACGTTAATGAGAAAGCAAATTAACACAAGACACAACTATCATTATGGGAACAGTTGTTTTATTGATAGCTCGACGATGAAATCAAGTACTGAAAAATCAGAAGGATGCCGCTATTTCAATTATTTTCCTCGCTGGTGTCATGGTAATACTTTTTTCTAAGGTTCCACAGCAGCGGGTGACTTCTTACCTCCTCAATCAAATCAGCTTCTGTCAGTGAGGATATTGATGACAACGAATTTTAACAGTGTAGATGTATCTCCATACAATATCGTACTCGTAATAGCGTATTCCCTCTTGTGCAGTTGCAAAAGAATGGACAAGTTCATTCCCTGTGTTCCCGGCCACCAGACCACATGTTCCGTGCGCGAGACCACATGTTCCTGGGTACAACCTATGGGAACAGGCACATTAAAAAGCAAAGGTTCATTGTCCGTGTGGTAAGTCACAAGGTCACAGGGGAACAAGCCACAAGGGAACAGCCTATGGATACAGGGACTAAGATCCACTGTCATTCACCCATTCCCATTCGGTTGGATCTAATGCAGATTCGTCAAACTTTGCCCATACGACTACTTGCTAATGTATTCTTACTGCGTGGAAGTGTGCCGCTCTATTAGTTGAGGCACATGCTTGACGTCAATCCGGTTCTTTTCAGCCATCATTGTTCTAAATTTTGTTAACCGAAAGCGAGCTAGTCTGTCGTCTCCGGTATAACCGTAAATATGTCCAAAGGGGGCACTACCAGCTTTACCATCAGAATCCGGCGAACTGTTCAATTTAGATATTATCTTAGCCCAATCTTGCACGCCTTTGTCGCTCAAATATTTTATTATTGAATTCCATTCCACCCATAACACGGCGAAGTCGTGTCGCTCCCTGGTCAGGCATGGGTGATCCAGGGTTGGGCTAGGATAATATCTCAATTGAACAGTTCACCGGATTCTGTTGGTAAAGGTGGTAGTGCCCTCTTTGGACACATTTACGGTCATACCGGAGACGGCGGACTAGCTCGCTTGTGGTTCACAAAATTTAGAACGATGATGGTTGAAAAGAACTGGATTGACGTCGAGCATAAGCCTTAACTGATGGAGCGGCACACTTCCACGCACTACGAGTACATGGGCAAAATTGGACGAATCTGCATTCTGAATCTGAATCTGAATGTATACACTGCAGGACCTTTCGGTATAATTGCAGCGGGAGAGAGATGTGTGATTATTGACACTGATGGAGAGCTGTAATGAAGCTCCGAACTGACTCTGCGTGCACAATTTCACAGTCTAGTTTGTTCCACTCAATAGTTGTTTAAGAAAAAAAGAATGTTTATACTGGTCGCTTTTACAGTTTATGGGTTTAAAGCACTTGTGATGGTTACTGGCTTGTCTATCAATAATATTTCCACTAACATAATTTTCAATTTTTTGGGGTCTGATTAACCGTTTACCACGAATAGGAGTCAGATAGGAATCAATAGGCATTGCCGGCACCAATCCCTCAGTCACCTTGTAGAAGAATGTCAGTTGTGCCATCTTTCTTCTGTCTTGAAGTGGTGGAAGTTGGAGAGTCATTAACATCTTCGTGACACAGCCCTTTTCTCGGGATTTGTAGTCTCCGGAGATGAAGCGTGCGGCACGGCGCTGGACTTGTTCCAGTTTGTCGATGTCCTTTTGGAGGTATGAGTCCCAGACAACGGAGCTGTATTCTAGGACGGATCGCACTAACGATGGGTAGGCTGTTTTCCTGCAGGTCGGTGGACACTATTTGAGGTTTCTCTTCAAGAATCAAAGGGTAAAGTAGGCTTTGTTTGAGATCTTCGTGATATGGGTGCTATATTTTAGATTCTCTGTAAATGTGGATTTTTTTCAACTTGCTGGAGAATGTTGTTATCTAGTTGATAATAGTGACTGGATTTGTTGTTGAAACTCATGATGTAACACTTTTTCGCATTAAACTTCATACCCCATGTCAGCGCCCATTCCTCTAAAGCTTGTAGGTCCAATTGAAGTTGTAGGTGGTCTCGTCATTGGATCCAACCGAATGGGAATGTGTGAATGACAGTGGATCTTATGAGCCAGTCCGAACGGACTTGTCACCAGCTCCCAACTCAGTACTCAACTTTTTGAGGTGTAAATGCAAGTTGATCCTGAACCAATGTGGCACAAATATGTGCACGTTTCGTAAAAATTGTCTCAAATGTGTTTTCCGCGGAGAGAACTGCACGAATGGGGAAGCAGTTGATCTGGATGACGATGGGGAATAATCGGTGAGTCACGAATATTTTTTTCCCGGATTTAATACCGTGTTAAATGAGTTTTTACTATGTTAATCGTTCTCAGATGATATATAAACCTGTGGATAGACATATTACAAGATATATTTATCTTCAAATTTATAACTTATGAGATAGCTGCATTTTAGCAGCCATTTTGAATTTCAATGATGACGTCACATGATTTCTGATCTTATCATCACTAAATATTATTCTCTGATCGTTTTGTGAATTGTGTGCGAGATTTTACCATGATAATTCGTCAGAAAATGTCAAAAATCTATTCATACCGAAATTATCCCTATTTTTATGTGATCCCCCGAGGCCAAAATTTCAACCGGCCACAAATTTTTTTCCCCAAAACCAATTGACGGGGGGAATTTTTCTGGAATACTACACTCCATACTGGTTCAGAATATGTAACAAACATTTATTCTGCATTTAATTCCCAAGAAATATATACCACTACTAGCCTAAAAGGGCACTGTATATATGGCTCTTAGTCTTTGTATTTTTTTGAACCATGAAAAGTCAATTCTATGTCCCTTTTAGATTACAATATTTCAGTTAAATTTTCTTGGCTATTCAAATAAGGGGAGGGCTAGATTATTCATTTTATTCAGTTCCATTAAAGAAGCATGGTTCTTGAGTAGCCATTTTATTACATTTTGTAAGATTTTAGATCAAGCGCTAGCCATATTAACTATAGTTCAAAAATAGAAAATGCAAAATCAATTTATGAAAAATTTCATTCAAATTGCACCATTACAAGCAAAGATTATAGCCTTTGAAGGTGTGACACATTGTGTGCGTTATTTGCAACCACTGCACTGGTTGTTCGAAGCTTAGTCTAGCTTCGTTCAAAATTTTGAGATTAAATCAAAATATGGCCGAAATGTTCTAATCAACTTAATATTGGAGATGTCTGATGACATTGAGAGTTGATTATGTTATGGATAAGTTAATTAATGTCTAATTAATAATTTAGATAATATTTCTGGCGGAAGACCTGCAATGGGCAGATTTAGCTCTTGCATGTTTAAAACATTACCTGACAGCTCTGTCGCTACTTATACCACATCTTTAAATAGAAGGCTTGATCCCACTTTAACTAAGTACATCTTATCAAGCCCTTCACCTAATACCCTGAATATTTCGGCACTTAGTTTGATTGGGTATAAGCCTAGCTTGTGAGCCTATCAGATTCCTTGGTCGTCGCGAATACCAAGTCTCACGCTTTCAAGCTAACATGTCTACCTTTGATAAGCAAGTTGCAAAGTTGACGGTTGGTCTAATGTCAAGGTTTCTGTCACAATCTCTAATAGGATGCTACTGTTCATGTTTCTGCAGATAACGTAGCTATAACTTTGGGAATTGTGAAGTAAACCAGCAACGGCCAGATGTTGTAAAACTCGCAATCGTTGCTTCAGGAACATGCTTATACCATAGCTGATGATAATCTTGTAATGATAGTTTGAAACATTTAGCTTTATTATGAAATATTATCTATCAATTTTAGCCACCATCTTCTCACAGTGTAGTTCTGTTAGTGGACCACAACGATCTGCTACATCAGAAGATAACTCACCATTAATGATGCGCAGTAAATCTAGTAAACGAATCTCGGCTCACGACGGAAGTAGAATATTGGAGAAATTCACCAGAAAAAATATCATTGACGACCTTTCTCCAGGTATGATAATAGATCTGTTTAATTCCTTACTAGGGGGTTGGGTGGCATGGAGTAGGGTAGCCTTACTAACCTCGTGGGTTTTCTCGAGGTCATTACTAAAGACAGCTATGCGTAAGTGAAATATTGAAATACAATTGTTCCATATTATTAGACCACAAATGTTAGTCTTAAAATGACCTAATTTATTTTAAGTGGATGTTAAACTCTCTTTCTCTGTCTCTCTCTCTTAGAGAGAGGGAAATAGGGTCACCTGTCCAACCCTGTGTCCTCCAGTTTCCCCCACTGCTAAAGGCCCCTACATGCAAACAAAAAACAATTGAATTTGGTGAAATTTAACAAATACATGTATCTTTATATCCCAAAGATCCCTTTTGATATTCACGCATTGTTGTTAATAACTCCTTTTTGTTCTCTATCCATCTCTTGCAAGATATTTCTGTATCTTGCCTGGCAACTTGTCCTCACAGGTCAGAATGTATGATAACTTGTACTTGGAGAAGGCAGTGTTCAAATTCAAACCCAAAACCCGTTTGTTATATATAATAAGAATTGGCTATTATCTTCCATGCGCTTAGAGCATGCAATATGGATGGAGTGAACACAATCATAAATGTACCACATTATTATTATTATTTTTATTATTATTATTATTTTACAGAACAAGGTGTTTTTGACGGTTCACCAAGACTTCAACGTCGTGGAACATTAAGAAGTCATGCATCAAGACAATCAAGTTTTGATGAGCAGGGGTCACCAGCTCGAGTTCTCTTTCAAAATGAAGAATCAGAAGCTGCAAATGGTGGAGGTAAGTTAGGTTAATGATATACAAAAATATCTGGATAACAGATCAAATATTTTAACATTCAATCTTTATATAGTCTTACAGTGACAAGTGACCAACAACCAAACAGGTTTCTCGGGGTCCTACGGTTACTTCCTAATTCTAAAGATGTTTGGGAGGAAGGGGGGGTTGAATGGTTAATGTGTACACTTTGAATCGAAAGCCCTCTTTCTCGGCCTCTGTTGCAATAAATGAACACATCATTTCAAACCTTAAAAAACTAATACAGGTATCTACGCTCGCAATAGAGCAATTTGAATGAAATTTTCAATGTTGAGGAAGGACATCATAGTCTGAAACGTCTAATCAATAAATCCAACTTCAAAACTACCAAGGACTTCATCTTTTTCTACTGGTTTGAGGGGCTACTATTCTACAGATTTCTACTTTTCACTGAGATCCCAGTTTAGATGTCGTCCTGTCACTAGTTTCCAGCTACTACGGACCTTTTGTACAATAGTTGTTGCCGTTATCCATTTTTGAACTGTAGTAGTAAGAATGTCCAGCTTATAAAATAAATCTTACATAATGTATCTATAATTAATCACAATTTTTACTGCCTTTTAGCATCAATTCATACCATAACAACGGCTGATGGTGAAGATCCAAGAGGTCATCGACTCCAACGACAAGATGCTAAAAGTCGAAAAACATTCAAAATTCGACGACAGAAGACTAAGACAACTAGCATGAGACGCTTTATGTCCCACAGACGGCGTCCAGATAATGAGGCTGATGCTGGAAGCAGCGAAGATTCTCCTCGAAGAGTTCCAGGAACAGCGGTTGTCTTCCATGAACAGGCAGCTTTCCAACTCCGAAGACCAACTGGTGTAACGATGGCTCGCTCCGTGGAGACGATCCCAGAATCAGTGGAAGCTAAGGTACATCCTAACGCAACTCGTGTGTGATACGATTATCTAATTAATTAATTCATTAATTAACTTTACTAATTAGCATAAACATGGAGTGAATAATTAATGATAATGAATTTAATAATTAACTAAGCGCATGCATGTCTTCCATTTTAATTAACAAATCTACTGACAAAATCACGTTTGACGGAGATTTATCGATTTACCCGATAGAGAAGCTTTACTTGATAGTTGTCTGCCCTTTTTAGAATTTATACTTCCAGGTTGAACGCAAATTCTTGTCTTTTTTTAAAACTATTTCTTTGATTTTTATCTTTATATCTTTTAATATCTTTTTCTTTTTTTTTGTCACGAAATATTTTTTCATATAAAGGAATAATCTTAAATTTATTTAATTAATGTAAGGGAAAATGTTATTTTTAGTTTAGATTTTTTTGGAGGGGGGAAAAGGTTTCTCTATTATTATAGTAATAATATTTGTGCACAATGCAATTGCATTTGGTTTTTGAATTTTAACATGCATAATAAAGATAAGATCTAATAATAACTACACAATTGGGCAAAGTTTTACAATATTTTAAATCAGAAGTTAATGAATTCAGTATTTCAAGTAGAAATAATTTATATTTTTCAAAGTCCTCTTTCTGAAATCATTTGTAAAGTTTTTTTACAGCACTTTTCTACAGTTAAAGAATGAATACATGTTACAGAATTTTGATTCGAAATGACTTGAATTTGAGTAATACATGCATATTTTGCAATTTATCACACAGAGTATAAAATTTAAATTCATATATTAATAACTTTTTAATTTTTTTTATTTGGCATTCTTGGAATATTTTGACATATTTTGAAATATTTTAGATTTTACTTATTAAATTAATTTGCACCAGCATTAATGGAATTGAATTTTTCTAAACTTTTTGCACATCAGAATATTTCACTTGCAAAAATGTTCACTATTTATTTAATGATATTATTCACAACAGGCTTTTATTTATTCACTGCAAATAATGCACCACAAAATATAATTAATACTTATAAATAGCACATTGATCAATATTATTGCACTAGACTTCAATTATTATTTTATTAAATAATTCTAATAAATAAAATTAGATTTAAATTAACATTAAAATCAATCTTAAAATCATAGTTCTCTCTGATCGTAAATTAAATATTGATATCTGCAACATATATTTTCTTTAAATTTAAATTTGAACTTTTTAATTCTAAATATATAGATAAACTTTTCAAAATTTTTGAAAACCATGAACATTATTCGCTCTGACCGTAAATTAAATATGGATTTCTGAAATATGCATTTTCTTTTTTTTCAAATTCGAAACTTTAATTCTTAATCTACAGATATCTTTTCCAAATTTTTTTTAAAAATATCATAATTAAACTTTCTATCTGTTTCTTTCTTTGAATTTTTTTGTTGGCTATTTTAAATTATATTATACTCCATTTCTCTATTTTATATTTTAAGCCAGACTCTATTTCTCTATTTTTGGTGGTAAAGCTTTTCCCGATTGCTGTTTATATGCATGTTCGGCTGATAATTTACCTTGATAAATGTATCTTTTTAATCTTTTAATTCTCTCTCTTCAATAACAGTGTTGTTTTTACATTTTTTGCCATAGCATTAATCAATATCCTCTTTTTCTGGGTCCTCCGGTTAACCGGTTTCCTCCCACTTATAAAGACCCCTACGCGCATGCAAACTATTGTAATAAAATTGAACCATATAATAGCTCCGAAATGACCTTGTTTGTGTTGACTGGACATTAACCCCCATTTCTCTCCCTCTCTCTCTCTCTCTGTCACTCTCTCTCTAATATCCTCTTTGACCTCTCTCCTTTTCTTGTCACTTAACAGTGCCAAACACAAGGAAATGAAATTGATTTGAAAAAATCCATGTGCATAACAGTTCGAGACTGTTCATTAGAGTGTTATGGTAGGTAATTGCAATATAACTTAAGATATTATGTCCAAGGGGGGTTGGATACCCGAATGTTTAGCACACACGCGCTGTATCATAAGGTCTGTCATTGAGTCAACTGATGGGGTTTCGATTCCTGTGTTGTACATGACAATGAGTAGGGTCACCTGTCCAACCGCATGGGTTTTTACTTGGTCCTCTGGTTTCCTCCCCTGCTACAGACCCATATGCGCAAGCAAATTATTGAAATGAAATTAAACCATGTATTAGTCCCGAAATGACCGAGTTTGTGTCAAGTGGCCATTAGACCCCATTTCTCTCTCTCTGAATTATGTCCATGTTCCCATGTTCGTTCATTCATGGTGCTTAAAGTCCACTTCCACCGACGGTATCATGGATAATAGGTTTCGATCACCAACACCAACTTTATATAAGAAATGAAATGAAATTGGTTTGGAAATGACAGAAAATTGGTTTGGAAATTTCCCAACCAATTTTCTGTCATTTCCAAACCCGTTTCCCAACCTATTTTCTGTCATTTCCAAACCAATTTTCTGTCATTTCCAAACCTGTTTCTCAACCTATTTTCTGTCATTTCCAAACCAATTTTCTGTCATTTCCAAACCCATTTCCAAACCAATTTTCTGTCATTTCCAAACCCGTTTCCCAACCTATTTTCTGTCCTTTCCAAACCCATTTCTAAACCAATTTTCTGTCATTTTTAAACCAATTTTGATTCATTTGAATTTAAGATGATGGGGTGGTTACAAATTCATGCTAATTATAACAACACTGTTATTGAAAGAGAGGCTGTGAAAAATTTGTTGCCTTGTTCTTATTGGCTGTTTGTCTGTTTCTCTGTAGACCAGTCGTCCTCGTTTCATACCACGATCCAAATCCCACGATGACCCTGCCAGTGATGCTAGTGGCCAAATCCACAAATATGGCCGAATACTTCGTCACGGAGCGCTTTATATTCGTTCCCGATCACCTTCCCCGCCGACTACATCTCGCCAACACCACCACCCTCTATCAACACCCACTTCTTCTGTTACCTTGGCAACCACCACTACTACTACTTCTGCTTCCTGTATTGTGCCAGCTTCTGCTTCAAGTCAGGTCTACGTTTCCATGGGTGACTCATCTGATTCTCTTAGTGCTAATGAAAGTTCAGCTCTTCTCAGAGAAGAAACAAAAAGTCCATCTTCGTTGTGTATATTCTTTGCTGATGATGAAGGAACCGGTACAATTGTGTAAAGTGTTTGTGATGGAATAGGATTGTTCTCACACTGGAAAATTGGTATGGTTTAACTTGGCGTTTATAGTTCTAATTTCTCTTCTATGTTGAATTGTTCATAACTATAGTTGAATTTCGGCTAATAGTGTTCAACTTGTACTTGTGTACAATTAAATCATAGTGTTTAATTTTGATTACCAAGCGTCTAATTAACTAGTGTTTAACTTGTTAATTAGACGCTTGGTAAACAAATCTAAACACTATGATTTAAGTTGCACACAAGTACAAGTTGAACACTATTAGCCGAAATTAAACTATAGTTATGAATAATTCAACACAGAAGAGAAATTAGGGTTATATACGCCAAGTTAAACCATACCAATTTTCCAGTGTCATATGTGTTGGAGAAAAAACATTTGATATTGTTTATTATGTTACGCCAAAACAAAAACTAGGATGACATTTTGTTTCTGTCAGTAACAGTTTCTAAATTTATAATGAAGTTGGACAAATTGTTGCCAAAAATTATTGTTTTAAGTACCGGTATTCAGAAATTTGAAATCTGTAATACCCCAAAATATAAATCGCTGATTTTCCCAAATTGAACAAGTTTCCAAAATATTAAAACTTAAGCTATCATTTTAAGTACCGGTATTCAGATATTTGGCATATGTAATACCCCAAAATATAAATCACTGATTTTCCAAAATTACCCGAAAAACTGAGCCCAAGAAAAAATTCTTAAGAATTATCTAGATATTTGAAACATTTGATTGTTCAAGAAACAAATGTCATTTTGAAATAGTATGGCATCGAATTGATTTTGTGATTTTTATGTTTATTGTTTCTCCGTGTTATAAAATGGCAGTGGTTATATTCCAGTGGTAATGTGTCGTCATTAAGTGACAATGTCAGTCGTCAGTGTCAGCTGGTCTTCTTGTCTTGTTTGTGTTTCGTTCCATGTGACAGTATTTAAATCGTGGTTAATTTTCTTGTGTCGTGTTTCTTGGCTCTGCTTTGTTTTAGTTTTATTTGTTCTTAATTGTTGTTTTTATTAAAGGACAATTTTGGTGGCAGCCAATATTAAATATGTGATAGAACTGGTTATACGATGTTCCAAATTTAATTTTAACACAGAGAGCATTGCTACGATAGATGTGTTTACTTAATAAAAACATGGTTAATGCACTGTTTCTATTATTCTTGTTTTCTCTTATTGTCACATATCCTCCCACAGTCTCATATCGCAACGTTTGGTCTTCAAAAGATTAGTAAGCAGAAATTTAGCCATGTTATATAGGACAACTCGTATTTTCTTTTGGCGTTGGCCTGTCCAGCCTCGTGAGATTTTTTTCTGGGGCCTCCAGTTTCCCCCCACTGCTAAAGACACCTACAGGCAATTATTGAAATAAAATTAAACGATATGTTAGTCCCAAAAAGACCTAGTTGGTGACGAGTGGACGTTAAACCCCATATATCTCTTTTTGCGCAGTCACTTTCCTTTCTTGAAACCTTCATAATGTATCTATGTAGCAATGACCTATGTGTTAATATTCATATTTGGAACATGTTTAACCAGTTCTATCACATATGGGATAATGCCTGACACCAATATTATCCTTTAAGTATTTATATGAAGAGTTGATTGTTGAATTATTTGAATTTATAAGTATTTAGTCCATGAATACAAGCAATATATATATAATACATGGAGATTTTGTATTTGATGTGGAAACCAATTAATATAAGAATTAAATATTTTACTTTGTTTGATCGGGTTTTTATGTCGCATGCTTGTTGTTTAACTGTTCTCTTGGTGATGAAATTCGGTTTTTGTAATTCAGATAGTTGATTTGTTTAATGTGCTGAATATTTAGCATTAGTTAGAATTAAAAGCAAATTCATTAAACATGCATTATGCAAGAGATAAACCTGCCTATTGCAGGTCTTTCTTTAGGCATGAATGTTATATGGACTATTAATTAGACATTAATTGACTTATCCAGACCATAATCAACTCTTGATGCCATCAGATATCTCGATATTAAGTAGATTAGAATGGTTCAGTCATATTTTGATGAAATTTAAAAATGTAGGAGCGAAACTTAGCTTCGAACAACCAGTACGGTGGTTGCGATTAATGCACACTTCTCGTCAAACCTTTAAGGCCTCAGGCCTAATTTGCTACCCTTGTAAAATGACGCGGTTATTATTATTATTATTATAAGGCTAATGTCTTCGCTAACAATAGAGTAATTAAAATAAAATTTTCAAATTATTTATTTTACATTATCTTTTTTTGAACTGTTATAGCAAGAACGGCCAACTCTATATCTGAATCTTACATAATGTGTATTTAAAGAATGTCTTGATCTTGCCAACCATTACATCAGAATGTAGAATATATTTAATAGGGTTGAAATAGGCTTATCTGATTTATTTATTTTTTCTTTTTCAATGGCAATAATTGCATGATTGGTGTCAGGAAGTTATTTCTTGGTGAATATGGTGGAACGTGTTTTTACAATGTTGTTTTACTATGATTAAACTGAATATGCATGTTATGACTAAAATGATAATATTTAATATCTAAATATTTTTTAAACATTACAAAGGATGACTCACCACCACCTAGCATATATATATCCCTAATGTTTTGCTCTGCAAGTGCTTGTATCTTTTCTTCTCTCGGTTTCATTCCCTTCCTGCTTTGATCATTCACATATTTTATACATTTTTTTTCTCCATTTATATCCTCAATTTTTTTTATTTTGTCCAATATTAGTTTGTTTTTCTTATGTAATACAACAAGGTAATAGATCAAAATATGCCGGCTAGGTCTGCAATTCTGAATTAATCAAGTTTTGCTAATATATATAGCATATGGTTGAGTATATGATTTGCATTTGTGCATCTGAGGAATCAAAATTTGAGGAGATTGATTTTTTAAAATAGGTATTGTGAAACTTAAACTATGTATTGGGTTTTTGACTTGTGTATTTTAATGGGGTTTTTTGTGTTTAGTAAAATCAGTGTCATGCAGAGGTCAGGTGATGCTCGGGACTAACTCCTTGAATGTATACCCTGTAAGACTCAAGTATGCTTCTAATACTCCTTCGAGAAAGGGAGACAATTTAAGTGTGTCAAAAGAGATGAAATAAACTTAATTTAATTTTACTCTTTGATTACATGGCAGTGTGATATGGGTGCCACGGATTTCTCTGTGATATGTGAGGGTTGGATGACCGAGTTTTTAGCACATTGGCACTGTATCATAAGATTTGTCATATAGTCAACTGGCATGGTTTCGGTTGTACATGACATGGAGTATGGTTGCCTGTCCAATCTTGTGGGTATTCTCTGGGTACTCAAATTTCCTCCCACTGCTAACGACCCCTATTCGCAAGCAAATCATTGAAATAAAATTAAACCATGTATTAGTCCTAAAATGACCTAGTTTCTGTTGAGTGGACGTTAATCCCCATTTCTCTCTCTTATATCCTCTTTGGCCTATCGCCTTCTCTTGTCACTTAGAGATGTCGAATAAATATCTCTCTGTGATATGTATTCTCCACCCCTCCCCCTCTCTGCAAGTCACTGAGTAAAATAGATGTTTTAAACATATATATATATATAAGTGTATGATCTATATATGTATTATAATAGAATAGATGAATTTGTTTAATATTGTGGGTAGTGTTTAGCTGTGTGAATTTTGTGTGCCAAATATATCATTAATTGTTATGTATTTATATATTTATAGTATATTATATTATATTTGAAGTAAACCATATTTATTAGTAGATACTGTTATAGATGTTAAAGGGTCAAACATGTGTTAATAATTTCTTTAATAAAAGTGTAAAGAAAGTTGTGATTTGGAAAAAAATGTACTGATTGTTACGGTATACTTTAAACAATCTAAGAAAGAAGAAAAATATTTTTAAAAAATGAGAACTTATTTAGGCATGGCCGGTTCAGTCTCTATAAAGTGCCACAGAGCAGTCAGACTGACCAGACTGACTGAATGTTCAGCGCTATAGAAAATGATTATTATTATTATTATTATAAATATTATTGAAGAAAATATTCTTTAGACTTACCTTTTAAAATACGAAAATTTAAAACATTTTTGAAAATTTATTGTGCATATTTGTGAGAAAAAAAAGGTATGTATGGTCTGTTGTCACCTTCAAGGGAAACGAACTATGTTGTCCAATAATATGTTAAAATTGTTAATAAAGTCTAATTTAGCCCCAAAATATGGCTGAAGTGATTTCTCTTAGAACAAAATTCAGAATAACATGCATTTAAACTTTTGGATGATTGTGGATTGTGGTTTGAGACTCTACAGCATTCCCCATACAAGTCTCGCTATGTGCACTGCAAGGGAAGACAACTCTGTTTGGGAGATTGACTCTACAGATCAGTCGCATTAATTCTCTTATTTTGTTCGTTAATACTTCTTATATTTATACTGTTTCTATATATAACTCATGAAATGCCTTATAAACTATTTCATTGTTCTCTTTAAGCATTGAATTATATTGCAAAATATTTGTTTTGAATGCTTTTCTTAATCAATGATATGACAACATTTATGAATGATCAGAATGCATATTATTTCATGACTGCAATATGGTGCATTTGTTTTTTTTTCTTTTATCACAAGTTTAACTTCATATTAAGAGTAGCAATATTTAAGATTCTAGCTGTTTTATTTTATAAAGATTAATATTTATTTTAATTTTTTGTCTTTTTATTTTTTTTTTGAACAGCAATGTCAGCTGATGATGTTTTCGATATTAGAGACCAATGTATAGGTGAAATTATTTTTTAGTTTCTTGTTTCTTTTCATTAATTGAATTATAACTAATATTTTTTGTTTTTAAATACCTCCAGTTGGATGGTATTTTTTGTACTAATTCTATATTATAATAATTTCATTACTGATTGCATATTTCTCTTTTAATATGAATGCTTTCTTTCTATTTTCTTCTGTTCTAAGGTAATCAGCTTTGAAATATTTATTATTGTTTTGTACATTTCAAGACTAAAAACAATGTTACTGTCAAGAATAAGATATAAACAAATATTTAAATTCAAAGATCTATGTTAAATGATAAAAAAAGAACTCGGGTGTTAAAAAAATATTATTGGTACCCGGTAGTGAATTTTTACTTTCATACAAATTGATTTATCTTTTATTTTTCAACCATGACAGATCTAATTTTATTTAAATAGTTTTTGGGAATATCTCAATGGGACAAAACATCCTTTGATGTAGCAAGAAATTATATTAGCAAAAAGTTATAGATTAGTCTTTCTACAGAAGGGGGTCCCCCATGATGTTCCGCAAAGAAATGGCATGAGTACTATAACATAGATTGCTGGTCAAACTATATATTAGAGTTAATAACCTTTTCTCTGCCAGTGTAAATAAGATTGTTTATATGTGATGTATATTAGTATATTTACAATTATTATATTTTAATAGTGCAATATGTCATCGATAAATGAATAGTGCAATACGTCATTGTTATATGGATAGTGCAGTACGTCATTAAATGAATAGTACAGTACATCATCGCTATATGAATAGTGCAGTACGTCTTGGTTATATGAATAGTGCAATATGTCATAGATGGAGATATGAATAGTGCAATATGTCATTATATGAATAGTGCAGTACGTCATTGTTATATGAATAGTACAGTACTTCATCGTTATATAAATAGTGTAGTACGTTTTGGTTATATGAGTAGTGCAATATATATGTCATCGATAAATGAATAGTGCAATATGTCATTATATGAATAGTGCAGTACCCCATCGTTATATGAATAGTGTAGTACGTCATCGTTATATGAATAGTGTAGTACGTCTTGGTTATATGAATAGTGCAATATGTCATAGATAGAGATATGAATAGTGCAATATGTCATTATATGAATAGTGCAGTACGTCATTGTTACATGAATAGTGCAGTACTTCATCGGTATATAAATAGTGTAGTACGTTTTGGTTATATGAGTAGTGCAATATGTCATCGATAAATGAATAGTGCAATATGTCATTATATGAATAGTGCAGTACATCATCGTTATATGAATAGTGTAGTACGTCATCGTTATATGAATAGTGCAGTACGTCATCGTTATATGAATAGTGCAATATGGCATGGGTAAATTGACATTGTCATCGATAGCTCGGTGTTCCCTCTGTGTATGAAAAGGGCGATAATTGATAATTTGTACATATGATATATTTAGATTTATTACATGTATTTGTAAGAGATTATATAAACGTAGAGATAAATGGCTACAGCATCATTGTTTAACTCGGTAACGATATTGGGGCAATTAAGTATGGCAGCTGTGGACGATCTAGTGAAGATGAAAGGAAAAGAAAAAAAAGTCGAACCTGTGGAATGATAGTGGAGATTGCCGAATAATACTGCATAGGTCGGATATCCGTAATGCTTTAAACACAAGTGATATTTGTATATGTTTTATTGAAATTTATGTGCACTGTGATCAACGTCGCTAATTTAAAGTATCATGGGCTAGGGTGAATGCTGTCTTTAAACTTGGCTATTAAATTGTTGATATACTGTGTAGAAAAAGTATTTTCTCAAGAGGGGGGGGGGGCGAATGGTTAGCACGTGCGTGCTGTATCATTGAGTCAACTGGCGTGGTTTTGAATACCCGGTTGTACGCAACAAGGAGTATAGTGGCCCTCCAGAGTTTTCTCCGGGTCCTCCGGTTTCCTCCACTGCTAAAGACCCCTACGCGCAAGCGAATTATTGAAGTATAATTATACCATATGTTAGTCCCGAAATGACCTTGTGTGTGTCGAGTGGACGTTAAACCCAATTTCTCTCTCTCTCTCTCTCTCCCTCTCTCCCCCCTGCTCTTTCCTCCCTGCTCTTTCCTCCCACTGCTAAAGTCCACTACGCGCGAAATTAAATCATTTGTTATTCCCGAAATGACCAGTTTGTTTCGAGTAGACGTTAAACCCATCTTTCTCTCTCTCTCGTTCTCTCTCTCTCTCCCTCTCTCTCTCATCGCCTATAAAAATATTCCACAACCCTTGTTGACTGTCCGGCCGGTTTAGCTGCTGAAATAGTCCATTGGAAAAAAATTCCATACGTTGGAATATTGAAATAATATTGGGTCAGAAATTCTGAAAAATATGTTACCTTTGGTCTTTTTTGAGAAATACACTTTAAGCGAGTCCATGATTTAATTTCGATGATTCGTGGAGATTAAGGTTATTTTGAAATACGCCCTTTTCCCTGTGTGCGATTGGCAATGACTCTTATAGATTCTGCAAAAGTCAAGCTTTAGGTTCACCTATTTTTATTACGTACGGGATTTGAATATTTTGACAAGTGTCTTTTAATTGTGGTATGAATTCATCTGCTTAAATAACGATAAGAGTTATGCCCCTTTATTTTCTGTAAAATGTCCGACAAGAAATTTTTTGAAATACCATCACTGTTGCATACTGTCCTTAATTTACAGATATTATAGAGCATGCGCCTGTTGTAGATTATTATTATTATTATTTATATATTTATTGTTTTTTGTTTATTTACTAAATTGCGTGCAATACGATACTGTCATATAGATACTCTGTCCTTGGTTGGTTTTCTATGGTATTGGAGTGGGGTGGATGGTTGAATGGTTAGCATGTGCGTGCTGTAGCATAAATCCTGTCAACTGGCGTGGTTTCGAATCCCCCGGTTGTACGTGACGAGGAGTATGGTCGGCTGTCCAACCTCGTGGGTTTTCTCCGGTTTCCTCCCACTGCTAAAGACCCCTACGCGCAAGCAAATTATTGAAATAAAATTAAACTATGTTAGTCCTAAAATGACCTAGTTTGTGTCGAATGGACGTTTAATCCCACTGCTAAAGACCCCTACGCGCAAGCAAATTATTGAAATAAAATTAAACTATGTTAGTCCTAAAATGACCTAGTTTGTGTCGAATGGACGTATAATCCCATCTCTCCTCTCTCTCTCTCTCTCTCTCTCTCTCTCTCTCTCTCTCTCTCGATTGTATCGTGTCACAGTGGCATTCAATTAAACTAAATACGTTGTGGGGCAAATTTGCACACATCTATTTTTTAGCTTCGGTTCCAGAGTACGCTTATATACTACTTTATATTTATTATCAAAACATGGGTCAATCTGGTCCTGCACTAACGGGTATTAGAGATATTGTTTGTCGCAATTTGGACCATGTCTCAAAAAACCTAAACTAATCAAATAATTATATTCTTTAATATGTATTTAATTCGTATTCACGAAGTCAGTTTCAAATTCGCCTATTTAATTTTTATTATTTATTGAATATGGATTGATTGTACATTTTTCATAATCCGGATTTTTGTCAATCTATTAAATTGATACAACATTTTGCACGTACATTTTGTTAGATGTACTGACAGTAATTGTTCTTTTATAGTAATCGTATCCGTTTTTGTTAAATTATTAATAAATTATGACGGTTGTATTGTACAGTAGAATACATATATTGTGGTGATGAAACTATAGTTATAAATTATTGTATAAACTAGAATCTATGGGTTCCTATTTTTATACGCCTTCATGTTCATGTGGACGTATTATGCCGTCGCCCCTGTCTGTCCGGCCGTCCGTCCACAATTTGTTTGTGGACAATGTAGCCTACAAGTCACAATTGTTATCTGATTTTGACGCAACTTGATTGTACGAAGACTCGTGGTTTTAGCTTGTTGGCATTCTTAAGGCCACAATTGTCATCTGATTTACATGTAGATGACACTTGAAATACATGTTTATAACTTAAAGATCTTTGTTGATTTCGATATTCGTGCATATCGGATCCTAATCCCTGATTGTACATAAACGTCGCGTTTTTAGCTTGTGGTCCCTCTAGATCTACAAATTTTTATCCAATTTAAGAAAACTTTTGTTTTTAGTTCGTTCTCTGTCAATCTCTTGCAAAATGTGGGCGTATCTTGCTCGGCAACCGCTGGTTTAATTTCCAACGGTTTGGCTGAAAGGTCTTCCAGTTCGTGTGTGCGTTGTTAATAGACAAACATCGGAACTTCGCTCGAAACCCAATCAGCAATCTGAACGACGGCCTCATCCTACCTGCAGAGAAGTGACTATGACACAGTGAATACCCGGTAGCAATGATATCCACATGACGTTATCTAAACGCCACAAGCGAGGTCAACGCACAAAAGAACTCAGCTTGTAAACAAACAAACGAAAGTAAAATGACTTCGACGAACATAAAACCTGTATCGTATCAGGGTTGTCTTTGCAATAACACTGGCACAACTCGAGATTGGATAATAAATCGCAGGAAGGAAATGGGATTTTAACAGAATTGGCAAGTTTAACAGACAATTGACACGAGCGGGGGCCGCACTATTGGCGCGACCTCTCACATGTTCCGATCTTCATGTGGTGTAGGCCAACGAAAGTATTAAAAAAAACAAAAAACGAAATATAGATCTGTACTTTTATAAGATTGAGTAATACCCAATCCAATCTCCGAAAGTGCACTTAGTCCTTGATTTTGTTAGCCTAAACCACTGCAAATAAACCATACAGTAGACCAGTTCGTTTAAACAGACATCCGCATTAAAACTCTACAATCTTTAAAAAATGAACAATAGACATCGATAAAACATGCTGGATTTAAGAGAGAACATCATGCATAAATTCATATTGATTTAGCTAATTGTGTGAAATATGATGTAATACCAATATTTTAATAATATTTGGACTTGAGTAAAATATACACAGCTTAATTCAGTTAATATCGATCGGTATATCCGTAACAGGAGAGGATGTTTATTGTTACGGTGAGCCGCGGAAGTTCAGTGACTATCGATAGCCCGGAGGTTCAATGTTTGATCCCTTTGTTGACAGAGAAATTTCATCAGGATTTACCGATGGGTCGCCCTTTATAAATGGAACAGGCAAGGGGGTCTGGCAAGGGACATTATATCGTCGATCGAGTGAGACGAATCATCGAATACCCGTGTACACATCAGCGTGCACATAAAAGATCCCTTGACCGCAGGCATTCGATATAAGAGCAGTAGTGCCACTGTCCGGGCAACATTCCCCTTAAAGCATACTGTATAGTCACGTTTACACTTGGCCACGATAAGCGCGCCGTATCGGATACCGTACCAGGCCGGGATAGATTTAAAAAAATTGACCCGTTTACATTACTCTAAAATAGCCGGTCTCAGAACCGTGCCAAGCAAGCCAAATGTGGAACTTATCACAGAAAAGTTAATTTCAGTCCCTATACATATTACCCAGATGAAATCAAATATGACGGTTGATTTAGTTTGAGCAGATATTTTGACTGAACTGATGACAGAACTGTCAAAGTATAAAGGTTTGTTTCGCGCATGCGCAGTTATCAGTACTGAACCGTGCTCAGACCGGATATCGTTTACACTACGAAAATTTAAAGAGAGCCGTTCCTGGCACGGTGCTCAGACCACATCACTTCAGTGGGCCAGATTGGCACCGTACACGGTGCGCTTACGTTTGTCCCGTTTAGACTACAAAAAAAAACGAAGCGCACCGTTCCTGGTACGCTTAAAATTTGTAATGTAAACGGGGTCTAGGGCGTCAAGCTAATTTAAATACAGAACTATAATCTGTGTCGTTTTTATACGCCCACATAGAAATGTGGTCGTATATTGCCGTCGCCCCCGTCCGTCCGTCCATCGTCCACAATTTCTTTTGAACGCTCTAGGGGCTAAAATTAATATCCAATTGACTTTAAACTTATACACAGTGTTTAAGGTCATGAGAGGAAGACCCCTATTGATTTTCAGCGATTTCCGGTAATAGCTGTCAGAGTTATGGCCCTTGATCACTTCAAAAAATCTTGTGAACGCACCAGAGGCTAAAGTTAGTATCTGATTGACTTTAGATGTATACACAGTGTTTAAGGTCATCAGAGAAAGTCCCCTATTGATTTTCAGCGATATCCGATAATTGCATCCAGAGTTATGGCCCTTGATCACTTTGAAAAATCTTGTGAACGCTCTAGAGGCTAAAGGTAATATCCTATTGAATTTACATTTATACACAGTGTTTACGGTCATGAGACGAAGAAGTCTAGGGATTATCAGCGATATCCGATAATTACTGCCAGAGTTATGGCCCTTGATCACTTTGAAAATCTTTTGAACGCTCTAGAGGCTAAAGGTAATATTCGATTGACTTTAAATTTATACACAGTGTTAAGGGTCATGAGACGAAGAAGCCTATTGATTTTCAGCGATTTCCGATAACTGCTGTCAGAGTTATGGCCCTTGATATCTTCAAAAAATCTCGTGGACGCTCCAGAGGCTAAAGTTAATAACCGTTTGACTTTAAATTTATACACAGTGTTGAGGGTCATAAAACAAAGAAGCCTAGGGATTTTCAGCGATTCTCGATAATTACTGTTAGAGTTATGGCCCTTGATCACTTCAAAAAATCTTGCGGATGCTCTCGAGGCTAAAGTTAATATCCGATTGACTTGAAATTTATACACAGTATTAAAGGTCATGAGACGAAGAAGCCTATTGATTTTCAGAATATTAAGTGTTTCGTATACTAAACGTTAGCATGGAGGAGAACTTTATCAAAGCCAAACAAATTCGAATGATTTTCTGATAATTACATAATGAGTTGTTACTTGTTATATAATTTTAGTGTATTATAAATGTTTCATTACTGAAAAAAGTAAAATATGCGACAACTCTTGTTGACTGCCCGGACGATTTAGCTGCTGTGGGCGTATGTTTCGTTGCCTGGCAACCTATCTTTTATACTTTCGAGTAGATCTAATAAGTTATAGTTTGAGTCACGTCAGGTGTTAAGTAAGCGACATATGACCCAATAACGACTGTCATTCGATTAACCAATAAGAATCGATGTTGCAAGTGGCTATGCTTTGCTTTGTTTTGATTTCTATCGCTGCTAATGTCTACCCACAGTTCCGTGAAAAAAAATGGTGAAGCACTCGATTCGACAGACCCTTTTTTTGGCTGACCCCCCCCCCCCCTAATTCAAGCAGATTACGAGTTAAGTAACAACTCTTCCAGATCCTAGTGTAGTAAAGACAAGTAAAACGAAATTTTAAACTATAAAAACGAAACGAAAGAGGATCTATGGTTTAATCAGATTGTGTATGACGTATGCGCCCGTCTTCATTAGATCAGATGGGAGAAGTAGGAAGTTAAACCCAATTTCATTTCATTTCTCCGTTACACACCTTCAGATATTAATGATTGCGTGTTATTATTATACACCAAACACATGTTATTATATACAAATTGGAGATATGTACAAACAGTAGTTCATTAAACACACAAAGAAACGTAAACACTGTAAAAGACAAAAGGAAATGACGAGCATTATATATCAACAAGACATGTGTTTGTCAAAAAGCTAGCGTGTTTATAATATGGAAAACATTGAATTAATAAATATTATACGCTGCAATTAAACCGAAAGGTCATGTCAAAAGTTAGAACTCAAAAACAATCCATAATATTGAACATTGGGTTTGGTGCTGTATTAAGCCATCTTTGTTTTTACTTACTACATCAAAGGGAATGGTGAGAATTTTTTCTTACTACGTCGAAGGAAGTGGTGAGAATTTTTTAATTTAAAGAGCACATAAGACGACAGACAGAAACTTGGCGTAGAGATAGCCAGTGGTTATTATATGCACATTATGGAAAGTTAACATCAATCTGATTAAAATTAAATCAGCTATCTTCACTCAAACTCGCAAATATCGACCTCCCGTAAAAACGACTTATCGGAAACACTCTTAATACCCTCAGACGCCAGTGAAGTCGCGGTGACCGAATGCATATTCGGAATGTTTATTCCTTTATAACCTATATACAGCCGGCGGGTGTATTCATTAACGCCTGTCTGATTCCTTAATCCCCCCCAATTAAATAAAACAATTGACTACGGAATAATTTGTTTTGCAATTCATTTTAATCTAGAATTGGTTTCATAATGTTTGGCCGCTCTCGTTTCTCACGATAGCGATTTAATACCGTCTACCACCGTGTGCAGTCCAAACGATTCGAGATACATTTTCGTCAAAAGAGTATTTCCCCCGAGTAAAAGGGTACATGAGTAAAAAGATTTGGTCATGCAAAATGTATCATAAAAGTCAAACATGACTAAAAAGCGATTTGTAAATAACAATCCCTTATCATCATGGTACGGCGCATTTTGGGGATGCGGATTTGACTTCCATTACTCTAAAATAGACCGTAAAAATGAAATACGAAAACATATCTCAATACACGTTAGAATTAATAGCACTAAAGTTATACCGACTAAAAGTCGTAAATTAATTCACATCTCGGATTTAGCAGTGACTGTTAGTGAGATTAAGAATGTTGATTAGGTAATTATCTTTTTTACGCCGGGGTCAGATCAAAGACATCACTCTAGGTGGAACGTGTGACTAGAATCGTAAACACATCTACACACACAATTTAATTGTATAAAATAACTAATTTTTACTTATCAGTTGTTTATAACTATTATATACCAAATAATTATTGCTCAGCAGTGTTTTTATAATCGAGTAGCCTCGTATTATTATCATTTATTGGCACTTCAGCAACATTTATTTGACTTGATATGAAATCTGAATATAAATTATTCGAGGGATAAACTTGTGTGATACAATAAAGTTAAAATCTCTAACATCGTTTATCTTCTTTATAATAAAAGTATTTTACAATTAGTATTGCATTGAATTTTATTTACTTCGCCCGTATAGTGCATGGAACCTTACATGGTAATACGATTCCCAAGCGTCATCGGAAAATTCCATATTCGCTGTGAATTTCAAATGGAGTTACGATAAAAGTTGTTCTTTATGTATAGAAATGGTTATCAGTATTATATATAGCTAACAATGAATATATCGACAAATGACTGGTACCATTTGCATTTCTGTACTTATAGAGCATTACGGTAAGGGTTATCAAAATTACCAGTAAATGCGCTTATTGCTTGGGTCGTCTTCATTTGTCACGGGGCAATTTAAACAATTGCCCTTTAAATGGATCTACGGCACGATGCGGCATTTTAAATTCACTCTAAAAATATTCCAATAACAAATGACTAATCTATAACAACGCAAGATGGTCGTGCTTGGCATATGTTAATTGAACCGACACGTACACACCAGCCAATCAACCGGATTAAGGTTGTAATTGGAAATTTGAAAACCGTTTCTAGCTTTCGGATACTTAAACCTCAATAAATGAATTAATATCAAAAGACAAAATATGTAAGAGATCCCAAAAAGAAAACCTTCAGCCAGGGTATCAGAGAAACGATCAAGGAACTACGACTGGGGGAGCTCGTGATAAATAAACACGACCCTCCAGTTGTCGCCCCCTGGACGCTCCCTGTACCACTGGTCAATCTAGATCTACTACAGAAAACCGACAAGAAAAATAACCCCAGTGCTGCACGTGCTTTCTCTCTAGAACATTTGGAAGACAACTGGCCGTCTGATGACTGGGACCATGTGTACACGGATGGCTCACGCAATCCTGAAATGGGCACCAGCTCGTTTGGAATATACCTGCCAAACGGGGAACAGGGAATAAGCAGGAAACTGCCCAATAACTGTTCGGTGTACACTGCAGAGCTTGTTGCCATTCGTGACGCTATTTCATGGATCTCCCATCAAAAGACCGGCAAGTTCGTCATTCCAAGCGATTCTCTGAGCAGTCTGATTTCAATCCAAAATGACAACTCGGAATCAAGACCAGAAGTCATTTTGGAAATCAGGCAGCTATATCAGAGGGTCCTAGAGAAGGGAAGCAAATTAGAGCTCGTGTGGATTCCATCACATGTCAACATAAAAGGAAACGAGGAGGCAGATCGACTCGCCAACGAGGGTCTCAAGGACACAGCTACACCCCGCCTCATAGACTACAGCACCACGGAAATCTACAGTATGGTCAAAAGACAGGTCAATTCAATCTGGGAATTAAATCTCGTTGAACTTGACACATACAGATTCCGACTGGATGACGAGATCTACACCAAGACAGCGACCAATCACCCTAGACGAGATATATGCAGACTCATATCGAAACTAAGGGTGAAAGAGCGGCTGCGAGACTACAAACACCAAGTCATCGTCTGTGAGTGCGGAGAAGAGTGTACCACCAACCATGTCCTGGTAGACTGCGAGGTTTACAAGGACGAGAGACGGGACTTAGTGAGAATGATGGAGACCAATAACATACCATTCAACACTAAGAACCTACTCTTCCCTAGACCAGATCTGAAGCTACAAATCTTCGAAGAAATCCACACCCTAATGGACACAGTTGGACTATGTAAAAAAGTGAAATAAGAAAGGGTCACGGCTGGATAAATTCTCCATACAACGTAGGATGGTTGAGTAAAAACGTCCTCACGAAGGAAGCCCAACCATCCTATACATTTATTTTAATTTATTCATTTTACTTTATCTTTACTTTACTTTTACTTAAATTTATTTTATTTTTATTTATTACCTCAATTTATTTTTTATTTTTTCTACTTTTTTTACCTTAACTTATTCTATTTTTTTATACGACGTAGGGTGGGGAAGTAAAAACGTCCTCTCGAAGGAAGCCCAACCACTCTACAACTTTATTTTAATGGATTCATTTTACTTTATCTTTACTTTACTTTTATTTACTTTTATTTACTTTTATTTTATTTTTATTTTATTTTTATTTTATTTTATTTTATTTTATTTTATTTTATTTTATTTTATTTTATTTTATTTTATTTTATTTTATTTTATTTTATTTTATTTTATTTTTATTTATTACCTTTGATTTAATTAACTAATAAATTTTAATTAATTCATTTTACTTTATCTTTACTTTACTTTTACTTTAATTTACTTTATTTTATTACCTTTAATTTATTTGACTACAACTTTATTATACTCTCTTTATTTATTTAATTCTATATTTGTTTAATTTACTACTAACATCTACTAAACTGGCGGGATAGTGGAGTAAGAAGGAGTCATGATCAGACGGGCTCGGCATCTAAACACTATTCTGCCAAAACAAATACCAGTGGGATAGTGGAGGAAGGGGAGGCCACGAGAAGACAGGCCTGGTACCTAAACACAAATCCCACAAAGAAGACATCTACCAATCCAGAAGAAGAGATCATCTACCAACGATGTGTTTTTATTAAATAAAGGGAAGAACTTCCCACTAAAACCTAATCCATGGCCTAAGGCCAAAATGGAAAGATTGCAAAATCATATTCTAAAAATCAGGAAGCAGCTTCGGCTCTCCTATGTCTTGTCTGTGATATCACTTAAGTGGAAGAAGACGTTAAACACCAAAAAGAAGAAGAAGAATTAATATCAATTTGATTGCCGAGAACTTGCGGTAAAGTTGATATAGTAACCATTGGGTACACACACCAAAAAAAATCCCACCCCCAGTTCATGTGCTTTTTACTAATAAACGCTGAAAACATATTATCGTAAAAATTGGGTTTGGTTTTCTATAAAGCCATATTTGTTTTTACGTACAAAATGACAAGTTTATTGAAGTTATGTCCGAGATTTGAGTAAAGAATTTTCGTTCAGCAGCAAGATTCAGTGACATTCAAATGTACCGATGCAGTATTGTATTGATGTTCACTACCAAAGCGTATTATTTAATTTATGTCAGCACAAAGAGATTTTATTTAAAGGTCACTCCCGTAAAGAATTTTCGTTCGGCAACAAGATTCGGCGACGGTCAAATTTACCGAGATTTTATTAAGTAAGAGGCCACTCCCGTAAAGACTTTTCGTTCAGCAGCAAGACTCAGCGACGGTCAAATTTACCAAGATTTTAGTAAGAGGCCACCTCCGTTAAGCGGTCAGTCGTGAAAATTCCCTTGGGTGGCTGCTTAATGCAGATTACTGTATTGCTGAATAAGAGTAATTTGTCGCAATGTGAATAAATTCCTCCTGTAAAGAGAGAAAAAGAGGGAGGAAACTTGGGTTTAACGTCCACTCGAAAAAAGCTAAGTCTTTTCGGAACTAACAATTGGTTCAATTTTATTTGATAAATTCGCTTGTGCGTATGGGTCTTTAGCAGTGTGGGGGGATGACCTGGAGAAACCCCACGAGGTTGGACAGGAGTCCCAACTCCTTGGCACGTACAACAGGGGAATCGATATCAAGCCAGTTGACTCAATGGCAGACCTTATGAAACAGTGTGTGCACGCGCTGACCACCCCCATCCCCCGACTTGTAAAAAAACAATGCATAAACCAATTGTCCTCGTGAACATGTTAAAGTCACGTGGAAACTTTTTAAACGCGACCTTAGAATCGATTGTCTACCTAGCGAAAATAAGTGAGTATTGTCACTGGTTGACGGAATCTAGAGTAGTGCACTTTGATCCCAATTATATAATTCCAATCGGTTTCTACGCTTGGTATTATTATATCTGCTGAAAGAGAACCGGTTTCAGGCGAGTTATTTGCCCCTGAGTTAGAAATAGGGATCAGACCAGTTATTTTATAATCTAGCTTACTAACTTTGACGTAACAGACTTTGGACATTATACTTAGTCATAGTTTGATTTTATTTCTGAAATATTGTCCAAGTTACAGGCGCATGTGTCCCAAACGTGCCGAGATTCCCCTAAAATCTATTTCATCCTTCCCAAAGGCGACATACACAAAATTTTTCTTACACAAATAAAACGCATGCTAAACAAAGTGGTCGTTTAATAAGGAGATCAGACTGCGTGGCCTTAAATTGTTTCTGCAAATTATTCCTTTGAATACGTCAATATAGCTATTAACTAATTTACAGAGATTATTGATTGAGAACGAGGCAGGTATTGGATAAAGTACATGTATATATTAGATAATTCTGTCTTTAGGCGTATCAATAAATCAGGACAAATCAAAGACTGGTCGAACTTTTAATATTAGACGGGCTGTAGTTTCCTTCATAACGCCAGACACTCAGCGACTAGAGACCTCGCAAACTTTCAAAGTTTTTAATTATTACTAGAAAGGGAACATGTTTATAAAAGAGTTCTGTTTGTTCATATTTTTTGTATTCGTACCCCAAACATTTAGTAATGGTATTTCGAATTTATCTTTAGGTAAACATTTATGTAAAGTCCCTGGATCTGCTGTGGATGAAACTATTTTGATCCGTACTTGGTTCAGTCGTAGTTTTTTAAATTGTGTTATAGAATGTTCACAAGAGACAATGTGCCAGTCTGTATTTTTTGATAAATCATCAAAATTGTGTTATTGGAATAACAACATTCCTGTTACCATAACAACAACAACAACTTGTGGATCTTTACTGTATTTACAGTTACATACCGTAAGTATCCAAAAAAAAGAGAGAGAGAAAGAGAGAAGATAGGGTTTACCGTCCACTCGACTCAAACTAGGTATTTCAGGACTAAAAGGCTAAATATAAGAATGCAAGTTACAATGCCAGTGTCGGGTTTAGATTTGATGTGACCACTTGGTAAAATATTATACACAAAATAAAAAGAATTAAAACATTTATTACATAGTTAATAATTTTCCGACGTGGTGTCCCCTTGTCTGTGGGGCAGGACGGCGGTTCTGACAAGGACAGCTGTCTTGTCGTTCAGATGGGACGAAAAAAGGTCCCATCTATACATTGGCATGTACATTTGGCAGTTGGAATTCGATAATCCACAGTGATGCTACCCGAAAAAATAACTCATAGCACACTGCATGGTGTATGCCCGTCTGCATTATCCCAGTTCGGAGCAGAACAGTAGGACGTTAAGTTCCATTTCACTTTATTTCATAGTATATTAAGAATATTTAAAAACAAAATATTTTTTACTTTGAAAATCTAAATTTGTATAAGACCCATACGGATTGAGATACACCATGCTGCAGCATGTTTAGTGTGTGCCTATCTCCAGTAAAGGCCAAATTCACGTCGATATATAATCTCTTTCATTTTAGTGGAATTTAATCTACATGGGTTCAAAATATAAAAAAAGAGTTAATTTCACTGGAGAGAAGTAGGGTTTAACGACCACTGGACACAAACTAGATCATTTCGGGATTAACATATGGTTCTATTTTATTTCAACAATTCGTATGCAGTAGGAGGAAACCGAAGGGCCAGGAAAAAAACAAGAATTTAGACAGGCGATCCTACTCTTTCTCGGGGAATCGAAACCATTCGGCCTTTCATTGGATTTTATATTATGTTGCTTTGTTTGGTGAAACCATCAATCGGCGTTCGTCGCCCCCCCCCCCCAAAAAAAAAATAAAACTTTATAAACAAAGAGATCCCCACTTAATCTTTCGAAACAAAATCTAATCAACCCCATTCTGTACTTTATTTTGAGATAAATCTAACCGATTTCTTTACTTCCGTGGTCCCGAATCACCTTGCACTATATTATCTGGGAATTCATCAGACGTTTAAAGGGACAATACCACTCTTGCTGGCTTGACAGACCCAGAAAAAAATAGCCTTATTCTAACTACTAGATGTTTAAGTGTTCTATTTTACTTGTCCAGAGGGTTCGAAAATATGTTTAAATCCAGGCTGCATTTGAAAGTGTTTACGTAAAGCTTTTCAAACCATGTTGTTACCATGTAGTTGAATTTTTCCAATTTTTTTTTAAATTCGGTGTGTTAAGATGAAATTTGTATCATCAATTAATTGGAATATTGTAAAAAAAAAAGTACAATTTGTTGACCAGAATTATGATAAGGGCATATTATTCAGTTACAACAAGTGTGGTATAAGTGCTTTAAAAGGAAATAACATTCGAAGAGATATGGATAAGTACTCCATTTAAATTTCATGAAATGAATGAATGATTAAATATATAAATATGTTCTTCCCAGGAAACCCAACCAACATCCTTCTGTTGTTTGTCTTTTGACCCTACAGCTCCACCAGAACCTACAACAGAACCTTCTACTTTGGGTAAGTCAAAATTAAGACAACTCATATCCCAAATCATGCAAATAATAAACAACTATCTACTTCGGGTAAGTCAACATTAATAGTTAGTGCAGGGGGACTGCGCCACATATGATTTACATAAAGGATAAATATAACGACAATACATCATATTCCGAAACAGCAAACGAAACGAACAATAAAACAACAATTCAAAAAAGAGTGAATGGATCCGGGGGCTAGCCGTAAGCGTCCACTGCGCTGTACAGTCCCGGGTCTGAAGCAACTCAGACTTCACTCAAGATTGAACATATTGACTCGTACAAGAAAACGCACAAACAACCCAACACAATGAAGCAAAGAAAATGTAGACCGCCTCGGGAGGCAGTCGTCTGCTAACTGAATGGTGTGACGTAAATACGTCGTAATGTTATCAATGACGTCAATAGAATTTCTTAACAAAAAGGGCGATAATCAAGATTTAATAATGCTAAAAGCTATGAGTTTAAACAACCAATTAGAATTTTTAAGTTGTATAATTGCACAAAACATAATACTAAATACCCCATACAAGCAATGCAAAACAGGAATGTAGAAGAAAGCATACAATGTAAGTGTATTTATGAAGTAATAAAATAATAACAATAAGGGCGATAATCCAAACATGGCTACGTAACTATACAAATTAAACTAAATTAAATTGGATAATTACCCAATATGTACTCGGTTATATACTTATAAGAAATGTTAAACTTGGTATATTGATGAAACGGAAGTTTCAAAATTTCTTTAAATATGCGTAACTGTGTACCACCTTTGGCAGTGCATTTAAAAAACAGGGATTTTATTCGGGAAAGAAACAGTTCTTTGTTGTTACATACGGTCAAAAATCGTAATGCCTGTGAATAGAAAACATTATATAGTGTTGTATCTGGTATGTTACTATAAATTGACGGATATTTTACTACTTCAAAACCGAATTTGTCCGTTTTGTCGAAAATACCAACATTAAATCTATTGTTAATGATATTGATGTCCAGGTCAAGAACAGATGCAATTTGGGTGCCGGAATTTTCTTTATTTAATATTAGTTCCGGGGGATATATTTCACTTTTATATTTATTGAAATTTCCATTATCATTGATGGGTGTTATGTCATCAATGTAACGGAAGGTGTAGTTGAGACTTTTAGCTACTTTGTAATCTGTTTTTCTTTTATGGTCCTGAAAATAGAATTCATATTTATGTAAATGTGCATTTGCCATAAATGGGGCGGGGTCAGTTCCCATTGGTAAACCAATAGTTTGCTGTATTATCTGATCCCCAACCTCAAATATGGCATTGTCAATGAGAAAATGTATTATGTTTTGAAATTTTTCTTTATCAAAAATTACAGTTTCGGCATTGCGAGGTTTTATAATCCATCTAGCATCTTGAGAGTAAATGGCCATCAAGTTTCTGCCTTTTCCGAAAGCTCCATTAAAGGCTTTATCTACAAACCAATCCAAATTATTTTTAAGATCTGCATGTTGGAGCATAGTATACAAAGTAGAAAAATCGAACGTTTCTATTGTTTTTGCATTATCTTTATTATTGATTTTATCTATAGTCTCTACTATAGGTTTATTTTTATCAATAATGAAAAAACTATTAATACCAGTGTAATTTCGAAGTGTTTTGCACCAAATTGCATGTTGGGTTTGGCATAATTTAAGGCCTTTGGTGATGGTCTGCGCTAGAGGTTTTGTCTGGCAAACACTGGAGGATATTATATATCTAAATTTTACTGGGTTTTTATGAAATTTGGGTATCGAATAAATGTACGGTAGTGCATCTATTTTCACATTGTCTTTAATATTATTACTCCTGTTAAAAGAGTATTGGTTGTGCAAGATATCTTGTTTAGTTAAATCCGTAATGCATTTATAAGTGTCATTATTTGTGTTGGGCCAGAGTCCAACTTCAGTCAGAATATTTTTAATATAGTACTTTTTACAGATAAAGGCAATGTTATTACTGGCCTTATCGACAGGTGTTAGAACAAATCTCTCTTGGAGAGTGGTAAGACACTCAACTGCAGATGCATTTTTTAGAACCTCTGGTGGCGGGTGTCTTGGTTTAAGTTTGATATATTTGATTCTTTTTGACAAGAGATCAAACACAGCATTTTTCCACTCTCCAAAAGACTCAAGAGGTGCACGAAATTTATCAGACCAGGCTACAATGCATTTCCTAATTTGGGATTTGAGATCATTATGTAATTTTTTAAAATTAGTCCTATTTGGCTGTTCCCGAAATTGTGGTCCCAATCTGAAGAGATTTCTAAGATTTTTATCTTCGATAATGTCAAAGTTTCCTGTCAGTATATGGTCATGAAATGTATCTTTAAAGGGAGAGTTGGTGCATTGACATGTAGTATTATCGTAATTTTCAATAAATTCTTGTACGTTTAGGTTTTCGATAGTTTCATGGTAGTTAAATATTTTATTACGGATAGGAGGTAAAAATTTGTATACGACTGTGGGTGAAATTTTAGGAATAGTACCTGGTATAGATTTTATAACTGAACGGTCTCTGAAGATTCTATTCAGTCCAATGTCTTGTATATGTTTATCCGTGAAAAGGATTTTACATAGCACATCAGGTTTTTTCTTATGCACTTTATGAGGCTGTATCGAATAATTGGGTGAAAATTTACTGTTTATCAAATCGGTAATAACATCGTAGTATTGAGGAAGAAAGCGTTCATTAAGTTGATTAGAATGGATGATGTCCTGTATGAGGACACCGAGTTTTTTAGCTGTAGATTTTTTCAAAGTGTGTACAATTTGTCGGGCTAAGTTCATTACACAGGCAGCACAGGACAATTTTTCAGAAGTATGGCATTGGCATACAGAATACAACTCATTCAAAATACTTTCCGGGTCTCAAACCCAGCATCATGTACGTAATAAAACACCTAACCGATGAAATAATAATGGCCACGAATCTGATAGTTGTCATTGGGCAAGCAACCAATTCTTCCAGAGAGAGAGAGAGAAATGGGGTTTAACGTCCTCTCGACACCAACATATGGTTTTAATTTTATTTCAATAATTCGCTTGTGCGTAGGGGTCCTTAGCAGTGGGAGGAAACCGGAGGACAGGGAGAAAACCCACGAGGCTGGACAGGCGACCCTACAGAAAGAGAGAAATGGGGTTTAGCGTCCACTCGACAAAAACTATGTCATTTTGGGACTAACGTATGGTTTTCAATTTTTATTTCAATAATTCGCTTTCGCGTACGGGTCTTTAGCAGTGGGGGAAACCTGAGTGCCCAGAGGAAATCCACGAGGTTGAGAAGGCGCCCTTATCTCCATGTCACATACGTCCACACAAGGGCTCGAAACCGCAGCCGCAAACCAGAGGTGACCGGCCAGCTAGAGGATCGTGTACGAGGCTAGACACGTTGAACCAAATCAAATGGCGTATGTAGACTCGAAATTTGCAAACGATTAAGACTGCTATCTCATTTCGCCGAACATAACTGATTTGAAATTAGAGTAAAAACGGAGACGATTGACTGTAAATCCGTTTATATACATTCATATGATAGCATTATATACGTTGCAACCCGCTTTTGACAATTTCTAGGTCCCAAATGTTAGCGATTTAGCTCCTTTAAAATGATATAATATTTTTCTTAGCTATAATATATTTAGTCCTTGTCATTTAAATTTATAAACCAACCAATCGTCGAATGCCAACTGTCAGGGGTTCTCGTACACACATGCCAACTAGTACTCGAGTAATTGTTCTCGATTTTTCATCCTCCCTGAACAGCTAGACACATTTACTTACTATGCTCTGTTACATCTGTATATTCATTCTTACGTATTAATAATCAGTGATGCAGAAGGAGGGGCGGACATAGACATCTGCCTAGTCGTTCGGATGGGACGAAAACCGAGGTCCCGTGTACACATTGGAGTACACGTAATAGATCCCCTTGGCAGCTGGAATTCGATATTAGAATAGGCCGTAGTGGTGATGCTTCCCGGGCAAAATTTCCCTCATAGCACACTGTATGACGTATGCCCGTCTTCCATTAGCCCAGGTCAGGTGCATTAAACCCATTTCAATTCAATTCGTGTATCGACCCGCCTCCAAATCTATTGCTTTAATTAGAAATATATAATTTTGCTATTTTGTTTTCATGTTTAAGAATGTTACTTTTAATTTCATTTGTAACCTGTACAATTACAACAGCAATCCCTACAACTACAGTGCCTCCTACAACTACAGCACCTCCTACAACTACAGCACCTTCTACAACTACAGTTGATCCAGATGGATTTTTAGATTTACCCTTGTCTGGTATTAAAGTACGACTCATACCAACACCCCAGATTAAGGCTGTAGCAGTCGCCGACTGTTTCTTGTTTTCGGAAAGTAAATTGGCAGTCATCGATTCTGCTGCCAAACAACAAGATGTACAAAATTATTTACAAGGCTTAGGTATGTACTACCCCTTACCACACCTCCTTTGAATAATGTATTGGTTATCACCCAGACCCAATCTGAACGACAGACTCACCCTACCTGCAAAGAAGTGACTCTGACACAATGAACCGCCATGATATCTACATGTCGTTATCTAAACGTCACAGGTCGCGAGGTCACGTTAGTTACGTACGACCCAGACCTTGACGTAATAATATGATATCAATTATCACCCGGATGTTATATTGGTCAATCGGGATTAAGAACCATTGGCCTTATCTGGAATGACAAGAAGTAGATATATTAGACGATAATTAAACCGAGTCTTAATATTCTGTAAAGTTAGTAGACCAAGACATTGCTAGGGTACCAGAAAAAATACGGGCGGTAAGATCCCGAGGAACAGTCCAGGCCCCGAGTTCACAAAGCATTATCAGACTTAAGTTAATTCTTGACGTAAGGCTGAGAATGCTTTGTTAACTCAGAGCCTGGTTTTGGCCCAGTGACGTTTATTGGTTCATGATGTCATCAAGGAGGTAATTTTACAACGACTGATTATACATATACAACGGACCCCCCCCCCCTCCCACACACACACACACACACACACACACACACGCGAGAGAGAGAAATGGGGTTTAACGTCCACTCAACACAACTAGGTCATTTCGGGACTAACATACGGTATATTTCTATAATTCGCTTGCACGTAGGGGTCTTTAGCAGTGGGAGGAAACCGGAGTGCCCGGAGGAAACCCACGAGGTTGAGAAGGCGCCCCTATCTCCATGCCACATACGCTCACATCAGGGCTCGAAACAGCCGCAAGCCAGAGGTGGCCGGCCAGTTAGTGGTCGAAGCGCGACACTCTAGACCACTAGGCTATCCCAACCCCCTACACACACACACACACACACCCACACACACACACAGGGTCGTATGTAGGATTTAAAACGTCGGGGTGCAGCAGAGTGGGGTCGGGTTGCCATAGCGTCCACGTAAGTGATGTAAGAAAGATTTTGGATCATGGCGTGTGTGGGTGCCCTTAAAACCGACCGACTGATCACAGCGGCTGACAATGGCCATGTTAAATCTCGCCCTTTTCATAACGCGACATCACGACATCACGACATCATTGATGCAATCATACGACACTTTATTATGTCGTGTCTTCGTGATATCTTTATCGTAACGTCCAGACGTCGACTTATTGTGCTAGACTCTTTCAACAAGCCACAAACATACAATGTACCCCCTGCACCCCGCTAAGTACGCCCCCCCCCCACACGCGCGATGATATAAAAATACTATACAATTGAATACCGAAGCAATATAGACAATACCATTATTCAACACAATCTACACCCCCCCCACCCTGTTATAAATTATAGACCAATCTTTTTTATAGTTCAAAATTTCGTTTTACTTGTCTTCACAACGCTTGAATCCGAATGAGTTGTTATATAACAGGCGTTCTAGTTGATGTGAGGAATAAGTCAATGAAACGGAATGTTACGGCGAGTTCTTAGCGTGCACGGAACTGTGGGTAAACCCCTAGAAACATCGACGCTGATGGATTAACTAACTAATGTCTGACATAATATGGTCAACAGCCACTCATATGACCCCTGTCCTGACGCAACCTCCCGCCACAACTAGTGAGATCTTCATGTAGTAGAGGCCATCGAAAGTATAAAACAAAACGAACCGAAATATAGATCTGTGTTTGAATCAGATTTGATTTGAGATAAACTGAAGTCCACACTACAGTGTCGATGTATTTGTTGTAAAATCCAATCGTTTTCTTTGTAATTGACAGGTGTGAGCCAGGCTTATATTGGTCTAAGGTACATGTACGTGATTTCGGCGTGGGGCTGGATATGGAGTGATCTCAGTGATCTAGAATACACAAACTGGGCTTCTCCATCGGGATTCTGGAAACAGTGCGCCATCATGGATAGCCAGTACAGCTACCAGTGGTATGCAGTTGACTGTGAGGATAGTTATCCTTATTTATGTCAAAAGTTGTTTACATAAGTTGGCAGTAACGACCAGGGGCCTGTTTCACGAAATTTTAACTTAAGATAAAATCCAAATTTTAGTACATACTTAAATCTGATTGGCTAAGCGCTAAAATCAATCTAATACTATCCATTCGAATTACTAAAATCGGATTTTATCTTAGTTAAAATTTCGTGAAACAGGCCCCAGAGCATGAAGACGAAGACAAATCCACTGAAGCATGAAGACAAATATAATATCCAATGAAGCATGAAGACACATATCCAATATCCAATAATAATTTTAGTAGCGTAGCTAACGGATTGGACATGTCTTTCCCAGACTAATTCAATTTACTGCTTTGTATGCAAGCTGACACATTTGTATTTTCCCACGAAAGCGCTGCTAATTCCAGGTGCCCACTACAACGTTAGGATTGAAACCGCTATTTTCATCACCAGGGCCGGTGGAAACAATTCTTTATTTGTGGGGAGGGGGGCTTCCATTCTAATTCCCTATAGGCGAGGGTCCAGGGGGCGCAATAACCCGAAGAAAAGAGTACTTGCGGCCAAATTATTGCCCCCCTACTCCTCCGGGCCTGGTCATGGAGTAATCGTGGTTATCATATCAGGTCTTGTCATATTTTGAGGTTATCCAATGTAGCATGTAGACAAATATCCAATGATAACTTCAATAGAGTAGCTAACGGGTGGGACAGGTTCTTCCCAGGGTGTCCATCAGTCCAGTGCATTGACAACAAAGTTAGATATAAGCTGACACAAGTTTATTTCCCCACGAAACCACTGATTATAAATATGCTTGGTTTGTATTGTACTGTTTTCGTTGTGTGTCCGCGTGTTTGTATGGGAGTGGAGGGGAGGGTGTAAGTAGCACAAAGCGCATGGAATGTATATAATATTTCAAAAATAAGTGTAATGTCTGTAGTCTGTTACGACCATGTGGTTTGAATCCGATTTCAAATTCAAGTGGGGGGGGGGATAGCCTAGTGGTCTAGAGTGCCGCGCTTCGACCTCTAGCTGGCCGGCCACCTCTGACTTGCGACTGTGGTTTCGAGCCCTGGTGTGAGTGTATGTGGCATGGAGATAGGGGCACCTCGTGGGTTTCCTCCAGGCACTCCGGTTTCCTCCCACTGCTAAAGACCCCTACGCGCAAGCGAATTATTGAAATAAAATTAAACCATATGTTAGTCCCGAAATGACCCAGTTGTGTTGAGTGGACGTTAAACCCCATTTCTCACTCTCTCTCTCTCTAATCAAAGTGAAATGGGGTTTAACGTCCTACTGTTCTGCTCCTAAACTTGGCTAATAACAGACGGACAAACGCCACACAGAGTGCTATGCAGGACAATTTTTGCCCGGACAGCGGCAGTACGGCATGCTCTTATATCGAATTCCAACTGCCAAGGAATCTTTTACGTGCATGCCATCCGAACAACTAGGCGACTGTCTTTGTCAGTCCCTCCGTCCTGCATCACTAGCAAGGGAGAACCACGCCAGAAAATCTGGATGTATTTTCTCCGCCAATGCAGGGATCAAACAACCGACCACAAGGCTAGCGAGACAGCGTCTTACCCTCCGTGACCCCCTGATTTTATCAGTTAATGTTGTTTGAATATTCAGTTTAATTCTTAAATGGCAGGTTCAAGATCGGTGTGCGTTCAGATTTCATGAAACCGCGAATCTCTGAAATCAGTACTCTCCCTATGTTTGCTTTATTCTTGACTATAAGTTCATTTCATTGGATTGATATTAAATATCCACCCCTCCTCCAAAATCACCCCCCTCCCAATTTAATTACAACCGTTTTAAATTCTGTTTATTACTAATCAAAGTTTTTCCAGGAATCATTCTTATAGGTAGCAATTAAATTAAATTTCACCGAAACAGTTTTATCATTATCTCTATAAACAGTCTAAAGTTCATTCTAGTCGATAATGTAATAAAATATATTTTCAATTCTCGTCTCATATTTGTTTAGATTGATGTTATAAATTGAAGATTAATACGAACGACATGAATATCACATACCAACGACATATGAATATCACGTACAAACGACATATGAATATCACCTACAAACGACATATGAATATCACATACAAACGACATATAAATATCACATACAAACGACATATGAATAGCACATACAAACGACATATGAATAGCACATACAAACGACATATGCATAGCACATACAAAAGAAATGGTGAATAAAAACCCTGTAAATTCAATAATAACGTTTGTAGTGTAGGATAAAACACAAGACTAAGGTTTTGCTCGGGAAAGAAAGCAGAGTGGATGGAGGGGCAAGGCTGGGGCAAAGTCCAAGGTTTAGGGGGCAAAGGCACGAGCTTCAAGTAGAGGTAGGGAGGTCTCCCCAGCAATTTTTTGAAATACAGGCTGCCGTAAATGCAGAGTGGATGGAGGGGCAAGGCTGGGGCAAAGTCCAAGGTTTAGGGGGCAAAGGCACGAGCTTCAAGTAGAGGTAGGGAGGTCTCCCCAGCAATTTTTTGAAATACAGGCTGCCGTAAATGCAGCCTGGCAGTATTTCAGGCACTGATCGTTGAGATAAAGTGTCAAAGAACGGACTTGCGAACCTCGACTTAATCCACTCACGAGTGACAAAGTAGGGAGTCCTTTTGGGGGATATTGGGACCTCCCTAAAAAAATTTTGTAAAATAGACTGTCGGATATGCTGTCTGGGAGTATTCAGACACCGATCGTCGAGATAAAACAAGCTTACCAGATACCGCTTGTCGCCAAATCACTAGTTTATTCGACCAGAGAGGAAAGTGGCAAACCGGCGGAGAGGGTGAATCAAATTGAATGAATATTTTCGCCACAATATTTTATTAAATAAACTGCCGGAAATGCAGTCTTGCAGTATTTCAGATACTGGTCGTCGAGATAAATAGAGCTGACCAGATACTGTTCGTCGCAAAATGACCATAGGCTATCCGAAAAAAGAGGGAGGTGTCAAACGAACATATTGAGTGTATCAAATGAAGTGAATGCATACATAGGCGTACGAGCCAGGGGGGGGGGGGGGGCAGTGGGGCAGCTGCCCCCCTAACTTTCGGGCTAGCTGACTTTTCGGGCAGACGGGTAAAGTGAAAAAAAAAATTATTTCATCTACTTGGAAAAAATAAAGTGCCCGAAATCTAATAAAACACTAACTTTATGGGTTGGAATAACAGGAACACGCGTTTGCGGCCGTCAAATAATCCAAAATTTTCTTTGGGGGCCCATACAACTTTAATATAAGGTCAGCGCCGCTGTCTATACACCCGAAATTTTTCGTGGGCATTCCTAGTTTTGCTTCCTTAACTGTCATCGAGGCCCTAATAAAACACTAATTTTATTTTTCTTGTAATTGAATATCACGAATTTGTACTGAATTGACTATGGATTAAAACATTTTGTCTGGCGCCACTCTACTTTGTGCGACATTTTTCGGGCATCGATTATTATTTGTGAATGCAGATGCAACAGTCTGAATGGATCGTTGGAATTCAGAGTGGGATTTCGGTTACAAAACCATAGGATACTTTTGGAGTTGCTTTCACGGGCTAGAATAGCAGAAAACGCATTTGCGGTGATTCAATTTTCAAAATTTTCTCATGGAGGGTGACGCCCCCATACCACTGGTTGTTTGGAATTCGGGTCAGCCAGGTAGGCGATATTGGACCAAATTGAAGTTTCTGTATTCACAAGCTGGAATAGCAGGATAACGCGTTTGCGACAGTTAAATTTTCAAAATTTTCTCCCAACGGTCACGTCTTCGTGGACTGTAAATGATCGATTGAAATTCGAGTCAACCACCTTATTTGGCTATATAAGACCACTTTGAAGTTGCTTTGTTCACCGGCTGAAATAGCAGGAAAACACGTTTGCGGCTGTTAAATTTTTAAAATTTTCTCCTTCAAGGACTTGGAATTCGAGTCAGCCACCTTAAATTGGGCTATATTAGGCCACTTTGAAGTTGCTTTGTTCACCGAGGGGGGGGGGGATACAAGGTAAGCCCCGCTTCATCGCCTCTCGAGGAAGACCGGCGCCGCTGTCTGTAAACCCTAACTGTCATCGAGCCCGTACGCCTATGAATGCATATTCACACCGCGTTGAACCTATACCCTTTGAGGATCGTAAAAAGCACTTTTAAAAGTCATGAACATGCTGTTATAAAACAGGTCAGTTTATACAGTACATATATTTGAGGCTGTAGTTCACTCTTCCAATTGTACAGCGGCGATGGGTACTCATTAATGTCTAACTGATTCCCTAATCTCATAGCGTATTAAAATATAACAATTAACTTGTTTTGTATGAAATCAGCGAGCTAAAGTAGCTTAGCCTATTGAACCTGCATTATGTAAAATTTAGATAAAGATCTGAATGTTCTAGCTTTACATCCCACTTGTACCTCGTTGCCATTGGCAACTTTTGAAAAAAATGGCCTGTTTATTCCGTGTATCAGAAATGAACAGTACACTTTTTAAAAAGGGTACTGTTCATTCCCTACAAAGGCAATCTGATTAAAACACAGATCCAATTTCGTTTCGTTTTTTAAGTTCAAAATTTCGTTTTACCTCTCTTTACTACACTCTAGGATCTGGTAGGTGTGTTATTCAACTCGTGTTCAGCTTGACATGAGGGGTCAGCCAATCAAATTGGCTGTCGAATCGGGGGTTTGACCTCTCTTGCGCGGAACTGTGGGTAGACATGAACTCCGACAGAAGTCAAAACAACGCAAAAGTAGGTAAAAAACATAGCCACTTGCAACAACTTTTCTGATTGGTTAATGGAATGACTGACCTTAAAGGTTCAAATGTCGTTTTCTACGTCATAGAACGGGACTTCCCACTAGAAGTTGTTAGATCTACATGTAGTGTAGGCCATCGAAAGTATAAAAACGAAACGAAATATAGATCTGTATTTTAATTAGATTGCTACAAAGGAACACTTATATACTGTTTAAGATACCATTCAAGCAATAAGTAGCGGACGTTTAGTCCGGCCCAGATCGCAATGATAACGATGGCTCTATACAAAACAGCCGGACAAATTACACGAAACAACTAGTCAAAATCACAGTAACAAAACAAACCGGCTGGAGCAACCTAACAGTTCAAAAATATATACAATGACATTTAATTAACATAACAACATATTACAAAAAGCAATTATTATACATATCCATTGGCATCTATTCCATAATTTGGTTTAATTTATATTAATATGCAAAACATATAAATTAGAATACTTAATAATTATTTCAATTGCGATGATAGAAGGCGCAGTTCTCTTGCTGGACACTCCACAGGCATTGAAAATAAGCAGGATGAAAAAAAACGCCTAGAAAGAGATACATAATATTACAAATAACTCGTTGATGCATACTTTCACCAGGAATGACCCACGTTTCGCATTTCCTTTACACTACATTTAATAATAATATTATTAATACCGCAGTCCTTTACGCCATTTACAAGTTATTTGACGATGTGGTCTAAACAAATAACGTGATTGTTTTACGCACGTGTAAATATTACCAAGGTCGTCCCTCCACTGCGAAATCATTCTATCATGAAATGTAACATGAGGCTCAGAAAGGGATAAATGAAAGAGCATTTGTCACTTTTCGGTTGAAACGACTCGATAATAAATACTATTTTCACATTATCCTTCACAATATTCGATAGAAATGTGATGTAAGTCAGTTATTAGCTCCTTACTGTTCCGATATTCACCGATACACCTCGGAAAGTGTGCTAATAACTATTACATAATAGTTCAAATTTCAAAAGTGAATATATTTCAATAAATAAAATACTTTATTCTGAGAGAAGTTATGGCTGTTTGAATATATATAGCACAGACTGTTCATTATCGTAGCCGGGATTGTCTATTGTAGCGTGGGAGGGTTGGATGGTCGAATGGTTAGCACGTGTGCGCTGTATCATAAAGTCTGTCATTGAGTGAACTGGCGTGGTTTCGAATCTTGACAAGGAGTAGGGTCGCCTGTCCAGCCTCTTGGGTTTTCCCCGGGTCCTCCGGTTTTCCCCGGGTCCTCCAGTTTCCTCCCGCAGTTAAAGACACCTGCACGCAAGCGAGTTATTAAAATAAAATTAAACCATAATATGTTATTCCCGAAATGACCTAGTTTGTGTCGAGTGGACGTTAAACCCCATTTCTCTCTCTGTCTCCATTGTAGCGTAGAAGGGATAGGAGGTCTTTTGGTTTAACGCCTTTGCGTGGGTAAGCATTACCTCATAATGTAAGTCATTGGGTCAAGTGGCTCAGCTTCGAAATCCCACCTGTTAACCCTTGCCCCCCCCCCCAGTGCAAACCCACCGCGCAAGCAAGAAATTGAAGTAAAATTAACTTTCTATTTACATAGAAAATGGTGCCGAAATATGGAGGTTATTATGTGAAGGCATTGATAAGATGTAAGGAGTTAAAGCGAGATCAAGCCTTCTGTTAAAGATGAATGTCACGTGACTGCCACAGACCAATCTTAGACAAATATATTGTGGAACTGTTGTGGTGAAAAGTTCCACACAAACTCCCCCAAACCTTGCCATAAATGATCAATCCCAATACTGTACAGTCTTTCAGTGGAGAGGATATTTTTATTACCCTGACAAAAATTGTTTCTTGTTCTAACACTTATACCAAGAGTAATGGCAATGACTTGAATAGCATATTATTGAATATGGATAAGGCAAATGCAAAGACTGGCCATCCAAATTTTCTATAGGGTGTAATATTTATTCTGAATCTATTCTAAGGCCGATAATTATGCTTGTAGTTGCAGCGTTACTGGATTCAGACTAGTAATTATTTGCGCATTGACTTCAATGTTGAATGGCTGTAACATCACCATCTTCCTGAAGCAACGGCCGCGAGTTTAACAACATCTAATCCTTGCTTCAACACAAGGCTATTCCTAACATTTTACGCTGGTTGTGTTTACACGTGACTAATTAGCATTCAAATCATTGTCCAATCAGAGGTCGTGGCACATAACACACTCACATTGTAGCACGTGACTGTAGTAAACAAATATGGCAGCCTCCACAGAAAATGAACGAGACAAGTTTACAGCCGTTGAAAGTTTTTTTTTTCAATTGAGAATCTCACAGAAAACTTAAAAAACGGCAATTGAAGCAGTTTTAGGACCTTGACATTAATCGAACCTTGACCTTTGCATCTCGTTTGTCACATAGACATTTTATTTAGACGCGCGAGACTTGATAAGCGTGACGATTTGTTTAAGGAAGGATAAATAAAATAAATTAAAAGTAGTCTTATTTTTAGTAACTCGTTTAACGAAGGAATCTGATTGGATCACGGTTGGGTCCGGTACCCAATCAAATTTAGTGTTGAGTGAAGGGCTTGATAAGCTGTATGTAGTTAAGGCGAGATCAAGCCTTCTATTGAAGATGTAACATCACAGGCTGTAGCTTTTTGCTCAACATTCCGTTGGTTCCAATATGTATAGGCACAATGGGACCACATTTGGCAATCTGCTCATCTGCTCTGAAATTGCAAATTTGATCCCTTTTCTCCTATTCTACACCACAATGTCAACCCAAACATGCACTGATAGGTGTGGGGACTGTCGCTAAACTGGAGGGGGGAGCCAATGTTCTCTGTATCATAAGGTCTGTCATTAAGTCAACTAGCATGGTTTTGATTTCCCGGTTGTACGCGACAAGGAGCGAGGTGGGAGCGTGGTCGGCGGTCCTACATCATGGGTTTTCTCCGGGTCCTCTGGTTTCCTCCCATTGCTAAAGACCCCTAGGCGCAAGCAAATTATTGAAATAAGATTGAACCACATCGTGACGAGAGGACGTTAACACCCCCCCCTCTCTCTCTCTCTCTCTCTCTCTCTCTCTCTCTCTCTCTATTAATCGACAGTTTCCCAAGATAACGGACTGTTTTCATTGCTATTGGACTGTTTTTATACAACGATCAACTCCTTATTATATGGACTAAAAGATCAAAGGATGACATCACACCTTTGGTTTAAATGGAAAGTATAGACTAGAAAAATGCTGGATTTTACACGAAAATTACTCACGGGGCAAGCAATAAAAGCCTGTGTACGTATGGAATTTAAACGACACAACCTTTAGAGGCATAATCAGTGTGTGTCCCAAGTGCTATTTTTGAATACGAAAGGTAAATTTCACCTACAAATTTCAAACGAAATCTTGTTTGTGTTTATGTATCGCCCAATTCTACATGGAACTGTGTTGGATTAGTATACATTTGCGCAAGCCTTAGAGCCGAGATGGGGGGAAGCTTCATTTCCGTATTAGTTGTGAACGCCCACATTTTGCAAGAGATGGACAGAGAACGAGATAAGAAAATAATATTTATTTTTTTTTGTACAACCCTGGGCCATAATTCCGAATGATATGGTTTAATATGCGCGAATAGCGAAAGGAGCCGAGATCTTTGGGTTATAAACATACACTTCAAGTTTCATCATCGTATAAAAGTTGTGACCTCCATAGGGCACAACTTTCATATTACATACTTTAACACTATTTGCGTACAAAGAGCGGCGATTTTGTTGGGCAGTTCCATTTAAATTTTTCCGTCACTGTGACGTCACTGCCGCTTGAGAGGAAGATTAAAGAGTGTTTTCGATAATTGTCAAACTCGTTTATTTAGGAAGAGTCTATATTTGCGACTTTGAGTGAAGATGTATGAGTGTCTTTGAAGTGAATTGTTGTAAAGTGATCATAGTAAATACAGGCTTGATGTACATGGTTACTTTATGCTCTTTAAATATAACTTAAGCTGTTCTATAATCAATCCTGCTTATATTATTAATTTTACAACCATTGTATAAACAAATGACCATTTTCCACGTGGTGCTATAAATAGAACCAAAACATTTTAATGAGTGAAAATAGTTTTATAGAATTTTTCAAGTATTTTATCAAGTGCTATGGTTGGATAATTAGTGACGGATTTAGACATAAAATGGTTTATAATTTGGCAAACATTTAATTCTAGGTTAATAACAATATAACACGTGTGGAACTTCTGGTGTAAGTTTCCACTATTTATAAAAGGGTGGTTTTCGATGTCATGAGGTTAATAAACCAGTCGGTATAATTCATTACGTCATATTTGACCAATTAGATCATTGAAGTTCTAAACTCAAAGCTACAAGAAGACGATCATATGTCTGAGCCTTTGTCTTGTCTACGATATCAGGTGGAAGTGGAGGCTAAACTCCAGAAAATAGCAAGCGCATTCGTCAGACAGCCGCTTGATTCCAGAGGGAAAAGATGTAGCAATGCCTATCAGCAGACTCGCCGTAACTTTATTGTAATCTATACGTGTGTATCTTATGTAATCAGTGCTTGATGTTTAAAATGTATAAAACGAACTGTTGCATTATTTTTGCTGGTAAGACAAACGTCTTAACTAATGAGTTGACAAACGTTTTAATTTATAAGATGACAAACGTCTTAACTACTCCAATAAGAAGAAGAGAATTCACAAATTAATAAGGAAGCAAAGAAGAGAATTGAAAAAACTTGACGATCCCAAGGCTACTAATACACCCGTCAGACCGGGGTGGCAACCTTACTTGAGTTTAGAGTGCATCAAGATCGCCATAAGCGTGGTGGAGACGCCAGCTATCGTGCTGTGGTCACCGTGGTCGCCAATGATCGCCGAGTCACGGCGTTTATTATGAGCATGTTCAAAACAAACGACAAGGTTCTCCGATCTAATACCCCCTTCAGACTGTGGTGGCGTCCTTACTGTGACGCTACGGCGACGGAAAATGACCACAGAGCCCGTCAAGATCGCCATAAACGCGGTAAAATCATGGTGGAAACGGCAGATACCGTGTTGTGGTCTCCATGATCGTCAATGATCGCCTAGTCACCGTGAGATCGGGTGGCGTCCTTACTGCGCTGCAGCGACCGTACGGCGATCAGAAAATGCACAACGTACGAAAATGTCCCAAAATATACCAAACTTTAAAAAAATAATTGTGTTTTCACATAGTCTTTCCAGTGCAGATCGCAGAACTTTGGCGTTTGTTTTGAACATGCTCGGCGATCATTTGCGACCATCGAGACCACAGCGCGATATCTGGCGTTTCTATCACGCTTTACCACGTTTATGGCGATCTTGACGGGTTCTGGGGCCAAATTCCATCGCTGTAGCAGCGCAGTAAAATCGCCAACCCGGTTTGACGGGATAAAGAACGCGAGTTCCTTCAAATTGGTAAATTTTTTGGACATTTTTTCGCGTTGTGTTTACGTTTACCGGCGATCTTGTAAATTTTCTAGTCGCAGCAGCGCAGTAAGGACGCCACTCGGTCTGACGGGTAGGATGTGGCGATCGGTTTTTAACGTGGCCCACTCTCCATGTCTGCCAGACGACCCATGGTTCTACACACCACGATTGAAACCACGACCGTAGCCCGAATTGTGATACTGGGAACCTTATATTAGCAGTGCTTTCGTTGGAAAATACAATTGTGTCTGCTTCTATCGGCTTCTATGCAACTTTTTTCCCAAAGGCAGTGAACTGAATTACAGCTTGGGATACTGAAATTCTGATTGAATAATTGTCTTCATGCTTCATTGAATAATTGTCTGCTTGGTTTGGTCAATACTGCCTTATATATTCCACTTTTGACATAAATAAGGACGACTTTCCGTACAGGAAACTGCCCGCCATTTGTAGCTGTTGCTGACGTCCATGATGGTGCAGTAATTGAACTGTCCTGGTGCAGATGCCCAGTTTGTGTATCCTACATCACTGCCGTCGGTCCATTTCCAGCCAGCCAGCGGTGCTTTTGTTGCACCAATATAAGCCTGACCCTCGCCTGTCAATTACAAAGAAAGGATTGAGTTTTATAACAAATACATCGACACTGTATTGTGGACTTTAGAAGGGAATGCTAGTGTAGGGAATGAATTTCGGGGGAAGGGGATGATGGTATGGGGTTTGTTTCGGGGAAGGGAACGATGGTGTGTCGATGCGTTTTGGGAAGGGAAAGATGGTTGGGGATGAGTTTCGGGGAGAGGGGAAGATGGTTGGGGATAAGTTTCGGGGAGAGGGGATGATGGTGTGGGCATGAATTTTGGGGACAGGGGATGATGATGTGTGGTGAGTTTGGGGGAAGATGGTGTGGTGGGATAAGTTTCGGGAAAGGGGATGTTGTCGTGATGGGACGAGTTTTGGGGAAGGGAATGGTGGCGTGATGGGACGATTTTTGGGGAAGGGGATGATGGCGTGATGGGGCGAGTTTTGTGGATGGTGTGGGGGTGGGGCGAGTTTCGGGTAAAGGGGATGATGGTGTGGGGGTGGGGTCATTTTCGGGTAAAGGGGATGATGGTGTGGGGTTTGTTTCGTGGAAATGCATGATGGTGTGGGGGATTAGGTTGGGGAAGGGGAAGATGGTGTGGTGGGACGAGTTTGTTATGGTATTTTTTTAGGGGGTGGGAATGGTGTAGTGGGACGAGTTTGGGGGAAGGGGATAATGGCATGGGGGATGAGTTTCGGGGAAAAGGATGATAATGTAGGGGATGAGTTTCAGGGAAGAGGATGATGTTGTGTCTATGTGGGGGAGAGGGGTCTCGATGAAGGGGATGAGTATTGGCGAAAGGGATGACTGTGTGGGGGATGGGTTCCAGGGAAAGCTGATGGCAGTGTGGAGGGGGTGAGTTTTGAGAAAGAGGGTGATGGTGTGATTATAAGAGATTGGGGGAAGGGGAAGATGGTGTTTGAGGGAAGGGTATGATGGTGTGTGGATGCGTTTGGGGGAAGGGTATGATGGTGTGTGGATGCGTTTTGGGAAGGGGGGGATGGTGTGGTGGGACGAGTTTGGGGGAAGGGTATGATGGTGTGGGGGATGAGTTTCGGGAAAGAGGACGATGGTGTGTGTGTAAGGGAGGTGGGGGGGGGGCTCGGGGGGATGAGTTTTGGCAAAAGGGATGATGGTGTGGGGGATGGGTTTCTGGGAAATCTGATGACAGGGCGTGTGCGCAGGGGTGGGGGAGTTTTAGGGAAGGGGATGATTGTGTTGGGGGTGAGTTTGGGGAAGGGGATGGTGGTGATGGTGTGGGATTGAGTTTCGGGTAAAGGGGATGAAGGAAGGGAATGATGGTGTAGGGGATGTTTATTCAGCTGGCTGAGTAATCAGGGGTCCCGGATCGGATTCCGTTTTTAACCGAGAGCATTCCTCGAGATTTCCAATTGGCAAGGACAAGCGGGAAGATAATTCTGTCAATAATTAATTAAACGATCTCAGCAAAACTACATATGTCCAAAATTTGGTTTACCAATTTTACAGAATGTTTGCCGGATTTCAATGAATGAATGAATGACATGGGGTTTAACGTCCTACTATTATGCACCTAACCTGGGCTAATGTAAGACGGGCCGGATTTCAAGATGAACCATCACATGAAATGGGGTTAAACGTCCCACCGCCTGTTCCTACTGGGCTAATGAAGACGGGAATACGCCATGCGGTGTGCTATGAGAGAATGTCTGCCCGGGCAGCGGCGCTGTGGCATACTCTTATATCGAATTCCAACTGCCACGGGGTCTTTTACGTGTATGCTAATGTGTATTACGCCGAGACCTGGGCGATAACTGATATCCTATATTTCGTCAAGGTCTGGGTAATAACTGATATATCATTACGTTGAGGTCTAGGCGATAACTAATATCATATTATTACGCAAACGTAACTAACGTGACGAAATTTATCACGTAGCTGGCTTTTTCTCCGCGGGTAGCGTGTCTCAGATGTTCAGAATGATTATTACGTCGAAGTCTGGGTCATAACTAATATCATATTATTACGTTGAGGTCTGGGCGATAACTGATATCATATTATTACGTTGAGGTCTGGGCGATAACTAATATCACATTATTACGTCGGGGTCTGGGTGATAACTAATATCATATTATTACGTTGAGGTCTGGTCGATAACTAATATCATATTATTACGTCGGGGTCTGGGTGATAGCTAATATCATATTATTACGCCGGGGTCTGGGTGATAACTGATATCATATTATTACGTTGAGGTCTGGGCGATAACTAATATCATATTATTACGTCGGGGTCTGGGTGATAGCTAATATCATATTATTACGTCGGGGTCTGGGTGATAACTGATATCATATTATTGCGTTGAGGTCTGGGTGATAAATTACTTCAATTTCTGGGTGATAACCAAAAGCCTATATATTCCTCGTGTTCTTGGTGATAACCAATACATTATTCTAAGGAGGTGTGGTTAGGGATAATACATACCTAAGCCTTGTAAATAATCCTGTACATCTTGTTGTTTGAGAGCAGAATCAATGACTGCCAATTTACTGCCTGAAAATATTAAACAGTCGGCGACTGCTTCACCCTGATTCCGGTGTGTTGGTATAAGTCGTACTTTAATACCAGACAAGGGTAAATCTATAAAATCATCTGGGTCAACTGTCGTCGTAGGAGTTGTTGTAGGAGTCGTTGTCGGAGTCGTTGTAGGAGTCGTTGTCGGAGTTGTTGTGGGAGTGGTAGTTGTAGGAGTTGTTGTAGCTAGAGTGATGAAAATGAAATAAAAATGTAAATTTCGTGTATTCCAAACGAATAAACACAATTATTTATTGTTAATTTGGGTTGTGATAGGGCATGCTCTAATCAGAAATCCGCTTGTTTTACTATATTTTGTCTCTCTGTTGAAAAATAATTGCCAGCTATATAATTCCACAAAACAAATCAACGTCTTTCGAAAATGATATATATCTCGAAGAACCCCCGTTTGGATCCACCCCTGGGAACGTTCTCGGTGAAAACCGGGGTCAGACCCAGGAACCCCAACCCTGATTACCCAGCCATCTCTTTAATCACGATCATGGTACGGTGATATTTCGGGGTGGAAACTGGAGGCCATCAAGGAGGCCATTTTTGCATCAAGTGCTGGCAGATTAATTGTTTTACTCGGTCTAATCGGAAAACTGATTCTAAGTGGTGCCAAAGATCGACCTTGGTGCATCTGTGACTTCACATGTGCTCCGTTGCCTACCGACACTATATATAGAGGGACATCGCACATCCTCATTTTAAGCCTGAAGAGTTCAAATAAGAACGAAACTAGTAGCCGAGAGAAATCTAGGAAGGCTGTTCGCCTATTTACAGATTTTATCTGTAGACGAAAAAATGTCAGCTATATATTTCCACAAAACAAATCAACGGAAATCGACAATAGTATTTATTTGACCTACAACATTCTTAGAATTGATAAATAATGGGGTTATGGATCCAATAGAGAGCTCAGTGGGAGAAGGACGAATATTCAAATGAATGTGACTTTCCCATTTCAGCTATTAGCTTTTACGAGGATCGAAAACTTCAAACGAAATCCTTAATGATTTTATCTGAACAAATACAAGCCACTTTCTATGACAGTGTTTACCTATCAGATATTAATATTAATGACTGTTTAAAAAAGAAGTAAGTATAAATATACAGATGAAAAGTACATGTGTTCGGGTCGGACTAGATCGCACACCGCATGGCGTATTCCTGTCTCTGTTATCCAGGTTGTTACAGCAAAGTAAGGCGTTGAATCTAATAGTTAATGCAGGAGGACTACACTACACACAAAACAAACAAACAAAAAAAATCTACAAGATAAACCTGTGGACAAGACAGAAAAAAGACATTGCAAAAACTAAACAATTATCAAATCAAGTCAATGGATCCGGGGGCCAGCCGTAAGCGTCCACTTCGCTGTACAGTCCCGGGCCTGTTTTGGCACAGGCTTCACTAAAATGATTTACAAAACAATGCGACCGATCTTGTAAGTGGTCGTCTCTTCAATGGCGATAGTCAGCCAATTGACGTCAGGTGTTAGAACGTCAAATAATTTTAAAAATGAGGGCGATAATCCGGACAGAAACTCGGAAAATGCTAAAATAATAATGTAATTTATGTAGCTACAATGTACCAACAGTATGGTTACTTGCGTGTCTGGACCCTTCCCTGCAAAGCATACTTTTTCCTTTAAGTCATCGACATAACGTCACAAAAAAACCTTGGTCTCACTTTTATCTTATCCTGTTCAAGAGCTTCTGAATATATAAAATTTAATCACCATCTTCGAACCCATCAGCTCGAATTCCTTAGCACGCCCCTTCAGTTAAGACTAAATATATCCTGCATATTGTTACATTTACCTTTGCCTTCGTTCACGTTTTCCCTATTTGTTCTTATATATCGTTAGATAAGTCTTCCCGGACAATGTGGGAATGAATTGGCTAAGGCATCCATCGGGGATCAAAAACGGGTTGGTATGCGCCAACCACCACTGGTAGCCCCATGGCCTAATTACTCTAATCGGTTAATGTTGACTTACCAGAAGTAGAAAGTTGTTTATTTTTTGCATCATTTAGGATATGGGTTGTCTTAATGTCGACTTACCCGAAGTAGAAGGTTCTGTTGTAGGTTCTGGTGTAGCTGTAGGATCAAAAGACAAACAACAGGAGGATGTTGGTTGAGTTTCCTGGGAAGAAACATATACCCTGATCGTTCCAATTTATGTATTCATTTCAGGTTTTAATGGAGTAACACAATAACACTATTTATGGAATAACAATCACTGGTTTATTAACATACAACGTTTCAACGAAGATACTCTGTGTTTGTTATTCCATAAATAGTTTTGTTGTGTTACTGTTCAATTACTAAATGCCACTTAAAGAAGTTTAATGGAGTATTTACTGCTTCGATGTTATAACCTTATAATATGGACTTAAACCTCTGGGTGAATTTCAATAAAATGTTCTTAAATATTTATTGCACCGAAAAGTGTTCTGGGAATCCAGTACCATGGAAGCGGCGAAATCGCCATGACTTGGGTCGAAATAAGGTACTGAATTGGTTTGATCTTTTGAATTATTTTGATTTTTTGAATTATTTTGATTAGATTTTTCTTCAACTATAGAGGTACAATTTATTTTGGACCATGCTTACGGCGGTATGTAAAGGACTATACTATATACCGGAAAACACCGGAAAACAACCGGAAAATACCGGAAAACACCGTTTTATACTGAATACCGGAAACACCGGAAAAACACTTAATACCGAAAACACACTAAATACCGGAAAACACACTAAATACCAGAAAACACACTAAATACCGGAAAACACAATAAATAGGTAACCCGGACCCTGGTCTTCTTGGAAACACTGGAACAACCTAACCCTATCCCTAATCCATCGCTGGTACTCTGGAAAATACCGGAATAAACTAAACCTAACCCTAACCCTAACACACAGGACAAGGCTCTGGGTTACCTATTTATGATTTTTTCGGGTATTTAGTGTTTTTCCGGTGTTATCCGGTGTTGTCCGTATTAAATGGTGTTTCCGGTTGTTATTTCCGGTGTTTTCCGGTATATAATCCTGCCGTATGTAACTTGCATTGGACAACTAAACGGTAGGGTGCGTCAGGTGTTTAGATTGTCTTAGAAAATGATATTGTATCTCGCTGTTAGCATACAATACACTCCTCTACAATAATAGGGATTTTCTAAAGTAATTACCCAGCGAAATATAATAATAATAATAATAATAACGTCATTTTACAAGGGTAGCAAATTAGGCCTGAGGCCTTTTTCAAATTTGGCCCTTGGCACAGATCGTGCGAATGATTTCGATCATTACTGTAGGAAGAAACCGAAAAACTCGGGGGAAACCTGCCTGATCGGACGGGAGACCGAATATCCCTCTCACTGCAGCATGCTCTGCAGATACATCACATCAAACAATTTCAGACTTCCAATTTTTTTTATAAAAAATTGAAAATTTCTTTATTTGCTATTAAATAAATGTTTTAGTCAAGATATAAAACAAACTCCCCTAGAATAAGAGTGGGTTTTCGAGATGACCCAGCAAAACAGGCAGCATAGCAATTTTAAATGTTCAAATTTAAAAAAGGGCAATTCTCTGGATTTGCTATTAAAAAAATCTTTTTAGTCAACTTAAAAAAACTCATCTAAAATAAGAAGAGAGTGAGACCTTCTACAAATTATTTGCATGACCCATATACGCTTCCGTAAAATGTCTTCAGTCAACATAAAGCTAGCTCCTCTAGAATAAGAGTTTTTTTAGAGATGACATTACCAACAGAACATACAGTATAACGTCTTACCAACTGCGATATCTTATACGATGTTTGATACAGTAATTTATAGAGTGTTCAAATTTAGAAAAAAAATGCTTTAAATTTTTTAATTTGCTATGTTTAACAAGGAGTCACACCAAATCTTAATCCGACATTGATATTACCACTTGCATTCTTATACTTAACTTCTCAGATACTTACGGTATATAACTGTAAATACAGTAAAGATCCACAAGTTGTTGTTGTTGTTGTAGTAACAGGAATGTCGTTATTCCAATAACACAATTTTGATGATTTATCAAAAAATACAGAATGACACATTGTCACTTGCGAACATTCTATAACACAATTTAAAAAACTACGACTTGACCAAGTACGGATCAAAATAGTTTCATCCACAGCAGATCCAGTGACTTTACATGAATGTTCATCTAAAGATAAATTCGAAATACCATTACTAAATGTTTGGGGTACGAAAACAAAAAATATGAACACACAATATTCTTTTATAAACATAATCCTTTTCTGGTAGTAATTAAAAGGTTTTAAACTTTGCGAGGTCTCTAATCGCTGAGTTTCTGGCGTTATGAAGGAAACAGCAGCCCGTTTAATATTAATAGTTCGACCAGTGAGATGTCTGTTCGGAATGTCCACGCCCAAACTAGAACTCGATTCTACATGATGGACAAGTGCCGTTTTCTTAGCCAATAATCAGATACGAGAATCAATAATCCTACCAATGTTATAATGTTAAAACAGACCCAATGACCAGGGCTCTATAAAAGTTGAGTGTGCCTCCGCTCATACTTGATAATGGGCCTACAGAGTCATACTCAAAAGGAGGGTATCCAATTGTCAGGTATATAGTATGATTGGGGGGGGGGGGGCTTACGAAAGCTTCTTGGGTTGGACTCAACAGAAGAAGAATCATAAATAATGACCTAGTTGTGTTGAGTGGACGTTAACCCCCCCTCTCTCTCTCTCTCTCTCTCTCTCTCCCTGTGAACAGTTAAATCCATGATATTTAATGTGTCATATACTAAACGTTAGCTTGGGGGGGGGGGTGAACTTTATCAAAACAAAATCTAATGATTTCCTGTTAATTAATTTATGAGTTGTTACTCTTAATCAGATTTCAATATATTATAAATGTTTCATTACCGAAAAAAGTAAAAACATGCGACAACTCTTGTTCACTTCTCAGACAATGTAGCTGCTGTGGGCGAACCATTCGTTGCCTGGCAACCTATATTTTAAATTTAGATCCGAAGGTTTGTCTTCATTAGCACAGTAGAAACAGAACAGTAGGACGTTAGACCCCATTTCATTTCATTTAAAATGTCCGAGTAGGTTTCCTCCAATCACATATTTGTTATGTATAGGATATTAACCTATTCGAGGTTGATATGTTATAGAACCAGTGGGCGAAGCCCAAGGGTTCCATAACATATCAATTTAAGGGAGAGTGGGTTTATATCTGACATAAACAAAGTCCCCGCCTTCAATTAAATGGGCTTTTCCATTAAAATTCAACGATGATTGGATAACTACTCGGTGGTTCCGTCAAATAACGAACATTACCGAATTAATCACGTGCAATTACGAGAAGGTGTTTTTGTTTACACATCGCCATTTTGAAGTATTGAATTGCAAGCAAAAACAAAATTGATAGTAATACGAAGTCAGACGTGGACGGAAAGAAGATTCTGAAAGATATCTTAGAGTATGGATAACGAGTATGGATAACAAATTGAAATATGCCGATAAGTACGCCGTCAATTTCGGTCTTGGATGTTACAAAATGCTTTAAATTTTATAGTTTGCTATTTTTAACAAGGACTCACACCAAATCTTAATCCGACATTGATATTACCACTTGCATTCTTATACTTAACTTTTCAGATACTTACGGTATATAACTGTGAATACAGTAAAGACCCACAAGTTGTTGTTGTTGTTATGGTAACAGGAATGTTGTTATTCCAATAACACAATTTTAAATCTTCTACCAAATAAGAAGGTTGATGAAACAAGAATTGGGTATAGACGTGACCTTCTCTAGCGGCAGAACGATACAGAATTTACTGCAAGCCAATGGTAGATCAATACAAACCAAACCCCCACAGCCCAAAGGATGTATTTACGAGATAACTTGCTCCTGTAATGAGAAGTACGTGGGGGAAACGAAGCAAAACAATTGATGTAAGAATGAACAAACAGAAGTCACTAACTTCCACCAATTCCTCAGCCGTAGCAGAGCATATTATTAACAACAAAAGTCATTCGATCCTGTGGGACCAAACCAGAACCCTTGCAGTACATCTTCACCAGACAAAAACCAGGAAACTACTTGAGTCCATCAACATAAAACGTATCAAGCCCAAGCTGCTAAACCGTGATGCTGGACTATTTATACCAAGGGCCTATGACCAACCCATACAATGATTCTAATAAAAAAAAATTCTATTTCAGCACTTATCCGGTTTTCACGGTCTAATTTTACATTGCACATATCTTGACTTTCAGCACTTATCCAGTTTACAGCCTGAATATATATTTCCCATTTATTGATTTCAATTTACTGGGGGAATATAATTACGGTTTCCATATTCCAGATACAAGTATATTAACAAATTTCTAGCTTTCAGAATTAACACAATCCAGTGCTTATCCAGTTTCACAGTTCAGTTTTATACTTTAAATCCCACTTATACCTCGTTGCCATTGGTAACCTGTGATAAAACTGGCCTGTTTGTTTTCTAATACAGGCTTAAAAGTATCCGTGTATCAGAAGATCGCAAACATCAAACAACTAGTCAAAATCACAGTAACAGTGGAACTAACTGGCAGTTCAAAAACATATACAATGACATTAAATTAACATAACAACATATTACAAAAATCAATTGTTATACATATCAATTGGCATCTATTCCACAATTTGGTTGGATTTATATTAATATGCAAAACATATAAATTAGAATACTGAATAATTATTTCAATTGTGATGATAGAAGGCGCAGTTTTCTTGCTGGACACTTCACAGGCATTAAAAATAAGCAGGATGAAAAAGAAGCGCCTAGAAAGACATACATTTTATTAAAAATAATTCGTTGATGCATATCTTTCACCAGGAATGACCCACGTTTCGCATTTCCTTTACACTACATTTAATAATAATATTATTAATATCTCAGTCCTCTTCGCCATAGACAAGCTGTTTTGACTATGTGATCTAAACAAACACGTGATAGTTTTACGCCCAGGGTATAGCAAGACGCACGTGTAAATACTATTCTGGTCGTCTCTCCACTGCGCAATCATTCTACCATGAAATGTAACGTGAGGCTCAGACAGGGATAAATGAAAGAGCAATTGTCACTTTTCAGTTGAAACGACTCAATAATAAATACTATTTTCACATTTTCCTTCACAATACTCGATAGAAATGTGATGTAAGTCAGTTATTAGCACCCTTTCCTCTGTGTATCGGTGAATATCACCGATACACAGAGGAAAGGGTGCTAACAACTACTACTTACATATCCTGCTTTTTCCAGTTTTACATTCAAAATACGGTTCTAATTTATTCACCTTTAATACATAGAAATAATATATTTACGGTTTCTTTCTTCAATGTTTACACTATAATAATAGGTTTTACCCTCCAGCACTTCCTGCTTATTGATCCCCATACTTTTGTTTCTTTTTCAGTGCCTACCGAGGTCTCATAGTCTAATTATACATTTTCCATATCTTATTTTTCAGTACTTTTATATTTTTTTTTTACAGCGGGAGATATGTTTCACAATGCTCTATTTACAATTTATTTAATGAGTATTTTTATGACTTTCCCACATTTTTTTAGTCTAATAACACGTTTTTAATATATCTTTCATGGTTTTCGGTTCGTTGAATTAATATATTTTATAAACTTGTTTTTAATTTTTAATTATCAATATTTTCTTTACACCAGCATCAGTGATCACTCTTGCTTTATTGTTTATCTATAGCTCAGATTAATTGGTTTTTAATTAACAGTGTTAATACACTGATCTTTATATATAATACAATTCACCAAGAGATGTCCGTTGTGTTTAGTTCTTAATGGCCCCCTAATCAAAGGTGTTAAAATCTAATTGGATTTGTTTATTGTCTTTGTTGCATTTTTTTTCTTTGTTGCATATTCTGTATATATTTGCCCACATTCATATTTTGTGTATCATTTGCTTGATAAGACGAGAGTATCGTCGTCGAAACGTCGCTTAGTATCAAACTCAGTAATTGTGTATCCATAAAATTGTACCCTGTGTTATTATGTTCAATTACTAAATGCCAATCAAAGAAGATAGACATTTCTAAATTAATTGTTGGGCCTATCGACCGCGTAGTACTGATAAAACAAACCCACGTGTATTAAATATTACATTCAAAAATTAGCACGGCGACATGCGCAGTTCGTATTTCCGACCATTTCACCCCTAATCTTACGCAAAAGAGTTCCCTGTAATATCTGTATATACATTGTTATTTTCAAATTGTGGCCCCATTTTTTTCAATATGGTAATAGTATTAAATATATTATCATTTATTTGTTTTAAATCGTATTGTCCAAGAATCTTGGTGGCGTAGTCAATTGAGCCGTTAGCAGAGTCTAGTGTGGACTGCAAGGGAAAAATACTCTGTTTGGGAGATTGACGTTTGACCTCGGGTCAGAAGTAGATAAGTCAGTCTCTAGCAATTTGTAAGAGTTAGATCAAGGACTGCCCATTCTTGTTCTAATGGTTTAAGCATAGATAATGAATAATGAATATATTCAAAATGCCAGTCTAAATAATTACTTCATTCTGAGCGAAATTATGAAGTGTTTGAAGTTCTGGCAAAAATGGGTCTAAATTGTCTCGATTTCCAAATACTATTGACACGACAGTCTCGATTGTCAAATCCTCTGCGAGTGTCAGCATTATATTTAATATTGTCTATTTACATTGTCTAATTCACTCAATATCTCGACCATCCCACGACGTAGAGAGTTGGTGAAGTGATTGTCATGTGAATAAATGTCCAAATAATGCTGCGTATACAGTATTCTGATAGAATTGTAATCATTAAAATTAATAATTCGTGGAATACAATAATATGCTCGTTATTCGAATATATATTAAAAATGGTTGAGTTTGATCAATCATAGCAAAGAAAATTATTACTTTATTGTATTTTAATGTTACAATTACCTTGCCTATATAAGCTGCTTGTGAATTTGAATAATTCAGACTACCAGAGAACTTGTTTAAAACACAAGTGAAAAATCTCGCAATGGAAGCCGTAAGTAATTGTGTTAGGTTGTAATGTATAATTCCTTTAATATATCGTATTCATAATAATCATAAAATCAGCTAATTGCAAACATCGAGTTTTTTTTTTAATTTTAAGGTTTTTTTGTATGTGTAGTGCAGTCCTCCTGCATTTACTATTAGAGTAGAGTTTTAGCCCTTCGTACTGCAGAATGTTCTCGTTGTCGGGCTTTGTTCCTGTTTGCTCACTACATTCATTATTTTAGCGTTTTTCGAGATTCTGTCCGGATTATCGCCCTTATTGTTAATTTATTTTACGTTCTAACACATGACGTCAACTGACAGACTATCGCCATTCAAGAGACGACCACTGTCAAGATTGTTCGCATTTTATTTTTTTTTTTATGTTACGAATTTTTGTTAATAATTTAAATGAAGCCTGTGCCAAAACAGACCCGGGGCTGTAAAGCGCAGTGAACGCTTACGGCTGGCCCCCGGATCCATTCACTTGATTCGATAATTTTTATTTTTTGCAATGTCTATTTTTTGTCTTGTCCACAGTCCTCCTGCCTTTACTATTAGATTAGAACATATTTTATAAGATTCTGTTAACTGATTGAAAACCTTTAGAGGCTATAAATGAGTACAACTTGTACAGGAACTGACGTCGGTAGGACGTTTCTTAGCGATGATTCGGTAGATTTGTCAAATGGCATCTCATTTAAACATCTCTCATATGTTGACCGGGGTGGCCCACTTCCTTTTTTTGACGCAGAAAGTTCTTGGTTTCGCCTGGCAAGGAATAATGGTGCAAAATGGTTCTGATGGGGCAAAAACCCGTAAAAAAAATACTTCATGACATTGTCCGTCTTACATAAGCCAGGGCGGAATTCCATTTGACGTTGTATTAGGGGTGGGCTATAAAAGTGAAGATTTTCAAATACCCTCTCTGCAGAGCTACATTTGTGCAGAATTCATTTCTGATCATTTTGGTGCCAATTATATTGAAATCGGATGAAAATTGAGAAGGTGCAGGCAAATTTAGTGACCTAGGGGCGGGGATCGCGGTTTTTCCGTATAAAAATTATTAATATAGCATATTATGTAGTTTTTTTCATATCTTGGTCAATTTTCAACATATGGTATGGTGGGTCGAAGGGGTGGTAGCTAGTACTTAATTAATAATTAAATAAATATTATATTGTACTTATTCTAATTCAATAGAAATTAATTGTGATTTTCATGTTGGTCTCATGAACAATCAAGTGTGGTGGTGAAACCCTATTAAGGCTCGGCTTTGATCTGTAGTACTGATTACCTGTTATTCTCCTTCTATAGGTCAGTTATTGTTATTAATGTTTGTATTAAATTTTTTTATAGTGAAACCCTATCAATGTGGTTCTTTGATCTCTTAATGATTACTTGTTTTTACTACTACGGGCCAGTTATCCTTTTATTATTACTGTTTATATTATGTATTGTTATTGTATGGATTGATAATCATTTTAATGGTTTCTTATAATTAATTAAGCTGGTGTAAGCTACAATATGTATAAATAGGCTGACTAGATGAATATGTATCATTAACTTGAAAACGTGACTTGTATGTGTTATGAAACGTCGTTATTAAATAATAGAGAAGTAGTTATATCCATATATACCTTGTGTTGTGTTTTGTTATGAATAGAGATTAATCCTCAGCATGTCAATTCCTCCATTTTAGACCGACATAAATGAAAATATACATTAAAATATGGAATGATGATATTCGATGTTTGTGACCAGTTAGTCTTTACAACTTGTGTTCAGCGCCAACGAATTGTGATTGAAAGTCACACTATGTCCCCGGGCTTGGTGACGATATGAAACATATGGTAAACTGTGGATACCTACAGGGGATATACAGAAGGTAAGTTCTATATTAACTCACAATATTACTAACTCTCAACATTATTATCTAACAATATTATTATTAAAGGTACATTAGTTAAAGGGACAATAACACTCTTGCTGGCTTGACAGGTCCAGAATTTTTTTTTAGCCTTATTCTAACTACAAGATGTTTAAGTGTCCTACCTGTTATGTAAATTATCCATTACAACCTATCTCACTTGTCCAGAGGGTTCGGAAATATGTTTAAATCCAAGTGCTTACGTAAGGCTTTTCAAACCATGTTACGGCATGTAGTTGAATTTTTCCAATTTTTAAAATTAGGTGTGTTAAGATGAAATTTGTATCATTTTTTTTATTGAAATACTGTAAAATAGTATAAATTGTTGACCAGAATAAAGATTGCAACATATTATTCAGTTACAACAAGAGTGGTATTGGGGCTTTAAGAGCTTAATCTGATTACTGCAAATCTTAATTTAGGCTTCAGGCGTTATAGAAATTATAAATTTGGCAATAAATAACTTATTCAGACCATAATTAGCTCTCGATGGTAAGGCTAGACTGCGATATTAGTTGGATTGTTGTCCGATTTGCAAGAAAACTGTAAATTGTTGACCAGAATAAAGATTGCAACATATTATTCAGTTACAACAAGAGTGGTATTGGGGCTTTAAGAGCTTAATCTGATTACTGCAAATCTTAATTTAGGCTTCAGGCGTTATAGAAATTATAAATTTGGCAATAAATAACTTATTCAGACCATAATTAGCTCTCGATGGTAAGGCTAGACTGCGATATTAGTTGGATTGTTGTCCGATTTGCAAGAAAACTGTTCTTTGTGATTGAACAAATAAATGGATAATCGAGACTATTAGTTTCGCCTTACCGACTTCAGTAATCGAGGCTAAGCGCATTTCGTTTTTTGGGTGTAGTCACAATTTTTATTCGATTTTAATGTATGTTTATGTCCCAAAGATCATTTCGATTTCGCGTAAAGTTGGTCGTACACGATCAAAGAAAATTTTACAAATTTCACAAATTTCTTTGATAGTCTCTTCATATTTTCTTTGACAGTGGACGAAGCCAGCAAATAAATTTTCGCCTGCGTCGAAAATTGAAAGTGAAATCATTAGATTTAGATGCGTGCGCAGATTCGTGGCAAATTTATTTGACAGCCTATCGTACACGAGCATAAGTTCCAAATCTTTGACACATTTTTTTGACGAAAAGCTATGCATGCCAACTTTTGTCAAATCTCATATGACCAATTTCCTCTACTTTCGGGAAAATTGTACCGTAACTCCCAGATTAATTGTTCGCTGCTTGAACGCAAATAGTGTAAAAGTATTCAATAACAAGGTTATGTACCGACTAGAGGTCACAATTTGGATCCGATTTTAATGGATTTAAAACGTATGTTTATATCTGAAAGATCTCAGTTCCTGTCAATAATCGCGCATCTCTGACAGCAACTTCCTGGTTTATGCCGCTGATTTCATGTTGTAAAATCGTGTATTTTGTACACGATGAACAGTCCATTTGCTGATTACACTATTTAACCTGATTGCACTTTTTTGCCTATACCGTTTGTTTTGGGATCACAACTGGTGTAGGCTGTTATTAATAGTCCATTGGCCAATCACGCTATTTCACTGAGATTTCGTCTAATAGTTTGGATGCAGCTATGGCGGGTGTGGCGCCAGGCAGGGTAAGCTTACTCTTCCGGACACCTGTTACCACTGCTTGTCGTGTATTTTGTACACGAGGAGCAGTCCATTTGCTGATTACACTATTTTGGTTTTTATTTTATTTATGTCGTGAGCCCACTAGAGGTCACAATTTTTTATCCGAATTTGATGAAACTTAAAATGTGTGTTTATATACCAAAGATCTTGGTTCCGTTTGATATAGTTACATGTCGGACCGTGCACTGTTAAAATTATTATTTATTTTTACCCTTTTTTAATTACCAGAAATGTTGCCATCATTATAATTGTATTTAAAAAAAATGTTCTCATATATATTACTCTTAGACGATAATAACGGATGAGTACGAATTTCGGGACCCTACTCCTTGTCACGTACAACCTGGGATTCGAAACCACGCCAGTTGACTCAATGACAGACTTTAAGATACAGAGCGCACGCTAACCATTCAGCCATCCAACACCCATTGTTGTTTTATAACTTTACATCTAGCTATTATAAATCAAAGGTAAATTTACATACGTAAACGGAGTACATGTTAAATCGCCATGTAGCTAATTCATATAAATTGGTAAAACGATATTGTGTAATTATACATCATTACAAATGGAAATATTTTTACAAGTAAACTTACAAATCTAGTGTAGATTTTATATAATTTACCGAGGTACAATTACTAAAGGGGGTGTGGCTGTCCGCACTTGGTTAAGTAGTCCTAAGTTCGATCCTGGCGAACACCGACAGGTTTGGAGATCTTTCAGTTAAGACGATGGAAAGAGTAGGTAAGATGACAATGTCCAAGTAGCATATCCCACACAACACAATGTATGATATTATTCAGATTTTCAATAACCTATTTATAGACTCACAGAACAATAAATATGTTGTACAAAATTATATATATTCTAAGGGGGAATAACCGCTGTGCCCACTATTAGACAGTAAACTTACAATGTGCTGTAAAAATAATATTTCAAATGGCATTTCAGTTAATAAACAGCTCATATAATGTAAACTGGCATATGGTTGTATATCTACATTACGTTTGATGTAATTTTACATAAGCCTTGTATTCACATGATCATGACACATGCATCGACATCGTTTGAAATGTTAACAAACAATGTGATCTGATGAAGACGACACTATGATTTGACTATGCTTAAAACTGTAAATATAATTATCATTTTAACAGTATATAAATTCCTGGATACTTGCCCCCAATTGTACGAAAAATCGTTTGTTTAGCTTGTTCTCTGTCCAACTCTGGCAAGTAATATTGCCGAATAGATAAATAAGTATATTGGTAAAACATTATTTGTCCTCAACTAAAATATGTAATTTGTCAATCATCTTTCCAGTAATTTTGGTTGTATTTTTCAGCTAACAATTGTGGTGCATTCGGCAAACCTCGACTGATTCCAGTATCCTCCGTAACCCTACACCTAGACTCGGATGTAGACAGTAAGTGATATGTACCTACAACTATACATTTGCGATGCGGCTAGTCGACTACCTATTTACTTTAACAGGAAAACGTACCGTTTTTACAAAAAAATCCCAAAATGGTAACCATTTGTTAGTTTGTTGATATAATCTCCATTGGGGCAACCATTTTGTATCCGGGTCCTTTAAAATAGTTCCAAAATATGCGGAATTCGTCATACATCCGAGTCTAGGTGGTACCGGAATCTGACGAGATTTGCCGAGTGAATATAACTAACAACAACGAAGCGTGCATCTTTGTATGATAAGACGCTCATGTCGTCATAATGTTCCGGCTCGATGAGTTTCGAGAAATGTTATTGCACAAATGTTTTGCAAGATTAGTATTTTGAGATTTGTATTTAGAAATTTGCTGTTCCAGATTTGTGTTTCGTTGTTTTCTCCACAGGAATCTGACCTTCTATCCGTATATAAATATATGCATACACCATGTCGTACCAGACAATATATAATAAGAAAGAACAGGAATGCATGCCCTTTGAAGACTCAATTTTACCTGTTCTCGCTTCGGCTGTTTTTTTTTCCACAATTCGTAATGTCAGGCAATCAAACCACTGCAGAACCACTCAGATATGTTTTTTCTTCAATCCAGTCGCTTTGATTTGCATAAATACCCCCACGAAACGATATCATAGCCAATTGTTTCCAATATTTACATTATTTCCTACCTTTTTCATTCTATCCTGGACTCCATGACGGTCTGACGTCACCGATCACGCAAATAGACGCATTCGCCAGACCTCGTTAGTTTTTTGTTCGCACATTTCAGGCCATATATTTCTGGATGATTGCCCCTGATTGTACGAAAAATAGCGTTTGTTTTCAGCTTGTTCTCTATCAATCTCTTGAAAATGTGGGCGTATCCTGCCTGGTAGCCGGTGGTTAAACAAAGGTTTGATATTAAACCAACGTAAAAGAAATTAGTGCTAGATACATAAGATTAAATGATACCCGGGTAACAATGGTAGAATACATATTTCAAAAGGTTGTTTTATTATGGATAGTTCTCTAATCATATCTCAGAATTTCTAAACAAAAACGTATTCATTGTCCCTGTTCGTGCTGAAAGAATGGGAGAGAAATGGGGTTTAACGTCCAATCGACACAAACTAGGTAATTTCGGGACTAAGATATGGTTTAATTTTATTTCAATAATTCGCTTGCGCGTAGTGGTTTTTAGCAGTGGGAGGAAACCGGAGCACCAGGAGAAAACCCAAGAGGTAGTACTACTCCTTGTCACGTACAACCGGAAATTCGAAATCAGGCCAGTTTACTCAATGGCAGGCTTTATGATACAGCGCGCACGTGCTAACCATTCGGTCATCCAACCCCCTCGTGCAGAAAAGTAGGACCATTGGAATGAATGAATGAAATGGGGTTTAACGTCCTACACTTAAGCACCGTACCTGGGCTAATTGAAGACGGGCATACGCCACAGTGTGCAATGAGGGAAATTTTGCCCGGGCAGCGGCGCTACGGCCTACTCTTATATCGAATTCCAACTGCCAAGGGATCTTTTACGTGCACTCCAATTTGTACACGGGACCTCGGTTTTTCGTCCCATCCGAACGACTAGGCAGCTGTCCTTGTCAGGCCCTCCTTCTGCATCACTGACAAGGGGAAATCACGCCGGAAAATCGAGATGAACTTTCTCGGCCAATAGGACCATTGGAAATTGAGGTTAGACTAAAATATCAATTCAAACGATAGCTTGGTTATTATTTTATTTCAAAGTAGAAAAAGGCAGTTAACTGACCCAATAAAAATAATTGTTGCTAATAAAAAAACAATTCGTTGACTTTTTTTTTAATAACAAACAATTTGTATTATTTAATGTAGTAGATTTAATTAAAAAAAAACATTTATTAAAAAAAAATTAATAAACTTTTTTTTAAAAAATAACAAGACCATTTGTATTATTTGATATTTTACAGTTTTAACAAGACAACAGATGTGTGGACGTATTATGCCGTCGCCCCTGCCCGTCCGGACCTCCACAATTTGTTTGTGGACACTCCCAAGGTTAAGCTATAGATAGTTTCTGGATCGCCTTCATACTGTCTTTACTATTCACAAAACCACTTAATGTGGTCTACATCTAAAAATGTATACACGCGCCCCTATACTGTATAGTCGGTAAAATAAGATATTTAACCATAAGCATGGCATTAACTGATTGTAGGCGTCAGATTGGTTGGCCTCAGCATTTCTATAACCTTTGAGAACTCACTGATAGGTTTGACCTATAGGACCAGAAGTAGATAAATCAGTCTCTAGTGGTGTGTAAGAGGTAGATCGTGGGCTCGTCATTCTTGTTCTAATGGTTTAAGCATAGATAATGAATAATGAATATATTGAAAATGCCAGTCTAATTACTTCATTCTGAGCGAAGTTATAAAGTGTTTAAAGTTCTTGCAAAAATCGGTCTTATTTGTCTCGATTTCCAAATACTATTGACAAGATAGTCTCGATTGTCAATTCCCTCGTGAGTGTGAAGATAGTCTCGATTGTCAAGTCCTCCGTGATGAGTGTCAATATCATATATTTTAATATGGTATATGTACATTATTTAATTCACTCAATATCTCGACCGTCCTACGACGTAGAGAGTTGGTGAAGGGATTGTCATCTGAATAAAATGTCCAAATAATGCTGCGTATACTGTATTCTGTTAGAATTGTAATCATTAAAATTAATAATTCGTGGAATACAATAATAAGCTCGTTATTAAAATATATATTAAAAATGGTTGAGTTTGATCAATCATAGCAAAGAACATTTATTGCTTTATGGCATTTTAATGTTACAATTACCTTGCCTATATACCTTGCTTGTGAATTTGAATAATTCAGACTACCAGAGAACTTGTTTAAAACACAAGTGAAAAATGTCGCAATGGAAGCCGTAAGTAAAATATTTTAAAAGCTGCTTGTGAAGTAAAATATTTTATGATAGTTGATTGTGTTAGATTGTAAATATGTGTAATTTATTTGATATGTCGTATTCATAATAATCATAAAATTAGCTTATTGCAAAAAATCGCGATTCCTTAGATTAGAACATGTTTTATAAGCTCCTGTTAACTGATTGAAAACCATTATATGCTATAAATTCGTACAACTTGTACAGGAACTGATGCCGGTATGACGCATCTTAGCGATGATTTGGTAGATTTGTCAAATGTCATCTCATTTGAACATCTCTCATATGTTGACCGGGGTGGCCCACTTCCTTTTGTTGACGCAAAAAGTTCTTGGGGATTTTTCTGCGTGGTTTCACCTGGCAAGGAATAATGGAGTTCTGATGGGGCAAAAAACCGTAAAAAATACTACATGACATATGTCCGTCTTACATAAGCCAGGGCGTAGTTCAATTTACCGTTGTATATGAAGGATGTATATTAATCATTTAAAACGACATATATAAATGATCTATGTTATAATTATACACAAATTAATAGATGACTAAAATATATTGTTTGTAATTGTGTATGTAGGTAAAGATATTGTTGTTAGATAACACGTGTTTTTTATCTGTTAAAAAAGATATTGTTGTTAGATAACACGTGTTTTTTATCTGTTAATAAAGATATTGTTGTTAGATAATACGTGTATGTGTTTTGTTTGTTAAAAAAGATATTGTTGTTAGATAATACGTGTATGTGTTTTGTTTGTTAATAAAGATATTGTTGTTAGATAACACGTGTGTGTCTGGCATTTGTTTATAAAGATTTTGTTGTTAAATAAAAAGTGTGTCTTGTATATGTAGGTAAAGATTTTGTTGTTAGATAATACGTTTATGTTTTGTATTTGTAGGTAAAGATATTGTTGGTGTTATGTTCAATGTTGCTATGCTGCTATGCATATTATAACCATGCTACAAATGATATTCATTGTCCGGATGGACAAGTGATAGCAGAAATATACACTGCACATTACGACAACAGACAATGGTTTTTCTGGTGCGCCGACAGTGCTGCTTTGGCCCCAAAAAGTGACAATTCATGTACATTGATTAGTAAGTAAACTTATTCTTGTCAAACGCTGTAGAATTTAGATAAATGAAATCTCTGTACTACAATATTTCCAACATTAACCCTCCCTCCCCCCCCCTCTCTCTCTCTCTCTCTCTGTCTGTCTCTCTCTCATGTGCCAATTTCGTTCTTTCCTCAAGTGACCATAGAGTACTGTCAGAGACTTTGTTCACTAAATTTGAATCTAGAGTTTTAAAATGTCCATTTATCTTTATTAACCATTAATACTTCCCCAACATGTATATCATTAGACATGGAGATATGAAACACAATAAAATTATTGAAAAATAGAAGTTATCTCTTTTAAAAGGTAGTTTGGAGAGAGAGAGTGAGAGAGAGATAGAGAAATGGGGTTAAACGTCCACTCAACAAACTAGGTCATTTCGGGACTAACATATGGCAATAATTGTATTTTAATAATTCGCTTGCGCGTAGGGGTCTTTAGCAGGGGGGGGGGGACCGGAGTGCCGGGAAGAAACCCACGATGTTGAGAAGGCGCACCTATCTCCATGCCACATACGCTCACACCAGGGTCGAAACCACAGCCGCAAGCCAGAGGTTGCCGGCCAGCTAGTGGTCGAAGCGCGGCACTCTAGACCACTAGGCCATCCCAACCCCCCTCAAAGGTCGTTTTGAACATTGTGGTCATGAGAGGACGAACACTATTGATTTTCAGCTTTGTATGATTTTTCATCTTGGGTTATCCACTTTTAGCGAAAACTTTGTGAACGCGATAGAGGCTGCATTTTCTAACGAAACTTTTGCTAATTCGGTAGTAAGAATTTTAAACCTAAGTAGATTATCCTTATCGATTTACACCAATCCTCAGCATGTCAATTCCTCCATTATAGACCGACATAAATGAAAATATACATTAAAATATGTCGTGTATTTTGTACACGGTGAAAAGTCCATATGCTGATTACACTATTTTGCCTGATTACACTTTTTTGTCTGATTACACTATTTTGCCTATACTGTTTTTTAGGACTTCGAATTTCGTCTAATGGTTTGGGTTGTTCGTAGCTGATTTTATTTTATTTTATTTTTCAAAAAAAATGATAAGATATATTAAAATCTATTAAACATGTACACTTATAAGTGATAAAATTACATTTAAAAGTTTGCCTTTATCACAGTCTATTTAAATGGAAATATTACAGCCAATAATATTTATTCTATATTTAAATACTTTAGCATTAGTTTATCATAGAGCATTTACATTCTGTTCAATTTTTAAAAGAACCAAACTAAGTGGTTTTCTAAAATGTTGTGGCAAGCTATTGTTGTGGCAAGAATTAACACTCGGTATCTAAAGCAGGTTTGAATAGCGACATCTATAGTATGATTTTTTTAACAGATATTAAACGTGACATATATGCATGTCTGTCGCCAGCTAGAACTTTAAAAACCCCAACGGCTAATAATCTCATGCGTCTAATTTCTAAAGTACTGAAACCTGCTTTTGATATCAGTTAATCTTAATATGAACTATATAAAAAAATCTTTAAAAGTGAACTTCATAACTCTGAGGTGTAGCTTTAAGTTCTAATCTTTTAATTATTATCATTATTGTTTTATTTCAGAGAGTGAATTTCAACGTGAAGACGTGACGGACATTAAATGTCCACCTGGAGGTGCAGTAACCGGTTTGTCCAGAACCTCTGACTTGATGAAAAGTGTTTATGTTTATGACGTATTTTGCTGTAATGTCATCAAACGTACGTATCAGTTATCACTTAGGTTTACCCGTGTTGTTTTTGGTGCCACCTTGTCTGATACAATGTGCTATTATGTTTTTTCCGTATCGACATCCAAATAACAAGGACTCCGTTTTGTTGCCCTAATCCGTATGATGCAACGTTGTTTATTGGCAATCCTTCTGTTTAGAAACTATTCTGGGAAAACCCGAGGAATCTTCTCGGATATCACCGGGTTCGATCACGGGTCCCTAATCGAATTACTAAACAAGCATCTCAATCACTGATAGGAGTGAAAGGCTTTAATCAATCGTCCCACAGAATCAAAAAAAAGAGTCATTCCCGTTCACAGCGACATAAAGCAAAAGATCACTAGATTAAACCGATTGTTAACATGGATATAGACCCTGTTAGCTACATAAAATAAAACCGCACTAGATTAAACCGATTGTCAAAATGAATAATAAACCTGCGAGCTACGTGTTACGTTGACGTTTCGGGAAATATCAAAAGCCTAGGGATCAGAAAATGAAGACAATAACTATTTGTAGATACTTCAATTTTGATTGGCAAAGCACTAAAATCAACCAAATATTATCCAATCAAATTACTAAATTTTGGATTTGATCTTAGTTAAAATGTCGTGAAACAGGCCCCGGTGTGTTGGAAACCCCTTTATTAACGATGGAATGGTGATATTCGATGTTTGTGACCAGTTAGTCTTTACAACTTGTGTTTCAGCGCCAACAAATTGTGAATGGAAGTCATACTCTGCCTACAGCTATGGTGAACAAATGCAACATATTATTAAGACATCCGATAGATACCTACGGGGGATATACAGAAAGTAAGATCTATAATATTAACTCACAATATTACTAACTCTCAACATTATTAACTCACAATGTTATTATTAAAGTTTCATTAGTTAAGAGCTTAATCTGATTACTGCAAGTCTTAATTTAGGCTCTAGGTGTTACAGAAATTATAAATTAGACATTAACTAACTTATTCAGCGGTAATACTATACACCGGAAAACACCGGAAAACAACACGAAAACACCGGAAAACAACCGGAAAACATAATTTTATACTGAATACCGGAAAACACCGGAAAACCACTAAATACCGGAAAACACACTAAATACCGGAAAACACCCTAAAAATATGTCGTGGTGTCGTGATGTCGAGTTATCGGCCATATTCCTCCCAATACCTTGATTATATACCCTGATCCTTGGGTTGGTCAAGAAACTTCCCCTAAAGTTTGCAGTGTGGTTTTTCTATGTCGGTAGTACAGGACAAAGGGTTTGTCAAAATACAGTGTCTAGGGTTAGGGTTAGGGTAAGGTTTAGGGTTAGGGTGGTGGGAACGGGTTAGGGTTAGGGTAAGGTTTAGGAAGGTGGAAACGGGTTAGGGTTAGGCTCTGGGTTACATATCTAGGGTGTTTACCGGTATTTGGGGTGTTTTCCGGTATTTAGTGTGTTTCCGGTTTTTTCCGGTATTCAGTATAAAATGGTGTTTTCCGGTGTTTTGTGGTTGTTTTCCTGAGTCTTCCGGTATATAGTATGGCCCTTATTCAGACCATAATTAGCTCTCGATGGTAAGACTAGACTGCGATATTTGTTGGATTGTTGTCCGATTTGCAAAAAAACTGTTCTTCGTGATTATTAATAAATGGATAATCGAGACTATTAGTTTCGCCTTTCCGACTTCAGCAGTGATGATCGAGGCTAACCGGAACTTTCATTCGAATGGTTCACGGTTCATATTGGATCAATTTGACTGAAATTTTCATCAAATTGCCTTTACATTATGTAGTTTTTAACTACTATAGTAAGAATTGCCAACTCTTTATCTCATCTCCCATAGTGTATCTTTAACTCACAATATTTAACATCGCAAAATATCAAAAGTTTACAGCACCGTCAATGATGTTATGCAAGAGCTAAATCTGCCTGAAATGTTATCTAAATTATTAATTAGACATTCATTAACTGATCCAGCCAAAAATCAACTCCCGGTGTGATGTCATCGCAAGCCTACAATATTTACTGGATAAGAATCGAATTCGCTGCTCAATGCCCATTGATGATTAAATCAAAAAATGAATAATCGAGACTTTAGTTATGATGACTGAGGCGCTAAACTCTCGGTTTATAGTGGATTAGTTTGACTGAATTTTCAAAATCTCTTAACATTATCTCGTTTTTCACTGTTATAGCGAGAACTGCGAGCTCTTTATCTAATCTCCCATAATGTATCATATGGTACTTAGACTATGTTTATATATATTATACATCATATGGTACAGAGTTATAGTTTAATCCAAGACGTCCAGGAAAATATGTTTTTAAAGGTTGATGTATTCTAGCTACTACCATGCCAACCTTTTGCTAGAATATAGAATATAAATATATACGGACTTTCTCCTTTAATGTGACATTGACCATCTCCTTACGTACCAGTTCGATTAGTCCCCCCCCCCTCTCTCTCTCTCTCTCTCTCTCTTACCAGTTTGATTAGTCCTTATCATCATATTTTATTTTTTTTCAGAGGTACTGTTTATAAATTCTACGAATGCGACATCCCAAAATGATTATTTGAATTTGTTAGGCCATCTTTAAGAGAATGATTAAAAAATGCATTTTAGAATTGTTGTTGTTTTATTTGTTATCGTGGTTCAGTATAAAATCGAATAAATGGAATGAAATGAAATTGGCTGTCATTGGCACCTCAAAACTCCAATATCTCGGGAATGGCTGAGTTTGGGGGGTGTAAATTATTACGAGTAGATAGGAATGGTACAGATGGCTCAGGAAAACATAGCTAAATGACGTCCCTGTGACGTCATACCGTCATACGGCCACTAATTAGCATGAATCAAATATGGCCGCCATTGAAACTTAAAGGGGAATAGCAACGATTTTCATCAAAGTTTTCATAAATCTTATATACATATTTATAAATAATCCACTCTGTAACACAAGCAAAAAAGTTGTTGTAAGCGAGAAATTAATTTTAGTTGGTTCAACAGGCTCAAGGGACAGAACTCAAAGATTGGTTGAGAATTGTGAACAAAACTTATATTATGTGTATGAAGATGGGAGAGGGGTGAAATTGTTGAAAAAGTGGACAAAAGGCAAATGTTTTATGAGTGAATTATAAAAGAGGACAAATGTATACTGATTTAAAGTTTACTTTTTCTAGCGGGAAAGACTGGTTTCAGTTGTAGCTTGAGGATATTCGCGAAATGTGCATAGTCTACTCTTGATACTTGTACACTTTAGTAGTTAGTTTCACAGATTATTAACAATTGAGTTTTAAATATAAAAGTTTTTCTCGGTGTTTTGAGTGGATCTGTGTACAAATCTTTCGCTCCGTTCTCTTCCATGTGCTCAAGGTAGAGGGAAGTCACCCCCCCCCTCCCTCACGGGCAAGTAACTCTTGCTAGTTGTACTTGCTTTAATTAAAAATATTACTCAAGCTTCAACATACAGATTTGACATAAGTTTACTGCTGTATTGTGTTCAAGCGTGGTCCTTTGGCCCCAAATCTGATCAAATGCCTATGTTTATTTGGATATTATAAACACGAATTTAGGTTTGTTTTAGCGTTTATTTAAAAGTCAAAATACGCGTCTTAATACAAACTTACAGTTACTGGCACATTCAAGATTACACCAAGCCCTCCTCCGTTTGTCCAAAGAAATATGTCGCTATCAGACAAAACCTAATTTCTGAAAATATATTACTTTCAATATTTTTTTTTTAATGCTAGATCAGATTACCGAATCTATATATAGAGAGACATAACACGAACGCGATTTCACTACAGTCGGTCGATTCTCCTTTGTTGAACTAGTAATTATTTGCCCATTGCCTTAACATTACAGGCTGTAGTTTTTAGCTCAACATTCTGTTGGTACCAATCTTTTTAGGCACAATGGGGACCACATTTGGCAATCTCCCCATCATAAACTTGTAGGGTTAAATTGGTTTAGATTTTTTGCTACAGGGATTTGAAGTTGACTGGGATGAAAATCTCACTTCCGATACATTTCAATGCTCCGCAGAAAGACATTTTACCCCCCCATCCCTCCGCTGTAATATCACCAGTATTGCCCAAAACTGCTATAAAATTGCAAATTCTCCTATTCTAGACCAAAAAGTCAACCAAAAATGCAGGAAGAGGGGAGAAAAAAATTAAGGGAAGAATTGTCTATTAATAACTCGCACTACATTCGTGCGAGTTATTAATAGGCAACTAGGCAAATAATTACTAGTCTTAGTCCTGTTGTATCGTGACTTATTGTATGCCAGGTTGACTTCCGCTCATGTCGTCATAATCTTCCGGCTCGATGAGTTTCGAGAAATGTATTTGGAGAAATGTCTCGCAAGAATTGTATTTCGAGATTTGTATTTAGAAATTTGTTGTTCCAGATTTGTGTTTTATTGTATTTCTCCGATGAAATGTAAATGCAGGCAATTTTTTGATTTTCTAAAATCAAATTTATCTTTATATTTAAATACAATTAAATACATTTTACAAATCTGATATGACAAATGTCTGATTTGTACAAAAAATATTGATTTTAAGATACAAATGTTAATGTTGGTATACAAATGTCGAAATACGACAACAAATGAAGAAATAAGAATAAAGAACTATGAATTAAGAAATAGGGGCCACTGAATAAAGAACTGTTTGGTCTTCCATACCCTCGTAGGCTCATACTACCGAGGCTCATAGCTGGTAGAGCATTATCGATGAAAACCGAATATATCCATGAAAGCGCGGGAAGTTTGTTGGATTCCTTTAATTACATTTCAACCGTTGACACCTCCATTTCAAAAACTTGGATCTGTTTCACGAAATTTTAACTAAAATAATATCCACATTTTAGTAATTTGATTTGATAATATTAGATTGATTTTAGCTTTTGGCCGATCAAAATTGAGGTATCTACTAAAATTTGGATGTTATCTTTAGTGAAGATTTCGAGAAACAGGGTCCAGTTTTTAGAGCCCGCCCACCTGCCAGCAAAAAACAGAGAGCGGGAAAATGGGTTTAACGTCCACTCGACACAAACTAGGTCGTATGGTTTTCAATTTTTTATTTCAATATTTTGCTTGTGCGTAGGGGTATTCAGCAGTGGGAGGAAACCAAAGTGCCTGGATGAAACCCACGAGGTTGAGAAAGCGCACCTATCTCCATGTCACATACGCTCACACTAGGGCTCGAAACCCCCCTGCCAGTGAAAGATATTTATCCCTTTAACCAGGTTACTTTAAGTAAGAGATAAGACAAATGTCTCTAGATTATTTTATGTTTTATCTACATGGATTTACCTGTAATTTAAACATCAAAGGGGCCGTCATTTATTAGTGACAAGGTGAGAAACGTTATAAAGTATGGTGCGGCATTGGTGTAATATTTACACCTAGCTACACAAAATGTTTGTGTATATGTGTAGTAATATTACAATCGTCTTCTATCTAGAGATGGTTTCGATTCCCGGGTTACACGTGACAAGAAGGGCCGTCTGTCCAGCATCGTGGGGTTTCTCCGGTTTCCTCCAACTGCTGAATATCCTTACGCGCAAACGAATTATAGAAATAAAACTGAACCATATGTTTGTCGCCAAATGTCATGGTTAGCCAATGAATCAGTCTGTTACACCAAGTTCTTGTCGTGTTGTACAAGGAAATATGGGTATCTAACTAGAGACGTCAACGCTGATTGGTTAGTCAATTGTTTGATGCCTTACGCGACCTTCCACTACAATCAGTCAGATCTTCATGTAGTGTAGACCATCCAAAGTATAAAAAACTTAACGAAATATAGATCTGATTGCGTTTAGAAACGTACATTGTTAAAAACAATGCAACGTCTAGGAGATCCATTGTTAACAGGTTAGCCTTTGTTTCCATCCACCGGAGCCTGGTGTTATGACGTCATGTGTGGATTGCGGCTGCGGGTTAGGATAAGGATCAGGCTTGACCCATGGTTAGGATAAGGGCTAGCCTTGTCTACATCTCGAGACTCTGACGAAATCTGCTGGTCACAACCCCTACCCTAACCCTTATCCTAACCCACAATCTACATATGACGCCATAACACCAGGCCCCGGTGGATGGATACAAATGCTTACCTTGTTAATAGCTATAGCACAAACAATAGGAACCGATAATGGTAAATAAACAATCTGATATTCTTAACAAATATCTGAGTCTGAAAATAGTGTTAATATCGCCAAACGGTATAACAGGAAAGGCCATCGTTCGTGGCTATTTAGGGCATCCAAACCACGCAGTCATCGATTCAGTCCATAAAGAATTTGTGAACAACCATGCAACCACTTTAAAAAGTAAATCAACATTGAACAGCGAGGCTATATAAAGGGTTAAGCTCTCTCCAGTGAGTTCAAATGGCATGTTAATCACTCTTCGATGAGCCCCAATAAGTCAATATAGCTTATTAATCATTATTCTACAAGTCCAAAAAAAGTATTTAATCGCTATTCATTGAGTCAAAATACATAGTTAATCAGTATTCAACGAGTCAAAATACGTTGATAATCAGTATTCAACGAGTCAAAATACTTAGTTAATCAGTATTCAACGAGTCAAAATACTTAGTTAATCAGTATTCAACGAGTCAAAATACTTAGTTAATCAGTATTTAACGAGTCAAAATATATAATGTTAACCAGTGCTCAACGAGTCAAAATACATTGTTAATTATTATTTAACGAGTCAAAATACGTTGATAATCTCTAATGAAATGAATGAAATGAATGAAATGAATGAAATGAATGAAATGAATGAAATGAATGAAATGAATGAAATGAATGAAATGAATGAAATGAATGAAATGGGGTTTAACGTCCTACGCTTAAGCACCCAACCTGGGCTAATTGAAGACGGGCATACGCCACAGTGTGCAATGAGGGAAATTTTGCCCGGGCAGCGGCGCTACGGCCTACTCTTATATCGAATTCCAACTGCCAAGGGATTTTTTACGTGCACTCGAATTTGTACACGGGACCTCGGTTTTTCGTCCCATCCGAACGACTAGGCAGCTGTCCTTGTCAGGCCCTCCTTCTGTATCACTGACAAGTGGAAATCACGCCGGAAAATCGAGATGAACTTTCTCGGCCAATGCAGGGATCAAACACTCAACCTCCAGGCCAGCGAACCAGCGCCTTATCCACTTAGCCACCGTGATCCCCAATCTCTAATCAAAGAGTCAATTTACATTATTAATCAGTATTCGACGAATCAAAATACATCTAATCATAGAGTCAAAATACGTTATTAATAACTATTCAACGAGTCATAATACATTGTTTATCCATAATCAACGATTCAAAATAGATTTTGAGAAGTTAATAATCTACTATTGACGTTCATGCTTCACGATCATGACACCATAAATGTCGAGTGGACGAAAAGGCCAATTTCTCCCTCTATTCGTGAGATAAAAACAATACCTGTACGAAAACAAAATCTGAAGCCCAGACTTGAAATATTAATTTTGTTCGGACTGGCCTACCGTACTTTATCCCAGGTGTCACGACTGAAATAAAGATGTTGGCCTATCAGGTGTGAAAGTAGATAGATCTTGTTACTATAGAGACGCGTGAGTGTAGTATACTAGTCGCTCATAGTTTAAAGATGTAGTCATGGCTCTCTCACAACTTCACCTCTTTAGTTTCATCTGCTGGTCCTTAATTATCATCTCTACGACGGGCACTCGGATAACATCGTCCACTGCAACAATCTCCGGGAGTTACGGGGCGGCTGAAAATTCTACAAAATTACTCAAAAAAGTAAGTCTTTTCCATAAAATTTGCAGTATTCATACCCACATTCTTCAATTATGATTTGGGGGGTTATTGGTCGAATGGTTAGCACGTGCGCGCTGTATCACGAAGCCTGTCATTGAGTCAACTGGCCTGGTTTCGAATCCTCGGTTGTATGTAAAAAGGAGTTGTGTCGCCTGTCCAACCTCGTGGGATGGGTCCTCCGGTTTCCCCCCAGTGCTAAAGACCCCCCGCGCAAGCGAATTATTGAAATAAAATTAAACCATATTTTAGTCCCGGAATGATCTAGTTTGTGTCGAGTGGACGTTAAACCCAATTTATCTCTATCTCTTTCATTTATGATTTGTGTAGATAAAGAAAGGCTTTAAAATTTTATATATATTTTTATGAATTTTGGAATTCATTGGTTTATTGTTGTCAAACCGAATGGAGCCGAAGATTGGCAACGCGTATCACATCAATCTATGTATCTTTCATAAATAACATTATGGCATATCGTTTTTACAAATGGGGCTCCATTGAGACACGCGTAATATATTCGATATACAGGTTAACACAGTACAAATACCGATCTTAATCACCAATACATGTACTAAATACCAAGAGAACGTAATAAACTACACCCAAGTCATAGGAGTTCTCTGCAAAAATCAAATTTTGTCATCATTTTTTGAAGTAAATCGGATCTAATTAGAAACGATCTATGTGCTAAAAGAATTTCCCGACAAATTCAATAAAATATTAGAAATATACATTTTTGGGAAAAAGAGAAGATTTTACCATTGGCACTTTGGGTTTATTTTACTTTTCAATAATTTTGAAATGTCACTACTGATACTTTCGGCAGATTAAAACAGAGACCCTATTTCGTTTTGTTTTTTTATAGTTCAAAATTTCATTTTACTTATCTTTACTACACTAGGAGGATCTCTAAACTATAACACATACACTAGGATCTGGAAAGTTGTTATATTACCGGCGTTCTGTTTGGGGGAATTAGCTTATAAAACAGTCTGTTACTGTTACGACGAGTTCTTGGCATTCGATGCACGGAAATGTTGGTAAACCAAAAGAAACGTCAACACTGATTGATTAATCAATGTATTACGCCATTGGGTCAAACGCCGCCCGTACGCGGCCCTGAAACGACCCTTAAGGACAACCGGCCGGATCTTCATGTAGTGTAGACCTCTACGCGCAAGCAAATTATTGAAATAAAATTGTTTTTTGTCGAATGGACGTTAAACCCCTCTCTTCTCTTGTCTTTGTGGTTTGACGCACGAAAGTGGATAAAGGAGAGACAGCGAGAGAAATGGGGTTTAACGTCCACTGAACACAAACTAGATCATGTTGGGACTAACGTATGGTTTTCAATTTTTATTTCAATTATTCGCTTGCGCGTAAGTGGATAACAGAAACTAGTGATTACTACATCAAACTTAATGAAATCTCGCTTTTACGAGTTGATATCCCACCAGATACGAGAGTAAGTTATTTATATAATCGTTGATATCCCACCAGATACTGACAAGGACAGCTGTCTAGTCGTTCGGATTGGACGAAAACCCGAGGTCCCGTGTACACATTGGCATGGACGTACAAGATATCCTGGCAGTTGGAATTCGATATAAGATTATGTCATAGCGACGCTGCCCGGACAAAATTTCCCTTATAGCACACTGTATGGCGTATGTCCCTCTCCATCGGCCCAGTAAAGGAGCAAAACCGTAGGACGTTAAATCCTATTTCATTTCATTTCCCACCAGATACTAGAGGAAATGACGATCCGTAAATCATCGGTAGGTGGCGTCATTTGTATTACCCACAAAATCTTCCAATATAAACAAACAGTGTTAATCCTTGCCAGTGATCGCTAATACTTTTACATATATTGTTGTTTTTTCTCATGTACATGTGTCTGCACTACACTATTTATCTTCAACGTAGTCGAGTGGACGTTGAACCTCTTTCTCCTCTCTCTGTGTGTTTGTGTCTGTCTCTATTTCTCCTCTCTCTCCCTCTCTCTCTCTCCCTCTCTTTCTCTCTAATGTTTATAATTTTCACTCTGTGAAATGAAGAAAAGAATGGCGAGAAATGAGACAGGTGTTAAGTACAACGTAGAAGAAAGCAACCTTTCTAATGGTGGCGTTCCACGGGGTCCAGTTCTTGGGCCTTCTCTTTTTCTTTTACATATGCACGACGTCGAGTCTGTTTGTTAACGATTCAAACTATTATTACTAGCTTTAAATAGACAGGCATGGTTGAAAATTGAAAGAGGTTATAAATGTTTTTTTTTGTTCTAGGCTCGAGCGGAATATCGATGGAGCGCGTGGAGTGAATTTACACCATGTTCACGTTCCTGTGGCCTCGGTATCAAATCAAGATTAAGAAACTGTTACAAATCAGGGTATGTATCTTATTCTGAATGTTGAGGCGTTTATCTTAAATAATTCCCTTCGCAGTTAGAATTCGGTATAAGAGTGGGCCATAGTCCCGCTGACCGGGCAAAATGTCCATCATAGCTCACTGTATGGCGTATGCCGGTCTTCATTAGCCTAGTAGGGCGTTAAACCCCCATTTCATTTCATTTCTTAAATAATTCAAAACGAATCACATTCACACAAGCATAAAATAAAACAAATAAATTATTTTAAAAAAAAATCTAAACAATGTATATTCACAGAAACTGGATTATAGAACAGGCAGAAGCCTATAGATCCCCTTTCCATAAATTAAATGGTCACGCTATGTTTTAATAAAATAAGAAACTTCTTTCCGAATTCCATGTCTTTCAGTCTAGACCAAAATACCTTGACTTTGTGTAACACACCAAAAAAATAATCCGAAAAAACCACAAACGTTGTGTTACTCGTCAGCCGATTACAGCGCAGATTTAATTAAACGAGACAAAACAAGTCAAGCGATTAATTGTTCTGTGTTAAATGTAGGATTTTCGTGTAAAGAATGCTACGTTTAATGGGGTTTTAATTGTAAGGTTCGCATCACGAAGTTTAGTGGTCTTGTAGCACATCAATCCGGGGACATTTCTCACGCTCTTGTGTGACTGGTGCAAAATATTCGTGACTTGGTGTGCATGTATATTGATAGTAAGTACGGATTTAGCTAAAAAGGAAGTGTGAATCTAAATCTACTCGGTTTACAAGCCCGGATCCAGGATTTTTTTGAGGGGGGGGGGGCATACATTGTAACAAATGGTAATCATTAGAGTGCCGCATACATTAGTGGTTTGGTGTAATCCCCAGAGCCTTGACGCATTGCCTGGGCATAGACAATGCGAAAATCATGTTTATATCATCAATTAAAAAGCAGATACACCAGTCTCGCTGGGGTTGAGGGGGGCACGGGCAGCCCCCCCCCCCCCTGGATCCGCGCATGGTTAAACAACCTGAGGACATCTATCATGAGAATGCAGAAATGAAATGGAATGGGGTTTAACGTTCTATTGTTCTGCCTCTTACAGTGTGCGGCCTACTCTTATATCGAATTCCAACTGTCAAGAGATGCCCTCCCCCCGTCCTGCATCACTGACAAGGGGAAACTTTCTCGACCAATACAGGGATCGAACACCCGACCTACAGACTACCCACTACTAAAATTAAAACAGTCTTACGTGCAAAATTGTTTAAATGGCATTTAGCCAAAAGACTCGAAATACACAGGACACAAATTCCTTGTCGAGACGGAGGGGGTTGGGTTGGAGGGAAAGGAATGGTTTGCACGTGTGCGCTCTATCATGAGATTTGTCATTGAGTCAACTGGCTTGGTTTCGATTCCCCGCGGTTTGACGTGATAAGGAATATGTAAGCCTGTCCAACTTCGTGGGTTTTCTCCCGGACCTCCGGTTTCCTCCCATCGCTAAATACCCTAAGCGCAAGCAAATTATTGAAATATGTTAGTCCCGAAATGACCTAGTTTGAGTCGAGTTCGAGTGGACGTTAAACCCCATTTATCTCCCAACCTAGTAATAAACAATAATTGTATCCAATCCTGTATATTTGGTGAGAGAGAGAGAGGGAGAGAGAGAGAGAGAAATGGGGTTTAACGTCCACTCTTTTTCTATAAACAATACTTTTATTCATTAAATCTGAATTTGGATTGGGGAACAGGCTATGCCTATGTACACATTATAAATATTTACATACATACATATTTACATATAGAGCATATTTGATACATCATGAATAATATAGAGACTTAGATGATTATACAAAGTGCAGGGCTTGGAAAAATAAGTATGTTTATCTCAGCACTAAATTTTGTTGACCCATACAGCAGACAACTGATTGTTTTATGGTTGTATTGGAGGTTGTCGATTGTCTGTTTCCTTGCATCTGAATGTAAGGGGCATACGAGTAAATAGTGTTCGGTATCTTCGAATTTGTGACAGAGGCAAGCAGGGCTATCATAAACGTGTCTGAGGAATTTGTGGCCTTGTAAGTTCGTGCAGCATAATCTTAGTTTACAGTGGATTATTTGTAATTTTTGTATCCCTTGATAGTAGAATGATGGCACGATGGTATCTATTTTTTTAGTGAATTTCCAAAGATGGCAACGGACCGAGAGTTTCTAACTTCAACTTTAAGTTTGTTCCAAGGATTCGGAGACAATTTCGGTTCTGCATCTGATTTCTTTTAGTTTATCTTTGTTTCTAAGGTTATAATTGATAGGGGTAATAATAATAATAATAATAATAATAATAATAATAATCGCGTCATTTTACTAGGGTAGCAAATTAGGCCTGAGGCCTTTTTCCAATTTGGCCCTTGGCACAGATCGTGCGAGTGATTTCGATCATTACTGCAGGAAGAACCCGAAGAATACGGGGGAAACCTGCTTGATCGGACGGGAGACCGAATATCCCTCTCACTAGAAGATAGTTCTAATAGGTCAGAAAGATATGATGGCACGAAGTTGTTTATAACTTTATACATTAGTTTTAATTTTGTATTTAGAGATTTTCTATTCAGTCTATATTTTAGAGATCGAAGGCAGTTTACTAGTTTGGATACGTTGCTTATAATGCTATCTATATGATTATTCCATTTACAGTCAGTTTGAAAGATTAGGCCTAGATGTTTGTGTTCACTTACTTATTTGATTTGTACCTGGTTCATAAATAATGGTGGGTTAACTATGTGGGGTTTAGTAGTAATAGTCAGTGTCTCTGTTTTTAAGGGGTTAAAAGTTACCAGCCATGTTTTTGATTCGATTTAAGTCATCGTTATGATAGCAGCACTTGCCTCTGGGTCTTCAATTTTTAAGTATAAAGATGTATCGTCAGCAAATAATCTATATTGTTCACAATGTCATTTATGTATATTAAGAATAAGAGAGGGCCTAGTACAGATCCCTGTGGAACACCAGCAGGGATGCTTCTGGGGTCCGAGGAGGTGCCACTAATGGTTACACATTGCTGTCGATTATTTAAATAAAATAAATAATCTATGAACCAGAGCAGCAGATCTCCTCGAACCCCCGCAGCATCCAACGTCCACTCGACACAAACTAGGTCATTTTGGGACTATGTATGTATATTAAGTTCAACAATCCGTATTTTTCAGTAAAACTGCCATACAAGTATCAACTACTCAATGTAATGGAGACTCGAGAGATTACAGTGTTTGTAATACCCAGGTAAAGTTGTTGTTCTTAGTGTTTAACGTCCGCTTCCACCGAAGGTGATAAACTGATATCGCAGACAAGTCTTTTTTTTCATTTTTATTATCTTAGCGCACGTACGGGGATCTTCCCGGAGTAAACCTACGAGGTTGAGAAGGCGACCCTATATCCAAGTCACATACGCACACACTATGAATCAAAAACCACAGGTGAAATGCGCGAATCTCATTATGTTGGTAAATCTATGGGGTGGTCGGAATTCCCTACAAATGAAATGCATAGGTCATATACTGTGGTATAAGGGAAACTTTGCTTGCATAGGGGAGAGAGAGATAAATGAGGTTTAACGTCCACTCGAAACAAACTAGGTCATTTCGGGACTAACTTATGGTTTTCATTTTTTTTTCAATAATACGATTGCGCGTAGGGGTCTTTAGCAGAGGGAGGAAACCGGAGTGCCCACGAGGTTAAGAAGGCGGCCCTATCTCAATGTCACATACGCTCACACTAGGGCACGAAACCACAGCCGCAAGCCAAATGTGACCGGCTAGCTAGAGGTCGAAGCTCGACATTCTAGACCACTTTGGGCTCTATGATCTGCTCTTTTTTGGAGTTCCATCTGCCAAGAATTCTTTTAATTATAGGGCCTGCCTCAATCTTATGCCCCTTCCATCTGCCAAGGATTCTTTTAAGTGTAGGGCCTACCTCAATCTTATGCCCCTTCCATCTACCAAGAATTATTTTAAGTGTACCTCAACCGTATGCCCATTCCATCTGTCAAGGATTCTTTTAAGTGTACCTCAATCTTATGCCCCATGCGAACGACTATATAAACGCCGTTCCGTGCCTCGGATAATCTTTTGATAAATATGTGTATGGTAAAATACAAAATCAACAATTCTTTTAAAACAATATATTATTAAGCACAACCAATCTGATTAAAGCACAGATCCTATTTCGTTTCGTTTATTATAGTTCAGAATTTTGTTTTACTTGTATTGTATTGGGATATAAGATTTGGAAGAGTTGTTATATTACCCGCGTTCTGTTTGAAGTGAGGGATTAACCAATGAAACGGCCTGTTACTTGATTTGATAATTGTTTAGTTTTTGCAATGTCTATTTTCTGTCTTGTCCGCAGGTTTATCTTGTAGATTTTTTGTTTTGCGTGTAGTGCAGTCCTCCTGCATTTACTATTGGCGTTAAAACCCCGGAACTGTGGGTAAACCGCTAGAAACGTCAACGTTGATTAATTAATCAATATCTGACGTCATAGAGTCAAAAGCCACCCGTATGCGTATGACCAGTACGGCTGGTCAGATCTTCATAGAAAGTATGAAAAAACGAAACGAAATATAGATCTTTATTTTAATCAGATTGATGCACAACCGAATATCTTATTACCCATTTATTTGTTGTTTTTTTTTCAAATATCTATGCAGCCTTGTCCTAGTGGATCTCGTGATTTTAGAACTCTACAATGCTCATTTTTTAATGGTCGAAAGTATCAAGGGAAGGTGTACAATTGGACATGGTACGACCCAGGTAAAACGTATACAATTCTTATAAAATACATGGGAAATTCATATATGACTGACACTATTTTTAAAAGTTGTCTTTTCATATTATGTCATGCTGATGATGGTGTCATGTCATTCATAACTACACATAACATTTACCCCATGTAAACTGTGTCATTTTAAGGTCACAGTGTTTAAGTGGGTAAGACGCTGACTCCCTAGCCTGGGGGTCGGGAGTTCGATCCCACAGCTTCACGGGGACTACGGTGACTCAATGAGTAAGACACTGACTCGCTAACCTGAAGGTCTAGTGTGTGTCCGATCTCTGCGTTGGCCGAGAAAAATTAACGGGATTAGCAGTGCGCGCTGTATCATAAGTTCTGTCATTGAGTCAACTGGCATGGTTTCGATTCCGCGGTTGTACTTGGCAAGAATTCGGGTCACCTCCTGTCCATTTTTGTGGGTTTTCTCCGGTCACATTGCTAAAAACCTCTACACGTAAATGATTTTTTGAAATAAAATTAAGCCAATCCTTGTCACGCACAACCGGGGACTTTCAAATCTGAGACATGAAATTCAAAGTGACAGTGCATTTTTTCAGGATTAAACCAAACAGAAACTTTTAATAATATTGTGCCGTGTTCTCTGCTGTGTAGACCTTTTAATTCACCTGGTACTGCCGTGGTTAAATTCTCAAGTCATGTGGTAGACGGCACTAGTTGTGGCGGAGATGACTCTGGCGTATGTATTGCGGGAAAGTGTGTGGTACGTTAAGTTTTATTTAGTTTAAATAAAACGGAACACGTGATTGGTCCCCTGACCGGAAATAGGTCTGTTTAGTTGACGTAATATGCATTAGACTACTATAGTATAAAATGATGTTTTCGTTTGAATGCTTTCGGGGTTATAATTCCCAACCTGAGATCGTAGCCTCATGTCGGAAGCACCACTCTTCACACGAATCTGCCTGCATGGAACTATTATTCTTTGAATTAAAAGTTGAGCGATTAACTAGAATTAAACTAATTATACCCCATATGTAATAAAACGATAGGCAGAATGAATGGTGACGGGGGTTTAGAATAGCTAACACACCGTGGAAACCTTTGACTGATGGAAGCCCAAGAGAAGTATTTCCAGAAAACATTAATGATAATTTGCTTGCGAGAGATGATGCTTTACTTGCTTGTAGAAAGGTATATACCAATTATAGCTTTTATTGTTCCCGAGTGCTGGGTGTGATAAATATTAGTATCTTATATTCTTCCCAAGTGCTGGACTGGGTGTGATAAATATTAGTATCTTATATTCTTCCCAAGTTCTGGACTGGGTGTGATAAATATTAGTATCTTATATTCTTCCCAAGTTCTGGGTGTGATAAATATTAGTACCTTATATTCTTCCAGAGTGTTGGGTGTGATAAAAATCTTGGATCGAAAAAATCAGTGGATAAATGTAATGTATGTGGTGGAAACAATACAAGCTGTGATGACGTTTCTGGTAGAATCAGACGCCGGGTTAATAAAGGTTTGCCAATAGTTTATCTACCAATAAGAAAAGTACAAGTCATCTTGGAATTGTGTCGTCATATCAACAATCTGATTCCGTCAAGCGGTGCGCAGTTGTCCAAGGAACAAGCATGCTGAAATCCATGTCGATTGTACTTCAATCTGATTAAAACACCGATCCTATTTTGTTACTTTTACTACACTATGATCTGGAAATGGTAATTTTTGGTGGCGTGAGGGATTAACAAATGAAACCATCTGTCACAGCGACTTCTTGGTGTGCGCTGCATGAAACTGTGGGTGAACCATTAGAACGTCAACGGTGATTGATTAATCAATGTCTGACGTCATAGGGTCAAAAGCAGCTTGTACGAACCCCGACGGGACCTTCGAGTACAACTGCTCAAACCTTCATGTAGTGTAGGTCGTCGAAAGTATAACAAAACCCGAAGTATAGTTCTGTATATTAATCATAGTGGTCGTACTTGAATTGGCGGAGATTCATGTTGATATTCGCCTTTGATAGAACAACAACATCGAGAACAATAGCAAGAACAAAGAGATGAGTAGCTCTTTGGGGTCCAGTTGCTGGCCCAATAAGGCAGTTCGTATGTTATATTATTTAAGTCCCAATTCCTATGTAATTTTATTTATGCCCCAATTCCTATGTTATATTATTTAAGCCCCAATTCCTATGTAATTTGATTTAATTGTAGGATACACAGAACTACTGGAACTACCGACAGGTAGTCGTCATATTATGGTGACAGAAAAACCCAGAAGTAAAGTAATCCTTGGTAATGTATATATTTTTTGGTATTGGTGACCGACTGTTAATATAGTATCTGATCCTATTTCGCTTCGTATTTTGGTTCACTTGTCTTCATGCTGCTGAGTAGAACAGCGAAAATATAAAAATATAAAAATTTAACGAAATATAAATGATCTGAAATGAAATGGGGTTAACGCCCTACTGTTCTGCTTCTAAACTGGGCGAATGAAGACAGACATACGCCATACAGTGTGCTACGGCCTACTCTTATATCGATTTCCCAACTGCCAAGGCATCCTTTACGTGCACGCCAATCTGTACACGGGACCTCGGAATTCCGTCCCATCCGAAAGACTAGACAGCTACCCTTGTCACTGTCAGGCCCTCGTCACTGACATGGGGAACCAGCGTCCTACCCACTTAGCCACCATTATCCCCCCAAACGAAATATAGATCTGTATTTGAACCAGATTGTGGGCGGTTAGTGCTAAATGATAAGGCCAGCTCACGAGATGTAATGTAAACAGTGCTAGCTGTAATCCCAACCCTAACCCTAACCCTGGACCTAGTACCAATTCTTACTCTAACCCAAACCTACAATCTCGCCAACAAACACATGCCCTAACATTATTTACATCTCAGCTACCTTGACAGAAATTGAGCTGGACTTAGATCTAGCCGATTGTGGACCGCAAAATACAATACAACGATTGCTTAAAGTGGCGATCCACTAACCAATAGCATTTCTACTGGTGGTATCAATTTATATGTTTTAATTTTCGAGTTTTTGTGACACAAAATGTACTAATCATTTCAGCAATGAAGGACAAAGAAGGTATTTTCTTTCTACCTGGGAACAAAGAAGCTGTGATTCAAAGAGAAGTAGCAGGAACAATATTCAAATATCGCCAAAATAACCAATCAGGGAATATGATAGAAATACTCGAAGCAGATGGACCAATCAATGAAACTGTAACAATCATGGTAAGACCAAAAGTTCAAGCATGCGTTAAACTGCTGGTTCGCCGAACCACCATTTAAACCTGCGCCGTGTTGAAGCTTTTGCAGAACCCGTCTTCATTAGCCCAGATAAAGCAGAACAATAAGACATTAAACCCCATTTCATTTCATTTAGTCTGGTGGCTAAAGGAGGGGATCGCCACCCGAGCTCTGAATTATTGAGACCAATATTTCTTAGACCAGGTGTTTGCGTAGATTCCGAATCTTGTTGGCGATCGGGCTTTTGAGGGGTCGTTTTCGAGATATAGAGAGTCAAATGTTGACCTAATATACTAATAAAACATAAATTATCTAGGTCTAGCCATTTTTCATTGAATCCCGTTTTATCTCACGCCGTCCCTGAGATAAGTATGTGCAACCGTACGTTTCATGTCGGCTGTTCTTTACCTTTCAGGGGTTTACTCGAGTGGAAAGGGCAGCAGTTGCGATATGGTACAGCTATACAACTTCATCAGCTGAGCCTTCTGGCATAACAGAAAACCATAATCTATCAACCGAGCCTTTTTACCCGTGGAAAACTCTCCTTTACAATAATGTTATCGATGGGAAACTGGGTTTGTCTGCAAAACGACCCCAGCCTGAACGAACACCTATTACGCATCCTATTCGCGTAATAAGGAAAAAGTTAAGACCTAAAGAGATTATGACCGTCTCGAAAACCGAAAGCTTTGCGGCTGTTATTCGGAAAGTAGATCAACCAGGAGTCAACCAATTGACTGAAGGTACCGATTCCAGAAATAAATCCGTTACGTCAACAGCTGTGGGAAAGCGGAATGTACCAACCAAAGCCACGTCAGAAAAGCCGAACGTACCAACCAAAGCCACCTCAGGTCCTATACCTTCACATAAGAAGGAATATTCGGTTAACAAAACAAAAAAGTCCTCCAAGGCAAAACAACAAAATAATAAAAAGAAAACCGAAGGCTTTGCGTCTGCTATTGGTAAAGTCGGTCAACCAGAAGTCAACCAGCTAACTGATGCCAGAAAAATAAACGTTACGTCAGCGGGTGTGGGAAAGCGGAACGTACCAACCAAAGCAACCTCAGGTCGTAGACCTTCGAATAAAAAGGAACATTCCGTTGACAAAACAAAAAAGTTCACCAAGGTAGATAAATCTCAAAGATATAAACAAAATGATAAGAAGAAACAGTCGTCCAATAAGAAAACAACCTCGAAGAAAAAGCAGATTAATACAAAGCAGAAGCGGAAGCAACGCAAATTACTAACCATAACGACGTCATCCACAGCACCATTTTCATCAACACCACATCCGCCTACCCCAGAAAGCACCGAGTCACCCAAGATGGACACGGTGCGTGTTACTGATACTCCAGAATTAATAACCAAACGTCCAGACACAAAACGTCGTCAGCAACAGAGATTGAAATCAGGTACTGTCCACATGTATCTAATAATTTGTTGTTCGAGTAGCTTACTTTCAGCTGATTTAAATAAACGCCTGGAATCCTTAAGATAGCTTAAAGATGCATTATGTTACAGTTGTGGTTTCGAGCCCTGGTGTGAGCGTATGTTGCATGGAGATAGGGGCGCCTTCACAGCCTCGTGGGTTTACTCCGGGCACTCCGGTTTTCTCCCCTTCTGCTAAAGACCCCTACGCGCAAGCGAATTATTGAAATAAAATTCAAAAAACATGTTAGTACCGAAATGACCTAGTTGTGTTGAGTGGACGTTAAACCCCATTTTTCTCTCTCTCACCCTCTCTCTTTCTCTCTGTCTAGTAAAGGTTTTGTTTTTATTTTGGCCTTAAAATTATAATTTAGACATTTATTCACATTTATTTGACAATCCAATAATCAACCGTCTCTGACGTCGAATGGGTGAGATTTAAACGGGTGTATATTACAGTCGTTATTTAATGATTTCATCAAATAACGGAAAAGCCAGGCTGGGTTACGAAGAACCAATCTATGCCACATCTTTTCGAAACTTTAAGCAGTGTAAGGTTAGCTCAAAGTATAGTAGTATGGGTGATTTTTTTAATAATAATTATGAATTTTGAATTATTTATTCTAAAAATATATTATAGCAAGAACGACCAATTCTTTATGCTGATTACACTATTTTGCCTGTAACGTTTTAGGACTTCGCATTTTGTCTAATGGTTTGGATTGTTCGTTCTAAAAGGAGAGTTTGGGCAAATAAACCATTAAAGTTGCATTAAAATAGTTAATATTTTATCTAATTTTAGGACAGAGGAAACAACAAAGGAAAGTGAGGAAGGGGGATCAACAAGGTGAAATGTCAATCAAAGTAGCAACGACAAAAAATGAACCAGGTAACTAACTAATAACTAACAATCTACGTTATAAATATAAGTTAACTAATAACCAACAATCTACTTATAAATATAAGTGATCCAAACATAATATAAACTTTATTAGCACTGTCTATAGTTCCTTTGTATCTTTGCTTAATAAATAGAGGTCGAATGGCCAAATGGTAAGCTCTTTGGAGCTGTATCATAAGGTGTGTTATTGAGTCAACTGGCGTGGTTTCGATTCCCGGTCTGACAAAGAGTGGGGTCGCCTGTCAAGCCTCGGGAGTTTTCTCCGGGTCCCCCGGTTTCCACCCACTGCAAAAGACCCCTAAGCGCAAGCGAATTATTGAAATAAAATTGAACCAAATGCTAGTCCAAAAATGACATGGCTTGTGTCGAGTGGACGTTAAACCCCATTTCTTTCTCTTTCACATGCATGATTATTTTTAAAAAAAGGAATTGGCGTGTAACGTCCTACTGATTTATCCCGGCCATGTCGTTTTTATTTCATTTATTTGTACAGGTGACAGAAATACTTATCATTAATTGATAACCATGATGACCAATGTTTGAATGTAGGCACGTTTGATATACTATGTTATATATATCTTCTGGTTTTTTATCTTTTTTACCTCCATGTGTCCACACGCTGTATTTTTATTTGATTTCAACAGAGCGTGTAGACCAGAAATACAACTTCCGTCGCCAACGGGGCCATCGGATTGAACAAATAAAGTTTGAATGGCGTGAAAATAAAATAACACCCTGTAGCACAACGTGTGAGCCAGGTAATCTAATTGTGTTTATTTGTTTATTAAATCTGGTAATATTTCAAGTATTCTGATTAGAAAGAATCCCACGAAATGCAGCGGACAGATAAAGGGTGTCTTGGCCCGTTGAATTGAATTTAAAATATTTTAAAAATAACATTAAATCCCTTTATATTCCTATTGTCGTAAACGAGGTTTAATCCAAGTGCAATGTTATGGTTAATGTTTAATAAATTGTGATATGTAGTCGGCGCATTAGTTAAACCGAAAGGCATTCTTATTATTATGAGATTACACTTATTTCCAGGTATAAGTGTTACTTTCTTCAGTTGTTATAGAATATCCACTAATCAACCTGTTGATGACGTTTACTGTAACAAGGGTGAGAAACCAGAACTAGCTCACCACGTGTGCAGTAGAAATGCTTGTCCACCAAGGTACATGATTAATTCGTATTTCGTCCGATATCCTAGATCATTTTTTTCAATTTCACCTGTCAAATATATACGTATGCATTAGAAATATTGTTCACCAAGGCAAATAATTAACTTGTATTTCTTCAGATACAAAATAAAATAAAAATAAAATCAAGTACGAACAATCCTAAAAATAAAACGGTATAGGCAAAATAATGTAATCACCATATGGACTGTTCGTTCTTTTTTTTAATTTCAATAAATAAAGACAAACTTATTTGTCGAGAGCTGTTTAGGATCTTAAGCATTTTTTTCTGTTGCAGATGGGTGGCCGGTGAATGGGGCCAATGTTCTCGTTCTTGTGGAGCAGGGCTTCAGGAAAGACAGGTAAAATGCTGGCAGTTACTGGCGCCTGGATTTGACAGCAGTGTTCACGACTATCTTTGCCCTAACGATACGAAGCCAGTTCTCACTAGAAAATGTAATGCGATGTTGCAATGTGGTCCATTGTGGGAAATGTCGGAGTGGGACAAGGTGAGAGATTTCATAAGCATTTTGTCCCATATTCGTGTTACATATAAAATTGAATACACGGAGATTATGTAATAAAAATAAAATATAATCAAATACGAATAATCCAAACCATTAGACAAATTCCAAGTCCTAAAGAAACCGGTAGGCAAAATAGTGCAATCAGGCAAAGTAGTGTAATCCGGCAAAATAGTGTAATCAGCAGAAGGATTGTTAACCGTGTAAGCTACTCTTATTCAAAATTACTCCTATTCAGTGCTCTGCTGATTGTGGTTATGGTTGGCAAGAACGTTCCGTCAGATGTAGTGATGGTAATCATGCGACATGTGGTGGAAATCGTCCAATTGAAAAACGCGCCTGCATGGAGAAGCCTTGTTCAAACCATTGGTATGCTGCTACATGGTCAGAGGTAGGTGGAATAATAATGGTTGTGATTTCAGATATTTAACATAAATATTTACGGACCTATTCATGGGTTAATCAACTCACACGTGCGTGTGGCAGGATATGCAGATATATATGTTTGGTGTCGATGGTTAGTCAAGTGGGCTAGAGAATCGATCCAAATAATTTGTTTATCTAAATATATGTTTGAAGCTTGATAAAAAAACAAATCCCTGTTACAATCGGATAATACAGAGCTATTATAGTATTAATAATAATGTGCATTTGTAGAGGGCCAAATCCGTCCAAAAGTATGCTCAAAACGCATTGAGACAATATTTATATACACAGTGAATAGAAAGTCTAATTCTCATAGTATTCTCGAAATAAGTGAGTCTTCAGCTGTGATTTGAGGCTGTCGATTACGCGTTAAATTCTTATTTGTGTTAGTATTGTCATTGATGATGCCTATCTGCATTAACAAATATCAAACCAAAATAGCGGAGTTACCCATATAATCGATTCCATTGTGGCTAATTAATTGTCTACAGATTGTCCCGTATTGTCCAGTAGGCGACAGGGTGTTCAAACATGATACATCGGGCGACTTTGGTGAACTACATGTTTGGTCCGTGAAACTCCCTATATGGTAGCATCTTCTTTGATTGACATTTAGTAATTGAACATATTCACACCAGGTACCATTTTATGGATACAGAATTACTGAGTTTACCACCTGTGTCATTTGCTTGATAAAGACGAGAGTATCCTCGTCGAAACGTTGCTTAGTATTAAACTCAGTTATTGTGTATCCGGCGGTTCTGTTTGGGGGGGGGGGGGATCCTTTAATTTCATTCTACTACTCCGCCCCGCCGGCATCATTTTTTTATCCAGTTGCCACGCGGATATGTACCAGCCTGTCCAGCTTCATCACTAATTCAGGGAGTGTTGCCGTACACCTCTTCGTGTTTCAGTAATTGTGTATCCATAAAATTGTACCTTGTGTTCATAGGGTAGCAACTTTTGGGGTTGCTAATTGATATTTGTATTTCGTATATACAGTGTAGCGGTGTTTGTGGTGTAACCCATAGAAAGGTTTTTTGTCGAGATAAAAGAGGTCTGGTATTAGAAGATGGCCATTGTGATCTAAACACTAAACCCTTAACTGTTCATGCGTGTGGGATCTGTGAGCATGCGTGGGTTCCACAAGAATGGCGAAGGGTAAGTTGAACTTCCTGCTATGTTATAAATAAAATAAAACAAAGTACGAACAATCCAATTCGAAGTCCTAAAAAAACGGTATAGACAAAATAGAGAGATGGGGAGAGAGAGATGTGGTTTAACGTCCACTTGACGGACACAAACTATGTTATTCGGGACTGATCAATGTCTGACGTCATAGGGTCAAAAGCCGCTCGTACGAACCCTGACATGACCTTCTACATACCTGGTCAGATCTCTATGTGGTGTAGGTCATCGAAAAAAATCAAAAAAACGAAACGAAATATAGATCTGTATTTTTATCAGATTGTGAGTTATAAAGCTAGAGAATGGCTGTTTTCACTTTCACCCGCTAGATTAATGTAACACCCCAGGACCCCCAATATAACAATAATTGCTCCCGAAGATGTGACCGGAAGTCGAAGAACATGACACGGTATTTTGACAATCTTGGCTTTCATTGGATGATATTGGTTTATTTTTTAGTGTTCTGTTACCTGTGGTGATGGTTATTCAAAAAGAAATGTCGTCTGCGGTAATGTACAAGATGGAGAATTCTATGTCCAGTCAGACAGCTATTGTCAGAATAAACCACGGCCCATAACTACAACACGATGTTCTGCTGCTCCGTGTGGTCCTAAATGGTACACGACAGAATGGGGAGAGGTAATACGATGATTGTTTTCCGGGGTAGGGGGATCACGGTGGCTAAGTGGATAAGGCGCTGGTTCGCTAGCCTGGAGGTCGAGTGTTCGATCCCTACATTGGCCGAGAAAGTTCATCTCGTTTTTCCGACGTGATTTCCTCTAATCAGTGATGCACGTAAAAGATCCCTTGGCAGTTGGAATTCGATATAAGAGTAGGCCGTAGCGCCGCTGCCCGGGCAAAAATTTCCCTGAGTATGCCCGTCTTTATTAGCCCAGTTAATGAACAGAACAGTAAGGCGCACAACCCCATTTTATTTCTATACCATGATTATCAGAGAGACTTGGGGTGATTTCTCTTCTTGTGTGACGGCAAGTCCCCCAAAGCGCTGTCAGAGTATCTTCGAAATGACGTAATGAATATCTGAGAAAAACTACGAAATATACCGAATGTCTAAGTGTGTGACGGCAAGTATCTTCGAAATGACGTAATGACGATCTAAGAAAAACTACGAAATACACCGAATGTCTGAACCGTTTATGTCGCTGCAGTCGATCGCAGAAAAGTAAAACATATGCAACTTGCTGGAATTGGCATTTTCCACAGTCGTTTGGGATCGCAAGATTGGTTATGGATTAATTCACACCGGGTGACAAGGGCGACATAAGCCTTACCCCCTTCCCCCAACCCACCATAAGAAATAAACTGACTTGCTGATTCATAAACCTTGAATGATCTTTATCCTGGTGATATTTATACACGAGTTGTCTTTCCTTGCTGATTTTTATTAATAATTTCAGTGTTCTAAGCCATGTGGTAGTGGTGCTATCAAGATGCGGGAAGTAAGATGTTACCATGGTACCCAAATATCACATGATTGTTTTATAGAAACACAACCTGACAACGTGGAACCCTGTACACTACCTACCTGTCCTTCACGTATTTCTCATCCGGGTAAGCTGTTAAAGCATGAGAGAAAGGGGGAAAAGGAGTTTAACGTCCACTCGACACAAACTAGGTCATTACGGGACTAGCACACGGTTCGGTTTTTTTTTCAATGATTCGCTTTCGCGTATGGGTCTTTAGCAGTGGGTGGAACTAGGGGCCCGGAGAAAACCCACGAGTATGGACAGGCGACAAGGGCAGTGGGGGAAACCGGAGGACACGGAGAAAACCCACGAGGTTGGACAGGTTAAATCTTGTCACGTACAACCGGGGAATCAAAACCACGCCAGTTGACTAAACGACAGACTTTATGATGCACCCACCCCAATCCAATCCGTAGGAAATAGGTACACATATGTAAGAAGTGCAAAAGATCTTGACCCTATTCAATTCATCTTGTTTCGCAATAGGGGCCACGATAGCAAACTGGGTAGGACGCTGGCTCACTAAGCTGGTTCATCGGGATTTTCAGATGTGGTTTCCCTTGTAAGTGATATAGAGGGCCTGGCAAGGACAGCTGCCTAGCCTTTCGGATGGGACGAAAACAGAAGACCCATGTAATTATTTGCGTGCAAGAAAAAGATCCCTTGGCAGTAGAGTAATCTATGGCACCGCTTCCCGAGCACACTGTATGACGTATACCCGTCGTTACTAACCTATTCGGAGCAGAACAGTAGGGCGTTAAACCCCATTCCATTTCATTTTCATTTTTATTTCACAATAAATTCATCTTGGTCGTTATGTACTTTCAGGCGGTGAGTGCATTGATGACGGTACAACCAATTGTAATCTGATATTTAAAACCAATGTCTGCACGTACGACTTTTATCGCAAGGCTTGTTGTCACACCTGTAGAATGTATGGTCTCACCGGGTCCACGTCAACACCTTAGATAACCCCGTATTGGTCACACATGTAGATTGTCATTCGGCAAACCTCGACAGATTCCGGTACTCTCCGTAACCTAATCTAGACTCGGATGTATGATAGTCATTGATATGTACCTACGACCATACATTTGCGATGCGGCTTGTCGACTACCGATTTACTCTAACAGGAAAACGTTCCGCTTTTACAAAAAAGTCCCAAAATCTGGTTAAGCTGTCCACACCCGTTGGTGGAGTCGTCCACACGACTTAGTATAATTCTGGACACATAATGTATTTGTAAATAGTATAGTTTTTTGTAGCGTGGTCACCCTTTCTCTCGGTAAATAAACAACAAAGTAAATAATTTCTGGATATTGTAATACGTTTTTTGGAGTCGTCCACACGATGTATTTTTAATTAGTATAGTTTTTTTCTGCGTGGTCACCCTTTCTCCCGGCAAATAAACAACAAAGTAAATCGTTTTATTCCATAAATAACAAATTCATTAACAAATTAATAAACAAATTTAGTTGTGGACGAAATCATTAATAGTTGTTGACGACATCACCAATGCCTTGTGGACGACTCCACCATCGGTTGTGGACGACTTTGCTTGTGGACGATTTGACTGGCACCCATCTCCTGGGGGTAACCATGTTTATCCGGGTCCTTTAAAATACTTCCAAAATGGCGGACTTCATCATACAGCCGAGCCTAGATGTAGGGCGCCGGAATCTGTCGAGGTTTGCCGAATGGTAGATTGTGTGGTCTCTCCGGGTCCACGTCAACACCTGAGATGATGGCCACGTCTTTTTCTAATATTAAAATTGTCAGTATCATATTATTTTCTATTTTTTTGTTGTTACAATAAATCACTGTCTTGTCCTGCTCATCACCGTACTGTTGAATAAAGATCCAACGTCTAGTTGTTCGGATGGGACAATAATCCGAGGTCCTGTACACAAAAAAGAAGCATTGACAGTCGAAGATATGGAGTATATATGCAATTGTCCGGAGAAAATTGTCCCTTTACTACACGTCTTGCTGAGTCTGGGGATCAATAAGGGACGAAGCGATCCAAATATCCATTCATCTGATGCTATGCCCAGCTATTGTCATTGTGACAGGATACTCACGGCTAAAATCTTGTCTGAGAGATATTGCAGTTAAAAGGCAGCAATATTCTACCAGTGATATTACTCTAGATAGTTGTTAGGATATTGGTGTAATAATAATAATAATAGTAATCGCGTCATTTTACAAGGGTAGCAAATTAGGCCTGTGGCCTTTTTTCCAATTTGGCCCTTGGCACAGTTCGTACGAATGATTTCGATCATTACTGCAGGGAGAAACCGAAGAACTCAGGAGAAACCTGCCTGATCGGACGGGAGACCGAATATCCCTCTCACTTACAACGATAAAGTTCTTGCCCTGAGCTGGGATTGAACCCTCGTTGCATTGGTGAGAAGCCGCCTCTCTATCGCCACGGCTATCTGACGATACACCTCCCCTTGGTGATTTGTTTGAAGGGACGTAACTCTGTCACTACTACACGAGCTCTGTTACAGCACGTCGAGCGAAAATTACTAATAAAAAAACAACTTAAATGGTATAATAATACATGTAGAGAAAACAAATTGGCATTTAGACAATACACAGGGTTGTTGCTGGTATTGCCAATTCCTACGATATCGATTCCAAATATATGTCATTTGAATGTCTAACAATCAAGGTTGACAGACACAAATACACGCGCTTGACAGTTGTGAAGGGATGCGGAGAATAAGTATTCCAGGAAGGTAACGGAGCTTTAGCGACACAAAAACAGGCCAATAAACAACTACAACCATATCAGCTATTTGATTTAATTGTTTTGTTAACGATGTAAATTTGGTTCCTGGGTTTTTCAGTCCCCCTTCCCCCATCCCGCCATTCACACCATCCACTCTCATCCCACCACACCCATGGATAAAATAACAATATCCAGTTGAGCGAATTCACATATCTTAAACGCACAAACACCCGCGACACCCAAATCGTCACAACCTTTGCCCTTTGGAAACAGTTGTACTCCGACGTCGATGACTCTCTACATATAGGTCTTATCCTGGATAATAGGTCAAGTGTTAAATAGTAGTCGGTGTTTTCCTTTGATCTTTTTAATTACAACAGGTATGATAATCTTTTATCTTGACCGTCACCTCGTATTAGACAGGTTCATCTAATACTTAATTCTTTCTCACATGGTTCAAAGTTCTTAAACTGTTTATTTACCACGGATATGGCGCAGAGCTAAAGTTTCTAAAACAGTTAAGACGTATAGTTCGAGGAAAAAACACAAGTTTTAATGAATGAACTGAGAGGTTTACAAAATATAAAATGAAATGGGGTTCATTCATCTAATACTTTATTCACTCTCTCACGTGTTTTGAAAAACTTAAATTGTTTATTTACCACGGATATGGCGCAGAGCTAAAATATCTTACACTGCTCGGGGGGTTAATGGCCAAATGGTTAGCACGTGCGCGCTGTATGATAAGGTCTGTTATCGAGTCAATTGACGTCGTTTCGAATCCCCGGTTGTACGTGACAAGGAGTAGGGTTGCCTGTACAACCTCGTGGGTTTCCTCCGGTTTCCTTCCACTGTTAGGAGAGACTTTAGCCCCCCACCCACCCCAAACATTTGGACGCAAGTACTCTTTTCTCCAGGTAATTGTGGCCCCTGGACCTTTGCCTTTGAGGACCTAGGATGAAAGCCCCCCCCCCCCCCCAAATCACGAATTGATTCTGCCGGCCCTGACTCTTCAATGAAGTTCCGCTTTCAAGGGTTCTGTTGTGAGCAATACATGCGAACGTGCTCACAACTACACGTGTTTTTTTTATATTAATGTTTGTGTTGTTTCTGCTTATTGGCGTGAAATTATCTGTTTCTTGGAATAATAATAAACAAATAAGACCCCGGTTATTGTTGTTTGTTTTTTTAGGCTAACCGAACGACTATACGCTATTCTTGTCAGGTCATCCGTCCTGCACCACTGGCAAAGGAAAATAAGGCTGGACAATCCATCACTGTCGACTAGATAAAGGAGACTATTTTTTATATTTACTAGAAACGTTATAATTAATGGAAACGTATATACAGTATTTAAGAGGGGTAAGGTGGCCGAAAGGTTAGCGCGTATGCGATGCACAATAAGGTATGTTATTGTTTCAAATGGCGTGGTTCGATTGCACGGTTGAACGTGACAGGGAGTAGGGTCGCATGTCCAACCTCGTCGGTATTCTCCGGGTCCTCTGGTTTTCTCCTCGTGCTAAAGACCCCCACGCACACGCGAATCATTGAAATAACATTGAACCATATATGTTACTCCCGAAATGACCTAGCTAAAAAAACACAACACAATTTATATGGAAATAACAATCACTGGTTTATATATATATATAGCACGACGTTTCGACAAGTATTCTCTTATCGTTATCAAGCATAAGAGAATACTTGTGGAAACGTCGTGCTATATGAATATAAACCAGTGATTGTTATTTCCATATAAATTGTGTTGTGTTTTTTTAATGTGTTCAATCGCTAAATGCCACTCAAGGATTATGACCTAGCTAGTTTGTGTCGAGTGGAAGTTACCCCCGCCCATCTCTCTCTCACTCCCTCTCTCCCACTTAATCACTGAACCATATGTTAGTCCCGAAATGACCTAGTTTGTGTCGAATGGTAGTTACCCTCGCCCTCTCTCTCTCTATCTCTCTCGCTCCCTCTCTCCCACCCAATCACTCCTATCCCCCCTCTGTCTCTCTCTCTCGGACAGACAGCTAGATTATATGTCAGAATGAAGTAAGGTGGGGAATTATTTACCTGCACGTATTTTTTTTATTTATTTATGAATTACTTTTTACCTGCGGCATACTTTTACAATATTTATCATTCCTATATATAAAAATAGTTGATGATTTATATCGATTGTGATCTAGTGTCCATTCATATCATAAAGAAACATGTTTCTAGTCTCGATATAAATAATTACCAATCCATTCAGATATAAAACAACTATTCTTCTTGTTTTTGTCATATGTCGGAGTGGTAGAAAGATTATTTGAATGTGAGTGTCTAGTGTAGTGTAGCCAGTGGCGTCGATTGAGGCGAAAACTTTTCAATTGTTATGGGTTACTCGGGTTGGATGAGCCATGAATGAAACCGAATCAATTAAAGGGGCATTAGGTAAGATTAGATAAAGAGTTGCCTCTTCTCGCTATAATAGTTAACAAATAGATAACGTAAATAGAAAATGTTGAAAATTGCAGTCAAATTGATCGACTCTGAACCCGGGATATTAGCTATAAATTTTAAACCTAGCCTCGATCATCATTACTAAAGTCAGTTAGATAAAAACATAGTCCCGATTATCCATTTTTGGATTTAATGAGCGTTGAGCTGTAGACCGGATTCAAAACCAGTGAAAATCGAACACAAAGGATGACATCAAGAGTTGATTAAGGTCTTTTATGTTAATTAATATCTAATCAAATGTTATATTAACATATAACATTTCGGGATTAAAGAAAGACCTGCAATAGGCCGATTTAGCTCTTACATAATGTATGGTTAATGTGTAATTTATAATTTAGATAACATTTCAGATCTAATGAAAGACCTGCAATAGACAGATTTAGCTCTTGAATATTGTATGTTTAACTTTCTATTTGGTCCCCTGGTTGGTTTATCATGTTTTTTTTCGATAATTAATTTTCCAAGGGAACTTTTTAATTTTAAAATTAGAATCAGAACATAAATTCCTCGATCTCGAACAAGAATTGTCACGACCTTATCAACACTAAACCGTACTCAGATTGATAAGTTGAATGACACAACAAGTCAAAAATATCACCGATAAATAATCCCCTGTTTTAGATTCAATCGGATTAAAACGAGATCTATCAACAGATTTGGCGGGTTGGATGGCTGAGTGGTTAGCGCGTGTGTGCTGTATCATAATGTCTATTATTGAGTCAACAGGCATGGTTTCGATTCCTCTCTTGTACCTGACAAGGCGTAGGGTCGCCTATCCAGCGTCGTGGGTTTCCCCCGGGTCCTCTGGTTTTGTACTACTGTGTCGAGTGGACGTTGTCCCCTCGCTCTCTCTATCTATCTATTTCACTCTATCTCTCTTCTCTCTCCCCCTCTCTCTCCTCTTTCTCTCTCCTCTATCCCTCTCCTCTATCTCTCCCCCTCTCTCTCTCCCCCTCTCTCTCTCGTCTCTCCTCTCTCGCCTGTTTATCTATCGTCTAAAAAAGATGCCGAGTGTTGTGCAATTTTCTTGTCATCATATCTACTGATTCAAATTACGGATTAAACTAAATACCAAGGCGTGAGATGCAATACAATACAATATACACATGAACGGAGTTAATTGAATCATTTTGGAAATAAGGCCAAATTGTAATTCAGAAGGGGATATAAAACTGTTTTAAAGGGATTCATTCTTACTTTACAAAAGGTCGACCGGTTGTTGATCAAATTCACATTTATATTAAATACATTTTCACATTCTCCTGTGTTTTCATTAGTTCGGTACACCGATATTAGAGTTAACATTTGAAATAGTATCATTGATATAAGTAAGGGGAAAAGGTGTACCAAAGACTGATCCTTGAGGAACACCTGCAGTTGTATTATTTAAAGTAGAGCTTTCGCCGTTAATAGCGACTGGTTGTTTTTGATTTGAGATACTCGTATAAATCTGGTTCCTAATGTTCCAGAATTGTTCAGGTCGAAGCACACTGCATAACGTACAAGTACAGGAATGGCTGTCGTCGGTGCAGAAAAGTAGGACGTTAAACGCTCATTTCATTTCATGTGTAATATTGATTAATGATATATGCGCATGTCTACACGTGACTAATAGAGATACGTAGTAATAGAATTTCATAGAATAAAACCCCGTAGGCCTATAAAGCTTCCATTTGGGCCTACAGTTTCTCATGAATGTAGCAATAAAGATTATAAACCCCATTGGAAACATTCGCTAGCAGGTCTGGGTCATGGTGGAATGATCTTCCAATGAACATCGTGAAAAATGGAACATTTACTGGCTGAAAACGTATCTGTTTTACTCAATATTTGTTTATCTAGACTAGAAACGTTTTTTGAACATAATGGAGCGGCAAAACAAGGGGACGTTGAATTTCATTTCGTTGCATAATGTAGCGTTATAGAATACAAATGTAATCAAGTTACTATTATAATAAGGTATTTCAATAATCATTATGTAAACAAAATAAAAACCTGATTCATAATCACATGATATTATTTAAATTACTTACCTAGTGTTCTATAACATTCTATTAGTCACATGCATACATAGATCATGAAGTAATATTTCATGTTAAAATTGAATGGGGTTTAACGTCCTACTTGTTTGCACGAAACAATGTTTAATAATCAATTTAAGTGCATTTCAACGTGGACTTAGTCCTGCAAAATTTGACAATTTCCGAAAAATACAAACTGGCGTACGTGACAAGGAGTAAGGTCGCCTATCCCACTGATAAAGAACCCTACGAGCAAGCGAATTACTGAAATATAATTGAATCGTGTGTTAGTCCCAAATTGGTGTAGTTTGTGTCGAGTGGACGTTACCCCCCCCTCTCTCTCTCTTTCTCTCTCTCTCTCTCTCTGTCACTCCCTCTCGCTATTTGTCGTAACTATAAGATATTGTGATAAAAGAAAATTCCTATCATTGTATCGAGTTGACGTTACCACCCCCTTCTCTCTCTCTCTCCCTCCCCCCTCTCTCGCTCTCTTTTTCTCTCTCTCACCATATGGCATATGATGTAGCCTATTCACATACACTTTCTATTATATAAATGGAATTGTTATTTGTCACAGCTAAGATATTGTAATAAAAGAACATTCCTCCCCCTCTCTCTCTCTATCTCTCTCTCACGATATGATGTAGCCTATTCACATACACTTTCTATTATATAAAAGGACTTGCTATTTGTCATAACTAATAAAAGAACATTCCTATCATTGTTCCGTACACAAACGATAGTCTTGTATACAAATAGATCTAGTTGTAACCTATTGACCCCATTTGACTATTTCAACATTAACTTAGTATCACTAGACTGATACAATATACATGTACAAGCTACCGTGTGTCAGATATAACTCACGGTATTAGATCAGCCCTGAGGGTTATTTATTCAGTAGGAAAGAAATTGAGGAGATTCAAATCGCGTCAACACAAGATTTCAGTCATTTTGAGATTACGATTATTGCCCTTTACTATTTGGGCACGTCTCCCGTCAAAAGGAAACATAGGTTGCCAGGCAACAAAACATACGCCCACAGCAGCTAAATCGTCCGGGCAGTCAACAAGAGTTGTCGCATATTTTACTTTTTTCGGTAATGAAACATTTATAATACACTAAAATCTGATTAAAAGTAACTACTCATTATGTAATTATCAGAAAATCATTGGAATTTGTTTGGCTTTGATAAAGTTCTCCTCCATGCTGTTCAAGTTATCTAAATTCATTGAAACTCAATATACTTGTTCGTCTCATGACCTTCAACAATTTATATAAATTTAAAGTCAATCGGATATTAACTTTAGCCTCTAGAGCATCCACAAAAGTGATCAAGGGCCATAACTCAGTCAGTAATTATCTAAAATTGCTGAAAATCATAAGGCTTCTTCGTCTCATGACCTTAAACACTGTGTATAAATTTAAAGTCAATCGGTTATTAACTTTAGATTCTAGAGCGTCCACAAGATTTTTATAAGCGATAAAGGGCCATAACTCTGACAGTAATTATCAGAAATTGCTGAAAATCAATAGGCTTCTTCATTTAATGACCTTAAACACTGTGTATAATTCTTTGAAGTGATCAAGGGCCATAACTCTGACAGCAATTATTAGAAATCGCTTAAAATCAATAGGCTTCTTCATCTCATGACCATAAACACTGTGTATAAATTTAAAGTCAATCGGTTATTAACTTTAGCCTCTGGAGCGTCAACAAGATTTTTTAAAGAGATCAAGGGCCATAACTCTGATTGTAATTATCAGAAATAGCTGAAAATCAATAGGCTTTTTCGTCTCATGACCTTAAACACTGTGTATAAATTTAAAGTCAATCGGTTAATAACTTTGGCCTCTAGAGCGTCCACAAGAGTTTTTTAAGTGATTATCGGAAATTGCTGAAAATCAATAGGCTTTTTCATTTTATGACCTTAAACACTGTGTATAAATTTAAAGTCAATCAGTTATTAAGTTTAGCCTCTAGAGCGTCCACAAGATTTTTTGAAGTGATCAAGGGCCATAACTCTGACAGTTATTATCGGAATTCGATGAAAATCGAGAGTCTCCTTCGCCTCATGACCTTAAACACTGTGTATAAATTTAAAGTCAATCGAATATTAACTTTGGCCTCTAGAGCGTCCTCAAGATTATTTTAAGTGATCAAGGGCCATAACTCTGACAGTTATTATCGGAAATCGCTGAAAATCAATAGGCTTCTTCGTCTCATGACCTTAAACACTGTGTATAAATTTAAAGTCAATCGAATATTAACTTTGGCCTCTAGAGCGTCCACAAGCAATTGTGGACGCCGGACCGACGGACGGACGGACGGACCGACGGACGGACCGACGGACGGACCGACGGACGGACGGACGGACGGACGGGGGCGACGGCAATATACGACCACATTTCAATGTGGGCGTATAAAAACCTAGTAACTCACTTTTTTTCTTTTTTTGAGAAAACAAAATGAAAACTACATAAATGAATATCAAACCCCAGCTTATCCATTGATTTCACTATTGAGCTATTAGATTTTGCTGTGGTATACTAGGCAAATAAATTTTTTTTGTAAGGTTGTGTCATGCGTGTAACTGCTTATAAAATTAAAAGATTGGAATATCTAGTACACCAACATGAGTACATATCCTAGTAACTACAAATTTGATACTAAATATAAAGTGAGTTACTAGGTTTTGCCTTTTGACGGGATACGTGCAGAATGGAACGGAGTTGAACTTCACGTTTGTTTGTTTTTTGAACTATTTTAGGAACCGCTGTGGCTCAGTGTGTGTGTCACTGGGTTGCTTACATGGAGACCCTAGGACCTAGGTTCTCCATGATCCTGGTCCTCCCTGGCACAGTTCCTCTTGCCAAGAACCGCGGTCTTTTCCTTTGGTTGCAATTAGAAATATGAGTAAGCCCTAACATACTGTTTTTATTAACTCGTCCGGGGGGGGGGAGGTGATTTCCCGGTTGTACGTGGGTTTTCTCCGGGTCAACCGGTTTCCACCCACTGGTAAAGACCCCTTCACGTAAGCACATTATTGAAATAAAATTGAAACTTATGTTACTCGCAAAATGACCTAGTTTGTGTCGAGTAGACGTTAAACCCCATCTCTCTTTCTCTCCCTCTCTCATTAACTCACCATTTTTATACACTAAATTCTATTTAGCGTTGGCTCCTTTAAAATAAACTAGAATAATAGAATATATATTAGAACCACTGAGCTTATCTGTTTTATTTTGCTGATAAGTCTATTTTATATACGGATCTACTAACAATATCGATTAGTAATTCCAAGTTATTTATAGATAGATTCTGCTGATAGTTTCAAATTTATATTCATTAAATTAGATCTAAAATGTCATATGCGGCTCGTTTCACTATTTATGGCCATTTGCTGTCAATAAACTTTTTTTCTCGCTGGCAAACCGATGTATTATTTTTTTCTGGGCGATTCGGGACTAACATATGGTTCCTTTTTTTTATTTCAATGATTCGCTTGCGCGTTGTATACTTTCTATGGCCTACACTACATGACGATCTGGCCAGTTGTACTTGGAGGTCGCGTCAGGGGTCATACGAGCGGCTGTTGACCCTATAACGCCAAACATTGATCAATCCATCAACATTGACGTTTCTAGGAGTTTACCAACAGTTCCGCGAAGAGCACGGCAAGAACTCACCGTAGGAGACCATATAACAACTCTTCTAGATCCTAGTGTAGTAAAGACAAATCAAAAGAAATTTTGAACTTTAAAAAAAGAAACGAAATAGGATCTATGTTTTAACCAGACTGTATATACATGTACCACGACCTGGATTTGTTTACTTCGCAGCTTCTCCTCTACCCTCTGAGGACCATAATCCATATTTATGTAACCCCATGAACCTTTTGTTTTTATTTAGTATAACCCGAACCAAGAACAATCTGTTGTCTAATTCAGCCATTTTCCATCTTATTTAATCCCTCATCCATCTAGATAATAGGATATAAAGGCGATTACAAGCCATCAGTTTGATGAATATTCTAGTCTGGTCCCACTACGTGTTAAGATGGTAGGGTAATGGATGATGTGACACTACATTTAGGACTAAGAGGTTTTTTGAGCCAACTTTATAGTTTTGTTGTTTCTTTTGGGTTTGTTTTTTTAAAGAGAAACTCGCTAAGTGTAGGTCAGGTAAATTCCTTGAAATGGGGTTTAACGTCCTACTTTCTGCACCATCCGGGCTATTGACGACTGAGCTATGCGTAGAAGAAGAAGAGAGAAATTGGTCTAAACGTCCACCCGACAAAATCTAGGTCATATATATGGTTCAAGTTACCTTTTTTTAATGACTCGATTGTACATTTGGGTCTTCGTCAGTGGAAGGAAACCGGGGTATCAAGAGAAAGCCTACAAGGCTGGACAGGCTACCCTACTCCCTGGCACCTACAACCGGGGAATTGAAACCACGCCAGATGACTCAATTACCATTCGGACCCCATCCCATCCCTGCCTACCTCCTCGGTATATCGCTTTAACACTAACAATAAAACAAGACGTGAAATTAAAGAAAATAACATAAACAGTCTTTTTTATTGACAAAACATTACATAACTAGACACCATTAAAAATTCAATTTATTTAAAAAACAGTTTTAATTTCACCTACAAAAAACAAACTTGATAGGCCTAGTCGGCTCTGAATCTAAAGGCACTAAACATTTACTTTACAAAGTACTTGAAAGTGAACGAAGAAATTAAATATATTTAAATGCTTCTATACCCTTTTTTAATTCCTATGTTTAAATTTGTAAAGAAACGAACACATAAACATAAAACCGCACAAACGCCGAGTACGAAATTACGGTGCTTAAATAATTACTACGTAATTACTGACGCTTTGGGGTAAATGTGAATCGGTTGCCTGATTGGTTAAATATAAAAAAATACATTTGTTTAAGATTCAAATAACTGGTACGAGAATTAAACTTTAATATTTCTATAGTTTGAAATACAGAGATAACATGCACGTGACATATAGACTATATATATTTATATAGATAATCCTACGATTTGTATCTTGTCACTCAGCAAAACTCGGCAGACTCCAGTAGGCTACCCTACATCACCGGAATCTGTCGAAGTTTGCCGAGTGGTATCTTGTAAGGCACACGGGAAAATTTAACATGACGTAATCAAGTTCTCTGGAAAAAACCACCACATTCCATTCCAATATCACCCAAGGGTATTAAAATGGACAGATTTCTATGAAGGCTTCTCCGGAGAAACCTCTTCACACTTTCTAGAAATTTTACCAATTAGCTCAATAATTAGAACAAATTAATAGAATTTGTAAAATTTTAAGAAAAATGCAAAAACATTCAACACATTCACACACGGAAAACAAACAATCATAGCTAAAAACAAACTAACAACAAAAACAAACAACGAAATAGTTTTAGCATATATATGTACATGTATGATGCATTGAAATCAGATCCTATATGTAGACTCATTGGACAGGGTAATCGATATTGATGGAGGAGGGTTCGTGCGTAATTTGCATAGTTTCGTGCATAAAACACAGGAATTTAATCAAGCTCTCGGCTAAATATTTAATTAGGTTGCATTTGGTAGGCGATTATACATACTTGCATTCATATGTTGGCTCATGAACATCAAATAGAACCCACGGCACGCCAAGCTAAGAGAATAGTCGATCGTTTTAAAGCGTCAAAATGCATCACATGTATAACAAATAGTAGGCTACAAGTTGATTTGATATTTTTAAAACCTCATCATTTATCATTTAAGGATATGGAACTGGCCAACAAACGCTACCTGTCCTGTTCCCACGGGGACACGCTCTTCGAAAAGGGCCATGGCTCCGTCAATTCAAGCACAATCGTAATGAATCCTGGCACACTTGCAGATAGATTGCTGTTCTTCTATTTTCGGTATAACGTCACAAGTCCAAGATGGCGGAGAAAACGTAATGCCAGAATTCCGGTCATTATTGTTGTCTAGTAACGCATTTGTTGCTTTGTAAATTTACCCATATACATATAAACTATTAAAATTGTTAACAAGTTTTTTTTAAAAAAAAAACATGGTTGCTAATAGAAACAAACCACAGTACTGTATCTCTAGTTTACAAATACTCGTGAACTATTTTTTACAACCTTTACTTACGTCATCAACAAAAAGCTGACAAAAAAGGGTGAAAATAAACTAAAAAACAAAAATGGCGCTGAAAGACTCAATCACTAACCACGATGAACACCCAGTCACGCCTTATAAATAAAATATAAACAGTCAAAATACATTTAGGCCTATTTTAAGAAATAGTATAAAAATTAATTTGAAATAATTATTGAGAAATAATAACAATGTATTTTATTATGGCAAGAAATATTAAAATAAATCCATTGAATATTGTTGCCATTTAATTAACCATAAAGCGGATTAATATTGGATCATTTTATGTATGTACAAGCGAAAATAGCCTACATGGAGACGTTTCGGGTCCGGCGGAAGCAATTCTTGATTCGGGAGGGGGCGGGGGCTTCCATCCTAGATCCTTATAGGTTAGTGTCCAGGTGCGGCAACAACTTAGAGAAAGGAGCCACCCACTCCGCCGGGCCTGTATACTCAAAATGTCTCAACATTTAAAAAGCTTATCTAAGGGGTCAAAAAATATCTAAATTAGGTCAATTGAGTGCGTCAGTTGCTAAGATATCCTGATACACCATATCTTTGATCTATTTCCGGTTTGTTTTCTTGCATCCATTCTATATCCGGTTCCGTTTCCATGAGAATAATACAAACAAATTGTAGTCCGGTTTGTGCGTCAACCGGATTCAGAATTTCAGGCGAAAATGGTTTCGCGTCTGCAACGAATTTCAATAACCTATAATATAGTTCCGGATATTGATATCTGAGAAAAACTCCTCTTTGTTGTAGCTTTCGTTGGATGTTTAATACTCCTAATTCCCTAGACTTTCTTTGATCATTATTTCCTTGAGAATGTCCGCCATGCATCACCGTTAAAACTAGCACTGACAAATCGTCTGTATCATCCATATTTGGTAACATATGGGCGGGGCACAGCCGTAACATTGCACATTTTTCAACAAAGGAACCATTTTGACGAGGAATGGCCGTTTTCTCTGACTGCACATGCGTGCCTACACCTATGCCTACATACACTACATACTTTGAGTCTGGGTTATAACGACTACACAGTTCAGTTAATCCGAATTTTATATCACCGAATATGGTAGACCGGTTGAGTTCCGCTAACGTCATATAAATAGGTGACATTGTACTACGACGTAATCCGTCTTGGATAAGTTTTTGACCACTTTTAAAATTGACAAAACTTAGCACAACACAACCACGCCCCCTATAGAGATAACCCCGTCTAGCAAATCGAGAAACATAATATTGTATATGAGAGTCCTTATTTACAGTTTTTACAATATTCCTACACAGTGTATTTACACGGCTAATATGGCAGTCGTTTTTATGGGCGGACCAGTCCTTTTTACGACAATTTTTACAACAGTAGTAGGTGTAGCAATTATGACAGGTTAAATAGTTCCTCTTAGCAACCGACATGACGCAACTACTCTCACAGTCCGGATTTTCACAATGGACGATAACGTCGTCCAGTTCCTCACTTTCCAGGTCCCGAAAACTGACCTCATTAGAGTCCAAATAATCGGCGGACCAGGTTGTTGAACACACGTCACGCGCTCGAGGCTCCAGGGCCTCTTCACTCAAAAATCGTCGATAATGCGCATGATCCGGAGTCTTCCGATCACCCCTGCCTGTCGTGTGACGTCGTCTAATAGCCTTGGATTTTTGTTGTCCATCTAAAGCAAGCAAGCAATTTAACACATCTTCCACTGACGTAGCCTGCTTTTCTGACTCGGTTTCACCTTTCATGTTGCCATTAATGACGTCATTCAGAACCAGTTGATACGGATTGGTATTACGCTCGACAAAACCATCTTGAGCATGCGTAGAGGAATGCATGTTAGGAGAGAAGAGTGTGTTTGGTGGCTCATCAGTCGTATCAAACGATCCACCATTATTATACAGTCGTTTCTGAAAAAGTAATAATAATAATAATGTTATAATTTCAGTTCCAAAACACAATAATAACAAAAACAACAATAATAACAAAATCAACAATAGTAACAAAAACAACAATAATAATATCTTTTTTTAAAAGCAATATTTTATTCAGATTTGTATCTGAATAGAGATTGGAGAACAGGCATAGCCTATATTAAACCCCTCTCCCTACCTGCAAGCTAGCTACGTACGTAATAGATATACATGTATGGGAGTGTACATGTACGTCAGATACATGTATGCGACAAATGACTTTTTACTTTTACACACATTCACTAACTGGGAATATGTAGATTTATTAAATTGTTAAATGCATACATGTATGTATGTGACTGTAGATTTAAAGAAAAAAACAATAGTTACTATTTTATGTGACTATTCAGATTAATAAAGGGAAAGAAATGGGGTTTAACGTCAACTCGACACAAACTAGGTCATTTTGGGACTAACGTATGGTTTTCAATTTTTATTTCAATAATTCGCTCGCGCAGGGGTCTTTAGCAGTGGGAGGAAACCGGAGTGCCCGGAGGAAACCCACATACGCTCACAATAGGAATCGAAACCAAAGCCGCTAGCCTGAGGTGACCGGCCAGCTAGAGGTCAAAGCGCGGCACTCTAGACCACCAGCCCCCCCCCCCCGATTAATAAAAAAGACACACTGTGGCAATCATTAAAACAATCTGATTAAAATACAGATCTATATTTCGTTTTTGTATTTATCACTTTCGATGGCCTACACTATATGAAGATCTGACAAGTCAGGGATCGTATGAGCGGCTTATGACCTATGACGTCAGACATTGATTAATCAATCAGTGTTGAAGTTTCTAGGGATTTGGCCAAAGTTTCGTGCAGAGCACACCATGAACTTGCCGTTACAGACCGTTTCATTAGCTTATTTCTCAAATCAACTAAAGCGCCTGTTATATACATGTAACAACTCTTTCAGATCCTAGTGTACATGTAGTATTGACAAATAAAAACGAAATTTGAACTATAAAAAACTGAAACGAAATAGGATCTGTGATTTAATTAGAGTGCATATACATTATACATGTACGTCGTACTGCGTACAGAATAATATTCAATAGCATAGGCTCGGTAATATTCGATTTCGTGTGAATAGGTTAGCCATACAAAGAATCATTATACTGACTATAACCAACCCTTAGTTTGTTTACAATATTTTATTGTATAGGCTTACTTTGAACACAATAATTCACACGGCTATCGATATAGAATAGGTCGACATAATAAATAACCAAAGCGACAGTTTCCCCTTTTAAAAAACATCCATGAATACGTAATGGACATTTAAATCCAATATGGCGTCGTTTGTGAAAGATGATACGAGCTTTATTTCACTTCAGTTGTCTACAGTCATGTAATTTAACTTTAAAGGGGCAGTAACACTCTCACCAGGATGATACACGTAATTACTTTTTAGTTATATTAATATCATATTCAAAATATCCTTCGCAAGAGAGAGAGACAGAGAGGGGGGAGAGGGGGAGAGAGTTTAACAACCACTCGACACAAACTAGGCCATTTCAATAATTTACTTGCGCGTAGGGGTCTTGAGCAGTGGGAGGAAACCGGAGGAACCGGAGAAAACCCACGACGTTAAACAGGCGACCCTAATCCTTGTCACGTACAACCGGGGAATCGAAACCACGCATCTTGACTCAATGACAGACTTTGTGAAACAGCACATCTCAGTCTTACCTTCAAATGTATGTTTGAAAGTTTGAATCCGTCAAATGTAGACAATCCCTAATCGTATCTGCACGTACATGTATTAGATCGTACGACAGTGGGGACATGGCATAATCGAAAACAATAAATGAACGTAATGTACATGTAATAATACAAAGAAGTCTAGTTTCCAGTGTACATGTACATATGCTATTAATTTCAAACTAATCTATTACGTAAAATCCTTCCGCGAGATTAGGGTAACAGACGAACAATGACGTGTTAGCTCTTTGACGTCAATGTAATCAACTGAATACATGTATGTACTTGTCATGCGTATACAGGTACAACGAATTAAACCGCTTAGGATAATGAATGAGAGGGGAACAATGGCAAAGATACATGTAATAACTCAGGGATTTATTGAGAATTGCGTCATAATTAAAACCCATCCGATCGAGAGATTTCTCGGATTACAAGTCACATTCATGTTGCCAGTGCTGGATTAACTTACGCAAGAATAAGCAGGTGCTGTTTTGTTTATGCCAAATTAAAAAATATATATATTTAATTTAAACAATTCGCTTTTCATTGCTTTTGTCTTTTCATACTGTTGCCTGTTTTTTTCGCCATTAGGAATGACGTACAGTATAAAATCCCAGATAAAATCGAATCACGTCCTTGGCGTTTGTTTGCGGTTTATTATTTTTTATTTTGTGTTTTTTTTAATGGTTAGTATCCTACATATATGATAGCTTAGGGCCACTATATGCGTTAATCTTAACCTGCATGTAGCAAACTGCCGACTCTAATCAGTTCACTCAGGTGTGTTGGTCGACATATTGGATTGACGACAATATACATTCTGGAAATACCAAATTCTTGAATAGCATGTCTCTGTCCATACTAAACTTTCACTGTTAGCTCCACATGAGAGCAGGCACAAATTAAATAGCTAGTTGACCGACATTTTAATTCCCAAATTGACGATTTTAGTCGAAAATACTTTGGAAATTTTGAGAAGTAATTATCCTGCTTCCATTTAATAAAGTTTATGGCAGATTGATTTTTAGGATTATGGCGGCCATTCAATGAGGAGATACATTGTAGTTCTCTGTCAGGAAACTGATCATAACTTACAACGAATCGTTGAAATAAATTGAACAACATGTTAGTCCCGGATAGACCTAGTTTGTGTCGAGTTGACTTTAGTAAGGGTAACCGGAAGTCGGTTTGTTTACTTATTAAAATTCTATTTTTAGCTGAATGTGTTGACACATGTACACGTAGTGTTTTTTATCATCCAATAATACATTCTACAGTAGATAAACTTCATAATTCACATGAATTTGATTGGTCAATTAAAAAGGAACTACTTTTTTCATTTTCAAAGAACAGTTAATTTTATTTGTTAAATTAAAAGTAACTTCTCTTTTTATAAAAAATAAACTAAATTTAATTAATTGGCCTTGGTGGAAACACTGGGTCAATATAAAGGACTTTGCAATGGTTAAATTGCTGTCAAAAAATGATGTATTACTACACCATAATGTAATCAGGTTCAGTAATCGTGAAAGCTATAGCAAATAATATTTGTGTATGTGTAAGAAAGGATTGGGTGATAAATCTAGAACTCGTCTTTTTGATATAAAAATATATCAACACCCCCCAATAAAGTGCCTCGTTTTTTTTAATTTATCGCCGAGTGTTGATACTTTTTTGATATAAAAAAAAAACAAGTAGGAGATTCTTTATATAACACGTGCATTAGATTTGTCAATAGATGTAAAAGGGGGTTGGGATGGCCTAGTGGTCTAGAGTGCCGCGCTTCGACCTCTAGCTGGCCGGTCACCTCTGGCTTGCAGCTGTGGTTTCGAGCCCTGGTGCGAGCGTATGTGGCATGGAGATAGGGGCACCCTCTCAACCACGTGGGTTTCCTCCGGGCACTCCGGTTTCCTCCCACTGCTAAAGGCCCCTACGCGCAAGCGAATTATTGAAATAAAATTAAACCATGTGTTAGTCCCAAAATGACCTAATTGTGTTGAGTGGACGTTAAACCCCATTTTTCTCTCTCTCTCTCTACAGATGTAAAATTCTGACAGCTTTTCACAAAACAAATCACCAATACATTACATCAAATAAAATCAACAATTTTATTTCCTAACCCCGATCTAATCATTTGATGAGAATAGAAGAATTAATAGTTTAAACATAGACTGTGAAAGTAGAAAAACCCACCAATGACAATTAATAAAAATATATAGGCCTACTATTTATTTGAACTAACCATACATACACAAGCTCAGTGAGTCAATGTTCGCCCTTTCTGATCGATATAAAACTAATAGACAGGGAACTATCTACCGCGAGAATAGACCTCTACCCTGAATAGCCACCATATGAAAAATGTAGTATACTATTTTGTATTGTTGTTCTACTCCGTTTCACATCTAGCATACATACACAGACTAACTAAATAAGCCCTTTCTATTTTATTACATGGCAGTAGAATATATACATGTAATTAAACCAATTCTCGAAGTATACCGTGCGGTTTCGACTAAAATCGTGGGTTTAGAAATTGAAATGTCGGTCAACTGGCTTAGTGTCTGTTCTCAAGCGGGGCTATCTGTGGTTGCAGACAAACAGTGTAAGTTTGTTATGTACAGTGTAAATACTTCCAAATCTCGAACTCCGCCCACCCTCTTTTACGTCCACTATATTGAATCACCTTTTACTAGAAATTACAGTTCACAATTCTACGGAATACAATTCCTGCTTATAATTGCTTGGTAATGCATAGGGAAGCTTAGTGGAAACGTCGCTCAGTAATAAGCAGTAATTGTATTCCATAGAATTGTGACCTATTTATTCCATTCAATCTTACATGTACTAGAATCCACCTTTTCATTGACTAGATTTCGTTTAGCCTCGCCATCAAATCTTATAAACAATGTGCTTGTTCAACAAGTGGGTAAACACATAGTCAGCATATCGCAGGGACCAGTAAACACGTTTCTACATCTCTGAGAAACAATCGGTATATTGTACATGTTTGAAATGAAATATAATGGGGTTTAACGTGCTACTGTTATGCACCTACCCCGGGCTAATGGGAGACGGTGCACATGTATGTGTCAGGGGCTAGACTAACGACAGACAAACCAACAAGGATGAACATTTAAAATTATTGCCTTTACGATTATAGTCGAAAAGCTGGACACTGTTTCTCGAAATCTTAACCAAAGATAAAATCAAAATTTTAGTAGAAACTTAAATTTTGATTGATTAAGCACTAACATCAATCTAATATTATCCAATTAAGTTACTTAAATTTCATAAAACAGGCCACAGGACAGTTTTTAACATTCTTCGAATCATGCATTTGTGTACAAAAGCAAAGTAAAAAAGTATAGATAAGTCATTTCTTGGAAAACGAAAGAACTACGTTGTATATTATTATTATACGATGCATTAGTTAACACTAGCCCAATCTGGTTAAAATACAGATCTATATTTATTTCGTTTCGGTTTTTTATACTTTCAATCGATGGCTTACACGTGTAACATGGAGATCTGGCCAGTTGTACTGGAAGGTCGTGTCAGGGGTCGTACCAGAGGCTTTTGACCATATGACGTCATACATTGATTAATCAATCAGCGTTGACGTTTCTTGTGATTTACCCACAGTTCTGTGTATCGCACGGTGCATCACACACTAAGAAGTCGCCGTAACAGATGGTTTCATTGGCTAATCCATCACGCCACCCAGAAAGCAGGTTATGTAATAACTCTTCCAGATCCCAGTGTAGTACAGACAAACAAAACGAAATTTTGAACTATAAAAAACGAAACGAAATAGGTTCTGTGTTTAAATCAGATTGACCCAGGTGTTTAATCCGACAAATTCATAAATATTAAAAGGCACAAGTACCATAATAGGTTAACATTTGTACTAAGTTTCGGAGATATCTTGAATGTTTTATATATTCTCCGGAAACGAAACTAGAAGTAAGAATGGGCGAAGCCCAAATTTATTTCTCCGATAAATTTCTAAATATATTAAAATACACCAGTACGTGTACAGTAATCAGTTGACATGTGTACCATGTTTTGAAGATATCTTGAACGCTTTATGAGATATGCCACGGAAACGAAATTGGGACAGAAAAAAGGCCAGAGCCAGAGCCCACATTTTTTCCTCCCTAACAAGATAACTATTTTGTAACGTAGACGTTTAAATTGTTTTCAATGGGATTGCTAAAGGGTTTCCTATTTCGCTTATGAAAAACGAATTTATCAATGGCTACTAAAGCTCTTCTTGTGAAATCCTATCTCGTAAATTGCTGTAGAAGTTGACAGTGTAATACGAGCTTATCTATTTGTTGTTTATAATTCACCATTTCAATCTAATTTCAATCTTTATCGCTTCACAGATTTTATTGTCACATATTCTAATTTACCTTTTACTGCGTTAAACAGAAATATAAATGAATTGAATGAAATGAAATGGGGGTTTACGTACTACTCCTCTGTTTTGAAATTGGACTATTTTTTTTAATAAACAACTATATTTTATTCAATAAGAATAGGATTAGGGAAAAGGCCTGAAGATGGGTAAACTATTAATTCGTCTATTCTCATAAAATGAGTACATCTCTTTGACGGGGGTTAGAAAATAAAATTGTCGATTTTATTGGATGTTATATATATGGATGATTTGTTTTGTGGGATGACAAGCTGTCAGAAATTTACATTTGTAGATGAATCCAACGTTTGTGTGTACCAGTGTCACGTGTGAACACAATCAGCTAAAAATAGAATTAACGTAAGTAAACAAACCGACTTCCGGTTAATATTATTAAACAAAACAAATACCACACACAAGAGAGGTTGGGGAGGGGACGTCCACTCGACACATACTAGATCATTTTGGGACTAACACATGGTTCAATTTTATTTCAATAATTCGCTTACGCGTAGGGTTCTTTAGCAGTGGGAGGAAACCGGAGGACCAGGAGTAAACCCACGAGGTTGGACTCCTTGTCACGTACCCTCGACTCAATGACAGACCTCATGATACAACACGCACGCGCTAACAAGTCGCCCGCACCATCGAAACCGCTCCGAAAGGCACGACACGTATGTACATGTACATGTACATGTAAATATTTGCATACGTGGGGTGCTTTGGAGACATGTAAAATGTCCAAAGATGTTGACGACTGAGAAAAGTTTGGGACCAGTGGTTTGCCCGATCTGTATGAGTATCAAGGATGAGTGTGTCATCCATATTTATATTTGATTTGTATATCTAAATATTACACTTATTGATCTCGGGGTGATAAATTTTATATAAGTAAGTAATATTGTGGTAACATATGTCCAATAAAATATTATATACATATATACATACACTATGACTCATGTCAGTATACAATATATCTCTAGGAAAAAACAAACCCAGCAGCATTTAAAACACGTTTGGAAAATTAAAGTCTAAAAGTCTCTAAGTGTCATTTTCGGAAAGAGAGAGAGAGAGGGGGAGAGAGAGAGAGACAGAGAGGGAGAGAGATACAGAGACAGAGAGAGTACGCATTTCAACTAGGATTAGGGAAGGGGATGGTTAATCGCTACATTACAATCTATTAAGAACAACCCAACAGTTGTAACATATTTCGGTTGTTTATTTCGGGAGAGAAAGAGAGAAATGGGGTTTAACATCCACTCGACTTATTGAGGTCATTTCGGGATTAACACATGATTCAAATTTATTCAGTAATTCGTTAGCATGTAGGGGTCTTTAGCAATGGGATAAACTCGGTGGACCCGGAGGAAACCTACGAAGTTTGATAGGTGACCCTACTCCTTGTCACGTCCACCAGTTTGTTTTTTTCAGACAATTTCAAATTTTGCAGGACTTTATCCACGCTGAAGTGCACTTAAATAGATTATTAAACATAGTTTGGTTCAGAAAGGTAGGACGTTAAACGTCATTTAATCCTATATGTAATATTACTTCATGATCTATGTATACACGTGACTAATAGAATGTTTATAGAATACAAGATAAATATATAATACCATGTCATTATGAATCATGTTTTTATTTTGTTTACATAATGATTTTTGAAATATATTATTACATTCATATACTATTTTGCCTATAACGTTTTTTAGGACTTCGAATTCCGTCTTACGGTTTGGATTGATCGTACTTGGTTGTTTTTTTTATTAACATGAATAATGTACATCTATAGAAAATAGATCGCTTAACTTTTCATTATCTTCTTTAATGCTACATTTTGTTTAAAATTCATTTCTAGTCTAGATATTGGGTAAAAAAGATACGTTTTCAACCAGTGACTGTTATTATTATTATTACAATTTCATTTTTATATCGCTACATTATAACAATTGTTATTTCTTAGCGCTGTACACTGTACAGTCATATTTACGAAATGGTACATCCATGTTCCATTTTCCCCGACGTTCCTTGGAAGATTTTTCCACCATGAACCGCTAGTGAATATGTCCCAAGGGGTTTATAATCTTTATTACTAAATCCATGAAAAACTTTAGGCCTACTGGGTTTTATTTATTACTACGTATCTCTATTAGTCACGTGTAGACATATATCATTAATCAATATTACATACTTTTCTGCACCGACGACAGCCATTCCTGCACAGTGTACATCTACGTCACGCAGTGTGCTATAGGGGAAATTAGGTTCACCCACGTTTCCAGGCCATAATAAACTCTCGGTGTCAACGCTAGCCTGTGATACTTGTTGGATTAGGATCCAATTATGATCCGATTTGCTCCATCACTGTCCTTCTCGATTTAACCATTATTTTTTTTTCGTACCGACTTTAGTAATGATAATCGAGGCTATACCGAACTTTAAATCGCTTATTTCTCATAGAGGATCAATTTGACTGACATTTTCAGCAAATCGCCTTTAAATTATCTATTTTTAACTATTATAGTGAGAACTGCCAACTCGTTATCTAATCTCCCATAATGTATCTTTAACATTAACTATATAGTTTGCAAATATATTACATAACAATATTATCTACATCTTAAATAATTACGGCGCAGTTACACAGTTCATAAAGCCAACACGCTTCGGCTGCACTCGGTTTTATGTACTTCCCAGTACATGTTCATCCTTGAAAGTTCATCGGGATTTTCCGACGTGGTTTCTGTCTAGTCATTCGGATGAGAGGAAAAACAGAGGTCCCGTGTATACATTGGCGTGCACGTAAATGATCCCGTGGCCGTTTGAATTCGATATAAGAGTAGGCCATAGTGCCGCTGCCTGGGCTAAATTTCCTTGAAAGTTCATCGGGATTTTCCGACGTGGTTTCTGTCTAGTCATTCGGATGAGAGGAAAAACCGAGGTCCCGTGTATACATTGGCGTGCACGTAAACGATCCCGTGACCGTTTGAATTCGATATACATGTAAGAGTAGGCCGTAGTGGCGCTGCCTGGGCTAAATTTCCCTCATAGCACACTGTATAGCCCATGCTCGTCTTCATTCGTCCAGTCGGAGCAGAACAGTAGGACGTTAGACCCCATTTCATTTCCTCACACCCCTGCCCCTGTGATTCCGTGACCCGTACTTTCCTTCCTCATCTCACAACTAAGTCATAAATATCCTTCCTCACACCAAAGTAGAAAATATCCATCCTCATGTATAGATAAAATAATTGTTTTTTTTTAATAAAGTGATGACAAATCCTAGTGAGGAGAATATACTCCTTTGTGATAGTTATCATGTACAACGAGTAGGTTGTACATGTACGGGGAGGTTGTACATGTGCGTGTAGGTTGTACGTGTTCGGGTATCTTAGCATTCGATGGGCAGACGTCTCGAAATTTTTACATAAATTTAGCTTTTAACTTTGTCATGTTATCTTTGTCAAATTGACGGACAGGCCAGGCCGACAGCGTGACGGTATAATACGCTGACAGTGAAATGTAGAAATGTAAAAAATAATCACCAAGATGACAGTTCATCTTTAGTATTAGTCATAACAGACGTTCTGGTGGAATTAGCAACGCCATGCAAAAAACAATTATAATTTGTTTAAATGGAATTTGGTAATTGAACTGAAGTATACAGGTCACAATTCTATGGAAAACAATTACTGCTTATAACTGAGCGACGTTTCGACTAGACTTCTCTAGTCATTATCAAGTCTAGTCGAAACGTCGCTCAGTTATAAGCAGTAATAATGTATTCCATATGTTTAATACAGCTGAACTTAAAATCTATCCGGCTCGCTGTTCACTTTCGAACCAATAGATAATCGTGTACGTGGCACTAGAATTGGCGCAACCTGTTTCAGATTATCTTCCATTCTTTGGATATCGTCCGGGTCGCAATCTTGCTTGTAGTTTTTTGATGATAATCTAGATCAGTGATTCTAAACCAGAGTACCGCGGCACACATGTATGCCGCGAGATCTTCCTAAGTATGTCGCGAGGATTTCCTAAGTATGTCGCGAGGATTTCCTAAGTATGTCGCGATATCTTCCTAAGTATGTCGCGAGGATTTCCTAAGTATGTCGCGAGATCTTCCTAAGTATGTCGCGAGATCTTCCTAAGTGTGTCGCGAGATCTTTCTAAGTATGTCGCGAGATCTTCCTAATTGTGTCGCGAGATCTTCCTAGGTGCGTCGCGAGATCTTTCTAAGTATGTCGCGAGGATTTCCTAAGTATGTCGCGATATCTTCCTAAGTATGTCGCGAGGATTTCCTAAGTATGTCGCGAGATCTTCCTAAGTATGTCGCGAGATCTTCCTAAGTGTGTCGCGAGATCTTTCTAAGTATGTCGCGAGATCTTCCTAATTGTGTCGCGAGATCTTCCTAGGTGCGTCGCGAGATCTTTCTAAGTATGTCGCGAGGATTTCCTAAGTATGTCGCGAGATCTTCCTAAGTATGTCGCGAGGATTTCCTAAGTGTGTCGCGAGATCTTTCTAAGTATGTCGCGAGATCTTCCTAAGTGTGTCGCGAGATCTTCCTAAGTATGTCGCGAGATCTTTCTTAGTATGTCGCGAGATATTCCTAATTGTGGCGCGAGATCATCCTAAGTGTGTCGCGAGATCTTCCTAAGTGTGTCGCGAGATCTTCCTAAATATGCCGCGATCTTCGTAAGTATGTCGCGAAATTAATCAAATGCGAAATTCCACTTGATCCCAATTGAGTATTTACTGGTGTCTATTGGTAAATTCATAGCTGTGTTTATCGTTATTTAGTTACTCTATATGTCTATGACTAGTCTGTGTCTATTATTGTATACTGTCTATGACTTGCCATGTTTTTATTTTGCTAAATTCAAATAATTTTCATGTATATTTAGCCGGAGGTGTGCTGCTATTTTGGCATGTGTTCCTAGACTGTGCCGTTCGCAAAACAAAAGGTTGAGAACCAACCACTGATCTAGATACTGGGATTTGCGAGTCGTAACAGTGAATAAAAATTATAATACAATCGTATTCAATATTATATTTGAACTAGAAAGCTATTGTTTTATCAATAGCAAATTCATGTCCTGGACTATTCAAAATATGTTTTCACTGAGATCAAATATCGAAATCAATAAATTTATCATGCTATTAAGATTTTCAGGAAATGGAATGATCATATTTCTTGTAAATCCAATCAACTCTTTCCAGGTTCTTTCAATGTAAGGCGAGTTCGATTTCGATAATCAATCTATGTGACGCTAGCTGATTTTTGTGAAATGTCAGAGAGAGAAATATGGCTTAACATCTACTCGACACAAACTAGGTCATTACGGGACTAACACATGGTTTAATTTTATTTCCATATTTCGCGCTTTGTGCGTAGGGGTCTTTACCAGTGGGAGGAAACCGGAGGATCCGGAAGATACCCACGAGGTTGGACAGGTGACCCTATTCCATGTCACGTACAACCGGGAATCGAAACCACGCCAGTTGACTCACTGACAAACCTTATTGAGCAGACCACACACACACTAACCATTCTGACATCCTACCCCTTATATGTAGTAAGTGATTTGGGTGTGAGGAGATACAATTTTAAATATATGCATACATACATAATGGAAGATTAGATAAAGAGTTAGTGGTTCTCATTGGATAATGTAAAGGGAATATGCTGAAAATATCAGTCAAATTAATCCACCCTGAACCGAGATATTACTACTTGAATTTTAGGGCTAACCTTGATAATCATTACTAAAGTCGGTACGGTAAAAAAAAAAGACATAGTCTCGATTATCCACGTTTAGATTAAATCATCAATGAGCGTTGAGCAGCAGATCGGATTAAAACCCATTAAAAATCTGACACACAAGTTGACATCCAGAGTTGATTATGGTCCGGATAAGTTAATTAATGTCTAATTAATAATTTAGATAACATATCATGCCGATTTAGCTCTTGCATAATGTATTTAATATAACAAGCTTATCACTATTGGACGTTACGTCTAGCGTATGTCTATATCTTTATCTAATACATGTCTATTAAATCTAATTCAAGCCAGTTACAACCACCCACCTCCTATATAATATAGCATAAGATAATCATTTATAACCTATGGCGTATCTCTGACGAACAATGGGTTGGGTATCCGTGTCGCATACGCACTCCTTCGATTACGAGTTACGAGTTATTGCAGAACAGTAGGACGTTAACCCCATTTCATTTCATTCACCTGCGACCAGGCCCGTAGCCAGGAAGTTTTTTTTTTGGGGGGGGGGGGGCAAAGATGTTTTCGGGAGGGCCAACTAGCATGGGCATCTGCATAAATTTTGCGGTAAAGGCCAATTTTCTTGTGATATTGGGGGGGGGGGCAAGACTCAGTATTGGGAGGGCAGCTGCCCCCCCCCCCCCGTGCCACCCCCTGCCTACGGGCCTGCCTGTGACACATACATTAACAGTGAACGCAAGATCGGAGACGGTTTGTGCATTGAATGACGTATTATGTGAATTGTGGGTTTGGTTAGGGTTTAGGGTAATGTCTTGGACCTGCCTATTTCGTCAGAGCCTCCAGATGTAGACAGGGCTAGCCCTAACCCTGGACCAAACCTAACCCTTACCTAACCCATAATCCAGATATGACGTCATAAAATGCGCAGGACTTTTTCGATCGCACACTGTACATGTTTGTTGAGGTTAACAATTTGATTTTATTTAAATTTGGGTAAAATTCTCCCATACTAGTTTTAAAACCCTAATATTTTGAAAGAAATAACAATAAATAGCCCGGACGGAGAAAATAGGGGTACAAGTATAACGTTTGTTGTAGTTAACAATTTGATTTCATTTAAATGTTTTGAAGGAAATGACAACAAATAGCTCGGGGCGCAGAAATAATGTTTGTTGAAGTTTAATTTTATTTAAATTTCGGTAAAATGTTCACAAACTTTCAAACCAGTTGTAAAAGAGAAAAATAATATTTTAAAAGAGATGACAATAAATAGTCCGAGAGAGGAGTAAACAACCTAAAAATAAAACGAAACGAAAGGTTATAAATATGTTTTCGTTCTTTAATAAAATCGGGTCAAGTATAATACATGTACAAACGTAGCTTATCTGTCCATATATATACAAGTCATAAAACACGACATATATTTACAGAAAGGCCAATAAAAAATTCAACTGAAGAAAATTACCGAAAAATATAACGGAACGAAAAGTTATAAATATGTTTTTGCTCGGTGAAAAACTAGGTCGATCTTTAGAAGGGAAGATGTATTACTACGTGCGTATATACATATAGAGATACGCTTATCGTGAACCGATTGACCTAGTTTGGTACGAAGAAAAAACATATTTGTGCATGGTTTGGCAGTTAGTCGACCTTACTCATAGTCACTAACAAGTGGAAAAAACAACTTGAAATGAATTGAAATGAAATGGGGTTTAACGTCTTACTTTTCTGCACCGAACTGAGGTTATGAAAACGGACATACGCCATACAGCGTGCTATGGGGGAAATGTTGCCCGGACATCAGCGCTACGGGCTACTCGTATATCGAATTCCAACTGCAAATGATCTTTACGTGTACGTCAATGTGTACACGGGACCTCAGTTTTTCGTCCCATCCGAATGTTAGTTGCGAAATGACCTAGTTTGAGTAGGGGGGGGGGCGGGGGCGTTTACATCACGAAACTTTGACGAAACCTACCTGTCCTAACCCTTACCCTAACCCACATATGACTTCATAATGTGCAGGACTATTGAATGAAACCCAACCGTTACACGGTAAATTATTCAAATAAAGATATACAAAATTCAGTTGTTATTATCGGTGATTTTTATGAATATTCATGCGCGTAAAGAACGGTTTTTAATTGTGGGAACAGCTGTGATCCCACAGTGCGACTCTAGTCCGACTCTATCAAGTACATTTTCCAAAACTATTGAATAAACCTACATGTAGGCCTACATGTATATACAAATTAAACTATTTATAACTGTCCGGAAATTCCTAATTATTGTCCTAAAGGTGCAAAGAACCCACGCACATGGGTGGAATCTACTGTCTACTGAGCGTCCAATTTATCATCTATTTTGTAACAAATATTTCGCGTATTTATCATTTTTAGGTATATTTGTAATAGGAGCATCCATAGGAAACTAAGATCATTTCAATGCAGGTTATACATAGCAGTACCCAAACAAAGTATTTAAAACAAATTTGGTTGAAATCTAGCAAGTAGGCCTAGTTTATGTGAATAAGTCAAAATATGCGCCTTGTCCATGTAAATGGGTACATGTACCCACGTTCCATCCAAGCATTCGATATTTTAATTGAGTGATTTTGTATAATAAGTTGAAAATGTATAATTATAGTGTTCCCCTGCGGTAAAGGAAATGAATAACTGGAATTGCTAAATGGGAGAGAGGGAGAAATGGAGTTTAACGTCCACTCTACACAAACTATGTCATTTCGGGACTAAAATATGGTTCAATTTTATTTCTATAATTCGCTTGCCCGTAGGGGTCATTAGCAGTGGGAGGTTGGACAGGCGACCCTCTCCTTGTCACGTACAACCGAAAAAATAGAAACAACGCCAGCTGACTCAATAAAATACCTTATAATATAGCGCGCAAGTGGAACACCTCTCGGGAATTGTACTTTCCGGGTATCATTTATTATTTTAGGACAGTAAAGGCAGATCAAACATGATTGAAGTTTAAAGGGGCAACAAGTTTTTTCGCTATAATTTTTTCAAAAGTAGATGATTAGATAATGCGAAATGAATATGTTGAAATTTGTGTGCATTGATCGTAACCAACGTACTTATTATTCAAGTCTTAGTAATTTTTAAATTAAATCATTACATGTCCGAATCGTTCTAATCTACTTAAAATCAGAGCCACCCGATGACATCGAAGGTTGATTATGGTCTCGTCATGTTAATAAATGAATAATTTAAGGCCCAGTGTTTAATCATATAACAAAATAATTAATATTATTAATTATATAATTCAATTTCGATATAATCTTTGAGGGTGGGGGTGGGGATCTTGACAGGGACCTAATTTACTCAGATTGCTATGGGACCACGGACACATACATGTACATGTACTCTAGTTGACATCCATCGCGGACATGTAACGGTTGTTTTGAAATTAATGAATTTTCCTGTTTTATATTCTCCATAACCTGAACAGAAAATGTTCATTATCGAACTTACATGTACATTAAGGATACAATGAAACTATACCCCACGTTTCATTAACTTGTCCCCCATTAGAGTTCTAGTGTCTAGACCAATTCAATTACTTATTTACATATAGGTAACCAAAATTATCGTGTTCAAAAACATGCTTAGGCAAAGCAAGATTTACCACCTCAGCATATTCTTCTAACAAACACCAAGTTCGAATAATATGTACTTTGTATCCAAACTTACTATGCATAGTTTTATCGCACCAATACATACATGTACCTTGGCTATGTTTTCGATAATGAAGATTTTCTGCTCAGGTTCATCAGATTGATAAACATTTTTCATGGGTCTCATCGATTAATTTTAGGATTAAGTCGGGTAACTCAATATCACTTATGGTTTGTTTATTCAATTAACAGTGATTGATTTTATCGACAGTGTACCCATCATCGAATTCTGTGAATGCACCTAATTAAAAATTAACAATTACACCAAGTTTAAACACCCAAACTCAAATACAAGCGGTGTTACTGTGTCTCGGTGATCATGTGGCTAAGTGGGTAAGACATCCAGATTTTCCGGCGTGGTTTCCCGTGTAAGTGATGCAAAACCGAGGTCCTGTGCACACATTTGCATGCACGTAAAAGAACCCTTGGCAGTTGGAATGCCCGGACAAAATTTCCCTCACAGCACACTGTTTCGCCTATGTCCGTCTTCATTAGCCCCGTTTAGGAGCAGAGCATAATACGTTAGACCCCATTTCACTTCATTTCCAACCCAAATACAAGCAGTGCTATAATGTCTCAAAAATTATGACGGACAGACAGGCGAGTGGGTGAATCCAATTTAATAGTCCCCTGCTTTCTTCAACAGGACATGCCAAATAGAGATTAAAAAAATACTTACCTTTTACACTGCGACCGGAAGTGAAAGATGCTTTAGCTCGTGCAAATAAAGATGTAGAGGGAACGGGTTGAATTTTATGGCTCTGATTGTTTGAGTTACCTAACCTGATAGCAGCAGGTTTATCATTATTGACACTAGAGGGCGTTTTGTCATTAGAATTACTTACATTGACAGATGGCGGTGGTGGATTAGGCTCAGGTGTGCGAGTGGTGGAGTCGAAAGAACGTGGTTTTGGTTTTGGTTCAGGTCGGCTGTTTGTATCTGGTACTCGATGAACTTCGGTAATCTCCGTTACTGGTCGTTTTATTACGGCACTTTCCGGAATATTTATCGTGGCCTCGACTTCAATGTTGGATGCGGGTATAATTGTCTCTTTTGGTTCAGGCGTTTTAACACGAGGGGGCTCTGACACAGTTTTTGACTTAGTTACGCGGGCGAAATGTTCACTGATTTTTAAAATAGGTTTCGGTAACCGTCTTTCTGTCGGAGCTTTTACGGTTGCCGTCTCAATTTTGGGAGGGCCTGGTCGTGTAGGAGAACTAGGAGACACGGGTGAGGTGGGGCGGGGAGATGACGATTCGCTATGTTTGGGACTTTCGGGGGCAGATTCGTCATCAGAAAAAGTCACTGTGGGGATCACTATTTGTTCTTTTTTACCCAGCTCCGGGGATTGTGGTTTTTCAGTGTCTTTTTTCTCGGCTTTAGCATTTGCAGCTTTCGCCTCGAACATGGCCCTTAATTGTTTAAAAGATAAAATGGGAACCGGCATTAATCCTTTGGGTTTCTCCTTTTCTCTATATTTTTCACTGGGTAATCGGACGTTCGGCGTGGATTTGGACTTACTGTTCAGTACTGAGCGCCTGTACTCTTCTTGAGCAGCAGTAGCTGGCGTGTATTTACGGAATATTCTTGAGCTAGATGATGGAGTTACGCGCGTTTTAATGACGACATTCCCAGATTGTGACGTTACCGAGGGGCAAGGTGAGGAGATAATACTGGGCGAAAACGCGGAGTACCCAAATGACGACATGGTCGATGTAGAATCTCTCCGCAAGATAGTGCTAGCGCTCTTAGTTAAATTAGAATGTTTATACCAATCGGGAACATTTAATTTGGATAGAGACTTTGTTACCCGTAATTCGTGTACCGAAGGAGTTCGAGATATGGTGTCTGGAAATACGTCATCATCTTCATCATCGATGTTCGTTTCCAGAGTCTGTAAACTTTTGGACTTTGGTGCGAGGTGTCGGTCCGCAAACCGCCTGTTTCCCGACTTGCGGGGTATCCGCTCTGACCTGAGATCCGTCATACTGACCGCCCTGTCACTTGGCTGCTGTAAATATAAAGAAAAGTCCAGATCAGTCTCGGGAAAACCAGGCTCGACAGAATTTTTCCACGTGTCTAGATCAGTGTCTTGAAGCGAGGTCGCCGAGCCGAACTGACGGAGATGAAGGTTGAGATTTTCGATGGAGAGTGTTTTATCGTGTATTTCACGACGACCTTCCGGCGATAAAATGCAGTTTTTATGAAGTTCGTGTACATGTGGTTTACTAAATGAATCGTCGGAGTCTATTCTCGAAGCATAAAGGTCAGTGATGTGTTGAAGTTTCTCTATACTACTAAATGACGATTTACTGCGGTACCGTTTATTGGGTTGGAACGTTCCTATTTTAGGTAACGGGGATAATAAATGTTTTTTATAGTCATCAAATAACTTTTTCTGGTGCTCTTGCTGTTCACTTTTAGATAAATTCCCCTCACTGAGAAATCTGAGTCTTGATGCGATAATGTCTTCCCGGTTTGTATGAGCACTAAGTTGGGCAGTTGTCAGCGGAGCTCCCGACCGAAGGGCGGATTTATAAGCACGATGCTGGGCGATCTTTCGTTTAATTTGACGCAGTGATCGGGGCTTCTTTTGCGCTTCACTAAGTGAACTTTCAGCGGCACTATCGTCGGCTTGCGACTGTGATGTGAAATCGTACGAATCGTAGCTATTGTTCCAATCCTCACTGGACGTTATCTCTGGGGATGTGGGTCCGGTTACATTATGATCATCAATATCAGACGGATGGCTGTTTGGGCTAGCTAAATCACCAGATATAAAATTTTGGTTAACAGGATTCGGTTTTAATTTTATTCTCGATCTAGTGTCGATGTTAAGTCCTTGGTCAACACTGGATACTGACGTTGAGAAACTTGTAACTGAGGAACGCGGACTCTCATCTGGTAAACTGTCTCGATGATGTGGCGCGTCTATAGAGTTAGAATCAAGAGATATATCAGCTGCAGTGGTTTCCCAATTTCGTCTTCCGTTAGCAGCTGGGCTAGTTTCTGCGTTTACTCCTGGTTCGTCAATAGAAGTTTCAATAGGACGACGAGGAGCTTCCAAAGATTTATTCCGTGATTCGTGGTCTGGTTGATCTATTAGGGTCTCTGTTATCTGCGAAGATCGAACAGATAAATTAGTGGAAGTGTCTACAACTCTACTTATTATGGGATCATCGTCTATAGAAGTTTCTTTGGGGGGTGGTTTGACGATAGGACTAGTTTGTACTACAGCCACTGGTTCGTCGTCAATCAGCGTCTCTTTAACTTTAGATGGAAGCTGAACTCCTTGCCAATCAAACCCGCCTTCGGTGACCTTACCCGGGGATTCCTTCCTAGTTGACTTTTGTGGAAGAGTAATACTTGGGCTATAAATAGTAGATTGAAATGATTGACTTGGTTCATCAATTGATGTTTCTTTTGGCGGAGGCTTAACTGATGGACTCGCCTCTAATTTAATCGAAGGTGCGTCAATCAAGGTTGCCCTGGAATGCGGAGTCGGTATATTTGGTAAAGGATCATCAATCGAAGTTTCCTTATAATTCTGGTGTGGTGTCAACGCAGCTGTAGAAGTCTGTTGAAGTTTGGCTGGAGGTTTCAATACTGGCCCAGCCTCAATTGATGGCGCAGGATCGTCAATTAAAGTCTCTTTAATTGCTCGTGTCTGGACGGTGGAATGCTTTTCAAGAGACGGAGATGGGTCGTCAATAAGAGTTTCTTTACTCTTTGATAATTTTTTAGATAGTGAAACTTTTGCAGTGGGTAACTTGATCGTTGGACTTTTGATAGTTGGCGATGTCACTATCGGGCTGGATTGTACGAAGACTGCGGGGGCGCCAGTACGCGCCTCTTCAATTCTTTGGTTGTTTTTAGAAGGGAGTTTTATTACTGGACCGGGTTCGTCTTTTATCGTTTCCTTGCTGTTTGATTTTCTAACAGGTGTATTTTTATTATCAATAGAAGGACTAGGTTCATCAATGGACGTTTCCTGGACCTGCTTCCGGGGAAGCTGTATCACTGGACTGGGATCATCGATGAGGGTTTCTTTGCTTGACGATAAAGATAATGTTTGGAATGATGGCTTGTATACGATCGTTGGACTTCTAAGGTCAACTGTTTTTAACTGTGTTGGTTCGTTTGACACCAGTAGTGGTGGTTCATCAATCACGGTTACCTTTGGGATTCTCGGTGTATGAGCATCGATGACTGTCTCTTTTGCCTTGATTTTGACAAATGGCCCCTTATCAATTATTAATGACGACTCTGGTATTTGGTACGTGCTTTTGATGTGTTCTTGTGGAGTTTCCTCTCGGAAAGGATTATCTGCATCAATGGTTTGCAACTGATCATCTATATTCGTTTCCTTGCTTTCTGTTGGGATAGGGCTTGGGTCATCAATTAGCGTTTCTTTGCTTGATGACAAATTTCTGATTTCCTTGGATTTGGACGATATGTTAACGTCTTCTGATGAATTGTTTACTTGAACATTAAAATTCGCGTTTTTCTGTCTATCCGGCGTGTTGATCCGGAATGGGTTATCCCTTTCTAGAGTAGTATGGGTGTTTACGTCTAAATCGAGATTATTTGGCGTTACTCTTTCGTGGGAATTCCCTTTGTGTTTGTTTGATTTAACCTCTTGGAATTTAACAGAATGGCTCTGTTCTGATTTTATTCGTTTTGAATTGCCCTTTCCCTTGTGGTGAGACTCTCCGTTGACGGCACTGTCTCTGCTAGATTGCCTTTTCTCACTAGATGATGAAAGTGTTGTCTCCTTAACTTTTTGTTTCGGCTCTTCACTTGATGGTGAAACGGTTGTCGCCTTTGCTTTTGGTTTCGGCTCTTCCGGTTCTGGGCCAAACGTGGTTTCTTTTATCGAAGACTGTGGTGGATCTGGGCCAAATGTTGTTTCTTTACTTGAAAGATTTGGTTCTGGGCCGAATGTAGTCTCACGACTCTTTTGCCGCCTTGCGACGGTTTGTTGTTTCGATCTTATTGGACTGCTTTCTCCCGGCGCAGTGATGCTGTTTTTAACGTTCGGCTTGTTTTTATGAATTACTGGTTTCTGGGTAAGAATTGCTGGTTTCTGGGCAGTTATTTTTACAACCGGGCTATCTTCTACAGATGCTCGCCTCTCTAACTTTGCGCTAGCTTCCTTGAGAACTGGTTCGACGCTTGAAGGTGGGAGGACCCTAAACGATGTTTTCGGACGATCATTGATCACAGTTAACGGAGAGGATGTGCGTACTGGACTTCCGCCATCTGGGGGACTTTCTTCAACACCACGAGAAAAATCTAGAAAGTCAACAGGCTCCTCATCATCATTAGATTGCCGAATACATCGTCTAAGAAATATCTCACGTTCAGATTCTCCAGCTCCGGGTACGTCGTTTAGGTACTCCTTTGTGGCCCCCTCTGGGGTTTGCAGAATCCAGCGACCTGTTGCCTCGTCGTAGACCTCTACCAGTTCTTCGCCCCAGCTATCATCATCCTCTTCTTGGTTACCGTTGTTGTTAGCGTGGGAGTTGTTGTTATCCTCGAATACGTTGTCGATATTTGTCTCGAGTCTTGCTTTCTTGGCTGTACCCGGTGATTCAAACCTACTGTCTATCTCGGTTTCTAATTTGGGTTTTGGAGAACCGTCAGAGGTAATGGAACCGATCACTTCTTCCAAACAGGCAATGTTTTCGACATCGTCATCATCAAAGCTTCTGTCTACTGTAATTTCCGTACCAATTGTATCCGATCGCTTTAAGTATCTATTTCGTTTCAACTGTGAAGTAACGTCGTAAACGAAATCAAGATCTGTTTCTGTGGGTATGACTAACTTCCGTAGGTTTGGTTGGTTGTTTGGCGATTCTTCACTTTTCTTTAGCTTCGCAACCGGTTCGTTATCCGGCTCGCTGTCCACTTTCGAACCGACAGATAATCGCTTACGGGGCACTGGAATTGGCGCAACCTGTTCTAGATTATCTTCGACTGTTTGGATATCGTCTGGGTCACGATCTTGGGTGTAGTTTTTCTGATGATAATCTACAAACTGGGATTGGCAAGTCGTAAACGTGAAACCTTGGGGAGAATTCTTAACTGCTGTAGATTCATAAGCATCGGTGTATTTCACACGATCGGAAGTTTCTTGGAGAGATCGTTGTGAGTTATTCGTGTCATCTTGCTTATTGTTTGTATGATAAATACCCGAACTCTTCACTAAATGTTCAGTTTTAACACATGTTTCCTGTTCTGTATTATTGTCTATCACATTTGACTCGGTTGTTTGCACATGACCTGAATTGTCTATATCCGCTGTCCCACTGTGAAATCGATGGTCTCGGGACAATGAAGGGTTAACGAGTGTTTTAACAACATTGTTATTAACATTAGGTAATTCCCCTATCTGCTGGGATACTAACGGTTGGTGTTGCAGAGCACTCGTTAGTGCTGTATTATGCCTGTTGACAAGTTCACTTATCCTCTGTTTATAGGTGTCGTAATCGACATGCTGTGAGTCATACAGAGTTGTCGCTTCGCCACTTGTGGAACCGGGGTCACTTTTATTCTCAGTAGAAGCGTGTTTACCGTTACTTTGTTTTTCCGACGCCTCGCAACCTGTCACAGGTGTATAACTAGCACTGGCTTTTACGTTTACTCCATTGTTTTCGGGTGATTTCGTATCACTGTTATCGCTTGTATCGTTTACTCCCGGCGACCATGATGAACTGGGTGGTATACGTACAACTTGCGGCCTCGTCACATTACATGTACTATTATTATAAAATGGTGACTTGGCTGTTATTGACGCATGTTTACCGGCATCTGGTTGGCGCGTGCTGCTGCTGTCGTCTGATCGATACTCGTCACCATGGTTACCAGGTGCAAACGCTGGAAAAGCAGACGACATGCTAGTCACGTTTTCTATCATTTTTGGACTTCCGGTAGAATCTATTGTAGACGTAGAATTCTGTCGAGTCAGCACAGTGACAATGGATTCGTCGCTCCCAGACGAATTCGTCTCCTCTGGTTGCTCGATGGGATATGCCGGCACACGTGACATCAACTGCTGAAGAGTACAATCGCCTGTCACCGGAATATTTACTTTATGCACAACGTTTGTTCGCTCCAAGTTCCCATCCGAATCCGTAATGCTCATTGTCTCGCGTGTAAACAAAGTCACGTGCGAGGTTGATGACCCAGATTCTTCGTCATATTCGTCTGAATCACTTATTTCGTTTGTCGTCTGCTCGGGGACGACGGCTTCTAATAGTTCGTCACTTTCTAATTTTCTAGTCACATATCGTTTTAAAGATCCAGCTTCGTTTTCTACAGGACTTGATCTGTGACGTTTTAACGAGTCGGCGTCACTATCGCTCAGCGACTCCTCCTTGCGGAATCGTCTGTGATCAAAACGTTTCAGCGACTCCGTGTCACTTCCACTACTAGGTATCTCATCAGAATCCTCCTCCATAATGGTCTCTAGCATGTTACAGCAATACATTTCCTCGTCCGAATCCAGCACCCTCGGTTCGATGTTGTCGTCAAAGGGGTCACTATTACCGAACGGATCGAACTCATTGAATGCATGAAATTCTTCATCCATGAAATCCTTGAATGCTGAGTTAACCTGTCCATTTCGATTACTGTTATTGTCGAATGCTGGATTGACCTGTCCATCTCGGCCACTGTTATTGTCGAATGCTGGATTGACCTGTCCATCTAGGTCACTGTTATTGTCGACAGGGCTTGATTCCGCCGATTGGGACATCCATCTATTGCTGTCAAACCCCGAATCTACGTCATTCGTTTCCATGGATGGCCATTTCTTTAGAGCCTCTTGTGATAGTAAATTATTAATACGAAATTCGTCTAACGATATATCTTGAATTTTCGGCTCCTCCTCACTCGTCAAGTCCCCCGATTTCCCCTCGGACACCCCCTCACCCTTTCCTACATTTATTTTGGGGATTGCCCTGTTAACGGATGTAGTAGTTAGCATTTGTTGTTGTTGTTGTTTATATCGCGTCAACTCTTTCTCGAGCTCCCCTCTTACCTGAACCGCAGCGTCCTCTACACGTATTCCCCCGACGGCCCCTCCTTCTCCCCCTCCTTCCTCCTGTTCCGCCAATAGCCGCCATGAAAACATGATGGTAATAATGGCAGCCACAGCAGCGGTGATAAATCTCTCAAAAGCTCCATCCCCTCCCGCGACAGAGTTACCTGCATTTCTGGCTGTCCAGTCATCCATGTTTACACCTCGAATTTCACGTCACACCTGAGCTCTCGCCACACTAAAATCTCACCACAAATTACGCCATTTTATCCGTCAACACACAACTGCTATATTCCTCGTTAAGGCACACATGATCACAGTCTATAATCGATTATATTTATACCGTAGAAGTTGTTTTTGAATCCATTAGAACACATATATATCCGTCGCCTTACAGTCACAGGTGAGCCAAGATAGAATTAGAACACCACATTCCCTAGTCTTCCGTTAACCAATCACACATTCACCCCTTGTCACGTGACTCCCAGCAGGGCGTGACCTGTGTGTTTATGAAATAACTCACAGTGATGACACAGGCGGCAAACAATCACCCCGTTACGCTCAATTACCGGCCCCTACTATTATTTGGGTGAAAGAGACTTGGCAAGGTTTTCAACACCAAGCGACCCTTCACCTGGAAAACAAAAGTCAATCTCGAGATTATTTTCGATCTTCACACATCGACTCGAGCAGACGACACATTCTCAATTTGACGAACAGTAGTCGAGATCGAAGTACAAACAAACGAACTGTTTACTGATTACAAATCTTTCACTCGTAGCTCTTCAAATTTTAACCAAGGACAACCACTTCACTGATAACGTTGTGAATTGTCGACTCCCTTGGTAATAAATTGACAGTCTGTCTTTTTTGGTGAAAGATTAAATCGACGTCTTTACGGGATTACAATTAGGTCCAGACAATCAAATTCTACCAATGTCTGTTTACTCTTGAGAATAACAATGAAAGATGACAGACTCCGGTTGACGGCGGCCTAACTTTTGAATTCCGTCGGCTACTCTGGGGATGACTGCTACTTGTTGCCGATGTTGTATCGTTCTTCACACGATGGGTGGGTTGGCGTGTGTTGTACAATCGAGTTAACGAGAAATCTATTTTCCTATTGATTATTTCTTCAGTTATTGTAAAAGGCCGTGGTGGGAAGTCCAACTCAATCAACTAGAAGTAATTTTCCCTAAAACTTGTTTTCCTTAAGTATGAAAGATCCAATATTAAACAACGCTGTGTACTGTAAGTTGTTCGCAAAATAATCAAATGGCTAACGTTAAGACAGGATCAATTAAATACAAGAGCGAGTATAATTGCTTTCTTGTCTACTTGGGGGCTCTGTATGACCGAATGGTTAGTGTGTGTGCGTTGTATCATAAGGTCTGTCATTGAGTCAACTGGCGTGGTTTCGATTTCCGATTGGTTAGTTTATAACGGTAAGAGCGAATATTAGTGTGTAATTTATATATTATCGACTAATTAAAGAACACATACCAATTAGAATTACGAGTCTATTCAAATTGTTCATTCACTGTTTTGTAATTAGATACTTTTCTTTCTATAATTTGGGGGGTTGGATGGCCGAATGGTTGGCGTGTTCGCGTTTTATCATAAGGTATGTAATTGGGTCAACTGGCGTGGTTTCTATTCCCCGGAGTAGGATCGCCTGTCCAACCTCGTGGGTTTTCTCCAGCCCCCCTCCCCCCACACTGCTAAAGACTCTTACGCGCAAGCGAATTATTGCAATACAACTGAACCATATGTTAGTCCCAAAATAACCTAGTTTGTGACGAGTGGACGTTAAACCCCATTTTTACGAATCAAATCTAAGAACGATTTTCATTGCTTTCGTGCTTACTACTCACCATTAAATACAAAGTTTCCTTAAGAAAAAAACCTTTGTTCATTTGTGGTTTACATTTATGTGATTTTTCTACTGTTCTTTAAGTTGTTTCTTTTTATCAGATAAGGAAAATGTCTTACTTTAATCTTATTGATTGCTTTTAAAAAGGTTAAAGCCTTTGAAATCTCAAAGCTTATCTTTTGATCGTTTATTTTGCTAACGCGGACATAAAATCCGATTTGCTCTCGCTTACATAACATTTCTTTCATATAGGACATTACTGGATTACATCGTTAAAGCTTTCAATAGAGAGTAATTGTACAAAGAGAGAAAGAGAGAGAGAGAGGGGGGAGAGAGGGGGAGAGGGGAGGGTCAATTTTATTTCAATAATTCGCTTGCGCGTAGGGGTCTTTAGCAGTGGGAGAAGACTGGGGGACAAAAAGAAAACTCACGAGGAGGGACATTTGACCCTACGACTTGTAACGTACAACCGGGGAATCGAAACCACGCCCGTTGACTCAATGACAAGACCTTATGATACAACGTGAACACGCAAACCATCCGGCCATCCAACCCCGCAATTATAGAAAGAAAAGTATCCAATTAGAATAATTTGAATAGACTCGTAATTATAATTGACACGTGTCGTTTAATTAGTCAAGAATAGATTACACATGATGTGTCTATTGTCATTTTATTATTATTACCAGTGTCTGACTTTAAATTCCGTATTAAAATTGTGAAATATGCCATGAGATATGTCAACTGAGTCACGTATATCAATTGTTTTAAAATGCAAATGAGAAATTCCCAAATGAAATCATCACATAGCTGTTACATGACTGAGTTATGATAAGCCACTTGTCACAATACATTAATAATATACATATGAATACTTATATGTAATCCTACTTATGGCGTATTATGTATACAGTCATTAAAAGTTTGTTTTTATGTATTAATCAGTAATAATCACTCAATGACAGAGTCGACTTAGTTTAATAAACTATGACAAATTATCGATCATTGCTCGAAGGCATCGCCCATATATGATCAGCGAACATGCGCATGTTCGATTCGACAATATGACGTCATACTGTGTTTAGCCTATCCCCGATTCACCGATATAGGTATGTGTTATTACTTAATCAAATATCTTACACCTGATGTAAGGTGATTAGGTATCAATGAATGGTTTACTGATGTGTTCTCGGAATGTCACAAGTATATCAAGAGAGAGGGGGAAATGGGGTTTAACGTCCACTCGATACAAGCTAGGTCGTTTGAGACTAACATATGGATCAATTTTATTTCAAAAATTCGCTTGGACATAGGGGTCTTTAGGAGTAAGAGTCCATTTATCTGACTAATACAGTGTCCGAATTATAACAGAATGATATCCGCGCTCCGAAATATAATTCATTTCATTTCGATCCCGAAATATATATCCACTTTCCGAAATACATTTCCACCTTCTGAAGTACATATCCACTCTTCAAAATACAATTCCTCTCTCCAAAATACATTTTAACTCACCGATATATATATCCACTTTCCGAAATACATTTTTTATTCCTAAAATACATTTCTTCTCTCAGAAGTACATTTTCACTTTCTGAAATACATATCCACTCTCAAAAATATATATTCACTTTCTGAGATACATTCCTTTTATTCTCCAGCACAGCGTTCAGTTTATTCTGACAGCACTTAATATCCACTCTCCAAAATATATTAATATCCACTCTCCAAAATAGCACCTCATATCCACTCTCCCAAATAGATTAATATCCAGTTTATTATTATAGCACTTTACATAACCTTATTATGCAAATAACAAAAGTTGTTCTTATCAGCATTTCACTAGATCTATTGACGGACAAAGGAGCACAATAAATGTAAAATGTGTACCGGTAAATAGACCGTATGGATTTTGTTCCTTTGTTGGCATTTAGCGATTGAACACATTAAAAACACAACACAATACTTGCCGAAACGTTGTGCTGTGCCTATAAACCAGTGATTATATTTCCATATAAACTGTGTTGTGTTTTTTAGTGTATTTTGTTGTTTTAACAAGTAAATTTACTCTAACGATATCAACGGAACACTAGTGACAATTTGGAAATGGTGAGTGATACTTTAAGGAATTTTGTGTGCGATTTTAAAATCCAGGATGATATGTTATCTTCTGTTATTTCTACATATCTCTTGCTCCAGATTCTCTCCGTGTTCCGCTCTTCCAACGTTTCAAACATATAATATCGTCTTTATTGGGTTATATAAATGACACAAGGGGGTTCATTAATGTTAAGAGGACCTCGACGAAGACGCTACTTTGAATTTCCGATACTTTGAGGGATTTTGTGAATGATATGAAAATTCAGGAGAAGGACACGTATATGCCATTATTTCTACACATCTTTTGCTCCAGATATTGTTCTCGTAATGTACATGTAGGCCCTACGTTTATCTGACGTTTAATACATATAACATTGGATCATTTCAAGGTTTACAATGCTACTCCGAATTCCTGTAAGTTTCTGTGACGTTTGTTCTTGTTATAACATCTGTTGAAAGTAAAACTGTATTTTTTTAGGCAATCCGTTCCGTTATCCTCTTCCTCTAATACAGATAATTAGAAATTGAAAAAATATCCAGATGGAACCAGAGAGTTTACACAATGATGAGCTTTACTTTAATTGATGTGTATTGATTTCCAGTTTACCAGATACGAAACCTGCAAATTTAACGAGTTTACGCAGAACTCGATATACAGTATCTGCTCGTCCAATCTTCTGGTTTTTCTACATTCTGATCTTATCCAGGATTTGGGTGTAAAAAATCAATTCTTTGTCCTGGGAATTAAGATTGACCTACTTTCAGAACACCCTTTTGACCTGATTAACAATTTATTCGGTCGTTAAAAAGGTCAACGTAATGTGTTTGTTAATATTTAAAAATATTAACGCGTAGTAAGTTATTATCTAGATGGAACGTGTAAAAAAAACAACAATCTGATCTCAAACACTTCAATTACTTTCCGAATTAATTGCTTTCTGATTAATTTGATTTTACGTGACAATCTGCGTCATTAGTTAATTAAGCAGGGGTGGGTGGCGGTTCCTGGCCTTTATTAATTTGGTACCAATGTTAAGTCATTTTACGCGGCACTCTCCATCATTAGTTAATCAATCCGAGGTCGGTGGCGGCTCCTGGCTTTTATTAATTTGGTACGAAATGTTAAGTTATTTTACCGAAACTGTCAATAGATAGTTCGGCTTTGTTATAGATCAAACAAAGTAACATTACGCACGACAAAGACGTCCTCGGTGAAACGAAAATGTCAATAAACGGTCTAGGTTCGACCTAGGGTGCATATTTATTCTCAATTAAGTTATTCAATTCGTTTTAGCACGGACAATCGAACATTACGCCGAACAAAAAAGTTCCAATTGCAATGAGATCGTCAATAAAGCGTTTAGGTTCGAATACGACATATAATTACGCCCAATGTATTTCGATTCGTTTTAGTCTGAGCAATTTAATTTGTGGTTCGCACGACTAAAAACGTTTACTTCTCGTAACTGATCTAGACGTTAAACGTGGGAAACTTACCGATTCGTGACTGAAACAGACAACATATAAGTAAAGTATATAAATATATTAGCATGCTTCATTGAACATAATTCTCAGTAATCCTCTGGTATGTCCCTTTAAGGACATTATACCCGATATTACGACCAATATGGTTTAACATGCCGTATAAATATAATGCTATTATGCTCGTATGTATTCATTTATAAAGATTTAATGAACCATTACTCAGACATTAATAGACTTTATGTGATCATAAACGTGGGTTAAACAAGTTCACTAAATTTAAATTGCTGTAGGACATATTTTATTGTCATGTTAAAGGTTCAATACCACTGTTGTTGTAACTGAATAGTAATAATTATATGTCCCAATCATTATTCTGGTCAACAAATTGTACTATTTTACAATATTCTATTTAATTGGTGATGTAAATGTCATCTTAACACACCTATTTTTAAAAAATTGGACAAATTTAACTAAATGATTTGAAAAGCCTAACGTAAACCATTTCAAATATGACTTGGATTTTAATATATTTTCGAACCCTCTGGACAAGTAAAATAGGATGTAATGGATAAGTTACACAACAGGTAGGACACTAAAACATCTAGTACTTAGAATAAGGATATTATTTTATTTCTGGAGCTGTCAATGAATGAATGAAATGGGATTTAACATCCTACGCTTAAGCATGGAGCTGTCAAGCCAGCAAAAGTGTTATTGCCGTGTTCATAATATGCACCTCTAACGCTTAAACCAATGACGCCATTTTGAAACCACTTTAAGATGGTATCGTATGTTGTAGGCCTATACACCTAAGTTTGTTTTAAATCTTTGTTTGTTCTAAAACTTATATTATCGCGAGCCATTGTTTGAATTACGTGATAATGTGGCCTTTTTTTTCTTCCCATTTTTTTAGTCGGTCGCATATTTGTCTTGCGTTTCAGTAGCCGCAAGCTAATTTACCAAAGGAAACAAAGACAAACTGTGAGCTATTAATTAACGAAACGTGGGTATATAATACTAGGGCTCGTGAATGGAAATGGAAAGTCATGACACTTTTAGTTTTAAAAGTAAACATTAATTACTGTTTGTTCCTTTCATCGGTTAATTGAATTATATTTAATTGTAAACAATGAGTGCGATAACAATTGACCAATTTCGTTACAAGATTAGCCCTAAAGACAAATAATGGGATTATAGTGAAACAAGGGCTGTGTTAGAAATAAAACATCACATTAGAAAGTGTTCATTGTCTACGATATCACCTTAGCTGGAAGTGGGCGTTAAACCCAGATACGACGACGACGAGAGAGTGTTCTATCAGTCCAACAAAAAGAGAGAGGGAATGAGAGAAAGATATTAGAGAGAAACTAGGTCAATTTGGGGCTTAAATATGGATCAATTTGTTTCAATAACGTTGAAACGGAGTGAGAGAGAGAGAGGGGGGGGGAACACAAACTGGGTCATTTCAGGGATTGTTCAAATTTATTTCACTAAATTCTCCGCACGTACGGGTCTAGTGGGCGAAACACAGTCTAACAGTGATGTCGATTTACATGACTATTACGGTCATATAGAGATTCGAGTAATAACATAGGGCCAAGTATCGACCCTTGGCCTATACCACCATATGCACATATGCATTGTAAACATTGTCCCACAACCAATATGAAGCAATGGCTTGTCGATAAACATAGCCTAAACATTGTAATATCAATAAATTTAAATCGAACAAGAACTTCGGTTGCTATGCAGTATCAAATTGCTTCACTGATAACAAAACGCTGGCTTACTAAAAGATATGAGGTGACACCCATTGATAAAATAAATGAAATGAAATGGGGATTAACGTCTTGTTCTGCTCTAACTAGGCTTATGAAGACGGGCATACTCCATACAATGTGCTATGAGTGAAATTTTGCCCGGGCAGCGGCACTATGGCTCGAATTCTAGCTGCCAATGGATTTTTTACGTGCATGCCAATGTATAAGAGTCCCTGGTTTTTCCCACCCGAACGACTAGACAGCTGTTCTTGTCAGACCCTCAGTCCTGCACCGCTGATCTGACAAGTGGAAACCACGCCGGAATATCCCGACGAACTTTCTCGGTCAATGCACAACAGATAAGAGAATTTGAGACTATCACATCCGGAAAATCGAATATATTTCACGAATTAATTCTAAGGTCAAATTCCGTTAGTTTAATTAGGATTCTGTGCTTTCAGTATTGATTTCCAGTTTACCAGATACGAAACCTGCAAATTTAATATATTTCACGAATTATTTCTAAGGTCAATTTCCGTTAGTTTAATTAGGATTCTGTGACAAACACGGTCATTTCGGGACTAACATATGGTTCAATTTCACAGTGGTGGGGGGGGATAGAGACATGGAGAAAACCCACAAGTTTGGACAGACGACCATACTCCTTGTCACGAATAACCGGAGAATTTAAACCACTGTAATCTCAGAATAAAGAGATACGGTCTGACCAGGACTTAAACCACCACTGTTATTGTTAGCACATTGTGAGTAAACTTCATTGTTTAAATAAGGTAACTGACCTACGGCTACAAATATCTAGGTCAATTTTATCGATAAATGGCCATCTGGAACAAGACCTCCACAAAATCAATTTATTCATTTTTATCAAGCCGCACATCTGCGGAACCCCCTTCGGTGGAAGCGGACGTTAAATTCAACGAGTTTTGGCCTTCGTCTGACTGTTTCAATTTTAATTATATTTTTGACGGAGCAGAAGTATCAAAAATTAACTCTTATGAATATCTCAAATAAAACAAATCTCAAAAACAAAAAGAAGTTCTACGTCAACAATAACACACACGCCATACAGTGTGCTAAGAGGGAACATTTTGCCCTGACAGCGGCTGTACGACCTACTCTTGAATCTAATTCCAACTGTCAGGGGATATTTTAAGTACACGCCAATATGTACACGGAACCTCGACTTTTCGTCCCATTCGAATTACTAGACACTGGCCTTGCCAAATCTTGCGTCCTGTGCCACTGACAAGGGGAAGCGCGTTCTGAGAAAAGGTCTCGGCCAACACCGGGGACAAACGCGTGACATCCTGGTTAGCGGGGCAGCATATTACGCACTGAACCACCGTGGCTCCATAATAATACAAAACAAACTTTTACCTGTCATTCTGGAAGATGTACAAACGCCACTACTAAAGTCTAAAATCTATTAGGGATTTACGTCCGCGTTCACCTAGCTTTGGGGATTAAATACAACAATTCGACTTTGTTCAAGATGATGTCATGGTATGAGTGAATTAGTTTTGAGGAAGAGGTCACCAATTAATTTAATTACCTCTGACAGAACCCAGATTGATATAAATACAATTCACTAATAAACAGACCGATACAACAACACGGTTATAAAATGGCCACAGCTTGGACACTGTTCTCTTGCTTGTCTGCGATATCACCTTTAGACAACCTGAACAAAATAGTGTATATAAAAAGACCGTGGCGGAATCGAACGTTATATAAACCTAATTGACACTGGTTTGAAATCAAGCAGGGAATGTACAACCAACGACGCAAGAAAAGAATCAGATAATTCAAATGGATTAAAAATCCGACCATGTATACATAGCTTAAGACATTATTTCAATGTCGCGATCTCTGTCTGCGAAATAGCTTTATTTAACGTCTGCCTCCACCCAGGGGGATATCGTAGACAAACGCGATATATAAATGGGTCCATAGTCTAGAGTGTCACGCTTCGACCCCTAGGTGCCAGGTCACCTCTGGGCTCGAAGTCGTGGTTTCGATCCCTGGTGTGAGCGTGCGTGGCTTGGAGATAAGGTCGCCTCCCTCGTGGAACCCTGCGTAAGGGGAAGCCACGTCGGAACAGTTCAACACACTGAATGCTCACAAATATTTTCGGCAAAATACTCAATACAACCCTATTTTAGATCATCATAATTTTATAAAGACACGCATGAATGAATTTAAATACAGATCCTAGTTCGTTTTGTTTTTTATAGTTTAAAATTTCGTTTTACTTATCTGTACTTGCATGTAGTGTAGGCCATCGAAAGTATAGAAACGAAACTAAATATAGATGTGTATTTTAATTAAATTGGATGAAGACAAGCATGAATGAATTTGAATACAATATAAAAAGACTATAATTCATGAATCGTCAATTAGACGGTAGTGGGGCACAATATAGATATTGATACGACGGCCTACACAAAGACTTTATCTCAAAATGATCCCCTGACAATTTTTACACAGAATATTTAAAGAGATATTTCTGTCTATTGCAGCCCTTTATTATGACTTCCAATGTTACATATAAACTTTTATTTAAACATTTTAGGGGATCACGGTGGCTAAGTCGATAAGGCGCTGGTTCGCTAGCCTGGAGGTCGGGTGTTCGATCCCTGCATTGGCCGAGAAAGTTCATCTCGATTTTCCGACGTGATTTCCACTTGTCAGTGATGCAGAGGGAGGGCCTGACAAGGACAGCTGCCTAGTCGTTCGGATGGGAAGAAAAACCGAGGTCCCGTGTACACATTGGAGTGTACGTAAAAGATCCCTTGGCAGTTGGAATTCGATATAAGAGTAGGCCGTAGCGCCGCTGCCCGGGCAAAAATTTCCCTCATAGCACACTGTATGGCGCATGCCCGTCTTCAATTAGCTCAGGTTAAGTGCATAACAGTAGGACGTTAAACCCAATTTCATCCATTCATTCATTTAAACAGTTATTCACACCACAAGCCTATAATCCACTCTCTAGTTTATCATTATCTAAGAGCTAAATCTGTTTATAGCAGGCCTTTATTTTCGCTCAAATGTTATATATAATCTAGTATTTAGACATCAATTTACACGAAAAGCTTCTAATCAACTCTTTGCGCCATCAGATGGAGCAGATTTAAATGGATTGAAACGATATCGAAAAACCTACGCTACATCTTCCAACACTTCAGTAGAAAGTAATTTGAATGGAAATTTTAATATATTCTTTTCTCATTATCTATTTCTTCGAACTATTATAGCATGAACAGCCAGCTTTTTATCTAAACCTTACATAATTTGAGAGAGAGAGAGAGAGAGAGAGGGGGGGGGGGGGGGTTAACGTCCACTTGACACAAACTGGGTCATTTCGGGACCAAGAAATGGTTTAATTTTATTTCGCTTGGGCGTAGGGGTCTTTAGCAGTGGTTGGAAATCGGAGGACCCCGAGAAAACCCACGAGGTTGGACTTACATAATGCATCTTTAATTCGACTGTATTTTAGTCCTGTATGTATTTATAAAGACGCCCATAAATAAATTTAACTGCAACAGTTATTGATATAAATGGCTGCATTTTATTCAATATAATCTGATGTCAACTTGCTCTAGTCGACATTGTCGGGGAGAAATTGATTTATAGTGTAAACTCATATTCCCCAAACGAACTGTAGATATATTTATATGAATTTTTTATACAACACGAGAATGTTAAAGGGCCAAGAGCAGGTAGGCGGGGAAGACGGATTTTATTCTAGATGCTTGAACAAAATTAAATGTAATGTGCGTAGTGTTGTAATAACTTATAGACAGAGCGGATAAACTATGGTCTCGAAATAAGAGACAGAGACAGGGTGGGGGGGGAGTGGGAGAGAGAGGGGGTAACGTCCACTCGACACAAACTAGTTCATTTCTGGACTAACACATGATTCAGTTTTATTTCAATTATTCTTTTGTGCGCATATAGGTGTCATTAGCAGTTGATATGAAGCGGAGGACCTGGAGAAAACCAACGAGGCTGGACAGGGACAGGCGACTCTACTGGTGGACTTAATGACTGGCCTTATGATACAGCGAGCCGTTTATGAAAACTCAAATAGCGATATCTTATCTAAACATTTCTCAATCAGTCAATTAGTTGGTAAAATATGACCTCAGACGATGCACTGCAGTCAAATTAATGAAACGAATAGAATGTAACGTGCTACTGCTCTATATCAACCAGTCTAATGAAGAATGGCTGCACCCAAATAAACATGTATCATAGAGATGCTTGTGATGCTTCAAATCTAAAAAACAATACATTTAGTTGCAGGGGCGGATCCAGAGAGGGGGTTAAGGGGGTCTACAAGACCCCACCCTGCTCAACTATATAAAAAAAAGTGAATGCCTTGAAACGATGAAATTGAATCACAATATGATCCTATATCATTATCAAATTTGACGTCTAACGGGATGTTGGGTCTCTCTCTTTTCAACGTGATTTGGAGATGATGATGGTATCATGCATTGTCAACTGTCAGATTTTCAGTGGGACGTTAACCCCCATTCATTTCATTTTAAGAATGCTGATTCAATCTTCAGACAACAGTGAAATAATAACAGCGTTACAATATGTTAACCTCATTGTCATAGTAACCTCATATAATATCTAAAAAATGCTTATCTTAAAATCAAAACTTACGGCGTATCGGTATCTATATCAGCATTGCTTTACAAAGACGTCCAGTTTTAACAATAAACAGTGAAACGTGAATAGAATACTCAATCAAGGTAGAACTAAAGCAAGCAAAAGTTGTTAACCAACAAAATGAATTAAAATACGTGTTATGCAGTAAAGCATTAATAAATTTGTAGCAAGGCGTTATGGTATTTGCCAAGTCACCGAGTCCGATATTATCGTAGTATTATGGTGATAATTATAGGCCTATATAGAAAGAGCTTTTAAACAGCTTAAGGCTTACTAACACCTTAAAGAAGCTAAATCGCTACCATTTGACACAAATGGGTCGCAACTCATATAATACTGTAATATGAATGTATATAAACTGATTTATATTCAATGGTTTCCGTTTTTACTCCAATTTCAAATCAGTTATGTTCCTCGAAATGAGACAGCAGTCTCAATCGAATGCAAATTTCTAGCGTCTTGTTATGCCAGTCTATATACGCCGTTTGGTTTGGTGCAATATGTATACCCTCGTTCCTCAAGTCTCTTGCTATAACTGGGGCTGAAACGCATTATTGTACCCGATTCGTAAATGTTTATATTGTCTTAAATATTGGATATCAGACGTCCATCTTTTTCCGGTAAGATCACAGCATCAATATTGATTTAAATTGACAGATAATTCGTGTTTTAAATGTTGAAGATGTTGGATGATATTGAGTTAGAGACTTGGCTCCTTTAAGATACGCATATCTATGTATATATTTTCATAAAGAGCTTTAATGTGCGTTAATCTTTATAGATAGAGAGACGGGGTTTAACGTCGAGTCGACACGAACTATGTCATTTCGGGACTAACATATGGTTTTAATTTTATTTCAATAATTCGCTTGAGCGTATAGAGGTCGTTCGCAGTAGGAGGTGACCGAGAGACCAGGAGAAACCACCCCACAAGGTTGGAGAGGCGACGCTAAACCTTGTCACGTACAACTGGGGATTCGAAACCACGCCAGTTGACTCAATGACATGCTTTATGATACAGCGCGAACGTGCTAACCACTCGGCCATCCACCCCCCACCCCCTTAAGATACGTACCTCAAGAGTTTTAAAGTGTGTTAATCTTACAAAGGTGTCTGTGTTTTGTAGCCACTTTAAACTATTAACACATTGGTGAAGGTAAACTGAAAACTTGTTTCAAGTGGTTGTTAACACTTGAATAAACCACAAACATCGTTTTTACGAGTCTATTTTAAACGATTTTTTAATCTGATTAAAACATAGATCCTATTTCGTTTCGTTTTCTATAGTTCAAAATTTCGTTTACTTGTTTTTAGTGCACATCTTAAAGGATACACACCCATGTTTTAATTATATAAACTGTTCTGAGAATTTAATTAACTCACGAACACCATTTTTATGAGCTATTGTTGTTTGGTTTTATAGTTTAGTTTACATCATGTTTATTTATAAATTATCAAGTTCAAAATTTCGTTTTACTTGTCTACGCTAGAACATGGAAGAGTTGTTATCATTGGCGTGTTCTGGATGATGTGAGGGATTCACCAATGATACGGTTTGTTATGGCGAACTTTAGGCCTTTTGGTACACGGAACTGTAGGTAATCCACTAGAAACGTCAATGATGATTGATTAATCAATGTCTGGCGTCATAGGGTCAAAAGCCGCTGGTTTGACGTCTCACATGAACTTCCACTATAACTTGTCAGACCTCCATGTAATGTAGGCCATCGGAAGGATAAAAAACGAAACGAAATACAAATGACGTAGACAAATTACGGAAGACCAAAATGGTCCAAAGATTCGTTTATTGACATGGATAGATGTTGGAGAAATGGTTTGGCAATGGGAAAGCGAGAGGGATAGAGAAATTAGGGTTTAACGTCCACTCGACACAAACTAGGTCATTTCGGGGCTAACGCAGGGTTTAATTTCATTTTACTAATTCGCTTGTGCGTGTTAGGAAACCAGAGGACCCGGAGACAACACACGAGGAATCAAAACCACGCCCGTTGACTCAATGACAGACCTTATGATATGGCAGACACGTGCTAACCATTTGACCCCCCCCCCCCTCCAAACACAACACCCCCTTCTGGGAAAGCAGATGATCCATATGGGACTGACACATTGTGTCAGCAGTGAACCAGAGATTTTAAAACTAGAACACAGATTTGACTGGTCCACGTCTGTAGTTATTTAGTTTGAATGAACCCAGTGTATATCGATTGATCTATGAATATATTTAAATAAATAAATCAGTTGTTATTCACTTTACTATTAACATTCATATAATATTACTTTTAAACTTACTATACACTAACACTGTATATACGAGGGCAGCTGTCTAGTCGTTCGAATAGGACAAAAACCGAGTTCCTGTGTACACTTTGTCGTACACGAAAAAGATCCCCCTTGACAGTTGGAATTCGATATAAGAGTGAGCCGTAGCGCTGCTGTCCGGGCAAAATTTCCCTCCTAGCAATCTGTATGGCGTATGCCCGACTTCATAAGCTCAGTCGGAGCAGAACAGTAGGAGTTTTATCCCCATTTCAGGTTTTTGTAAACCGTGTTGAAGACTAGAACACCTCTTAGTCCATTCAATAAAACTTTGTTTTACTCCATCTATGTGCCTTAACTGTTGTAAACATTTAAAGAAGCAGTTATATTGCCACTCTAACTTTAACACAAATATATGTTTAAAACGGCAACTCAATTTGCCTAATGACGTGTAAAATAGATATAATTGATTTTTAGAATAATTATCATAGAAACCATCTGTTACCCGAGTAATTCACAATCGTCATATTTAAGGTCTAGTTCTCTACGCTATTGTAGCAATATTCGCATATAAATATTTTGTTTAATGACTATACACTGTTCCTTGCCACGCCTCCTGATACTGAATCACTGACAGGGGATAGTCACGCTGCAAAATCCAGAGCTACGCTCTCGACCAACACCGGGAGACACAAACTAGGTTATTTCGGGACAAACATATGGTTTATTTTTTATCAACAATCCGCTTGCGCGTAGGGGTCTTTAGCAGTGCGAGGAAACCGATGAAAACCCACAAGGTTGAACAGACTCCCCTACTCCTACCAACAAGACAAGCTCGTATATTCCTATCATGTAATCTAATACTTGATAAACAGGGGGTTGGGGTGGCCTAGTGGTCTAGAGTGCCCCGCTTCGACCTCTAGCTGGCCGGCCACCTCTGGCTTGCGGCTGTGGTTTCGAGCCTTGATGTGAGCGTATTTGGCATGGAGATAGGGGCCCTCAACCATATGTTAGTTCCGAAATGACCTAGTTGTGTTGAGTGGACGTTAAACCCCATTCCATTTCTCTCTCTCTCTCACTTGACAAACAGACCTGAATCTTATTGCACGTGAAGAACTCAATCTAAACAATTCCATGTTAATTAATAACACTCGACTAGAACAGAACTCTCTACAAGAACATAACAACTTGCAGAGTGGTAATCAAACCAGAACATTAAAACACAACAGATGAATGGCCTTTAATGTTAATTATCGTTGGGTTGAACGCTTTCTACCACAGATGGAGCAACATGTGACAACCGCTTGCTCAAAAGCTTGTATGAGGTACATCATGGAAAACTACATTCAACCAAACCAACCTCTTAACACTACTTGTATCATTTCGCCTCTAAATCATGCATTTTCACCATAACATGGCAAAAAGATTCTGCACCAAAAGGTCATCAAAAATCGACATGCAAAGGGGGATAAAGGAAAGTGGCTTTGGTCCTTGTGACCACGTAGTAATATTTAGTGTCCGAATTAATTGGAGTTACTATTTTGTACCGACCAGGATCACGAAGACGGGGACGCGAGGGACATTTTGGTCCGACAGTGGCGTTCTGCCTAATATAACGTCAGACATTTGATTAACCAATCAGCATTGATGTGTCTAGTGGGTTACCCACACATCCGTGGACCTCATGCCAAAAACTCGCCGTAACAGTTACAGGCCGTTTAATTGACCAACCCCTCACATCAATAGGAACGCGGGTTATATAGCAACCCTTCCAGATCCTAGTGTAGTAAGAAAAGTAATTTAAGTACACAAAGTTTTGAACTATAAAAAACGAAACGAAATAGAATCTGTGGTTTAATCAGGTTGTCAACCATCATAACTAAGGGTCCGATAACTCCGAAAGTACTTTTATGAAAACCCTGCAAATCGATATGTACCACCCCGACTCCCAATACTAATGAAAACTGAATAAACTTAGCTGACTATAATAAAGGCCCAACAAACGGGCGGACATATCGACTCCATTATACAACTCTTCAACCATATGCGCGTATAAGAATCAATATCTATCAATGGTATAAAACATAGTTGAATAAATGAAATAAGTATAATTTATTATAACCTGTCATTTTATAAAGACTTTAGGCCATATGTTGATACTATAATCATACTGTATATAATTATTTATATATAAATATAAATATATACTATATTTTATAGGCTTTTATACCACGAACTAGTGAGGGGGTTGGGTGACCGAATGGTTAGTGCGTACGAGCTGTATCATAAGCTTTGTCATAGAGTCAACTGGCGTGGTTTCGATTCTCCGGTTATACGTGACAATGAGAGGGGTTGCCTATTCAACCTCGTGAGTTTATATATATATTATATTTTATAGGCTATTATAACACGAACTAGTGAGGGGTTGGTTGGCCGAATGGTTAGTATGTGCGAGCTTTATCATAAGGTCTGTCATAGAGTCAACTGGCGTGGTTTCCGTTCCCAGGTTGTATGTGACTAGTAATAGGGTCGCCTGGCTAGCCTCATCGATTTTTCACCGTGTCCTCCTTTTCCTTCCACGACTAAAGACCATGTGTTAGTTTCCACTGACAAGCGGAATAATCGTCGGAAAATCCTGATGAACTTTTTTGGCCATCTCCTGGAGCGAACGCGCGACCTTCAGGCTAGCGAGCCTACGTCTTATCCCCTTTTTTTAGGTTGTTCTGAACCCGAACCCCACTATTTATACTGTATACGTTTTGATTTCCAAAACAAAACCGAGAAATCTGTCCAAAATCCAACTTAATAGTACGCCACACGAATTTTGTTTACAGAAAGAAAAGTAATCTACATCTGTTTGGGCATTCTTAATTAACGTTTTCTGTCACGTACAAGATTATGTTGCAGACGTGAGTAACTCAATCCAATAAGGAAAGCAACCGTCGTAACCCGAGTGATTCACAAATACGACTGTCACCTACTATAAATAAGACTAACCCAATTACTTCACACCTTGTGTTCAACTCTGACCTTATATATCGTACACATTCTTACAGAGATAAAACTCCAAAGGTTACACATAGGCTACATTAATCAAGAGGTAATCAAGGTCTTTCTTTAGGCCTAAAATGTTATATAAACTGTTAATTAGACATTAATTAACATGAAAAGACTCTCGATGTCATCTGGGGGTCCGATTGTCATTAGATTTGAATCCGCTCTGCCATTCAACGACTTTGTTTATTGTCGTAACAAAGGTAACAATGACATTCGATGCTACATTTTATCTGCAAGGATTTCAAAATGGGTCAAATGACGACAAGAGGCTTCAAGACATTCTCTGGTACTTTCCACATACACGATGAACTTTAACAATGTAGTAAGATATACACAGAGTCGTATATATAGATATAAGGCTATGGATATAGCCAGCTTAAAGACATTTTCTGGTATTTTTCACATACACTGTGAACTTCACCCCGTAGTGAGATGAATAGTATCACTATTATTGTGACATTTTACCTGCAAGGAATTTAAAATGGCCCAAATGAATGAATGAATGAAATGGGGTTTAACGTCCTATTGTTATGCACTTAACCTGAGCTAATTGAAGACGGGCATACGCCATACAGTGTGCTATGAATTCCAACTGCCAAGGGATCTCTTACGTGCACTCCAATGTGTACACGGGACCTCGGTTTTTCGTCCCATCCGAACGACTAGGCAGGCCCTCCTTCTGCATCACCGACAAGGGGAAATCACGTCGGAAAATCGAGATGAACTTTCTCAGCCAATGCAAGGGATCGAACACCCGACCTCCAGGCTAGCGAACCAGCGCCTTATCCACTTAGCCACCGTGATCCCCTTGAAATGGCCCAAATGGCGATAATTGATTTCACGACATTCTCTGGTACTTTTGACATACACGGTGAACTTTAACCCTGTAGTAAGATGAATGCTATCACTATCAATTATTGTGATATTTTACCTACTCGTTACTAACATGACACCGTGTCGATCTACCTGACTGAGTATATATATAAATAAGTAATGAAGGTAAAATGACGGTGACTCACCTTGACGAATCAACAGGTAATAATAACAAGTAGATGTAATTACAATAGTTATATATAAATATAGATAAACACTCAGGTGATGTATATCCTATATATATATATACTGTATATGATATGTATATATCAATTACCTATACCGTATAGTTAAATGTAATCACCATCATAATTACACACATTCTCTCTCTCTCTCTCTCTCTCTCTCTCTCTGTATATTCTATATCCTATATATCAATTACTTATACCGTATAGTGAAATATAACCGCTATAATTACACTGAATCTTATATATATAGTAACTTACATAGATATTATTCTAAAAATATAGTATCTTATTATTATATATTAGAAATAAACACATGTTTATTTATACATGTATATCTATTTAAATAACCTTAGCCAGTGTATACGAAAAATAAGCTTTTTTTAAAAAAACCAAACAAATAAAGATTATGGTAATAACCTTAGTCAGTGTATACGTAAAATTAGGGGTTGTTTTTTAAAAAAACTTATGTTATTATTTCTTTTTCTAATAACATCCCGGAAAATATAACACAGTCAGGACATCGATGTATACCAGGAGAAACAATGCAGCTATTATAAATCATAGAATTAATATTGTAATTCTCAGTTTAAATATACACAATTGTATTAAATAAGCAATCTGATTAAAACATACATTTTCATTCGTTTCGCTTTTTTAAAAGTTCGAGATTTGTTTTATGAGTCTCCAGGGGCCGGTTGCTCAAAGCTCCGTTATCTTTTAACGATCCGTTAACTTTAACGAAAGAAAGATTGTTGATCTTAATAAAGGCCCAGAACATTCTGTCGTGTAAATTTTTCCTATAGATTTATGCTAATATAAAAAAATAAAGTATTCTATAGTGTTTTCTGTAGTAAATTTAACGGAAAGTTAACAAATAACACGTTACCAAGAAATGACCGTTAGAGTTAAATGGATCGTTAAAATAACTTAGTTTTGAGCAACCGACCCCAGGACAATATGGTCCAGTTGTTTCAATCCTAAAGAGTAGGTTCGACTGTCTATCTAAGGTTCGTGCATCTTTCTCCCATCAAAATAAACTAAGGCAGGCAGTTTAAGTTTAGTTTGAAATACGGTGAAGTAGGTGATCTAATCAAGACTAAGAGAGAGAGAGAAAGATAGAGGGAGAGGGAGAGGGAGGGGGGGGAGAGAGGGAAGAGAGAGAGAGAAAGAGGGGGAGAAAGAGATTCAGAGACAGAGAGAGGGAGGGAGAGAGAGGGGGAGAAAGAGAGAGGGAGGGGTGGAGAGAGAGATAGGGGAGAAAAATGGATAGTGAATGGAGAGAGAGAGGGAGGGAGGGAGAGAGAGGGGGGAGAGAGAGAGAGATCTTTTAAAGGAGTTTCGAACCGCAGACACTTATATTATTCTTTAAAGGATGGGCGTGATTTTTGTAACGGATCAAAAGTGATCAACAGATTGAGCTTTAAATGGACATGGAGAGAGAGACTATGGGTCTTTAGCAGTGGGGGGAAACCAGAGGACCCAGAAAAAAACCCACGAGCTTGGACAGGCGATCCCACTCCTTGTCACGTACAACCGGGGAATTGAAACCACGCCAGTTGACTCAATAACAGACCTCATGATACAGCACGCATGTGCTAACCATTCCGTCAACACCCCCTAATCAACATGGCTGGAGGATCGACGTAACCTATGAAACAGTGACATGAATACATAATATATAAAAGTGGGGGGGGGGGATCCAGAGGACCCGGAGAAAACCCACGACATTAGACAGCCGACTCTACTTATTGTCACGTACAAGCGGGGATTCGAAAGAACGTAACTTGAATCAATGACAGACCATCTATCCATCTTATGTGAATAAAACAGTTGTTTTTCTTAATGTTTAACTTCCGCTTCCACCGTAGGTGATATCGCAGACAAGTCTTACTTTTCATTTTTATTATCTAAGCGCACGCACAGGGGTCTTTCCTGTAGTCGGAGCACGGCAATCCAGACCACTACCCCGCCCCCTAATGAAACAGCGAGATCAGTACATAATATATACCACAGCCAAAAGCACTTTTTGTACTTTTAATACAAACTATTTCTATATATAACCCCATCAGTCAATCCTTGGCATTAACTTGGAATCGACTCAAACTATTTCTAGAAAGCAAAGTAAGGGAATAAAATGACAGACCCGCCTATAGATTACATCTAAATCAACAAAACAGATACAATGGTATTAGGGGGAGAGAGGGAGAGAGAGAGGGGGGTAGACAGGGAGAGAGGGGGAGAGAGAGAGGGAGAGAGAGAGGTCTACTACATGAAAATTGGAATTGGAATTGAAGAGAGAGAGAGAGAGAGAGAGAGAGAGAGCGAGAGGGGAGAGAGGGGGGTAGAGAGGGGTCTACTTCATGAAAATTGGAATTGGAGAGAGAGAGAGAGAGGGGGAGAGAGAGTGTACTCAATAGAAACTAGGTGATTCGAGACTAACATATTGTTCAACTTTTATTTCAATAATTCACTTGCGTGTAGGGTTCAATGTCAGACATCAAGATGTAGCGAACACAAGCTACCCATTCTGGAGCAAGACGGAGAATATCAGTAGTGAAACCATTTCTAGGGATCTCCTCTGTCAATGCTACCGATCGTCTATCACGGGAGCGGTTGCCCTTCTGGTGTAGGAATTTTATGTGGTACAATTAGGGACCTAAACATCTCTACAACTGATACCGTGTTTATGACGGAAAATAACAACTGAACGAGTTTATTCAAGGGAGACTACACGTGTTAACAGCCCCGAAGAATAGGTTGGGAAAAGCTACACAATTCTTACGCTTACTATAATACAGATATAATTCTTTAATTCAATACTGGGGATCATGGTGGCTAAGTGGATAAGGCGTTGGTTCGCTAGCCTGGGGGTCGGGTGTTCGATCCCTACACTGGCCGAGAAAGTTCATCTCGATTTTCCGGCGTGATTTCCCCTTGTCAGTGATGCAGAAGGAGGGCCTGACAAGGACATTTGCCTAGTCGTTCGGATGGGACGAAAAACCGAGGTCCCGTGTACACATTGGAGTGCACCTAGTTGGTATTTGGAATTCGATATAACAGTAGGCCGTAGCGCCGCTGCCCGGGCACAATTTCCCTCATAGCACACTGTATGGCGTATGCACGTCTTCCATTAGCCCAGGTTAGGTGCATAATAGTAGGATGTTAAACCCCATTTAATACATTAATTCAATACTACCTTGTCTGATATGGTCATTATGAAACCCAACAAGACGAATCGAACAAGAGTTATGTAAGATTGCAAACAAAACCTGTCCGTCTTCATTAGCCCAGTATATAGGGGCAGAACAGTTGGACGTTAAACCCCATTTCCTTTAATTTCCATTAAACCTTGGAGTGTTTTATCTTTAAAGGAAAAAAGACCAATGTGCGACGGGCCCACGTAAAACGTGTTAAGGGATTTAATTCTACCACGCCATTATAATTTTACTAGTCTGTAAACAAGCGATTTGCTCTCTAGTGTGTAAGTAATTCGCAGACTATTTTAAATTAATTCTTTAGTCGGATAATCAGAAATTCTTCTCCCTAAGGCATCGGGGTAGACTGTTTGACTTTTGAACATTTATAATGGTGGAATAACATGGCGGAATAAATGCGTTAAGATTGGAACATTGTCAAGATTGGGCGATTAAGAAATGAACTGGAAGGTGAAATGGAGTTTAACGTCCTAATTTCAAAATACACGGTTGGATCTGTAAAAAGATTGTCAGAACAAAAATGGTTTAACTGCGTTTAGTATGTTTATATCGGAATGTGATAAAATGATAATTTATCAACATTCAACATGGGATTGTGACCATTGGAACATTGTCAAGATTGGGCGATTAAGGAATGGGATGGCTTGGAAAATGAAATGGGGCTTAATTTACGGGCAATCTGACTTTTCGGACAGACGGGTAAAGTAAAAGGACAAAAATATTATTTTATCTATATGGTTGGCAACATAAAGTGCTCGAAATCTTATAACTTAATTGAATGAAACAAATGTATGCTGAATAGACTACGGATTAAAACATTTAATCTGGGGACAATCTACTTTGTGCGACCTCTTTGTATGTTTGGAATTCGGGTTGCTTAACTCTAAAGACGGGGAAAAATAAAAAAAATAATCGAGAACAATTTGCAAAAGAATTTCTTTCGGTAGAATCTGGTAAAGGGGTGTGTAAAGGACTCCCAACTGAAAATTATCCGCTGAAACCCTGTAACGTTTCTTATAATTAGCATAAATCCTAGATGGTCGCCAATTGGACTTTCTGGCATCCATATTTTGGGCTATATCGAGATTTGATAAAATGTCAATTTGTTAACATTCGACATGGAATTCAGACCAGCGACTCTTATCATTTTGCGTGAAATCGTCTGATTAAATTAACTCCGGGCGATTATCCACCGTCAATATCTTAAGTTTGTTTTCTTCATAAAATGTTGAATACTTCATATGAGTACGTGACAAGGAGTAAGGTCGTATGTCCAACCTCGTGATTTTTTTACGGGTCCGATTTGTTCCGAAAGCCAAATACCCCTATGCACAAGCTTTTATTTAAATAAAATTGATCGATATGTTAGTCCCGAAATGACCTAGTTTGTGTCTAATAGAGGTTACCTCCCTCTCTCTCTCCCCCTCTCTCTTTCTATCTCTCTCTCTCTCTGATTAAAACACTGATCCAATGTCGTTTCTTTTTTTATAGTTCAAAAATTTTTACTTGTATATATGTAGTGAGGCCATCGAACGTATAAGAAACGAAACGAAATATAGATCTATATTTTTTAATTAGATTGTGACAAATGAGAAACTGTCGGAAATATGTCAATACCGATCAGCGACTAGTGGTGTGGATTATTTATAGCCATCTAAGATTGTATAGACATACGTGGTTCAATACTGACTTATTTACAAAATGAAATAAAATGAATGGGGGTTTAACGACCTACTTTGTAGCAACTAGTGGGCGAATGTAGACAGGCAGTGTAATGTGTTATGGGGGGGATCTTTTACGTGCTCGCCAATGTGTACACGAACGACTAGACAGGTTTCCTTGTCAGGCCTTCCGTTCTACACCAAGAGGAAAACACCGCCCCGGAAAATCTCGTGGAACTTGCTCGGCCAACACCGGGAGCGAACGAAGATCCCCAGGTTAGCGAGACAGCTTCTTACTCAATGAAATAACATAGGTTGCAAGGCAACGAAACATACGCCCACAGCAGCTAAATCGTCCGGGCAGTCAACAAGAGTTACTTTGGCTTCTAGAGCATCCACAAAATTTTTTAAAGTGATCAAGGGCCATAACTCTAACAGTAATTATCGGAAATTGCTGAAAATCAATAGGCTTCTTCTTTTTATGACTTTAAACACTGTGTATAAATTTCAAGTCAATCGGTTATTAACTTTGGCCTCTAGAGCGTCCACAAGATTTTTTGAAGTGATCAAGGGCCATAACTGTGACAGTTATTATCGGAAAACGCTGAAAATCAATAGGCTTCTTCGTCTCATTACCTTAAACACTGTGTATAAATTTAAAGTCAATCGGATATTAACTTTGGCCCGACGGACGGACGGACGGACGGGGGCGACGGCAATATACGACCACATTTCAATGTGGGCGTATAAAAATGAAATGTGGTTTAACGTCCTATTGTTCTGTTCCGACTCGGTTAATGAAGACGGGCATACGCCATACAGTGTTGTGTGAAGGAAATTTTGCCCGAACAGAAGCACTTTGGCCAACTCTTATATCGAATTCCAAGTGAAAAGGATATTTTACGTGCATGCCATTGCATACATGGGACCTCCGTTTTTGTCCTATCCGAACGACTACACTACCACCACAACTCTCGTGTACATGCATACAAGAAGACATATTGACACATAGGAAACGATATTCATTCAAACAAACAATAAGAACATACTTCACCTTAAAACCAACCAAATTTGCTTTAAATAGACTGAAATTATGTAATTATCCTTATATTCTTTAAGTGCACACGAGCCAAAAAACTGTAGATTAAAAAATATCTCTCTTGTGAGGTTTCCCAACAATGTTGTCATCGATCTAGAATGATTACTAGAGCTTGAATATAGAAATGGCCTAACTAGATTATTAAACACATGTTACTGTATTCTAACAAAAAATATATAAATACGTGTATCTAATCGATGGTGGTCGCGAAATATCGTAAAAATATTTATTATAAGCTGTAAGTCGAGCTAAAAGTCATTAGTTTAGGTTCAAAGGGAATTCAGTAATACGCCATCTTGGGGAGTTGGGTGGCCGAATGGTTAGCACGTGCGTGCTGTATCATACGGCACGTCATTGAGTCAACTGGCGTGGTTTCGAATCACCGGTTGTACATGACAAGGAGTACGGTCGCCTGTCCAACCTCGTGGGTATTTTCCGTGTCCTCCGGCTTCCCCCACTGCTAAAGATCCCTACGCGCAAGCGATTTATTGAAATAAATTTAAACCATATATGTTAGTCCCGAAATGACCTAGTTTATGTCGAGTGGACGTTAAACCCCATTTCTCTCTCTCAATAAACAAACGATTCAACAAGCCAGAATGTAATAACTTAAACGATGTTTACAACTCAATCGACCAATCTCAACAACTAGTACGGTATAAAGCGATTTTGTTGCCACAGTCCAACATGAATATCTACGCGATCACTCGAGTTCAAAAGTCAATATCATCCGAAGGCCTTGACATTATAAACACAAATTATTTGTCAATTTAAATCAACATTGTTGTGGTCTTACCGAGAAAAGATGGGCTTCTGATACCCATTATCTTAGACGAAATAAACATTTTACCATTGGTGCACGAATCGCGTACCATAATGCGTTTCAATGCCATTTGTAACAAGAGACTCGGAGGACGAGGCTAGACATATTGCACATGTCATGTCAAACGGTGGCGACATACTCTTATCTGGAGAGCATGCGCAATAAATACTATCGGAGTAGACTGGTAAAACCAAACGATAGAGATTGCCATTCGATTGAGACATCTGGCATATTTGTGTCAATTTCTAGGTCCAGAATATTAGCGATTTAGCTCCTTTAAAGGAATGGTCTAAAGGAACTATATTGTCATCAAATACATGTATAAAGACGCCCGTCCTCCCAAAGATATAACTAATACAATTCCCGTCGGGTCAAACAAAAACTAAAAAAACCCATGTACCCATTTTAGTAAAATACTTCGAAGTATAACAATTTTTTGATTGCTTAATACACCAAATAGACACCACAACCCTTTATGACCAACGTGAAGGGGGTTGGGCGCTGGACAACGAACGTTTTATAATACGGTTTCTGTCGAATGACCCCCCCCCCCCCCCAAAAAAAAAACCACATGTAGTTATTTTAGTACAATACCCCGAGGTACCAATATTTTCAGTGTACCCCTGCCCTTAAGACCAACGTGGACCAATAAGGTTACAGAAGTATGATTAAATCTATTATCAGAGAGCGTTTCACTACAATCCCATTTTAATGTGATCACGGAAATTAAAAATTCGTGTGTGCGCGCACAAATCCAATGGGGAATTCCTGCCAATGTTAGTTTCCCATTCATAAATTATTAGGTTATATATTAAAGGGACAATAATGGCCCCATATCTAAGTACTAGATGTTTAGGTGTCCTACCTGTTGTGTAAATTATGAATTACATCCTATTTTACTTGTCCAGAGGGTTCGAAAATATTTTTTAATCCAAGTCACATTTGAAAAGGTTTACGTTAGGCTTTTCAAACCATTTAGTTAAATTTTTCCAATTTTAATTTGTTAAATTATGTGTGTTAAGATGAAATTTGTATCATCAGTTAATTGGAATATTGTCATATAGTACAATTTGTTGACCAGAATAATGATTGGGACATATTATTCAGTTACAACAAGAGTGGTATTGAACCTTTAAGTTGATTAAATACTCTTAGCTGCGGAACTAAAACTTCCGGTTCGGCAAAACAATTTCCCAGAATCAACTGAGAAAGGTGCTAGACAGATGAAAGATAATCGTCAAGCAAGACAAATGTTGCATTATTAATACTCGAACCATAAAGCTTCCCATTCCCCACTGGCGCTTATAACAGTGATCCACAATAGAGCTATCGTTACATTATCTGACAATCTTTAGATCTCCAGAGTAAGGATTTCTCGCAACCATTAATAAGTATATTCTTTAAGTAACTGGGTAGATAAATAAACTATACACATACTTATGGAAAACAGCTACTGATTTATTAAGGCGACATTTCGAAGAGTATTCTCTCAACGTTTTCAAGCTAATGCAATGTAACAAAAATTGAAGCAACATATTATAGACAAAATTACAATAACAAGGTTGAAACCATACAGGACAACAACAAGATGTTACATTGTATTAACTTGAAAACGTCGCCAAAAAAATCAGTAGCTGTTTTCCATAAGTATGTGTACAGTTTATTAATAAGTATATTAAATAGTAACAGAATGCAACTTACCTTGCTATTGTTAGGTAACTACATATAGAACCCTGTTATATCCTGAAACAATAAAACGAAACAAAATTTAAACTGCTATATCCTGAAACAATAAAACGAAACGAAATTCAATCACACGCAAAATTGTTTCGTAGTAAACTCTGTCCTTGCAGCATCGGACAATATCAAACAACCCAAATTTAAAAATAAAATCTTCTTTCAACTTCCGACCCTGTGTTTCGACGTGACAGCAGTCTGGATGTGACAATGTTTGCATCACGGGCTTGTAGTCTCGGTTATTGTTGACATAGAAGAATCCTAAATTAAATCATGCAAACATTGATAAGCCGTTTTGTAACATTTTCTCAACGCGATCATTAAAGGTACATAAAAACCTGATTCTGTGGAGTAAACGGTCACCATTGATGTCTCTAACGATCGTTATGTAGTTCATAAAATGAGAGAGAAAGAGAGAGAGAAGAGAGAAAGAGAGAGAGATGTGGTTTAACGTCCACTCGACAAAAACTAGGTCATTTTGGAACTAACATATAATTCAATTATATTTCTTTAATTCGTTTGCGCGTAGGGGTCTTTAGCAGTGCGAGGAAACCGAACAGGTGAGCCCACTCATTATCACCTACAATTGGGGAATCGAAACTTCGCCAGTTAGCCCAATTGACTCAATGACATACCTTATGATACAACGCACATGTTAACCATTCGGCCATCCAATCCCCCATAAAATGAAAGACAACGTATAGTACAGTAATAGTAAGTAGTAAAAAGCTGTTTATTACAACGACATGTGTTATATGGAAAAATCAATATAAAATACCTAAAACCTGACCAGTTAACAGATATCAATTAAATATGACATTTATTAGAAATGCTTAGTATTAACAAAGATTTAATGTATGTTCAAGCTCTAAGTATTCCTTCTAAAGCAGTTGGGGTTGGTTTTCAAGAGAAACATTAGTAGAAATTACCCATGTTGTCTATGGTGTTCATTTTACCGAGATTTCGCCTAATAGATTGGATGCAGCTATGGCGGGTGTGGTATGCCAGCAGGGTAAGCTTACTCTTCCGGACATCTGTTACCACTGTTTGTCGTGTATTCTGTACACGGTGAACAGTCCATATGCTGATTACAAAATTTTGTCAGATTACACTATTTTGCCTATAGGACTTCGAATATTGTCTAATGGTTTGGATTTTTCCTACTTGTTTTTTATTTTATGTTTATTAACTGATTTGTGAGATTTATAAATCTGATATCAATTCATTGAACCAGTATTGTCGTAGATCCCGGTATAAAGAACACCTTGTCTAATACATGACACAATAATATGGAATACAAGCGACATTATTTTAGCGACATTTCGACGAAGGTTCTCCCGTCTTTATCAAGCAAAGACAATATGCCTGTACGAATCAGTTTTGATGATACGACAAAGGTCCTGTGATTTCCTGCTAGTGATTCTGGAGGTAATGTGATGATAATATCATCACTGCAATAAAGATAAAGTCCTGTGAGCTTTCACTGTTCATTTTTATACCGTGATGTAATAACGATATGGTCCAGGTGGATACTATTGATGCTTTTGGTGATACTGTGATATATATGGTCATCACTGTAATAATGATAATGGTCTTTGGAGATACCACAGGTGATGCTGATGATTCTGTGGGAGATGGTCATCACTACTGGCGATACTGATGATACAGTGGGAGATTGTCATAACTGAAATAATGATACGGTCCATGGGAGCTCCTGCATGTGATGCTGATGATACTGTGATAGATGGTCATCGGGGTAATAAACTACGTTACCAGGTAGCTACTACAGGTGATTTTGATGATACTGTGGGAGAAGGTCATCGCTGTAATAACGACACGATTCATGGGAGCTACTTCGGGTGATGCTGATGATACTGTGATAGATAGTCATCACTGTAAGTAATACCCACTACAGGTGATTTTGGTGATAGGCCATCACTACTGACGAGTCTGGTGAAACGGTGGGAGATGGTCATCAAGGTAATAAAGATAAGGGTCATGGGGGCTGCTATAGGTGAATGAATGATAATACTGTGATAGATGGCTACCACTGTACTAAAGCTAAGACTCCTTGTAGCTACTACAGATGATGTTGTTTATACTGTGGGATGTGGTCATCGCCACGTGCTAACGTGGGAGATGGTCATCCCAACAGGTGATTCTGATGGTAACGTGGGAGATGGTCATCCCAACAGGCGATTCTGATGGTAACGTGGGAGATGGTCATCCCAACAGGTGATTCTGATGGTAACGTGGGAGATGGTCATCGTCAGGGCTGATTCTGATGGTAACGTGGGAGATGGTCATCGCCACGGCTGATTTTGATGGTAACGTGGGAGATGGTCATCGCCACGGCTGATTTTGATGGTAACGTGGGAGATGGTCATCGCCACGGCTGATTCTGATGGTAACGTGGGAGATGGTCATCGTCAGGGCTGATTCTGGTGGTAACGTGGGAGATGGTCATCGCAACAGCTGATTCTGATAAGGGCGACCCAACTGCTTGACTCAATGACAGATCTTATGATGCAGCGCGCACACGCTAACCATTTGTTCATCAAACTCCCGAACTAGACACGCACACTTGCAGAACTGAACATGTTCCATGATAATAAAAGGATATGGTCACTAAAAAATTCCGTCACCCATTACATGTGAATAATACCCAATACCGCACGTGATATCCTGAAAGGTAGTTTTTTATATTAGATTTATTTGTTAGAAAAACAACACGACTTTTTTTCTCCATGAACTTAAATCTAACATAAAGTTTATCTGGGCCAAAAGCTCTAAGGGGGAGGGGGTAGATCTCCGAATGGTTAGCACGTGCGTGCTTTATCATGAGGCCTGGCATTGAGTCAACTGGTGTGGTTTCAAATCCACGGTTGTACGTGACAAGGAACAGGATCGCCTGTCCAACCTCTTGCGTTTTCTCCGGGTCCTCCTGCTTCCTCCCACTGCTAAAAAAAACCTACGCGCAAGCGAATTATTGAAATAAGATTAAACCATATGTTGCTGTTAGTCCCGAAATGGCCTAGTTTGTATCGAGTAGACGTTAAACCCCATTTCTTTCTCTCTCTCTCTCTCTCTCTCTCTCTCTCCCTCTCTCTGCTCTAAAATACGACGCTATTTTTCCTATTAATTAAGCTGAAAGTGTTGCCATGGATTCCTAATGAGTTTTCTTTCTTACTACTTCTATTGCTAATGTTTTCTTGACATGCTAAATTCATTGTAAGACTCTTAAAAAAAAATTCCTCTAATTACATTTATAACCACAAATAAAGGTTTAATCACCGGAATGGCGTTCGTGCATATTTACTGCCGGTTTGAAATTCTTGCTACCTACAACAGATCTGTCGGATGTGAAAGTTTGTGGAGTTTATTTGTTTTCAAGGATGTTTTTGTTTTGGATTTGCCACTTGTCAAATCCATTGTAAAACTCTTGAAAAATTACAAAAAAATTACAACCACAAATAGTTTAATCATTGAAATGGGGTTTATTTGTTTCGGAGGATGTTTTTTTGGGGGATATTTCGCTACGTGTAAAAGAACTGTCTGGAATTTCGACTTGCAACCATTCACAAAATACTTTTGGCGGTAAAAATCTATAAACAGCAGCCGACTTGTGTCAATTTAATCTCCCATTTTAAAGGATTTGTGAATCAACTTGGCAGCTTCCCACTCTAAAACATTTAGCCCGCAGACTTCAATGGAAACCAATATTTTGATTTTAAATCAAATTAGTTTTATGTCTGTGGAATTTAATCTGTCTGCGTCTGATTGTTATTAACTCGAAAACTTTAAATCCACATTAAGAAATGAAATATTTTAAGATAATATGAATAACCGAGCCTAAAACATACGCATATATTTACCGAATGGTAAAAACGTGTTGCTGTCTACCTCCTTATTATACCTTGGATGGCCGAATGGTTAGCTGTATCGTACGGCCTGTCATTGAGTCAACTGGTGTGGTTTCGATTCCTCGGCTGTACGTGACAAGGAGTAGGGTCGCCTGTCCAATCTCGTGGGTTTTCTACGGGTCCACCCACTGCTAAAGACCCCTACGCGCAAGCGAATTGTTGAAATAAAATTAAACCATATGTTAGTCCCAAAATGACCTAGTTTGTGTCCAGTGGACATAAATCCCCCTCTCTCTCTTTCTCCCTCTCTCCCTCTCTCTCTCTCTCTCTCTCTCTCTACCTCGCTCTCTCTTTCTCGCGTTCGTTCATTTCTGGAGTTTAACGTCTACTTACACCAAGGGGATATCGTAGCGGAAGTTAAAACCCATCTCTTTCTTTTGTCATACTTCAAACATCACCCACGTAACCGACGCCATGTTTAATCCACTGGACAACAGTAATCCTCCGAAATGACAAGGTCAAAGGTCAAGTTTATTTACATAAAATATTTGTTGAATGTTTTTATTTGAGTGATTTAAGAAAGAAGAATTTTATATAGTGACCTTGATTTAAACATCTGACAATAGTAACTGGGGGTTTTAAAGAGACATACGGGGGAAAAGAAATGAAATCAAATGAATGAATGAATGAATGAAATGGGGTTTAACGTCCTACTGTTATCCACCTAACCTGAGTAATTGAAGACGGGCATACGCCATACAGTGTGCTATGGGGGAAATTTTGCCCGGGCAGCGGCGCTACGGCCTACTCTTATATCGAATTCCAACTGCCAAGGGATCTTTTACGTGCACTCCAATGTGTACACAGGACCTCGGTTTTTCGTCCCATCCGAACGACTAGGCAGTTGTCCTTGTTAGGCCCTCCTTCTGCATCACTGATAAGGGGAAATCACGTCGGAAAATCGAGATGAACTTTCTCGGCCAATGCAGGGATCGAACACCCGGCCTCTAGGCTAGCGAACCAGCGCCTTATCCACTTAGTTGCCGTGATCCCCCGAAATGAAATGAATGAAATAAAATGGGGTTTAACGACCTACTGTTCTGCTGCGAACTGGGCTAATGAAGGGGAGTGCGCCCGGACAGCCTACTCTTATATCGAGTTCCAACTGTCAACGGATATTTTACGTGCATACCAGTGTGTATTCGGGACCTCGATTTTTCGTCCCACCAAACAACTAGACAGCTGTCCATGTCAGGTCCTGCGTGGGAAAAATTTAAACGTAGGTAATTTGAACTTGATACAAGCTTTAAGCTTCAATGAGACATGTGGGAGAGATGGGGTGTAACGTCCACTCGATACAAACTAGGCCATTTCGGGGCTACATAATTATGGTTCGAGTATATATTATTTCAATAATTCGCTTGCAAATAGGGATCTTTAACAGTGAAAGGAACCTGAGGTCCCGGAGAAAACCCACGAGTTTGGACAGGCGACGTACTTATGGCGAAGAAGAAACAATACAACCTAAATAACAACGACCTGTACCACACAAATTCAAAGTAGGCATATACAAATGTTTCAGTGCATTACAAGAACTAAGAAACAACTAAAGGTATTTTGAAATTAAGCCTGTGCAATCAAAGGGGGGGGGGGAGAAATAGGGTTTAACGTCCACTTGACACAAACTAGGTCATTTCGGGACTAACGTATGTTCTTATTTTATTTCAGTAACTCGCTCGCGCATAGGGGTCTTTAGCAGTGGGTGGAAACGGGTGAAATCAAAGGGAATGTTAGCCTGTAATTCCAAATTTAAATACCCCGAAGAATACAAACGTTCAGACTACTGTACTGTTAGCTTGTAGGCTATACAACAGAGGAACCTGTTTCACGAAATCTTAACTCAAGATAAAATCCAAATTTTAGTATGTATTTCAGTTTTAATTGGCTAATTGAAGATAAAATCAAAAATGTTGTCGGTACTTCAATTTCGATTGGCTAAGCACTAATATCAATATATTATTATCTAATCAATTTACTAAAATTTGGATTTCATCTTAGTTAAAATTTAGTGAAACAGGCCCCCGGTTAAAACTGTAGATTTTTTAACGCTCTGCTGTAAATCAGAATGGTTGAATATATCTGGTACCATACAGCTCTTAAATACACATATGGTGCCAATGAATGAGCAGACATCCTGAAGGGACCCTGGAGATTTTCGGAATTTTATTAGTAGAATATGGAATACCAAAATAGTTTAAAACAGATGTATGCATTTTAGAACAATGGTTAGTGCCACTGGAACATTAAATCTAGAAGCTAGAATGGCTCAAGGCGGCTGGCGGGGTGACCTCCCTTGCAGTCATAGAAACCGATGTAAGTAGTTTAGAACAGTGGTTATCGCCACTGGGAACTCCAACGTTGCTACGTGGTATTCTCTTGAAACTAGAGCGGCTCGAGGCGGCTAACAGAGTGACCTCCCCTGTAGCAATAGGCGTGGGTTTTTTCTTTTTTATTAAATACCCCAAGGGAAATGTCATAAAAAGATTTTACAGCGTAAACATGTTACAAAGTTTTAAAAGGATAACTTCTCTGTGGTTACCACCTACCAATAATTATCATGGTTGCAGAAACAAACCATAATATCTCTATCTGTTGATATCCGGCATCTTAGACATGGAGCCCGAGTTTCAACCAACTGAAACTGTCATTGCAGAATTTATAATTACCCCCGGCGATCACCACTACCATATCTGCCCCATCAGACCTAATCAAGACGGTCCGACGACATTCAATTTTTCCCTGACTGCAAGAGTTCTTTTACCTCACGCCAATGAGGACATGGCTGGGACTCGGGTTCTCGGAGGAACTTTCTGGGCACCGCTGCACCCTTGCTGCCCTTCCACCACCAGCACCACCACTAGGGATCTCGGGGTAACTTTCTGGGGCCACGCCGAGGTAGAACCCGGGACCGCGTGGTTAGAGAGTCAGTGCCATAATCAATAAGACACCGTGGCACCCATGCTGCCCTGCCACCACCGGCACCACTCGGGTTCTCGGGGGAACTTTCTGGGGCAACGCCGAGGTAGAACCCGGGACCGCGTGGTTAGAGCGTTGGTGCCATACTCACTGAGGCACCGTGGCATCCATTCCCCATTGCCACCACCAACAACAACAAAAACCCCGCCAGCAGTAACACCAACAGGGGCAACGCCGGGACAGTCAGTGCCATACTCTCTGAGACATCGTGGCAGTGGAATGGAAGTACTAACTGTTTGTGATTGATGTATGGTTCCGGAAATAGCGCCACGTGATCACAACGGGTTTCTTATGCTCGTGCTACGGTGTCATGGCCATTTTATTTGCATTTAATCAAACTGTCTATAAGCTTCCTTTCTTTCTAAGAACAAGTATATATGTATTCAGCATGGCTGTCACTTAATGATGTCATAAAAATCTGACCCAGACAGCATCGTCTTGTAACATACAAATGTCTTGAGATTGCGACATTAACAGTTTTAATGTATAAACCTAGTAATTCCTGACCAGTCAATAATTCCATTCAGAATAACATTATTATCCTGGCATAAATGGTGTAAAAAATTGTAGATTTTGTCACCTACAAAATGGATAATGCTAATGTGATTTGATGTATTTCAGACGATGAAAGTATTTCCCTATAAAGTTTGAATTAGGTATCAAGGGGGATTGGATGGCCGAATGGTTAGCACATGCATGTTGAATCACAAGGTCTGACAGCCAATTTACTGGCGTGGTTTCGATTCCTGGTTGTACGTGACAAGGAGTAGGATCGCCTGCCCCATTGCGTGGGTTTTCCCTACTGCTACAAGTTCCCTACGCGATGGCGAATTATTAAAATAAAATTGAACCATAAAAACCGAAATGACCTAGTTTGTGTCGAGTGGGTGTTGAACGTGGTTTAGATCGCTTGTCTATCTTCGCGATTTTCGAACCACTGCTGAGTGACGACCCCACCCCCTCCATATATGTTTTTACTATTTTGAAGGAGATGAAATGAAACAAATTTAACTACCCCTGTATTATGTATGTAGAACACACGTGTCACTAAGCATTACACCAGTCTTGATTGTAAATGTTGTAGACAGTACTGTAGATAATTCTGACTGAGTTATCTATTAATAAACTGTCTGAAATGTCAATCTTTCCTAGTCAAAGAGATTGGCAATGGCACAGTGGTTCTAAACATTCTTCTAGATTCAGTAAACATCTGTCGATGTTCAATATTCTTCTGTATTCTCAACCACAGAGATAATTCATTTGAAAGGAGAGAGAGAGAGAGAGAGAGAGAGAGAGAGAGAGAGAGAGAGAGAAATTGGGTTTAACATCCACTCAACACAACTAGGTCATTTCGGGACTAACATATGGTTTTAATTTTATTTAGATAATTCGCTTGCGCGTAGGGGTCTTTAGCAGTGGGAGGAAACCGGAGTACCCGGGGGAAACCCACGAGGTTGAGAAGGCGCCCCTATCCCCATGCTACATACGCTCATACACCAGGGCTCGAAAGCATAGCCGCAAGCCAGAGGTGGCCGACCAGCTAGAGGTCGAGGCGCGGCACTATAAACCCCTAGGCCATCCCAACCCACCGCATTTGGAAGGGATGTGGCTGAGATGAAACTGGAATGAAATGAAGACGGGCATACGCCATGTAGTGTGAGTTATGAGACAAGTTTTGCCCGGACAGTGGTTCTACGTTATACACTTATTTCGAGTTCAACTGTCAGTGGTTCTTTTACGTGCACACCAATACATTATCCGAACGACTATACACTGCCCTTTGTCAGGCCATCTATCCTACAACACAGACAAGGTGGAACCAGGACGGGAATTTACTGATGAAATTTCTCGGTCACGCAGATATCGAACACAGGACCTCCAGGCTAGCGAGCCAGCGTCTTACTCAGCTCCCTGAGATGGACTCTCGTTGAAGCAAATATTAAGTCCAGATAGCGGTTGATTCTCAGCATATCTTGTGGAACTGTGTGTGCTAAACGGGGCCAGGCATCAATTGGCGAAAGTCAAGTGACTTTAGGGAATAAGCCAATAAACATTAATGCGGAAAATAAATATATAGCACCAATCTGATTAAAATACAGATTTATATTTCGTTTTGTTTTTTATACTACACCACATGAAGATCTAACTGGTTGTAGTGGAAGGTCGTCTCAGGTTCGTACGAACGGTTTGTGATCCTATGACGCCAGTCATTGATTGATCAATCAGCGTTGACGTTTGTAGTAGTTTACTTTTAGTTCCGCGCATAAAACGCCCAAAACTCACTGTAACAGACCCTTTTCATTGGCTAATCCCTTACTTCAACCAGAACGTGGGTTATATAACAACTCGTCCACGTGCTAGTGTAGTGAAGACAAGTAAAACGAAATTTTAAACTATAAAAAACGAAACGAAATAGGATCCGTGTTTTAATCCGATTGACAGAACACTGTATATAATACGCTTGATAATTTATAAATAAACATGTTTTAAACTTAACTATAAAATCAAACACATTTTACCTCATAAAAATGGTGTTCGTGAGTTAATTACTTCTCAGAAGAGTTTGTATAATTGAAACATGTGTGTATATCCTTAAGATGTACTTTACATGCGAGACGAGGAAATGAAATTACAGGACGCATACCACAACATGCCTCAACATTACATGAAATGTGTTAACAGGACGCAGACCACAACATACCTCAACATTACATGAAATGTGTTAACAGGACGCAGACCACAACATACCTCAACAATACCTGATTGATAATCTATAAAAACATAACTCAACATTTAATACCTGTTTATAATATATACAAACGTTATGTCACTTATATAAACAAACCGTAAATATACTCAAGTTAACAACGTAATCAAACAACATACTATATGGTCATAATATAGGGGATCACGGTGGCTGAGTGGGTAAGTCACTGGCTCGCTATCCTGGAGCCAAGAAATTTCATCCAGATTTTTCCGGCGCCCCCCCCCCCCAACACTGCCAGTGATTCAGGTCGGAGTGTCTAACCTGGACAGCTGTCTACTCGTTCGGATGGTACGAAACACTGAGGTCCCGTGCGCACATTTGGCGTGCACGTAAAAGATCCATTGACGTTAAACCCCATTTAATTCATTCATTTCATTTCATTTCGCTAGTTAATTTGAGACTGGAGACTCTTTGTATATTAAATTCGGACACAGCGATTCTGATTTCTTCACCCTATTTCATATCATTTCACGATGTATTAGACCATTTTGACCTCACTGTTTGAGCTAGAAAAACGAAGAACGTTGTGTGAATGAATTTTGGGTGTTTACCTGAAGTTCGATTGATTCTCGTGAAATTTGGAATTCGAACATTGATTATATGTACTCAGAGGGAGAGCGAGAGAGAGAGAGGGGGGCGCGAGATAGACAGAGAGAAAGAGAGAGAGAGAGCGAGAGAGGACAACGCGTCTGTGTGCGAGTGGGGGTAACGTCCACTCGAAACACAAACTATGTCATTTCGGGACAAACACGTGATTCAATCTTATTTCAATAATTCGAATGCACGTAGGAGGAAACCGGGACCCGGGGAAAACCCACTAGGTTGGACAGACGGCCCTACTTCTTGTCCCGTATAACTGGAGAATCGACACCACACCAGTTGACTCAATAAAAGTCCTTATGATCTAACACGCACGAGCTAACCATTCGGCCATCCAACCTCTCTGCACATGTACAAATGGCCTACCCAATTAAACGAAGTTTATAGAAAGAACATTAAACTTGACAGAAAACCAGACATGGTTGCCAGCTAGTATAATTAAATGCTAATGAAAAATTGACTTGAAGTATTTTCATTTGCGTTTTACTGCGTAATAATACATAAAACCCGGAGTGTTCTCTCCGTACCGTTACAACCGGGGTAGGCTATTCGCCATGCCATAATTATTGCTGACAGGGCGCACAATACTAGATCTTCCCCATCTGTGAAACATTTTCCCTAGGGTTAGGGATCGGTTAAGGTTTATCTAAAACTATTCTAAAGGGTGGGGGGTCTAGTGGTCTAGAGTGCCGCGCTGTGACCTCTAGCTGGCCAGCCACCTCTGGCTTGCGGCTGTGGTTTCGAGTCCTGGTGTGAGCCTATGTGGCATGGAGATATCCTGGGTTTCCTCCGGGCACTCCGATTTCCTTCCACTGCAAAAGACCCCTACGCGCAAGCGAATTTTTGAAATAAAATTAAAACCATATGTTAGTCCCGAAATGACCCAGTTATGTTGAGTGGACGTTAAACCCCATTTCTCTCTCTATATTCTAAAGGGTTAGGGTTAGAGTTGTGGCTATAAACACGGAAAGATATTTCACAGATCGGGAAGATCTAGTATCATGCGCGTCTTGCATAACGTAAATAACCTACAAGCATGTTCTAAAACCACGCGTATATAAATAGAAAGCACAGATAAGATCAATGCAACTAAGGTAAAGATTATAGTTTGTACAGTCATGCTGAGTTCACAAATCGTAATGATTGTGACCTCGGAAGTAGGCTAATGTGCACATATTTATGATAGCAGAAGAGCTGCAATCAGCAAATACAAATGAATCCTCACGTTCGATTAGTTTTTTGTCACCAAAAGTACAAAAGTCATTTAAAGCCGCGGGTCGTCCTTTTTGGGTATTTTTACTATTATCAAAGACAAATCTCTAACAGAGAGAGAGAGAAAAGGGGGTTTAACGTACACTCAACACAACTAGGTCATTTCGGGACTAACATATGGGGTTTTTTTAAATTTGTATTTCAACAATTCGCTTGCGCGTAGGGGTCTTTAGCAATGAGAGGAAACCGGAGTGCCCGGAGGAAACCCACCAGGTTTAGAAGGCGCCCCTATCTCCATGCCACATACGCTCACATTGGGGCTCGAAACCACAGCCGCAAGCCAGAGGTGACCGGTCGGCTAGTGTTTACAAAGATATGATGATCTGCAGCGGTACCTGTGGTCAATATAAACAAGTCGGTGCCACCTGTAGCTGTTGGGGGGGGGGGGGGGTGATTGCCAAATGCTTAGCTGATGTGGTTCAGATTCCCCGGTTGTATACGTGACATGGAGTGGGGTGGCCTGTCCATACGCTCTTGCGAATTATTGAAATAAAATTGAACCATATGTTAGTCACGAAATGACCCATATAGTCTATTTCTCTCTCTCTTCCCATCTTCTCTCCCTCTCTTTTAAATCCTTCCGGTGTGGTTTTCCCTTGCCATTGGTGAAGGACGGAGTGCCTGACAAATCGAGAACATTTTACCGTGGATATTTTTCGTAAAGTGCAAATGGCGGTCAATAGCTTTAATAATACTTCCATAATTAAAGTAAGAATTTTTCCGGTCAAAGGGATGCCACTCTCTTTGATCTCATCTTCGTGTCGATTGATTTTGAGAAGAGCTAGAGGCCTCGTCTGATGAACAGGGATTATATAATGGCGATATCTTACAAACAATGTTTTCTAAAAGCTGAACAAAATGTCAAAACTGTTAAAACTCCACATTGGAATATTATTTTTTAAAAAAAATCGTTTATGAATTTAAATTTTAAGGTAGCTGAAGTGTTCATGGGATCAGATAATTTCTCAGATTTTTGCCCAAATTTACCACAGTGCAATAACGATATCGCGTGAGTCTTTCGTCCCGAAATGACCTAGTTTGTGTCGAGTGGACGTTAAACCCAATTTTTCTCTCTCTCTCTCTCTTGTGTGAGTCTTGTCTCATCTCCTTGCCATGGTCCTGTACTTGCACCACTGCCATGGGGTAACTAAGCTGAGAAATATCAAGGAACCTTTCCGGTCGGAAAAACCGCGGATCCGTGCACGTTGGCGTGCACGTAAAAGATCCCTTGGCAGTTGGAATTCGATATAATAGTAGACCATAGTGCCGCTGCCCGGGCAAAATTTCCCTCATATCACACTTTGTGGTGTATGCCTGTCTTAATTAGCTCAGTATGAACAAAACCGTAGGACGTTTAACGTCATACTCATTGCATTTAAGATGGGAATTGACGAATTTGCAACTCGGCATTAATCAGGACTTTTGATCATAATCACAAGAATGGTTTTAAACGACGGCTGTATAAACATCATGGTTAGACTTCCAGGAATCAATGTTTGTGATGGTCTAATAACTATTCTAGAATTTCAGGAATAAACGTTGAGCTGGTACCACTCATATATATATAAATACCCTGGTTGTACTTTCAGGAATCAATTCTAGAATTTCAGGAATAGACGTTTGTCTGGTACCACTCAATATATGATGGTCCAATAACTATTCACTGATATTACAAGAAATATGGTAATGATTGATTCGCTTTTCATACGGAACATCAAGGCATACAGTCGATAAGAATATCAGTTTTGGATTTGCCCGGATACGAATTCGCTAATGGGAATTGAAATACGTTGAATCAATTTAATATCAAACTGATTTCCAGTAAGTCTGCGCAAACCAGAAACATTTGTCGTTATTTTATTAATCGGACTTTAGTTACACTAAACCATGAAGATTCATATTAATTTAAAACAGTTTAAAGGAGCTAAATCACTAATATTTGGCGCCTAGAAATAGACAAAAATGAGTCGCAACGCATATTATACTGTAATATGAATGTATGAAAACTGATTTACATTCAATGGTTTCTGTTTTACTGCAATTTCTGATCAGTCACAAGATACATATAGGGTAAGGAAATTTAATGTTGAGACTTTTATCCGGTTTATTGACTATGGCCATATGTGCAGTGATACCAGGACACCGTCAATGAGACAAAGGGGGTGCTCAATTGGCTGTCCGGAACGTCCCTAAACTGCAATCAAGTGATACGGAATTCAGTCATGTCACAGTTCTGCTACCCTGACAGCTAAGGTCAATCGGCAAACCTCGAAAATTCCGGTACCCTAGATGCGTAGAATCTGTCGAAGTTTGCCGAATGAGCTAAGGTGGTATGAGTAGAATCGTGACGTATTTTAAGTAACAAATAACCGTTCCATCCCAAACACTATGGCCTACTCTTATATCGAATTCCAACTGCCAAGGAATCTTTTACGTGCACGCCAACGTGCACGGATCCTCGGTTTTTCGTTCCATCCGAAACACTAGACAGATTGGTTGAGATCTAATACATGCAGTCAGCACATGCATTGTACTCCTAAATTCTCCTTTTCACTAAATTGACATTATTTTTAGAATTGTGAGAATTTAATTTCGGGACGTTCAACCGAGTATCCCCAAACATGGTCAGTCAGCCAGAGCTATATTAACCAAATCACCCTTGTAATGATAGAAGAACGTGTCTATCAGAATCTGGACAATGATTGGCGTATTGATTCGTTGTTCTGCACGAGGATGCCAGACAACTGTATATTGGCTACAGCTTAACGTGATGTGATGACCATAACCAAACCAAACAACCTGTCAGACGAGATTACATTTTGTCTGTGGATAAAACATGAATTGATTTCAGTAAATCTGGGAGTCTAAGAATTGTGCTGACCATATATAGAAATCTTAATTTGTACCAGTAATTCGTCTAGACAATATATCTGATAAAGGAACGTCCCGTCGATGGCTTCAAACTCTAACTATGCCATTACACGATTACAATTTCCGCGAAAAAAAGACATATTAGACAAACACCCCAATAAAACTCAAGTAAAAAAGAGAGAGAGACAGAGAGAGAGAGAGACAGAGAGAGAAAGGAGACACAGGGAGAGAAAGGAGAGACAGAGAGAGAGAGACATACAGAGAGAGATTGGGTTTAACGTCCACTCGACACAAACTAAGTCATTTCGAGACTAAAATATGGTAATATGGTTCAAATTTATGTCCATAAATTGCCCGCGCGTAGGGGTCCTCAAGAATGGCAGGGGGGATGTAAGGTCTACTCGACACAAACTAGGTTATTTCGGGACTAACCTAACTAGAAGAACCTAAATACACGGGAAGTTGTGTAGGCCTAGTTCAATATCCAACAACAGTCCGATATTACCAGGAGACTGGGTGTATAGTTCTTGGGAAAACGTTAGTGTTCTTTTGTGCTCCAGACCTCGTAAAGAGACCACAATAACGTTATAAGGACTAATGCTAGTTTCCCATTATCACCATCACGATTACGTTATAATTAATGACCAATACTATCATGATTACGTTATAATTAATGACTAATGCTATCATGATAACGATGCTACAACGATTAAGTTATAATTAATGACCAATGTTAGGCTACCACTAGCACGATTGAAATCGAGGGTTTTAATCGTGGAGTAATCGTGGTTATCCCATCAGGTCATATCATATATTGAGGTCTGTCGTAACAACCGCGTTGATCGTATCTGAACGTATCAGCGCGTACCAGATCATGGTTTCAATAGAGAGAATCATATTGTAACGCATCACACGACAGCGGGAACTTAACATAAAAGAGAAATGGAAGGAAAATCAGTGTTATTGCCGGGCCCGTCGCTAGCTTATAAAATTTTGGGAGGCTAGAGGATTTTTTGGAGGGGCTGAGGATGTGGCCAGCTAAAAACACCACACCTAAGAAATCATTATTGTTGGCGAAATATTGGGGAGGGGGGGGGGGCTAATTCTATTTTTAAGGGAGTCAGACCCCCCCCCCCCCCCCGCTACGGGCCCGGTTATTGCTAGTTGTAAAATTCAAGTTTGAACACTTGGATTATTCAAAAGACTGTCTATCCAGAATAAGAGCGTGAATCGACCATTAAAGCTGCGATATTTTACGGCCTGTGAACGGATATATATAGTCAATAACCGTCAATACAAACGACCATTAATATGGATTATACATTATTACGCCATCTGGTGGACAACCAAATTTAATAGTTACCGCCACTTATCGACATTAATGTTTGATATTGGTCCGTAAAACATCCAGACGTATGATTAATAAGACATTAATAACAGAAATAATGTGACCGCCACGTGTCCTGATTACTCCTGATTGACCAGTGAGGAGAGCACGTGGTTCTATTACAAGTATTAAGCCGTGTTTGATCAGCATATTATTAACGGACTTGTACTTCAGACAGCCTGTCTTTATAAGACCATGTTCAAAGTATCGAACTGACCTCTTGAGTATATAGGACTTTTATTACGCTGTAAGAAAGATACTTAGTTGCCAAAACAGCCACATAATGACCATTACAAGATAATTCACGCGATGGACAACGATCAACCGATCCAGACAAACACTTGTGGCCTGTTACAAGTAAAGTTTAGGGTGAAATATGGATTCTTGATATCAATATTCTCCAGTCCAGTGTTCGGGGGGAGGGGGGTGAATGGTTAGCACGCTTTATCATAAGGCCTGTCATTGAGTCAACTGGCGTGGTTTCGAATCTCCGGTTGTGCGTGACACGGAGTAGGGTCGCCTGACCAGCCTCGTGGGCTTTGTCCGGGTCCTACGGGTCCGTCCCACTGCTAAAGACCCCTACGCGCAAGCGACTTATTGAAATAAAATTAAAACCATATGTTAGTCTCGAAATGACCTAGTTTGTGTCAAGTAGACCTTACCCCCTCTCTCTCTAACTCTCTTTCTCTCTCTCGCTCTCTCTTCCTCTCTTCTACTTAGGCTAGAATATGAGACTTAAAATTTCCAACTGACTTTTGTTGAGGTGTTTGGCTAATATGTCTTTTTTCGCTGAAATTGAAATCCTGTTATGGCATAGTCAGAATTCGTGTCCATCGACGGGACGTTCCCCTCTCTCTCCCTCTCTCCCTCCACCTCTCTCCCGTCGAGTGCACTTAACAACCAGTGCACACTAGACGCGATGCGCCAATACAAATTAATTAGATATATCAGACTGAATCATGACGTCATATACTTTAAACTCGGATAGATTAGCCTAATACAATTTGATTAAAATACAGATCTATATTGATGGCCTACACTAAAAGAAGATCTGACCGGGGTCATACTAGCGGCTTTTGAGTCTATGACGTTGACATTTCTAGGGGAGAGAGATAGGGGGGGGGGGGTAACGTCCACTCGACACAAACTAGGTCATTTATGGCCTAACATATCGTTTAATTTTATTTTTAATAATTCGCTTGAGTGTATGGGTCTTTAGCAGTGGGAGGAAATCGACGGATCCGGAGAAAACCCACAGAGTTGGATAGGCGACCCGGGAAATCGAAACCACAGCAGTTGACTCAATGACAGACCTTATGATAGCCTACAACGCGCAAGCGCAAACAATTCCCCAACCACCTTGATGTTTAATGTTTTCCGTTTCAAGGATAGTCCCAGTCTTTAGTTATTATCGCAGATCCACCGTCCACGCTGTTACAATATGAGACAAAAAATCGTTTATACCTAATTCCAATTTGTTTATGATAAATACAATTGGCCGAATATTTCGCGAGAAAATACAACCAGTTTAAATTCAATGCACGTCTACATATCTGCACATTTAAATACAATTTTCAAAAAAAAAACACACCAACATGGCCCAAGGACGACATGTGTTTACTCTTCCAGACACAATATAAATAGATTCAGTTTTAAACTGAGATACGAAACTGTTAAATTAAACAATCAGGTGACATCACATCCTACACTATAATAAATCACAAACAGACTTGGTCTTATCTACTGTTGTTTTATTTTAATCGTGTTTAAGACAACGAAGAGTTGGGTAAGAATGTGGGTTAATCGGGGGGCTGGGGTAAGAATTGAATTAATCGCTGCATATAGCTTCAATAATGTGTTTCTCGTTCCTGAATGATGACTGGTCTCCTCCAGGAATGTTATATAACGAATTTAGGTCTTGCGAATTAGAATTAATACCACAATTTCCCGCTCTAACGTTACAAACATTGGCCGAGAAAGTTCATTTGGATGTTCCAGCATGGTTTTCCGGTTGTCAGTGGTGACAGGGACAGTTGTCTAGTCGTTTGGATGGGACAAGAAAAACGAGGCCCCGTATATACATCGGCTTTGGCAGTTGGAATTCGATATACATCTAAATGAAATGAAATGAAATTGGCTAATGAAGACGGGCATACGCCATACAGTGCGAGGGAAATTTTTCCCGGGCAGCGGCGCTACGGCCTACTCTTATATCGAATTCCAACTGCCAAGAGATCTTTTACGTGCACGCCAATATGTACACGGGACCTCGGTTTATCGTCCCTGTCGGGCCCTCCTTCCTGCATCACTGACAAGGGAAACCACGCTGGAAAATCTGGATGAATCCTAATCTTCCAAAGCAGGGATCGAACATCCGATCCCAGGTTAGCGACGTCTTATACCTATACTTAGCTACGTGATCCCCGAAATTCGATATAAGAATAGGCGATTCATTTTCTCACGTTAATATTCTAATTATAAAACTGCCAATATAAACTACATAATCATCATCATCATCATCATCGTGCTATGCTACCATTATATATTTTGTACAAGATTCTCACATTATTATACTATATTTAAAAAGGGGGGGTTGGGATTGCCTAGTGGTCTAGAGTGTCGCTCTTAGACCTCTCGCTGGCCAGTCACCTCTAGCTTGCGGCTGTGGTTTCGAGCCCTGGTGTTAGCGTAGGGCGCCTTCTCAACCTCGTGTGTTTCCTCCGGGCGATCCGGTTTCCTCCCACTGCTAAAGACCCCTACGCGCAAGCGAATTATTGAAATAAAATTAAACCATATGTTAGTCCCAAAATGACCTAGTTGAGTTGAGTGGACGTTACCCCCCCCCTCTCTCTCTCTCTCTCTCTCTCTCTCTCTCGTGCTACGCTACAATTATATTTTTTGTACAAGATTCCCACATTATTATACTAAATTTAAAAAGTGCCTACACAACAAAAAGTCACATGTGGGATGAATAATAATCCTTTTTCTACTAATGATACATAGCACGGTATAAATTACCATGGTAACACACTAATAATATATCAGATATTCGTTATGATATGAAAAAATAATGAACCTAACAAATCATTCCATGGGTACTTGGTTAACAATACACAGTAAAAAATAGACCGATAAACCATAATCACCCATCAAATAAGAATGTAGCACGGGGTCAACATTTATTTCACGATTAGCGAATTCTCGTCTCTGGGATCGGTTCCCCCCTCCCCCATATTTTGGTTGGACTGAACACTACGAGTTTCCATGGAAATCTTTCAATTGAGATAATCAAACTGAAAGTAGTGTGCTAATCAACATGTAACAATTCAACGTATGCTGGTCGGATAGCCGTGGCGATAGAGAGGCTGCTTCTCACCAATGCAACGAGGGTTCAATCCCAGCTCAGGGCATGAACTTTATCGTTGTAAGTGAGAGGGATATTCGGTCTCCCGTCCGATCAGGCAGGTTTCCCCCGAGTTCTTCGGTTTCTTCCTGCAGTAATGATCGAAATCATTCGCACGATCTGTGCCAAGGGCCAAATTTGAAAAAGGCCTCGGGCCTAATTTGCTACACTTGTAAAATGACGTGATTATTATTATTATCCTCTTAAACTCTACGTGCAAGCGAATTATTGAAATTGAACCATATGTGTTAGTCTAGAAATGACCTAGTTAGTGGCGAGTAGGAAGTAACTACTCTCTCTCTCCCTCTCTCTCTCTCTCTCTCTCCACCATAAAATCATAAACATTCAACAAACTATGAAAGTAAAGCGGAATACAAACCCCCCTTTCTTCAATTCTACATCAAAATATCATTACAAATCGCCACCCAAAGAGGGGATTGTGGGGGGGGGGGGGTATTAACGTCATTAAAAATACGATCAAGAAATGTATACACTGGAACACCATCTTAACTGGATGTATGTTCGGTTCTCAAGTTCGTGTTTTCGTTAAACTAAAATATTTATTGGAAAATAACAACGCTATTTCTTTCCTTAATTTGGCTGTAAGTTCGATTCTCAAGTTCGTGTAGAACTCCGGATTCATCTCCCATATAGTGTGAGTCGACCTCTAGTTTTTATTGTGTTTTCGTTAAAACTAAAATATTTATTGGAATATAAAAACAACAAAGCTATTTTCTTCCTTAATTTGGCCATTACAATCTCTCAATTACTACCAGACAATTAGTGATAGGAATATAATTATCATTTTCCCCGTTTGAATTAACCGCTAATTACTTTTAATATAAATAATTACTGTGTAATTAGGACCTATATGTAAATACATTATTCATACTAAACTTAGGCTGTCTGTCTACAGTTAGCTCCGCTTGAGAACAGACACAAAGATAGTTGACCGACATTTTAAGTCCTAAATTAATGTGACGATTTTAGTCGAAAACACAAAGTATACTTTGAGAATTATTGGTTCTGCTTACATGTAATTAAATTGAAACAGCTTAATAAGTCTATGTGTGTATGACAGATGGGAAACGAGAGTAGAACCGCATTACAAAACAGTATACTATTTTTGGGATATGGCGGCCATTATATGAAGTAGGTGAATCTTTAAAATTATACAGTGATTAAAAATAATACTCATGTTTGTTTCTAAAACGAACATATCTAAATTGTTTTCTGTGTGTGAGAGAGAGAGAGAGAGAGAGAGGGGGGGGGTCATTTCGGGACTAACACATGGTTCAATTTTACTTTAATTATTCGCTTGCGCGTAGGGCTCGTTAGCAGTGGGAGAAAACGCAAAGGGTTGGATACGCCACCCTACTCCTTGCACCGTACATCCGCGGAATCGAAACGACGTCAGTTGAAACAATTACAGACGCGCTACCCATTCGGACACCCCCACCCCCCGCTAACCATTAGGCCATCCCCACCCCCACCCCACCGCACTGAGTGAACCGGTATGACTCGTTTATAATACACTGTAGACATATTATGAATCCTATTATCTTGTTACACGATGTATTATGCAAATGTGCTGCCTAATTAAACCTATTATAACCTCTTGTATATTAATGACATCATTGTTATATAACCCGATTACCTAATATCGACAGGGGGTTGGATGGCCGAATGGTTTGCAGGTGCGTGCTGTATCATAAGGTCTGTCATTGAGTCAACCAGCCTGTCCAACCTCGTGGGTTTTCACCGGTGTCCTCCCATTGCTAAAGACCCCTGAGTGCCAGCAAATTATTGAAATAAAATTGAACCATATGTTTGGCCCGAAATGACCTACTTTGTGTCCGGTGGACGTAACACACCCCTTTTCTCTCTCTCTCCTTCTTTCTCTCTCTCTCGCTCTCTCTCTTTCTCTTCTCTAGTTCACATATCTTATACAATATACAAACAAACAGGAATGTTATTTTTAATTACTGTATAATGTGCCACTCTGCAGACATAGACTCTCTTCCTCTACTATAGACAGGAACTGTTATTACCTACAGCATCGCCATGTTGGCGCCGTGACATAGTTTAGATTCCTGGTAATCTATTTTTAGTAATATATAATCGTTTTCGTGCATGTACGAACAACTCAGAATGGAAGAACATACCCAATGCAGGTCTAATGAGTTCTACACCTAAACTGCATGGTAGACAATCTTGCATAGTACAGGAAGAATGTTAACGAAGCAGATAAGCAGAGACCGTACGGCTTAAATCATCTTACGGACATATTGAGAAAATAACTGATTTAGTTTAACAAATTGACCTTTGAAAATATAAAGAATATGAAATTACGGAAATGTTTTATACGAAGAGCATTAAATTGAACGAAAATCATACGAAAGTGAAATGAAATGGGTTTAACGTCCTAATGAAGACGGACACACGCCATACAGTGTGCTATGAGGTGAATTTTGGCCGCGCTACGACCTACTCTTATATCGAATTCCGACTTCTAAGAGATATTTTACTTGCATGCCCATGTTTACACGTGACCCCGGTTGTTTGTCCCATCAGAGCAAAGACACAACTGTCCTTGTCAGCACATCATACGAAAGGCCGCATGACATATATAGAAATAATAACACTACTCTGAATCCCCTCAGCTTTAATTGTACGATAGATATTGCAAGTTTTCTAAAAAAAAAACAATGACATTCATTTGCCATTTATCAACTTCCTAAATGCCAAGATCAAATTTGAAAACCTTCAAAATGTCATGGCCTCCCGTGATCCTAAGAAAATCGCTATTTGCAGGAGGGGGGTTTGCCAGGTTCCTATGATGTCATCATCGTGCCGAATTACGTATTATAAATTAATAAGATCACATTGTGATTCAATTTCATTGAGCTGTAACGCATTAATTGTGGTAACCCATTATGTCAGTATCATTATCTCGTTTTGAATACCCACCCCAGCATCTGATGATAAATTAAAAAGCACACGACCATGACACTCTTCTCATAAAGGTGTCGTTTAATTTGGACACCCACCCCTCCTCCCCTGGATCCGCCCATAGTTTGACATAGTTAATGGGTTTTATTTGAGACGTTGTGTATACCCTTTGGTCGACTTTGGTTGAAATTAATATTTGTAAAATTAAATTTCAAGGAAGACGCACGCTTCGGTTAGAAAAACAGGGCCGCAAGTGTGAATGAAAGAATGTCCTTCAATCGCGGTTAACATTAAACAAATTCAAACCACGAAAGTTTTTAGCAAGGCTTTCGTAACTAGCATATCTGTGTCGAATTCAATTATAGAGTTATGGGGGAATCAAAGATTTTCGTTGTCTAAACACATAATTTACAAGGTATATAGAATCCACGACAATAACTGACAACACATCGTAAACATGACGTGCCTTGTAACATCCTAATACAAAGTTAACGCCACAGTAGGATGACGATATTATCGAATTGCTGTACGGTTTGGAATTTCCTGCAGCTTCAAATATCAAATAATTGCATAGAGTTTTGAAAATGTCGTTACAGGCGTTACGTTACATTCCAAGGGCGGGTCCAGGAATTTATGCTGGAGGGGTTTTGTCAGATTTGAAAATGTCGTTACAGGTGTTACGTTGCATTCCAGGGGCGGATCGATCCAGGAACTTTTTTTGCAGGAGGGGGTTTGCCAGGTTCCTGAGACAATGGATCTTTGAGTGGCGGCCTTAAAAGTATTTGAGAAATTCCAGGGGCGAATCCAGGAATTTTGCAGGAGAGGGTTTGTCAGGTTCCTGGCACAATGTATCTTTAAGGGGAGACCTTGAAAGTATTTGAGAAATACAGGGTCCAGTGTTGGGATTTCAAAATTTTAGCTGTCGGACATTTTTTCCCGAAAAAAAGGGACACAACTCTTATCGTTTTTTAAGCAGATGTGTTCAAACCACAATTGTCTCTATCGTCATTTTGGCGCATAATTTTTACAGAGAGAAATCCAACATCCCGTTTGACGTGAATTTTTGTTATGATTTAATATGGTCATATTGTGATTCAATTTCATTGAGACAAAGCCTTAATTTTGATAACACACATATCGTTATCGCGGGCTGCGAATGCCCATCCTATCCCACCATATGACGATAAAGGATAGAGTACACAACCGTGACTCTTTTCTCTGTATCCGCCCCTGTATTCAAATGATAAATTATCTCTTGATAACATTTTACTCGTTAGTTTGACTTCTATATTTTTAGCAAGATTATTTGATATGTCCATGTAAACTCCACCCATACTGTACACAGAGATCCATCTACTTCATACTTCGAGAATAGATCTCTGCCCTAAATGGCCGCCATATCCAGAAATTATTAAATTGTTTTCTACTGCGCTTCTACCCAGTTTCACATCTGACACACACACAGACTAAATAAAACTATTTTATTCCATTAAATTGAAGCAGAATATATACTTCTAAAGATTCGCGAAGTTAAGTGTTGTTGACTAAAATCGTCGATTTGGAACTTAAAATGTCGGTCAACTAGCTTAGTGTCTGTTCTCAAGCGGAGCTAACTGTAGACAAACAGCCTAAGTTTGGTATGAACTCTACCTTGTGTGTCAATGGTGGTTAAATGACGCCATTCTCTTTTGTTCACTACAGGAAACCATATACCTTTATGTTCTAAAATAACTTTTAATGAGAAATTTAATAGTCCGTATTTGGTACCGTATTTAATAATTATAGATAGCATTCTTACGGACATTGGAAAAAATGAGATAATAGAACTCTCATATACAGACTTTGTCATCTACTTTAACTACATGAAGATCTGACAAGTTATACGGGGTCATACGAGTGCCTTTGACCCTATGACATCAGGTATTTGATTAACCAATCATTATTGGGTTTTTTAGTGGATCACCCACAGTTCCGTGCATCTCGCGCCAAAAGCTCGCCGTAACAGACAGTTTTATTGGCTAATCCCTCATATCATCCAGAACACGCCAATGATAACAACTCTTCAAGATTCTGGTGTAGTATAGACAAGTATAAAACGAAATTTTGAACTATAAAAACGAAATACATGTAAGATCCGTGTTTTAATCAGAATGTAATTTCGGTACGTATTGTACAATCTAAACAAATATTTAGTCATTTTGTTCTAAAACAAATGCCTTTAGCGATTATACATTTTGGAACGATGATATATACCTCGATCACGTGATAAAATCTGCACGTGATATTTTAGTAAAACTTTAAGTAAATAGTGTTTAGGCAAAAGATCAAAAAACCTTTTTCAACCATTTCCATTAACGCTTGTAAAATGTGAGTTCGTTTCATCTATTTCAAGTTTGGTCAATGGTCACGATCATATAACCAGGACTAGGGCTAATCCCAACCCTAACCATGCCCTAACCCTAACCTACAATCTCGCCAACAATCTGGGAGCCTGTTTCACGAAATTTTAACTAAGCTAAAATCCACATTTTAGTAAATTGATTGAATAATATAAGATTGATTTTAGTGCTTAGCCATATCAAAATTGAAGTATCTACCAAAATTTGGATTTTATCTTTAGTTAAGATTTCGAGAAAAGGGGCCCGGGTGCCCTAACCTTATTTACATCTCAGCGACCTTGACGAAAATTGAGTTGACCTTAGGAGGGAGAAATGGGGTTTAACGTCCACTCGAAACAAACTCACATTTCGAGACTAACATATTGTTTCATTTTATTTCAATAATTCGCTTGCACGTATGGGTCTTTAGCAGTGGGAGGAGACCGCAGGACCCGTAGAAAACCCGCGAAGTAGGACAGGCGACCCTACTCCTTGCCACGTACAGCCGGGGATTCCAAACCACACCAGTTGACCCAATGGCAGCCCTTATGATACAGCGTGTACGACCTTAATATTCGGCCATCCAACCCCTCGAGTTGGCCTTAACAAATAGATCTAGCCATGTTTTTGGCCGTAATATCATATAACTTCTTCAAGTTTTATTGGAATTCTCACTCTTCGCTGACAAGAGATTATCAGACGTGTTTGCCATCTGTTTTACAGTCTCTTATCTTATACCGATTGTACCTCAAGAGCTTCTTCTCGGGTGCCGTAAGTAGTTTTCTTTAGCACTAAGTCAGACACAATAAAAGATCATCTCGTGACATAATCACTTCAACTTTGACCTCTTGTATTTACATAGTAAACAATAATAACGTGTCATCTGTCACAATGGTGTTTTAAATATCAATATAAGGGTTTTAATATGACAATATTGTACATGTACATTCCGGCATGTCATCATCAACAAGTTCTTAAATAGACCAGTGCGTCTGCGTTGTATCATAAGGTCTGTCATTGAGCGAACTGATGTGTTTTTGATTCCCCTGTTGTACGGGACAAGGAGTAGGGCCGCTTTTCCTACCTCGTGGGTTTTCTCCGGGTCCTCCGGTTTCCTAGCACCGCTTAAGACCCTTACGCGCACGCGAACTATTGAAATAAAATTTAACCATAGTTTAGACCCGAAATAACCAGGTTTGTGTCGAGTGGACGTTAAACCTTGACAAAAATTGAGCTGGCCTTAACAAATAGATCTAGCCTTTCCCTCTCCATTCTCCTATACCAACTCCCTCGTCTCAATACATGTCTTTAAAAAAAAACGTGCATTCGCAATTTTGTGGGTTTTAAAGTTCTATGGCTGCCAAACTATTGAGGACGTAAATGAAAATATTTGCGCTGGTGGAACAACCCGAACATATTTAAAAAAAACGACGACCTTGGGGGTCTGATAAAACGGATGTGTTAAAATATAAAAAAAAACGAAAGTATCTGTAAATAAATAGAAATGTTTCTCTTTCTTTTATTTGCCCAACATGGTTCCTTTTTTAGTGAGATTTTCGGGTAAATGCGATAAATTCAGCGTACGGAGGAGAGTTGTTGACAAGTACAAATAAAAGAAACGGGCAGAAACTAATGATTTAAATAGCGTGAATTTGTTTAATTCAATTAAGACAATAATTCAGGGGGTATTGACCGGTAATAGAATGTGAAAGTACACATCAGATAGCCCTGAAACCCGGCTGAACAACACAACAATAAAGAACGGATCAGATTGTGGATTTTACTTTAGTTTCGTGTTTCAGTTCTCCCTTTACCACAACGTGGTAAGGGCTGCATTTTTTGTGCAGTAGCAGGATTTGCCATCAAGAATCTTCATAGCTGTTACAGAAATAAATGAGTGGCCACACGTCAACCATTGCCCCTCTCCCCCCTGTTCGAATGTGAATGGAGCGAAGCGGGGTTTCCGGTAGTTTCTAATGAAGAGATTCGTATTAATATTTTATTTTGTGACGCGGTTCGAATTCGCTTTACGTCTTTCTTTCATACACACAAATAAGCATTTTTACGAATTTTATTAAATAGGAGCAGAATAATCCTTTTCATATTTCTAAAAGCATACGACTAATTAAAATGTCAGTTGACCAGTTTCCTGTCTGGCTACGTAACTTTCATATTATTCTCTTATCAAAACCTAGTAATACATATGTGTACTACCGCTATGTGTCTAATCAAAGCCTAGTACATGCAATTACTAATATTATACATGTGTTCCACCGGTATATGTTCTTTTATGGAGAGGGGTCTGTAGGCTTCGGCCTGTTCTCCAATCCAACTTCTGTGAATAAATATTGTTTTAAAAAAATGTGTCCAACCAAAGCCTAGTTATAATATGTACCGGTGTGTCTCTAACCAAAGCCTAGTTATACATGCGTACCGGTATGTCTCTAACCAAAGCCTAGTAATACATGTGTACCGATATGTCTCTAACCAAAGCCTAGTAATACATGTGTACCGGTATGTCTCTAACCAAAGCCTAGTTATACATGCGTACCGATATGTCTCTAACCAAAGCCTAGTTATATACATGTGTACCGGTATGTCTCAAATCAAAGACTAGTAATACATGTGTACCGGTATGTCTCTAACCAAAGCCTAGTAATATACACGTGTACCGGTATGTCTCAAATCAAAGCCTAGTTATACATGTGTACCGGTATGTCTCTAACCAAAGCCTAGTTATACATGCGTACCGGTATGTCTCAAATCAAAGACTAGTAATACATGTGTACCGGTATGTCTCTAACCAAAGCCTAGTAATATACACGTGTACCGGTATGTCTCAAATCAAAGCCTAGTTATACATGCGTACCGGTATGTCTCTAACCAAAGCCTAGTTATATACATGTGTATCGGTATGTCTCTAACCAAAGACTAGTAATACATGTGTACCGGTATGTCTCTAATCAAAGCCTAGTTATATACATGTGTACCGGTATGTCTCTAACCAAAGCCGAGTTATATACATGTGTACCGGTATGTTTCTAACCAAAGCCTAGTAATAAATGTGTTCCGGTATGTCTCTAACCAAAGCCTAGTTATAATGTGTACCGGTATGTCTCTAACCAAAGCCTGGTTATATACATGTGTACCGGTATGTCTCTAACCAAAGCCTAGTTATATACATGTGTACCGGTATGTCTCTAACCAAAGACTAGTAATACATGTGTACCGATATGTCTCTAACCAAAGCCTAGTTATATACACGTGTACCGGTATGTCTCTAACCAAAGACTAGTAATAAATGTGTTCCGGTATGTCTCTAACCAAAGCCTAGTAATACATGTGTTCCGGTATGTCTCTAATCAAAGACTAGTAATACATGTGTACCGGTATGTCTCTAACCAAAGCCTAGTTATATACACGTGTACCGGTATGTCTCTAACCAAAGCCTAGTTATATACATGTGTTCCGGTATGTCTCTAACCAAAGCCTAGTAATACATGTGTTCCGGTATGTCTCTAACCAAAACCTAGTAATAAATGTGTTCCGGTATGTCTCTAGCCAAAGCCTAGTAATATACTCGCCCCCCCCCCCCATGGCCGTTCCTGTCGGAATATTTCTGTCTGCGCCCGAAAAAAATCGCTGGTTAGCTATCTCGCATTTTCGCCGGGAGAGAGCTTTAGTACGACATATCCTCTCAAATTCGGCCGAGAGATAGTTTATGTCGGCTGGAAACTCTTAATTTTCCGACACATTCGCCACCTGCATGTCATAGAGGCCCAAATTCACTCTCTCGGCTTCTAATTGTCGTGCTCTCCCCTCCTCCTGCTTACGGCAGTCGGCGATGACCTTCGTTCATTGATTTTTTGTCGTCGGAAATTTATCTTCCTCGCCCCCCTATGTCGGCTAAATTTTGGTTTCTGGCTTCGGGCCTGTACATGTGTATCAGTATGTGGTAATTATCATTGCTTGATAATGACTAGAAAAGCCTAGTGGAAACATCGCCCAGGAAATGTATTCCATAGACTTGTGACCTGTATATACGGTATGTCGTACCTTGAGCAGGTATCTAATATTGTATGTAGGTCAGAAGTAATACACTCAAAGAACTAATTCTTGGATCGCGTGCTTAATAACCCTTACCCTTGCAAGCTGGAAGGAACAATGGATGAAAAAACAGAACAGTTCTCGTGTTTGGTCAATACTTCTGCATGAAATTAAGGAAATGAAATGAAATGGGGGTTTAACGTCCTAATGTTCTGCTATTCTGCTCGGACTGGGTTAATCCGGACGGGCATGCGCCATACAGTGTGCTATAAGGGAAATTTTACCCGGACAGCAGCAGAGCTACGGTCTACTATTTAATTGAATTCTAATTGTCAAGGGATCTTTCACGTGCACGCCAATATGTACGCGGGACCTCGGGGTGTTGCCCAATCCGAACGATTAGACAGCTGTCCTTGCCAGACTCTCTCTATCGTGCACCACTTCACGACAAACATGTTGCCGTATGTCCAAGGTTATTTAATTTCTCGAACCGTTGATTAGTGATAATTGAATATGGCTGTAGTACACGGTACTCCGGTACTAGTTCTAGAATGACCCACAAGAGACAGAGACGGCCTTACATTTAATGATGGTGATTAGATGGTTCCTGCAAGTACAGTAGTCAACAGAAGGTCAGTGAATGAACTTATATGTAGATATTCATATATAGCAATCAAGCACTAGTACCAGTCTCATCCCAAATAAATGGTAATCAGAAATATGTTCCGGAAAATAGCCGTCTGGAAAATTAGGAACAGGCAATCAGTTCATTAGAAGCTACTCTTCCAAAGACTTCCGTGTATAGAATGAAGCTACACAAAAACATACAAATTATTTGAAGGTCACATGAAATGAACTTGATATATACAAGGTCACATTAAAGGACCTAAGTCCGTAACTCAAAATCCTCAAAAATCTTCGACATCGAAAACACGAATTATTGGTCAATTTAAATCTACATTGATGATGTTAACCTACCGGGAAAAGATGAGCTTATGATATCCGATATTTAAGATAAAATATATTTTCTTTAACATTGGTACACGAATCGTGTACCATAATGCGCTTCAGCCCAAGTTGTTTTGAGAGACTCGGGGGACGAGGCTAGACACATTGCACAAACGGAGTTATGTAGACTGGAATAACTAGACGCTCGACTTTTGCACATGCCTGACATTACTGGCTTATTTCGCAAAACATAACTGATTTGAAATTGGAGTAAAAACGGAAACAATTGAATGTAAATCAGTTTATATACATTCATATTACAGTATCATAATATGCGTTGTGAATTTCGAGGTCCCAAATATTAGCGAGTTAGCTCCTTTATGGGTGTAAAGCAACGAGAACATCGACAAAACCGAATCAGTCTGTCATTTAGTCAACTGGCATGGTTTCGAATCCCCGGTTGTACATGACAAAGAATAGGGTCGCCTGTCCAACCTCGTGGGTTTTCTTCGGCAGTCTGGGTCCTCGAGGTTTCCTCCCACTGATAAAGACCCTACGCGCAAGCGAATTATTTAAATAAAATTAAACCACATGTTAGTCCCGAAATGACCTAGTTGTGTTGAGTGGACGTTAAACCCAATTTCTCTCTCTCTCTCTCGCTCTCTCTCTTTTCTCTCTCTCTCCCACATCACTGACAAGAGGGAACCACGCAGGAAAATCTGGAACACTTAGCCACCGTTTAGTTATAGGAAGAAGACTATAGATGATATATTTATACTATGTATATAAATATTAGTTTATCTACCTGGTGTGAAATATGATCATAATTCAATGTTTATATACATAGCGAGATAGATAAATAATTTAGCTCTTATAAGCGTAAATGTGGATAGTATTTCCTATAATTTACCAAATATCCTATATCTGGAGCAGCCATGGTGGCCCGGTGAATACGGCGCTGGCTCGCCAACCAGGTTGTTCGATCCCGATGTTTCAGACGAGAAAATTGCCTGGCAATCTGATTAAAATACAGATCTTTATTTCGTTTCGTTTTTATATACTTTCAATGCCTGCACCACATGAAGATCTGACAAGTTATAGTGGCCAGTGGCGGGTCCATGCTGGGAGTAAAAGGAGCGGCTCTTGGTCCCATTGCGTCATACATTAATTAATCAATCAGCGTTGAGTGGTTTACCAACAGTTCCGTACATCAACAGACCAACAACTCGCCTTAACAGATCGTTTCATTGGCTAATCCCTTACATCATTCAGAACACGTCAATGATAAAAGCTCTTCCAGAACCTAGTGCAGTAAAACGAAATTTATGAACTTTAAATACGAAACGAAGTAGGAACTGTGTTTTAATCAGATTGATTGCCGGGAATTTTTTGATTTTGTTTGTTTGTATAAGCAATATTTTTATCTATATTTGTATCTGAATAGGGATTGGGGAACAGACACAGCCTATATTAACACCCTCTCTCAGTATTTTCCAAAGTGAGTGCGTACCCCTTGTCGGTGGTGCTGAACGGGGGCCTGTAAAATGTCTAGTTTTTCGGATAGGAAACTCCAAGAACCCGTGTACACATTGGTGTGTGCATAAAAGCCTTGTTGGCAGTTGTAATTATAATAATAATCTCGTTATTTTACAAGGGTAGCAAATTAAGCCTGGGGCTTATTTTCAATTTGGCCCTTGACACAGATCGTGCGAATGATTTCGATCATTACTGCCGGAAGAAACCGAAAAACTTGGGGGAAACCTGCCTGATCGGACGGGAGACCGAATACCCCTCTCACTTACAACGATAAAGTTCTTGCCCTGAGCTGGGGTTGAACCCTCGTTTTCATTGTTGTCCGGGCAAAGCGAGCTCATAACTCACTGTATGGCGGAAAGTAGGACGTTAAACCCCATTTCATTTCATTCATTCTTATACATCTACTCATGCAACTAATGGAACCCCGGCTTAGTTCATTATTTCTACACCAAGATAAAAATAGGCCATTGTGGCATGTCTGCCTACTTTTCATCGAATACAAACGAGCAGGGACTCTTTTACACAGGGCCTTAGATTTTCGTCCCATCCGAAAAACTCATGAAAACTAAATTTTCAAATTACCCTACAAAATACCTTGTTTTCGACAATAAAATCCTCTAATAAGTTATATCCTGACGTTTTTCATTAGAATTTGTGAATTTGTGACATGTGTTTACTATCGCCATATTGTTTACTATAAATATAATAACAATCTTTAGTACTTGTCTCGTCCTCGGTTACCCAGCGGATAACTTGAAAACGTGTCTCCTCCATAGTTTAACCCAGCAGAACGGAATGAGTACACTGGGTAACCGAAGATGTACTTGTCTATACCCTACAAACAGGTTTCAGACGGGTGATAAACACAGCTTAAAGGGACAATATCACCTTTGCTGATTTGACGGCTCCAGAAAAAAAAATTAGGCTTATTCTAACTACTAGATGTTAAAGTGTCCTCCTGTTGTGTGAATTTTCCATTACAACCTATTTTACTTATCCAGAGGGTTCGAAAATATTTTTAAATCCATGTTACATTTGAAAAGGTTACGTTAGAATTTTTTCAAATCCTTAAGTTGAATTTTTCCAATTTTTTAAATTATGTGTGTTAAGATTAAATTTGTATCATCAATTGATTGGAATATTATAAAATAGTACAATTTGTTGACCAGAATAAAGGTTGGGAGTAGTTGGGACATATTATTCAGTTACAACAAGAGTGGTATTGACTCTTTAATGTAGTGAATAGCTTGGACACGTTGTCAGCCATAAAATGTCGCTTAGCAGGACATCTACGACCCAAACAAGTTTAACATCTACCATACTATGATTTTTGCTACATTTACATGATAAATATACAAATTTTGGTCAAAATAACAGCTTGGGAATTATATCGTTTTCTTTGCCTTTTATGTAGGCCCAGAGGCTGTATTGAATACTGAGGTTCGCGAAATGTAATGCAATGGGGTTTAACGTCCTACTGGATGGACATTCTCGGTCAATGCAGGGATCGAGCACCCGACATCCTCCAGACTAGCGAGCCAGCGTCTTATCCACTTAGCCACCGTGATCCCCGACTGATGTTCGCATGTCGCGGTTCTACTCTAACTGGTTAATGAGTGAATATGGAGCTGTTTTAGTTACAATAGGCTCCCCGTGTTCGGCCCCTGTGCTGACCGAGGAAGTTACAAAGGTCAAACCATGTACTTGTGGTTGTGAACGTAAAAGACCCCTTATCACAGAGTTCAATGAAATGTCGGTTGAAAAAGCCAAAATTTGTATGCAATGCGTATGCTCGCTTTCCATTTCCCGGTTACTGCAGAAAAGTCAAATCTAAATATCAAATCTAGGAGCAAATTAAAGTTAAAACATTAATACCGGTGTTAACAAACTATCATGAACTTTATGGAGAGTTAACATTGAAAAATTAAAATCGTTTAAATACGGATTTAGCAGGAAGAACACCGCATACGTCCTTTTGAGTATACAATCGATTTTCGTAAATCAAACGAATAAGACGGCCTAATGGTAAATTACGAATAAAAAGAGACTTTCAAATGAAATGATATGAAAGAAATGGAGTATAACGTCCTACTGTTCTGCTCCTAAACTGGGCTAATGAAGACGGATTTTCAAATGAAATTAAATGGCGTTTAACGTCCTACTGTTCTGCTCCGATTGGGCTAATTTAAAGACGGGCATACGCCATACATTATGCTACGAGGGAAAATTTCCCGGATAGCTGTGCTATAACGGCCCACTTTTACTTCGAATTCCAACTGCCAAGGGTCTTTGACGTTCACGCCAATTTGGACCATTGTATGTTTTGCAAATTGTAAAGATGCACCACTTACAAGAGAGTACCACGCTGGAAATTCACAATGAACTTTTATCAGCCAGCACCGGGATTAACCTCCAGGTTGGGGCGCCAATGTCCTACTCACAGAGCTGCATGAGGTATGGTCAAAAATAACAATATGGACGGCCGGTTTTATGTCTGGCCAATTACATACAATTAATTCCTATACCATGCTGGGGGTTGGATGGCCGAATGGTTAACACGTGCGCACTGTATCATAAGGTATGTCATTGAGTCAAGCAGTTTGTGTCGAGTTGACGTTAAACCCATTCTCTCTCTCTCTCCTTATACCATGCTGGGTTAGTGGTCGAGTAATCTAACGTACATGCTTTACATCATAGGGTCTGTCATTTAGTCAATCAGTGACGTTTCGTTGCCCAGTATATAGTGGGATTGCCTGGCAAACCTCATGGGTTTTCACCATGTCCCCCGGTTCCTCTTACTGTCAAAGATCCGTTGGTGCAAGTGAATTATTGAAATAAAAGTGTACAGTGCTAGTCATGAAATGACCTAATATGTGTGAAGTGGACGTTAAACCCCATTTCTCTATATATATACACTTATAGGATGTTCAAAATCTAATACCGGTTAAAACTTATCCATAATACCAACTTCTGTTTGTTATTGGCAAGCTTGTGGATATCATTAAAATTCCAGCGCAATTTTATATAATATACCTACGTAAGCATTTCAATCCACGTTACAGGCTACCGAAGATATCAAGAAACACGCACTGAATAAATTCCTGATAAATCCATCCGTCATAATATTGGTATTTTAATCAGATTCATCAAATCCTATATTTACAGGCACGCTCTAAATACCGCCATTACCGTGAATTCACACGTGCTACCTGTTAACGCCATCTGTTGGCGATCTATTTTACAGTATTTTAAGTGTTCTGGGGAAATGTTTTACAATAATACCGTACATTCCTTGATGATGTGGCTCGTAGATACTTTACTATTTTCAAAAGAACACGTACTATTTCTACAGTAACACCAAACCACAATCTTTCTTTCTCAAAACTTTCAAAATATCATCGTTCCGAAAATTCTTAGTATTATAATCGTTCGTATTATTCTCAGCATAATTTTTATTTTTATTAGGTTGTAGTTCGTAGTTTTCGTGGAGTATGTTTCCACCTCAATGCCAAATGATCAACTGTGAAACTTTGAGCAAAGTATCACTTGTCAGTGGTGCCAGATGTCTAGTCGTTCGGATGGGACGAAAACCCGAGGTCCCGTGTACACATTGACGTGCACGTAGAAGGTCCCTTAGTGCCGCGGCCAAGACAAAACTGCCCTAAAAGCACAATGTGTGGCGTATGCCTGTCTTCATTAGCTCAGTCGGAGCAGAACAGTAGGACGTTAAACATTCCATTAACAGTAGGACGTTAAACCCCATTTAATTAGCCAAGTTAAGAGCAGAAAGTAGTACGGTAAATCCCATCACATTTTTAAATACACTGATAGGTGTTTTATTCAACACATTAATTACAGACCTTGCATATAAAGTACCATATACGGTTATATCACGTGACGAGGCATATAAATGTATATTACATCATGTGATTAAATCATGCTCGTCATGTCTATTAGGGTTTATATCTATAATATGATTATACAAATCGCATTTCAGAATCAACAAGAGCTTCTGATACACAATATATAATAATATATAACATCAACTGATGTAACACAGAAAGAGAGAGAGAAAAACAGAGAGATAGAGAGAGAGGGGGTATAGGGTACAATTTATTTCAATAATTCACTTGGTCGTAGGTAGGGGGTCTTCATAAACATGGAAGGTAACCTGACGACTCGAAGAAAACCCACGGGGTTAACGTCCACTCGACACAAACTAGGTCACTTGGGACTAACATATGATTTAATTGTATACCAATAATTCGCTTGCGCGTACGGGTCTTTCGAAGTGTGGGAGGAAACCGGTGGACCCGAAGAAAACCCACGAGGTTCGACAGATGAACTACAACTACAAGCGCAACTCTAAAATGTACCCACATTGATTATTCAACATTTAATCAAAATATCGACCGTAGTCACTTTGGACCCACTCCAATCCAGTCCCATTAGTATCCTGGTACCACAATATTGAGGTCGGTTAGTCGAATGGCAGACTTATAAGAAAACCCAACATAATTATGATATTATTAGCCTAATTTGGGGAATCAATAAGAAACTCAAACTGTGTATCAGACGATCTAATTCTCGTAGTAATAAAAATTTGCCACTGCAGTGTCCAGATCCCTAATAATCAGTTTATTTATTTTCTAGATATGAAATAAAATGAAATGGTATTTAACGTCCTACTGTTCCGCCTCAAACTTGGCTAATGAAGACGGGCCATACAGTGTAATATATGAGGGAACTTTTGCGAGCACAGCAGCACTACGACATACTATTATATCGAATTCAACTGCCAGTGAATCTTTTACGTACACGCCAATTTGTACACGGGAATTCGGCTTTCTGTCTCTTCCGAACTACTAGACAGCTGTCCTTGTCAGGCCCTCCGTCCTGCATCACTATTTTTTTTTAGAAACGCCATCCATTAATGAAACGAGATCCTTTCATCTCCAGGAATATACAGGATATCAATCTGGTTGATAGATTCGTTGTAAGAATTTTCTGATCGCTCTATTTATTGCTTTATTGGTCTCTTGGTAAAAATGAAAATCTCAGTGAAAACAAACAGATAAACGTGCAAAGAAATATAATCCCTAATGATCGGCGATAAAGACTTGCTCTTCATGACCTTTCATAAAATTTATGGCAGCGGTGGCAGAGGAGGTCATATGACCCCGTGGGAGGTTAATTAACCAGAATCGGACACCAATGATAAACGCTCTCCACGGTTTTAAAAATATAACCTCATTCAGTATGACATGTAGGATACACGAGTCTGAGGTTATGCTGGGGAAAGAAAGGCTGAAGAAAATAACCAGAAAAACCGAGACCGTTAGGGTTTTTTTCTGAAGTTTTTCTTCCCCAGCATAACAGAAATCGAAGACTTTATCTTGCTTATAAACCGCCGATGTTTACATGTTCCTAAAATGAGAATATCCCAGAATTCCAGTCAGAAAAAACCCTACCCTGCTAGAATAACCCAATACAGGTTTAAAGAAAAACTTTCAGAAGAATAACCCCCAATTCTTATCTATATATCCAGACTGCAAGTTATTCCGGGCATAGAAAACCCCAAAGATCAAAGAGATTTGCCGTTATAGGTTTATAAAATAAACTACAGCATTTTTATGTATATATACAAGAGTGCGATTCACCATAACTTCATGCCAAATGCATGAGCATTAAATACTATTCTATAACCATGGCAACCCAGCGTTTAAAGGTTGTTACTATCCATTGGTGTACTCTTACTGTGTTGGGAAATTGGAACCAGTCTAAGTCAAAACCGGCGAACTATATATAGTAAAACGCCGATACGGCTTTCGTTGAACACCCGCAATAAACTAATACAAAATTTAAGAGAAAAAGTAAAAACGTTCGTCCATATTCCAACCAAACCGGTAAAATTATCAAAATATAAAATGGCTTACCTGTTATTAACCTTCCTGATATCTCGTGAGGTGCACGCGCGGCCAACGCCCTAGCCTCTCGTGCTTCGAAATGTACATCCAGTATAACATGAACGGTAATAGAGTACGGGAGTTTCTAGACTGGCAGATATCACATGACTTACATACCACGCGCTTAATGCGGGGAATTGGGAGTATGGCGGCTCGCGGTGTTTACAATGAAGTTACTGTTCGTTGAACAGGCAAGACAGAAGAAGGAATAAACGAAATGAACGAAGGAATAATGGAGTGCAGTTGCCACGGTAATTCAGGAAAAAACCTTGAATATAAGTTATTGATATTTACGAGTGTATTTGATTAAGCGCAGGTGTTAGAAGTTTTTTATTTATTTTACAGCCAGAGAGAGAGAGACAGAGAGACAGAGAGAGAGAGACAGAGAGAGACAGAGAGACAGAGAGAGAGATTGGGTTTAACGTCCACTCAACACAAACTAGGTCATTCCGGGACTAACATATGGTTTTATTTTATTTCAATAATTCGCTTGCTCGTAGGGGTCTTTAGCAGTGGGAGGAACCCGGGGAACCCGAAGAAAACCCACGATGTTGAACAGGCGACTCCCCTCCTTGTCACGTACAACCGGGGATTCGAAACCAACAGCCAGAGAAATGTGTCTTGTATTATCTGCGTGACGCATTTCAAACAAAGATGGAATCATTTGTAATTATTAAATATAAATAAATGGTTAGCGCGTGTGCGTTGGATCGTAAGGTCTGTCATTGAGTCAACTGGCGTGGTTTCGAACATCGTGTGTTTTCTCAGGGGTCTGTTGTTTCCTCCCGCAAGCGAATTATTGAAATGAAATTAAACCATACGTTAGTCCTGAAATGACCTAGTTTGTGTCGAATGGCCGTAAAACCCTATTCCTCTCTCGGTTTCAGTGTTACAGTGTTTTTACATGTAATACCTAATGGATTTTGTCATATTATGTTGATTTACAGATTCGTGGTTAAGGTTATGGTGGCTTTCAATTGTAGTCGATTACATACATGTCATAAAGTATAACCACTGATCAGATGTGGTCAGTAATCATCATCAGTAGTGATTCTTGAAGAGTGAATCCGAGGCGTCCAGACCACCGAGTCAGTGTCTTACTCATTGAGCCACGACGACTCCCTAATCACCGTGTAAATAGTATGGGATATAAGATAAAGAGTTAACAGTTATCACTATAATATTTAAAAAAACTAGATAATGTAAAGCGAATTTACTGAGAATTTCAGTCAAATTACTTTACTCTAAGCAAAGAAACCCGAATTTCAAAAACACTGTGGCCTTGATTGTCATTGTTACCGTTGTTACTATAATAAACAAAGTCTAGATTGTCCATTTTCCGGTTAATCATGAACAGCCGTTGAATCGCTAATTGTATACAATCCTGTTTATAATCATACCCATCAGATTGCATCGAGCGTTGACTCTAGTCTTGTATTGTTAATGAATGTCTAATTAATAGTCTAATTTTTGTATTTAATCATCAATGAACGTTGAGCAGCAGATTGGATTCAAATCCAGTGAATATCGGACACATATAAGATGGTATCGAGAGTTGATTATGGTCTTTCCATGTTAATAAATGTCTAATTTATAGTTTATATAACATTTCATGCCCAAAGAAAGACCTGCGATAGGTAGATTTAGCTCTTGACTAATGTATATTTAATTAATGTATCCAAACCACTATGTATACTTCATGTTAAGTAGTGTACACCCCCCCCCCCAATAATCTGCTCGTATATATCCCGTGAACGGTTCACGTGCCATGCTCGCAGCCCCCCCCCCCCTATCAATACCGTTCCGACGCGCCTTGTATAGGCGTACATACGATTTCTGATTTTATTATCATATGATCACCTACAAAATATTATATTATAAGTAATCGTATATTTCGTTTGCTGGCAACCAATGATTTCAGTTTACATCTTGTCCTATGTGTCCACTTGAAATGACCCGTGTGGCTTGGATAATAACCCCGTGACCTGGGGTATAAAGTCATCTAATCTATAATCAATAAACATGGTCAAACATGTAAACAAACCAAACATGCATCAACATAAAATGAATGTCGCTATGTTTCGGCTGATTGCCAAGTCAACAGTAATTTGAAAGGACATCGTGTAGAGAAAATAAAATGAAATAAAATGGGGTTAAACGTCCTACTGTTCTGCTCTGAACTCGGCTAACGAAGACGGTCATACGCCATACAGTGGGCTATGGGGGAATATTGCCCGGGTAGTGGCGCTACGACCTACTCTTATATCGAATTCCAACTGCCAAGGGATCTTTTACGTGCACGCCAATGTGTACACGGGACCTCGGTTTTTCGTACCATGCGAACGACTGGACAGGTGCCCTTGTCAGGCCCTTCGTCCTGCATTACTGACAAGGGAGAACCACGCCAGCAAATCTGAATGAACTTTCTTGGACAATGCAGGGATCGAACTTTCCAGACCTCCAGGCTAGCCACCATTGTGTAGAGAAATGGCAGTAACGAATCTAGAAGCTGTGAATAGGGGTGGGGTCCAAATTTAGAGCGCCATTCACAATCCCACCCACATTGAATGTCAACAAAATACGTATGCAATGCATAAAATAACACTGGGCGCCCAGATAGTACATATAGATCGTATTACCTATATATCTTTAGTTGTTCGCCGATCGTTAGCTCGTCGGAAAGCAGTTTTATTCATCAGTTGACATAAAATCCATGCATATTATGATTATTATTGATTTTGTTATTTATTGTGAACCTTTAAACCTGCACCTGAGAAATGTTTTATAATTTATCTACACAAAATAATTAGCATTACGAACAAGATCATTGAAAGGCACCCGGGCCCTGGGACAAGCAACTACTACGCCGGAGCTTGAAATGTTATGAAAGATACATGGTCTGTATAGTGTCATTTTGGCAAATATCTTAGGTAACTGGAGGTAACTGTTAGTTATGCAGGGCGGAGGGCTTGACAAGTACAGCTGTCTAGTCGTGCGTATGAGACGGAAAATCGAAGTCCCGTGTACACATTGAGCAGAACAGTAGGATGTTAAACCCCATTTTATTTCATTATTTTTTTAAAAACCATTCTACTCGGCATATCGTCGGTGGGGAGTCAAAAGGTCGTATCTGACATATTTTGCGGAATTCACTTTTTTGCTTCTTCGGAATGAGAATTTCCGTGCGCATCTTTTCATCTGGTAGTCGTATTTCTAAGCCAATAAAAAGAGGTTTTATAGATACTGTTTCAAAACGTCATCTATGGGGTGTTAAAAAAAACATTTTAAATAAAAAGTGAAAATGTCGTGTTTTCTTGAAACAAAACAACTTTGTGTCTAACCAAAGCATTGCTATCAAACGTCATGATTTAACAGCTCAGTAACATCCAAAATTGTCTTAATATGTTCCTTGTCCCCAAAAACCTGGGGATAAGCATCAAGATCATCAAATTTGAGTTAATAGTTATGGACTTAGGGTCATTTGAAAGGGTTGGCGGCCATTTTTGACACAATTGGCCAACATTAATTTTAAGGATCTTTATAACAAGTTCTTTGAAAAACTAGGAATAGACCTCAAGATCATCCAATTTGAGTTAATAGTTACATAATTATGATCATTAAAACGTTTCAGTGGCCATCTGTGACGCCTTCTTGAAAAAAAAATCCCACTTTTCAGGGGGGAGTCAACTTTGGTAAACTTTTACCTTTACAGGTTTATCAACTTTATTAAGTATACTAAACCCTGTCAGAATGAGCCGAGAAACTTTTGTAGCGCTTTTCAGGGGTTTAAACTATATATTTACCTGACCAGAGTGTTCCTCCCTTGACAGTGGTGCAGACAGTGCCGGATTAAGGCTCTGAAGGCCCTAAAGCGGTGGACACACTAGCCGAATGATTCGGCCGAATCAATCGGCGTCGAAATTCGCCTAGTGTGTCCACTGTCATTCGGCCGAATTTCTAATCGGCCGAATGATTCGCCCGAATCAAACATGTTTGATATATTCGGCCGAATATTTATTCGCCCGAATTATATTCGCCTGGTGTGTCCACTTCGCCGAAGCATTCGGCCGAATGTAGAATTCATTAGCCAATCAGCACTCCTATCGAGAAATCACGTGATTGTTTGAAGACATAGACGCCGCCGCTTTTAATCATGTGACGTGAAAAGTGATGCAATCGACTGGTGAATCGGCCGAAACATTCGGCTGGTGTGTCCACCCATTCGGCCGAATAAAATTCGTCGCCGATTGATTCGCCCGAACGATTCGGCCGAATGATTCGGCTAGTGTGTCCACCGCTTATGGCACATTTTGATAGGTAGTCTGAAAATACAGATATCTTGGGCTTATTGACAAAAGGAATTAGTAAGTTAAATTTAGCAACAGAAAATTTATTACAACGAGTTCAGAACATTGACAGTACTGTCAACACCGGATTAACCATGATGGGGGCCCAAGGGCCTGGACCGTGAGCGCCGAAGGCGCGAAGCCCCGCAAATTGGAGGCCGGAAACGTGATTTCCTGGAATTTCAGGCATTTGTATGGAGCCATTTAGAAATACCTCCCCCAAAAAAATAAAATTCTGCCACAAAATTAGCACATTCTGACGTTATTTCAGTCGACCAATCCATGCGAGTGCTATGAAATGATGGCATCTCTAGAGGAGGGGGCTGGATGCAACTGAGATGTTTGTGGGGGCCCTGGGGCCTGTGCATCATGGTGCCCCATGGTTAATCCGGCCATCGGTACTGTATTTACTATGAGTAGCCTAGCTTGATTACGACTTTGCGTGCTTTTGTGACTGCAAGTTCGTCAGTTAGTTTTTTTAAAAGTCAATTGTATTAAATAAATCCACTTCAATGCAGTGCCAGTATACCAAGACATTTTTGACCCATCATTGATTGTTTAACATCTTGAATTCTTTTTAGTTGCGAAAAAGAGCGTTCCACTGCGCAGTTCGTAGCCAATAAAGATAAATAAATTCGGAGTGATAGTTCCGTGTTCGGAAATACATGATGAACTCCAGTAGTGTGCAGCATTGTAAACAAGACCTGAGCACTTCCAGAGTATGGAAAGCCTTCAAGGACAAACACGTAGATGAGGAAGGATGCAATTTATTTACATAAAAATAAAGGCAAGCATTTTTGTCACCACCTGATAATTATCAAAAAAGTTTTACTTCATTATTTTGTGGCCTGGATTTTTGGCTGGCCCTATTTTGCCTTATGGTTAATCCAGCACTGGGTGCAGAACGGAAGGAACCGTGTCTGGACGTCTGGGTGGTACGAAAACCCGAGTTATCGTGGAGGCCAACACCTTGGTGGGTGCGTAAACGAACCAGCGACAGTTTTCCCCATAGCACACTGTATGACATATGTCTTCTTTCATTATACCGGTTGCATCAGAAAAGTAGGACGTAAAACATCAATTCAGCGAATTGAATGGGTTTTGGGGGGGAATCAGTGGTTTAAGGGAGACAACTACTTTTAAGAAGTTTGAAGGGAAACAATTTTACGGAATCAGACCGGTAATTCAGAAATGAAACAGTTGCGGTTTTATTATAATCTTCTTGTTTTGCACCCTTCGAGCTAATGAAGACATGCATACACCATGTAGTGTGGTATGAGAGAGAGAGAGGAGAGAGAGAGAGAGAGACAGGGTTAACATCCACTTGACACAAACTAGATCATTTCGGGACTAACATAATATGGTTCAATTTTATTTCAATAATTCGTTTGAGTAGGGACTATTAGCAGTGGGAGAAACCCGAAAGTGTAGTTTGAGGGTTTCTTCTGTTCTTCATAGAAATCAAATTCGGTTTTCCATACATGTCACAATTATCTGATAAACATTTGGAAGTTTGGGGGGGGGGGGCAGAGACGGTGTCCATCTGTTTTTTTCATGATGTGAAAGGAACCTGTGGGATTTGGTTTTATTTATGTAGGTGATTTCCTTAATACATTTCGGATACTTCATGAATATGCATCAAAACCTGGCACATAAATTAAACTTCAAACACTATTCTTCAGTTCTAGGAATTGCTAAAAAAAAGAAGTGGGTGGGGAATACCCTTGTCGGATGTCATATTGTATAGAATAGGGAGTACCCTTGTCTGATGCCATATTGTATAGAGTGGGGAATACCCTTGTCTGATGTCATATTATCCAGAGTGGGGAATAACCTTGTCTGATGTCAACTGTATTGAGTGTGGAATTCCTAGTCTGATGTAATATTATCCAGAGTGGAGAATACCCTAGTCTGATGTCATATTGTATTGAGTGAGGAATACCCTAGTCTCATGTCACATTGTCCAGAGTGGGGAATACCCTTGTCTGTTGTATTGTATAGAGTGGGAAATACCCTAGTCTGATGTCATATTGAATTGAGTGAGGAATACCCTTGTCAGTCATATTGTATAGAGTGGGGAATACCCTAGTCTGTTGTATTGTATATAGTGGGGAATACCCTAGTCTGTTGTATTGTATAGAGTGGGGAATACCCTTGTCTGTCATATTGTCCAGAGTGGGAAATACCCTAGTCTGCCATATTGTCCAGAGTCGAAAATACCCTAGTCTGTTGTATAACATGAGTACATGACACATAAAAACAAAATACAATTTCTAATTTGTTCTTTACTTTCGTTTTTTTTATTATCAAACTGGAAAATGTAATAGACAGGCGCCATGATTAATAGTTAAAATTAATATTCAAAATGAAACCTCAGAAATCTACTCTCCTTTATAAGAGAGAGAGAGAAATAGGGTTTAACGTCCACTCAACACAACTAGGTCATTTTGGGACTAACATATGGTTTTAATTTTATTTCAATAATTCGCTTGCGCGAAGGGGTCTTTAGCCGTGGGAGGAAACCGGAGTGCCCTGAGGAAACCCGCGAGGTTGAGAAAGCGCCCCAACTCCATGCCACATATGCTCACACGAGGGCTTAAAACCACAGCCGCAAGCCAGAGGTGACACTCTAGACCACTAGATCATCCCAACCCCCCCTCTCCTTTATAAGTACAGATAAAAATAATTATGGCTTCATAACTTTTAAAATGGCTTACATGTAATTCAACTGTGTGTAAAACTCATTCAATCTGATTAAAACACAGATCCTATTTCGTTTCGTTTTTTATTGTTCAAAATTCGTTTTACTTGTCTTTACTACACTAGGAATTGTTATCATTGACATGTTCTAAATGGCATGAGCGGTTTGCCAATGAAATGGTCTGTTACGGTGAGCTTTAGGCGTGTTTTGCACAGAACTGTGGGTAATCCACTAGTAACATCAATGCTTATTTGTTAATCAAATGTCATAGGGTCGTAATTCGCTCATACCAGTCAGATTTTCATGTACATGTAGTGTAGGCCATCGAAAGTATAAAAGATAGTAAGCTGGCACTGCCAGGCAGGATACGCCCACATTTTCGAGAGATGGTTAGAGAACAAGCAAAACCGAAAGTGATTTTTCCTACAATCAAAGGCTATAATTCATTAAATTACAATTTGATATGCGCAAATATCGAAAATCGAATTAAAATTGTGACCTATACTGGGTCCACATTCTTGATAATATACCATATTTTAACTTTTAACACTATTTGCGTACAAACGGCAGCCATTTTGTCTGGCAATTAAGGTCCGATTTTCTAGAAATTCAAACTCAACCTTCTGTATGGTGTAACGGTGATAGAGTTAAACGTTTTTTTAAATCGGATAATAATCGTAACCTCCAGAGGGACCATAGGCGATTTTGTGTTTAATCAGGGGCCATAATTCAGGAAGTTATGATCTGATATGTACAAATAACGAAAGGAACCAAGATCTTTGGGTTATAACCATGCATTTCAAGTTTCATCAAAAGCGAATTAAAATTGTGATCTCTACAGTGTCCACAACCTTTATACACCATTTTTTGACAGTATTCGCGTTCTAGCGGCGGCCATCTTGTATGGCAATTTTGGTCCGATTTTCCCATAATTGAACTCAACCTTCCTTCCGGTGTAACGGGGATATAATCAAACGATTTTTTAAATTGGAAAATAATTGTGACCTCCAGAGGGACCACAAGCTAAACAAAGGCGATTTTGCGTACAATCAGGAGCCATAATTCAGGAAGTTACAATCCGATATGCGCAAATATCAAAAGGAACCAAGATCTTTAACTTATAACCATGCATTTCAAGTTTCATAAAAATCAAATTAAAATTGTGACCTCTATAGGGTCCACAACCATGGTATACCATTTTATAACAGCTTTCGCATAGACGCGGCGGCCATTTTGTATGGCAATTTTGGTCCGATTTTTCCGAAATTCGAACTCAATCTTCCTTCGGGTGTAACGGTGATACAATCAAACGATTTTTTAAATTGGATAATAATTGTGACCTCCAGAGGGACCACAAGCTAAACAAAGGTGATTTTGCGTATAATCAGGGGCCATAATTCAGGAAGTTACGATCTGATATGTGCAAATATTGAAATAAACTAAGATCTTTGGGTTATAAGCATGCAATTTAAGTTTCATCAAAATCAAATTAAAATTGTGACCTCTACAGGGTCCACAACCTTGATATAACATTTTTTAACAGTATTCGTGTACGAATGGCGGCCATTTTGTATGCCAATTTTGGTCCAATTTTTTCGAAATTTGAACTCAACCTTCCTTAAGGTGTAACGGTGATATAATCGAACGGTTTTTCAAATTGGATAATAATTGTGACCTCCAGAGGGACCACAAGCTAAACAAAGGTGATTTTGCGAATAATCAGGGGCCATAATTCAGGAAGTTACAATCCGATATGCGCAAATATTGAAAGGAACCAAGATCTTTAGGTTATAAGCATGCACTTCAAGTTTCATCACAATCGAATTAAAATTGTTACCTCTACAGGGTCCACAACCTTGATATACCATTTTTTAACAGTATTTGCGTACAATTGGCGGCCATTTTGTATGCCAATTTTGGTCTGATTTTTTCGAAATTTGAACTCAACCTTCCTTAGGGTGTAACGGTGATATAATCAAACGGTTTTTCAAATCGGATAATAATTGTGACCTCCAGAGGGACCACAAGCTAAAATAGGTGATTTTTCGGACAATCAGGGGCCATAATTCAGGAAATTACGATGCGATAGACGCAAAAATCGAAAGGAACCTAGATCTTTGGGTTATAAACATCCATGTCAAGTTTCATCAACATCGGTTCAAAATTGTGACCTCTATAGGGTCCACAAGCTAAAAACGTGATTTTTCGTACAATCAGGGGCCATAATCCATGAAGTTTTGATCCGATACATGCCAATATCGAAAGCAGCCGAGATCTTTTGGGGATGAACCTATATTTTAAGTTTCGTCAAAATCGGACAAGAATTGTGACCTGTAGAGAGTCCACAAACAATTGTGGACGGACGGACGGACGTCCGGACGGACAGGGGCGACGACATAATACGTCCACATGAAAATGTGGGCGTATAAAAAGAAACGAAATATAGATCTGTACTTTAATCACATTGAAACTGATCGACACAAGTCCATTTTCTTTCCTAAAAAATGAATACATGACCAAAACCAAATTTTTATAAATTATAGAAAGTGCAAGAATTTTGTTTTAAAAAATGAAATGTTGTGGGATTTTCAAAAAAATGTTAATGTAACATTCAACTAAGTGTAAAAAATGATTTGATCTATCATAATTAAATTCTTTAAAAAAAACCCGAAAACATGAAAAACATCAAATATCGTCAAGCTGTGTTCGTAAAAATAAATCCAAAAAATGAACATTGATATGATGTTAAAACTAAAAATCAAAATATCATAATATGTCAACTAAATTCTTAATACATGAAAACCCCCAAACCAAGTGCACAAGGTAAAAAATGACACAAAATGAACAGAGATATGGTGTTAAAACTAGCTTATAAAAGTGAACAATGTGTAAAAATTGTTTGACATAAAATGTCAAATTTGATTAATAAATAAGACTCGAAAATATGAAAAAAATCAAATTCTAATAACATAATAATATGGACCACGACAAATATTATTAAAAGTTTCACAATAGATAACTCAATACATAAAATCAAGACAAGACAATATGCAAAAAATAGAATTTATAACAATTAACAATTAATATAGTATTACAAGTAAGCAAACGTATGTACAAATATATATGTTTTCTATATACTATACATGTATCTATTCTAAATATATATATCCATTCTAAATATATATTTCTATCTATAAATAATTAAAAATATGAAATCTGTAAGTTCTTTATTTAAAGTTTCATGTGGTACTCTACACTCATCAGAAGAAAAATACAAATGAAGTTTGAATATACGAGGCATGGCAACAGTTGACGGGCGTGACGTCAACAGTACACAACAAAACATAAAAAATTATTAAAGAAAGCTATAATAACTGCTAAAACATCTGTGTCTTAGATCAACCAAGCTTTAAATATTGTCAGCTACTAAATTTGACCTATTGACATAATTTAAATTAAGGTTAACTGGCGAAACTAGACAGTTATAAAAACATACTTAGGTTCCTTTGAATATAAATGCAATAAAATGTATATGTTATTAGTAGTTAAAATATATAAACTGGTATATCCAGGATATTTTATAAAAAAAAATTATTAGTAGATGTTTCACATTATCATTCAATAAAATATTAACACACTGTTGATAAACAATATACGTACTTGATAAGTAAGTGTAGTGGTGGACTGGCTCTGAAAATATTGGTTGCCAGGAGACAAAAGGGGCCCCAACCACCAACAAAATTATATCATTTAATTTTTAAAATGAATAAATTGAATTTTCAAAAAAATATCTAAGTTGAAACAAAAAGATGTAATATTTATATTTTGATAATTCACATTTTAAATATATTGTGGAAAGTCTAAGGGTGGACTGGCTCTGAAAATATTGGTTGCCAGGAGACAAAAGGGGCCCCACCCACCAACAAAATTATATCATTTAATTTTTAAAATGAAAAAATTGAATTTTCAAAAAAATATCTAAGTGGAAACAAAAAGATGTAATATTTATATTTTGATAATTCATATTTTAAATATATTGTGGAAAGTCTAAGGGGGCCCACTTTCCATCGAGCAAGCGGACAACCTGGCCAGTCCGCCACAGAGTATGAGATTAATAAATTTAGAACACAACAAACAAAACTTAGCTCATCTTTACATCAGGCCCGTAGCCAGGAAGTTGTTTTTTCAGGAGCAAAGATGTTTTCGGGAGGGCCAACTAGCATGAGCATCTGCATGAATTTTGCGGTAAAGGCCAATTTTCTTGTGATATTGGGGGGGCAAGACTCAGTATTGGGAGGGCAGTTGCCCCCCCGTGTCACCCCCTGGCTACGGGCCTGCTTTACATTGAGAAAACTTAAATATATATATTTGGTAAGTAAGTGTTTAATAGGGACCTTTCGCATCGGCACAAAAACGAATACATCATCGATTTGTGTAAACTTGTGACATCAACTCGTAACAAGTGTTCGGCCAGTGAAAAACATTACGCGTTTTGAGTTGGTTCATGTAGATATGCAAACCAAAATGTTTCTTGTCTCATATATTGAATTTCCCATTTTTTTTTAGGCCTTGTGTATATTGTTAATTGTGTAGAGTTTGTAGAATGTGCTCAAATGTGATATTCTGCTTGATTTGTTGTACATCTGGCAAAATATCGATTGAATACATTGCCTGGACACAGAAGTTCATGGAGTGGAAATTCAAGCCATCTAACTTTTATTGTACGTCGGATTGCGAAACCGCGTGAATCATTATGTTCATTTTCGTACCAATGCAAAAGGTCCCTAATAAGTTAAGAACACAAAAAAAAACTTTGCTCGTCTTTACATTGAGAAAACCTAAATAAATCCTCAATCAATATATCCATTCTCAGAAACCTGTGATGACTATATGTACCTGCCAGGTAACAAAAGATCTGAACTCTTCCTGAATAGAGCTGATCTTGTGTTTAAATCAATGTCTTCAATTATTTAAAGATACATTAGTTAAGACTAAGAGCTAAATCTGATTATTGTAAGTCTTTCTATAGGCTTCACATGTTACAGAAATTATTAATTAGACCTTTATTTACATGACAAGCCCACAATCCACTCTGTAGAACCTCAGATGGTTTGGTGAAGCTTGGAATTAAACAGTCATCTATCATTAAATGGCTGACAAAGCTTATGTTTAACATTTATAACTGACATGCCTACCGGAGACTGATGATGAATGGACTGAAAATCGAGAGCACCGTAGGCATTAAGAATGTTGCTTAATAATCGAGAATATGTGGGTGGAGTTTTCGTATGTCAAGAAACGATCAAGACTTCTTGAAGACCGTGCGGGGACAGTTATTGCCTATTTCCCATTTTAAATTAAATTTTTAAATGGCACATCGTTCTAATCTAGTTAAAATCTGGAGTATCCCATACCATCAAGAGTTGATTATGTTAATAAATTTATAATTAATAGTTTATACAACATTTCAGGCCTAAAGAAAGACTTGCAATAGTCAGATTTAGCTCTTGCATAACGTATGTTTAAATCACAAGAAAATAAAAATTTAATGCTTTACGGTGTTGGGTTAAATTTCATTCGCCAATAAAATAATCTAGTAATTTTTAATTACATTTTTAATAATAACAAATTAATTCTAAAATCTGAGTTTCTGAGAATCATCACAAACATATAAATATAAAAGATTCTTTAACTCCATAAAATAGAGATACTGCTTGGCATAAAATAAAATTCATAAAATAGAGATACTGCTAGGCATTAAATAAAATTCACAAAATACAAAAAACACGGAGATATAATATATGTATAAAATAAAATTCAGCAGTAGATCTAGTATTTAAGATTCTTATTAAATGATTTAATATTTGCACGACTCCTCTATTAAAAAAACAAGAAAGAACAACATAGCTGTCCTTTGATTTAAACAGGGCCTCATTACTGTGGAGCAGAATTCACAACACAATTCTAACTCTTAATCTAGAATAATATTAATGGCAATACAAAATACAAATTCTAATGACAATATGTAAGAAATCTATAAAATGAATTCACAGCATGTATGTTTGCCCATCATGCTTCTTTGCCATGATCCACCCCCACGTATGTTGTATCAAATTAACCAGCATGACCCTGTGAATTGTTTTAGGCCATTGAATGTGGACCCCGTGAGAACTGGGTCTGGACCACAGGTGATTTATCCTTTGTCGCCGCTCTCCAACCTCACATACAGATGTATGTGATATCAACTTAGCCAGCATGAACCTGTGAATGGTTTAGGCCATTATCGCATTTGGGTTCCTGGCAAATTTAAGTCCCAGAAACACCGAGCCCCGGACAAATTTGGACCTCATGCAAAACTTGGCCCTGGGGAAACTTGATCCCAAAGTGAAATTAGGCCCCGGGTGAATTTGGCTCCTGTCAAACTTGGGCCCCATACAAACCTGGGCCCCAGATGGAGTCCAATATCCTGCCTAAATTAGTATATTTACATGTGTAAGTAGCTGACTTACTATATAATAGTAAGTACAGGGGGACAACACCACAAACAATCTATTACACAAGACAAACAAAGGGGACAAGACACACAATACCGACACCACAAACAACAAATATCAGATCAAGTATACATATGAGCATAAGTAAGTTAAAAGTTAGAATTATGTCGCAAATTCTGCTCCATATTAGCACAAGTAGGTTAAAAGATAGAATTATGTCCTGAATTCTGCTCCATATTAGCACAAGTAGGTTAAAAGTTAGAATTACTTAAGTCAGTAACATTAGGTCATTTCCATCACAAATGTAAAAAAACAATGGCAGGCAACATGGCCCTTTATCTGTACAATGTAAAAGTTAGAATTATGTCGTGAATTCTGCTCCATAGAATCCCACATATAAGTACAAGTAGATTCAAAGTTAGAATTATGTCGTGATTTCTGCTCCATAGAATCCCACATACATGTACCCTGTATTTCAAATATAATTATTGTACCTTGTCATGATTGAATAAAACATTTTCCCATAAAGTGCTGCCATCTTTTAGTTGTTTAATGTTAGAAATATGAAATGATGGAGCATTCTTGTCTTCAGCCTAAGAAAAGAGAACAAATATATTGTATATGGGTAGGGAGAGAGAGAGAGAAATGGGGTTTAACATTTCTAGGTACAGATAACTATAAATAAAATAAAACCAAGTACGAACAATAGTGTAATTAGACAAAATAGTGTAATCAGTATATTGACTGTTCACTGTGTAGAAAATACATGACAAACAGTGGTAACAGGTGTCCAGAAGAGTAAGCTTACCCTGCTGGTATGCCACACAAGATATAGAGAGGTTGATAAATATTTTGAGAGAAATCTGATGTGTTGCCCTGCTAACTTGTTTTGAGAGAGAGTGAGAGAGAGAGAGAGAGGGAGACAGAGAGTTTAATGTCCACTAGGTCATTTCAGAACTAACATGATTTCAATATGAATTCAATAATTCGCTTGCACGTAGGAATCTTAAGCAGTGAGAGAAAAGCAGATGAACCTGAGAAAGTCCACGAGGTTGGACCGGCGACCCTACTCCTTGTCACATACAACCAGGGGATTGAAACCATAGCTTTTTGATCAGTTAGCGTCCACAGTTAATGGATAATGCTGTCATCTACAAATTTTACTATGTGTTACAATTGGTTAATCACTTTCCAAATATAATTTTAAAATACAGATCTTCACTACAGTTCTCTACTTCAGTCAGTAACATTAAGTCTTTTTCATTCCAAATGTAAAATCGATAGCAGGCAACATGGCCCTTTAACTGTACAATGTCAAACCGACAGATGGTAGTATTACAAAAGCCTGCATTGAAACTTAATTATATGAAATGAAATGAAATGGGGTTTATAACATCCTACTGTTCTGCTCCTAAACTGGACTAATGAAGATGGGCATACGCCATACAATGTGCTATGAGGTAAATATATATCAAATTTGAACTGCCAAGGGATCTTTTACTTGCATCACTGACAAGGGGAACCATAACTTAATTTTAATCTTGCAGATTAAGTAGAATAAATCTTTTACCTGAAGATCAGTGATCAGTTCCATGATAATGGAGGCCATATAGTCACTCTGCTCTGTTTTAAAAGGGAGAATACTCTTGGCATTGTTGTGTTTTAAATGTACATAGAAAGTCAGAATTCTCTCCTCCTTGTTCAACTCCCAGCTATATATTTCATACCATTGAGCACACAATGCAACATCGCCTGTTTCTACAACAATCAAAAAAATTGGGTTTATCATCCACTCAACAAAAACTAAGTTATTTCTGGTTATATTTTAACAATTTGCTTGCATATAGGGCTTTTTAGCAGTGGGGGGAGGGACATGGAGAAAACATATCTACGCCTTGTAATGTACAAACTCAGACTCAAATTCAGACAACTTGACTCAATCACAGAACTTGTGAGAAAGAGGGAGAAATGGGGTTTAACATCCACAAGTTCATTTGGGGACTATCATGTGGTTCAATTTTACTTCAATAATTTGCTTGCTAGTTGAGGTTTTTTTAGCAGTGGGAGGGACCTGGAGAAAACCCACAAGGTTCAATTTTATTTCAATAATTCGCTTGCGCGTAGGGGTCTTTACTAGTTGGAGTATACTGGAGAAACCCACGACGTTGGACAGGCGATCCTACTCCTTGTCGAGTACAACCAGGTAATCGAAACCACGCCAGCTGACTCAATTACAGACTTTACAGTACAGTGTGCACACGCTAACCATTCTGCCATCCACCCCACCCCCTCACCACAAACGTTATGATCTAAAGCACAACTGAACATCAGATGTCAAAGAAAAGAAATGGAGTTTAACGTTCACTCAACACAACTAGGTTATTTCGGAACTGACATATGGTTTCATTTTATTTCAATAATTCGCTTGTGCGTAGGGGTCTTTAGCAGTGGGAGGAAACCGGAGTGCCCAGAGAAAACCTACGAGGTTGAGAAGTTGCCCCTATCTCCATGCCACATACGCTCACACCAGGGCTCGAAACCACAGCCGCAAGCCAGAGATGGCTGGCCAGCTAGAGGTCGAAGCGTGACACTCTAGACCACTAGGCAATCCCAACCCCCCTCTAATGTCAAAGAAAAAAATACCAATAAACAGCAAAATTACAATTTTTATATTACCATCTAACTTTTGAAAAAGATTAATTTGAGTGGGTAAAGTGCAAAAAGTTTTATGATGGAAGAGAGTGAGAGAGAGAAATGGGGTTTAAAGTCCACTCAACACAAACTAGGACATTTCGAGACTAATTTTGTGATGGGTATAAGATTATTAAATGGAGTTCAATAATAATAATAATAATAGAGAAGAACTAAAGAAAAGACAACTAACCTGATCTAATTTTTAAACCATTTATGGATAAATTAACACTATATGAACTAGCAGAAGGCAACTGAAAAATTCAACAAACTTTCTAAATTCTAATGCAGATAGGAATTGGTGTGAATTTAATGAACAGTGATAAGAAATAATTGATTTTGGGTATTTATTAACTCGTTTAGCGCGTAGATCGTTATATAACGTCCTGGACAATTTTGCAACTGCCACTCACTATGTGTAGGGCGTAATATAACGCCTTGGAGGTATTTTCCCCAACCTATTCTTAGAACATACTTCCTCATCACTTCGTGAAATTAATTACACAACAGGGGGTAGTTAACGTTTTAAAAACGCCAGGCTTAAAGGGTTAATGAACCATGATTAAGGGAATTTATTAAAATAAAAATCAATGCAACAATTATTCCATTGAAATTACCATTGTCTTTTTCAACTAACTAATATCCAAAAGAAAGTAAACACACTAAATATATGACTAAGTTTTATTTAGATATACGATGTGGTAAAACATTATTGTCTCTTGCACCCAAATTCAACATTTCTAAACAAAACAAAATTGAAACAAATTGACATTGTTACCTAAATACTGCATGGAAAAACGAGTTGATGCAGAACGAAATGCACAGTGCATACTTTCTTTTGGGTATTAATATATATGAACCAGAGAGAGAGAAATGGGGTTTAATGTCCACCAGACACAAACTAGGTCATTTTGGGACTAACACATGGTTCAATTTTATTTCGATAATTTGCTTGCGTGCAGGGGTCTTTAGCAGTGGGAGGAAAACAGAGGACCCGGAGAAAAACCACGAGGTGGACAGGCACATGATATCCATTCGGCCATCCAACTCTCCTGTAACCGATGCACAGATATCTTTTACATTGCACCTGATTATCACCAGTAGTGACGATCCTTAACTTGCCGCTCGATAATCAAAGGCAGACATTTTAGCTTGAAAGCGAGAGACTTTGTATTCGCGCTGACCGACGAATCTGACAGGGTATTATATGCAGGGTATATGCAGGGTACTACGTGAGGTGCTTGATAATTTGTACATAATTAAACTACAATATTGTAAAAATTAAATCTCTAATAAGATTAAGAATATCAGTTCAATAATGGTTCAATTACATTTAGTATTTACAAAGACATGATCAACTTCAATTCCACTGATCTATAATTAAACACTAATTACTAAGTTGAAAATGTCAGGTACTCTTTCATTAGTGCCCGACATTTTGTCTGGTACATCTTGAATCGTTATTTCCACGCCTCATTATGCAAGAGCTAAATCTGCCTATTGCGGGGCTATCTTTAGGCCTAAAATGTTTTCTAAATTATTAATTAGCTCATCCAGACCGTAATCAGCTCTCGATGTCAATGTTCACCTGCATTATTTAATCAATTAGGATCTGCTCAACTTTTATTCATGATTTAATCATGAAATGGATAATCGAGACTATGTTTTTTGTCGTACAAACTTTAATAATGATGATCGAGGCTAGACCAAAAATTCAATCGCTAAAATCTTTGTTTAGAGTGGATCAATCTGACTGAAATTTGCAGCAAATTCATTTTGCATTATCTAGTTTTTAACTATTATAGTGAGAACGGCCAGCTCTTTATCTAACCTCCTATAATATATCTTTAAGCTGTGAGAGTTTCCATTTAACGATGATGCCATTGACTAATTAAATTAATAAATGTTTTTTGGTTTGTTTATTCTTAACCCAATACTTACTAGCATTGTTTTAACACGTTTGTCTTGTACCATCTGACAGGTATCTATGGTTACTGTCGAATAATCAGGCAATGTCTGACAAATAGATAAATACTGATCCATTGCCAGGAACTCTGGATGTAAACATTCTGGAAAATATAATTAAACATACATTATCTAAGATTTAGATAAAGAGCTGGGCTCTGTTTCTCGAAACCTTTACTAAAAATAAAATACAAATTTTAGTAGATACTTCAATTTTGATTGGCTAAGCACTAAAATCAATCTAATATTATCCAATCAAATAACTAAAATTTGGATTTTATCTTAGATAAAATTTCGTAAAACAAACCCCTGGCCATTCTTGCTATAATAGCTGAAAAATACATAATGTTCATTGTTCAATGAAAATATTGAAAGTTTAATTCAAATTACTTCATTCTGATGCGTTGATAACAAAACATACATGAAGATGAAATATAGTTACCCACCTTCTAGCGTATGAATATCTTCTTCTGTGGGCTTCAGTTTACCTGGAGAAAGAGAAAATCAAATTGAAATGATAAATGGTTCTACTTATTGTTTGATAGAATATTTCATTGGTTGCCAGTAAGTTGTCTGCCAGTAAATCGTCTGCATGTGGAAATTGACAGAATGCTAATTTGTTAATTAAAGACAAAACAAGCACCATATCAGACCTTCACTGGCCTATGAAGTTATTTCAATACACATATATACATATGTATGTTCCATGAAGCAATGAACTTAAAGGGACAATAACACTCTGGCTGGCTTGACAGGTCCAGAAAAAAAAATTAGCCTTATTCTAACTACAAGATGTTTAAGTGTCCTACCTGTTGTGTAAATTATCCATTACAACCTATCTTACTTGTCCAGAGGGTTCGAAAATATGTTTAAATCCAAGTTGCATTTGAAAGGGCTTACGTAAGGCTTTTCAAACCATGTTACGGCATGTAGTTGAATTTTTTTCAATTTTTAATTAGGTGTGTTAAGATGAAATTTGTATCATTTTTAAATTGAAATATTGTAAAATAGTACAAATTGTTGACCAAAATAAAGATTGGAACATATTATTCAGTTACAACAAGAGTGGTATTGGGGCTTTGAAACTATGTTATCTGCAGACACATGAACAGTAGCTTCCAATCAGAGGTTGTGACATATAGAGAGTCTCCTACATTTATTTTTTGATATAAAAAATATCAACACAAGACGGTAACGTAAAAAAAGGGAGGCTCTGCCGAACATGAGTTAAATAACAACTCTTCCATATCCAAGTGTAGTAAAAACTTTAAAAAACGAAACAAAATAGGATCATGTTTTAATCAGATTAATTTACCTGAAGCTATGTCATGTTTTGCTTGTAAAAAGAAAAGTTCCGCAATTACTGGGTCCGAAACTAACTTCTTCTCTGTCTTCAGGTTAAAACACCATTTTTGGAAGGAAAGACCTAAAAATATAAAACATAGGCATAAATCTATCATAATTCTAATTCATTAAAATGACATTGACACCCTGAACGACATTAGGCCTATAAATATACTTGACTAGTCTCTCAGCTTAAAATGGACTTAAAAAAAAGCTAGAATACTGAGCAGACTGTATATCTGCTGTCACAGGTACCCATTTGTTACTGATTGGTACTCCAGCAATGGGGTATCAAGGCCGTCGGTATTGTGGCTGCTCTGTTAGCATGTGAGTGCCGTATCGTAAGGTCTGTCATTGAATCAGCTGGTGTGGTTTCAATTCCCTGGATGTACGTAACAAGTAGTAGGGTAAACTGTCCAACTTCGTGGATTTTCCCCAGGTCCTCTGGTTTCCTCTCACTGCTAAAAATTCACTTCACGCAAGCAAGTTAATGAAAAACAATTGAACCGTGTGTTAGTACCAAAATGACCTGGTTTATCTCAATTGGATGTTAAACCCCATTTGTGTGTCTCTCTCTCTATAAATAATCTATTAATTCCCAAATGACCTTAGTAGCCTTGACCTACCTTTAATAGGTAAAATGAGCCAATCAGCTGGCTTATATTTCTTCACAGGCCGATCACCACCAGAGATAATACAGAAATATTTCTTATATTTTTCCATTAAACCTGAAATAATAACCAGTAATATTCCTTGTTACAGATCAAGATGAAATGTTCTTATTAGCACAGGGGTCATGGTGGCTAAGATGGTAAGACGCTGGCTCACTAGCCTGGAGGTCAGGTGTTCGATCTCTGTACTGGCCTAGAAAGTTCATCTAGATTTTCCAGCGTACTTCACCTTGTCAGTGATGCAGGATGGACGGCCTGACAAGAACAGTTGTCTAGTCCTTCAGATGGGACGGAAAACCGAGGTTCCGTGTACAAATTGGCATACACATAAAAGGTTCCTTGGCAGCTGCAATTCGATATAAGAGTACGCCGTTGCCACTGCCTGGGTAAAATTTCCCTGATAGCACACTGTATGGGGTATATCTGTTATTATTGAGCAACTAGATCACAACAAAAGTTAGATGATTTAATATACAATTAATGTAAGATCTACTGCAGTACCTTTGATCTCACATATTTTCTTTAGAAGGCTATCTACTTTCACTTCATCATCAACCGTTTGAACTGTCACCTAAAAATGTTCACAAAAAAGTATATGTATTACCAAAAAAAAAAAAAATTTTAAGTGTAGGCTAAGTCTGTCTCTAACTCAATATCATTTAAAGTCTACGACATTGAAAACACAAATTATTTGTCAATTTAAATTGATGTTGAGATCTTACTGAGAAAAGTTGGGCTTATGATATCAAGTATTTAAGACAAAATAAACATTTTACAGGCCATAATGCGTATCAGTGACATAATTTGTAACATGGGACTCGAAGAACGATGATGCCTTATTCTTATCTGGAGAGCATGCGAAATAATTTGAAATTAGAGTAAAAATGGAATCAATTGAATGAATGTAAATCATTTAATATAGGCTTCCATACATATTACATTATTTATTATCATAAGTAAAGTTGCTCATTTGCTGTGTCAATTTCTAGGTCCAAAAAAATTAGCGATTTACTTTAGCTCCTCTTCAAAAATTACGGATCGAACTTCTCAAATAATTGATATCCTGTCTTATCCATTAACCACGAAAGAGTCTAGTAAAAAAAAAAGAATAAAACAAGATGTCAATTATTTTGTAGACTACATTGAAATTCGGATGATTCCAAAGCCTTTTTACTTTTTCTTTTTCCTTTGGTTTACTCACTTGACACTGCAATGCAGGTTAATGAATTCAGTTACCTTGAGGGGTGCGTCTGTGTTTCCTATGTCCCATACATGAACGACAGCTAAATTTTGAAGTTCAGTAGCGGTAACCTCCATTATCTTTAGTTCGGGGCAGAAGCGTGTCAAATAATCTAATTCATTCTTTTCTTCATTTATTTACAAAAATGACGACTGATTTCTGTCTGTTGACATCAATTACAATAATAGTCCCTTATATCATTAACAATTAGCTATTCAAGTAAATTCAAATTAATTTTCGGGACGTTATCTATGTAACTTCTAAATAAGAAACAAAATAACGTGCATTTTTAATGCCTCTTTTAATAATCTATAGCATTATTAACAAAATTTTCCCTTTGTTATTGATGTAGGGGTGTGGTATTTTCAAGGGAGAAGACTCTTACTACGCCTTCACTTCCGGTCAATTTTTCCGAGTTAGGATTGTATCGTGGCAAAATGTTTGGAGATTGTGTCCTAATTGTTGCAATTTCAATATGTACAGCACTTTTAGGAGAAGGTGATAATTTTATTTACAGACCAAAGATTTTTTTTTTGAATGGCTGCACGGGCGTAACGTTTTTTTTCTGGCCTACGTTCCTCACCACTTTCCGCATGGTCATCGTCAAATATTTATTTACCTTTCATTGAACTTTCAATAGTTTCAACGGCTTCATCATGATCATTCATCATTCATCAATTTCGATATGAATGACAATGTCAGAATGTGAATTGTCATACCGTATATAATTAGGCAATTGATCATGTATTTGTCCAACTGTTCTAGTATATTATTGTTAAATAAACGTATCTATCTAGAAAAGTTTTACTTTTAATATATTGATGGTAAAAAGAAAGAATATCAATAAGAAGATTTAAGGAATTAAAGGAGCTAAATCGCTAACATTTGGGACCTAGAAATTGACAAAAGAAAAGTGGGTCGCAACGCCCATAATACTGTAATATGAATGCATATAAACTGATTTTACATTCAATGGTTTCCGTTTTTACACCAAATGTTTATATTGGATATCAAAAGCCCATCTTTTTGCGGTAAGATCACAACCTCCAATGTTGATTTAATTTGACAAATAATTTGTGGTTTCAATGTTGACGATTTTGGATGATATTGAGTTAGAAACTTAGCTCCTTTAACTAGGAAAAGTCACTGCTAAGACTAAGGGAAATGTCTAGTCTGTCAGATCGGGATGGTCTAAGAAAAACGAGGTCTAATGTATAGCGTTGACAACAAATTAAAGGTCGTCTTAATAGTTGGATACCGGTAGTGAAAAAAAAAGTAGACTGGAGTGCACTTAAAAGATCCCTTGGCAATTGGAATTAAATGTAACATTAGGCCACTATCCTGGCAAATTTCCCTCATAGCACAGTGTATAGCGTATGCCTACCTTCATTATTCCAGTTGGAGCAGAACAGTAGGACGTTAAATTTCATTTTATTCAATACGCCCCCTATCAACTTTTCCGCTTAGATATCAGGAAGGACCTTTATTTTGTTATATAGGCCTACTTTAGTACTTATCATAAATGTCATGGCATCATATTTTATAGGTTTAACGTGGTTATTGGTTTATAGAACTGAAAAATACAAAAAGTTAAAGGCAGAGGTTGAAAAACAAAGTAAAAAATGTAAGTTGATTTCTTTATGATAAATTTAAATACTGGTACTATACTGAGCTCATATCTACAATACACGGATATTGGTACAATACAGGGGCAAGCATGGCAGACCGCATCCTCCTCGCAGTGTTCCGTTTGATTAGAGCTAATCCTACTACTCCCTGCTGGACTGAGTGGGTATTATTGTCACTAATTAGGACTGATCAGTGTTCCTTTTACTGACCAATCACTGACTTTGTTACAAAGGTATTACCTTTAAAACAGAACGTTTAATTAGTGCAACTGTGTTTACATAACGTTACGTCATTGCTGCACGTTTTTTTTATGCTATATTAACCAGCGCATAGCAGGATATTGCAGCAAAACTAATTGCGTGACAAACGAGGCTATCGGTATTGACATAAAGTAAACAATACTGTATGGTAACGAACAGACTTTCAACGTTTTTAATAGCTTAAATCTTTGTCCAAAATATTAAGGAAGACCTAAGACTAAACGGCGGACTGTCATGTTACTGTACATAAGTGGTAGATTTGATTGAACGAGAAGAATAGACACACTTACTTAAAAGTTCAAGAATCCGAACCAAATCCAGCAATGGCCAGAGAGGGATTTCTCGGACCGTTGCTTCAGGAATATGGGCAGACTGTTTCCTTATATGATATGATAATTTCCCTTCTGTTATATTTGAAAAAAAATGTAAGCATCACAGATTCATTTTTATATGCCCATATGGAAATGTGGTCGCCCCCTGTCCATCTGTCGTCCACACTTTTTCTTGAACATGCTACAGACTACATTTACCATTTGATTGTTTTAAAATTGATGTATTAATTTCAATAATTTCTGGTTAATTTGTTCTGGAGGTTATGGCCCTGGGAACAACAAAATTTATCATCCGATCTGCATGACATTTTATATGCTTCTTTTAACTTAGTGAGACTATTTTCTGGTTGTTTTATTTCAGTGGAAAAGCAAAAAGAAATAGGTGGAGATGTATCTAATAAGAAAAAATTTGGTAAGTTTAAATAAACTAGGGGGGGGGGAGGGGCGAATGGTTAACACGTGCATGCTGTATCATAAGTTCTGTCATTGAGACAGCTGGCATGGTTTGCATTCCCCGGTTGTATGTGACAAGGAGTAGGGTCGCCTGTCCAACCTCTCAAGTTTTCTCTGGATCCTTCAGGTTTTCTCTCACTGCTAAAGATCACAATGTGCAAGGGAATTGTTAAAATAAAATTGAACCATAAGTTAGTCCCGGAACAATCTAGTTTGTGTTGAGTGGAAAGTAAAACACCAATTCTCTCTATATACACTTGTAAAAAGAGCTAGTGCGATATCAAACAGAACAGAAAATCTTTGAATCGTAAAGTCATTTTCAAATCCATCAATCCATGCGCAATTGTCAAAAGAACAAATATATAAAGTTTCATTCTCAACTTAGCAGGGGGCCTGTTTCACGAAATTTTAACTAAGAAAAATCAAATTTTTGTAATTTGATTGGACAATATTTTGTATCTACTAAAATTTGGATTTTATCTTTAGTTAAAATTTCGTGAAACAGGGCCCTGAGCTTATAAAGGCCATCTTTGAAAAATTATAAAAACAATTTATGATTCAACAATGCCACCAGCTGACTGAAGTCAGTTCACTCGTTTGTTTTTATATTTCAGAGAGACAAGAAGAAAAATTAAAAACTAATAACAGAGATTTATCTTTTGTAAGTATATAAGAAAGTTTTAAAGTATTAATGCAACAGGGTGCCACAGTGGCTAAGAGGGTACGACGCTGGCTCGCTAGCCTGGAAATCGGGTGTTCGATCCCTGCATTGGCTGAGAAAGTTCATCTTGATTTTCCAGTGTGGTTTCCCATTTTCAGTGGTGCAGTACAGAGGGCCTGACAAAGACAATTGTCTAGTCATTTGTATTGGGATGGAAAACCGGCGTCCTGTGTATATATTGGTGTGCATGTTAAAGATCCCTCGACAGTTGAAATCTGATATAAGAGTAGGCCATAGTGCCACTGCACTGCCCAGGCAATATTTTCCTCATAGCACACTGTATGGCATATGCTTGTATTCATTAGCCCAGTCAGAATAGAACAGTAGGGCGTTAAAATTTCATTTCATTTTTTATAAGGAATCAGCTTTTGACATCATTGTAGTTCGCAAGCGCTTAAAAATCCCTCAAATGATGATATGTTGCTTTAAGACTTTATTAAGTATATATTATGGACTTGATCATTAATATTTTTGGTATTATTTCAGGTAAAAATGAAGTCAATGTTTGCTATTGGTTTTGCATTCACAGCTCTCCTTAGCATGTTTAATTCTATGTAAGTATATCCACATCTTTTTCTAATCATTTATTTGTTTTTCTTAGCTTTGTTTCATTTGCTTTCCATGTAGGTCTTACCTCATGGTCCCCTCGTTTCTTCCCACTGCTAAAGACCCCTATGGGCAAGCGAATTATTGAATTAAAATTAAACCATGTTAGTCACCAAATGACCTAATTAGTGTTGAGTTAAATCCTCTCTCTCTCTGTCTTTTAACTGTTGGAATGGTTTCATCTTTCTGTCTACCCTTTTGGAACAAGATAGCCCTGCTTCTAATCTGGGTAGAATTTCAAACTTTCTGTAGATGCCTTGAATGAAATTTATAATGAGCATTCTCTTCTCGGGCTTAGTTTCTTAAATACTGCATGGAAAGTGTCATCTATTTATTTTGGAATTGTTGCTAATGTTGACTTGTTGAAAATGTGTTTAAAAAAGTAATTTGACTAAATTTTAAATATATTCATGATCCATTATCTATTTTTGAACTGATATAGCAAGAACAGTCAGCTTATTGTTTAAATTTTTATACTGCATCTTTAAGATATAATTTACATTATTTTATTTTAGATTTGATGGTCGAGTGGTTGCTAAGTTACCATTTCTACCTATATCTTTAATCCAGAATTTATCTCATCGTAATTTAGGTGGTGAAGATTATACGGATTGTTCGTTTATATTTCTCTATATCTTGTGTACTATGTCCATAAGACAGGTAAGTTGGGTTCAACGTCCTACTGTTCTCTTTATCTTGTGTATTGTCCATAAGACAGAGGGGGGGGGGGGGGGGAGATGGCCGAATGGATAGCATGTGCATGCTGTATCATAAAGCCTGTCATTGAGTCAACTGGGAATTCCCCCACGATCTCAGCATGTGTATAATTGCTCTCCTGAGTGCGTGAGAAGTTATATTATGTCTGGTCGAGGAAATCTTTGCCTGAACATTTGCAAGAACATGTGTATATGAGCAATAACAACAGTGCTATCCAATCAGGAATAAAAAGGTCCAAAAGCTATGTTTTTCGTCAAATAATTACACAATAGGGGGTAATTAACGTTTTAAAAATATCATGCTCAACAGGTTAACGTCCTACTGTGTAACAATATGGCGTCTTGCCACATACCAGAACAGCCCTTGATCGTCTTTGCACATCTTTCACGTTGTGTACTTCTACTGGTTTCTTAAGACGTTCGTCTTCTCAGTCATAACAATGCAAGAGTTCGTTTTTTATCTTTTATGTAGCATATATAGGTATACATACAAGCAAAGTACAGATTACAATTACAGTCAATACTAGCTAAAGTCTCCTCAAACCTAGCTAACTCGCTGGGCCAGTTTACAAATAGGAGCTCTCACATCTTTCTCCTTCTGAAACCAAATGTTGTCTGGCAAATTCTCACCAGAAGCTTGATTTTGTATCTGATGGATTTGGGCATTAAATTATCTATGTTAATAAGTAGAGAGATTGGTCAATTGAGCCCATGACGTCAACAACCCACCCTTATATGGTAGAATGGAAATTCACTAACGAACATTCCCATGAGATATTAATTATCATGTTGTTGACATATAGAGCCAGTAATGTTTGGCTACACTACTCTTTTTTATACATCAATATGTCAATCTGCTCTAAGTTGATCTCAGTACACACCAGATATTATACTAATATATGTGAAACATGGAGCTATTCTATCTCCCCACGTATTGTCTATAATCTTAAAAACAATGTCCCCACGACTATATTGCTACAACTGTTCTACTCCAAATGGGCTAATGAAGACAGGTGTCGTCCCACAGTTCGCTATGAGGGAAATTTTTCCCGGGCAGCGGCACTTTGGCCTGCTCTTATATCAAATTCCAACTGCCAAGAGACCTTTTACGGGCCACCAATGTATTTTTTTACTACCCAAACGACTAGACAGCTGTCCTCGTCAGGCCCTCTATCCTGCACCATTGACCTGGGGAAACTTTCTTGGCCAATGTAGGAATCGAACATGCAACCTCCAGACTAGTGACCCTGTGTCCTACCCACTTAGCCACTAAGGCTCCCTATATGAAATAAAGTGTTTGTTTTGTTTTTTTATGTGACAATAGTAAATTCCTTCTCATTTGTTTTAAATAAGAGACAAATGTTCCCGTTACTGCCATAGCGATATCATTTCAAAGTTAGATTCAAGAACTTAATTTATTTGTATATTTTTTTTTTTTCAGAATATTCAAAAGATGTTGGGACTTGCCCCATCAAGATCTGCCAATAAACAAGGAACAGGCTTTTTTGGAGCTCCATCTGCAATGGGAAAATAAATTGATGGAAAACTGTATCCAGGGGCCTATTTTACGAAATTTTAACTAAGATAAAATTCAAATTTTAGTAATTTGATTGGATAATATTAGTGCTTAGCCAATCAAAATTTGAGTAGGCCTATCTACTAAATTTGGATTTTATCTTTAGTTAAGATTTCGAGAAACTGTATCCAGGTGTATTGGGAATTCATTAATTGTTAATGTCCATCTGTCAATCTAATTAAAACACAGATCCTAGTTCAAAATTTCGTGGGGGGGTTGAATAGCCTGTCATTATCCAGTTGTACGTGACAAGGAGTAGGGTCGCCTGTTCAACCTTGTGGCTCTTCTCTGGGTACTCCGATTTCCTCACACTGCTAAAGAGCCCTACACGCAAGCGAATTATTGAATTCATTTTTTGTAAAAAAAAAAAAACAACGATATGTTAGTCCCAAAATGACCTAGTTTGTGTTGAGTGGACGTTAAACCCCATTCTCTTTCTCTCTCTTAAAATTTTGTTTTACTGGTCTTCACAACACTAGGATCTTAAAGAGTTGTTTTCATTGACGTTTTCTGGAAGATCTGAGGGATTAGCCAATGAAACAGTCGGTCTGTTACGGCAGGGTTCTTCACTTTTAAATGTACAGAGCTGTGGGTAAACCCCTAGAAACGTCGACGCTGATTGATTAATCATGAACTCAAAGTACAACTGGTCAGATCTTCATGTAGTTTAGGCCATGGAAAGTAAAAAACGAAACGAAATATAGATCTGTATTTTAATTAGATTGGTCCATCTGTAGACATTTTGTAATTGGGCATTATGTTATGAATAAGCGCAAAATTCATTTATAAATGTTGATTTTAACATATTCTATTCATTCCTACTGCCAATATCCTAGTTACTGTTTTAATATAAATATGGCAATATTCTGTTTAAAAAAATAAATAATTACTCAGAATTTTATTTACTGACATTATCGAAATCATTCGCAAGATCTGTGCCAAGGGCCAAATTGGAAAAAGGCCTCAGGCCTAATTTGCTACCCTTGTAAAATGACGCGATTATTATTATTATAATCCTGAGTTGATATTATTTGTTTAGGAATAATTCAACTTGTATTACGCATTATCATAATTGAACAATTTTATCATTTTCATAATAAATATTTTTTATTTAAATGAAAACATTGATTTTAGTCTTTTTTTGATTGGATTATTTGCTGTCGAGTGTGCCAGAATCATATTGAGAATTGAGATTGGAATATCTGATCAAACGATCATTGATAATGAAATGCTGTATAGGAGGTATCATACTTACCAACACACATGTTTATTAACACACAAATATGGCACAGACAATATGTTTTCTCTACTAAATTCATGGAAATAACACAGTTTTGGCGAATCCACTGTTATCCTTATACATGTATTCACCTAAATGAGCAGAAATATTGTCTTAAAGCGATTTGATCAAATACGCCAGTAGTTCCCCCCCCCCTCCCTGTCCAGAACTTAGGACAAGTATGCTTTCCTCCACCTTGGGACTAAAAGGGGTTTTGAGTTTCTCGGCATCCCTTCAGATACAAAATTATTTGTTTCAATGCTTTTTTAATATTGTCTTAAAGCGGATTTGATCAAATACGCCAGTAGTCCCCCCCCCCCTCTCCCTGTCCAGAACTTAGGACAAGTATGCTTTCCTCCACCTTGGGACTAAAAGGGGTTTTGAGTTTCTCGGCATCCCTTCAGATACAAAATTATTTGTTTCAATGCTTCTATCCAAAAGAAAGTATACATTATGCATTTCAGGCTGCATTAACCAAAGTAGCTTTCCATTGTATGCAGTATTTGGGTACAATGTCAATTTGTTTAATTTTTGGGAGGGCTTAGAAATATTGAGTTTTGGATGCAAGAGACAAGCTCAGTAATGTTTTATCAAATGTTTTTAATCTAAACAAACTTAAGTCATATTTTTAATGTGTATACTTTCTTTTGGACATTAGTATAGATGAAATAAATGTCTGCTTTCATTGTAGTCTTTTCAAACGGGGGGGGGACATAACCATTTTAGAAGCAATATAAGTAATTGCCGGTAATCTTGTCTTTGGCATTTCTGTGATATGAGTAGTCGCTTATATATGTGCCTATTAAATATACTAGCCAGGGAGCATAGACGAATCATATCTTATAGAATATACAAGCCAAAGGGCATGGATGGGTTGTCGGCTTATATGCGACTACAGAATATACCAGCCAAAGAGCATAGACGGTGTCATTGGTTTTATATGTGCCAAAGAGCATAGATGAGTTATTGGTTCATATGACCTAAAACAGGATACCTGCCTAAGAAAATTGACCAGGGCTTTGGTTAAATGTGCCTATAAATACCCGCCAATGATAGATGGGTTGTCTGTTTATATCTGCTTATGAAACATACCAGCCAGAGAACTTTGATAGATTGCTAGATTGATATCTGCACCGATTCAGTAAATTAAAGCAGGGGGCGATCAATAAAGTACGTACGCTTGAAGGGGGGGGGGAGTGGGGGTCACGCCAAAAACGTACAGGTGCATAAATTCATTGGCAAAACGTAAGTGAAGGAGCGTACAGGGGGGAGGGGGGTCTGAATTTTACCCATTTTGAGCGTATGTACTTTATGGATAGCCCCCAGATCCTCTCCAAAGAGTAGATCAAGACTAACTAATAGGATGTCGAGAGAGTGTAAAAGGAATCTGACGATTTCAGATTGGGTTTCATGCAAATATATCAAATGAAATGGGCCCTGTCCTACTCGTAACTGGACTAGGAAGACCGGCATACGTCATTCAGTGCACTATGAGGAAAATATTTCCCGGGCAACAGCACTATGGCATACTCCTACTCCTAGTATCGAGTTCTAACTTCCAAGATGTCATTTGCGTGCAACACCAATGTATACATGGGACCTGTTTTTTGTCTCATCCAAATGACTAGACAGCTGTCTTTGTCAGACCCTTCTTGCAAGGGGAAAACACGCCGGAAATGCAAATATATTTACAAATTTTCAGAAAACAAAACATTTTTTTGACTTGGATATTTTATTCCATATTTTTTTCCATTTTTATCGGTTAGATTTAGCAACTCGTTCCAATTCATCTTTCTTTTTGATAGCATAGCTATTTGATGAACCCTGAAATAAAAGATAAAATTTGTATTAATTTCTGGCCAAGTAGAGAATCCACAGCTTTTTCCTAAAGATTAACCCATTAAAATATTGAATTTTACACCCTCTCAACACAAATTAGGTCATTTCGAAATTAACATATGGTTCAATTTTATTTTAAAATTTGATTGCACGTTGGGCTCTTTAGCAGTGGGAGGAATCAGGAGGACCCGAAGAAAATCCACAAGGTTTGACAGGCGACCCTACTCAAAGAGGCGTACAACCGGATATCAAAACCATGCCAGTTGACTGAATGACAGACCTTACGATACAGCACTCGCATGCTAACCATTCAGCCATCCAACCCCCCTTCAGTAAGTTAAGCTCGCTGCATATTTGAAACACCTGATGGTTTACAGTGCAAACCTTGTACCACACAGCCACCAAATGTCTGAAACAATGTCGCCTATTTATTATTTTAGTATGGGAATTGGACTGAATAGGCTAATGAAGACAAGCATTCGTCTTACAGTGGGCTGTTAGGGCAATTTTGCTGGACAGCAGTGGTATTAGGGCCCACTCTTATATTGAATTCCAACTGTTAAGAGTTCTTTTACATGCACGCAAATGTGTACAAAGGACCTGGGTTTTTCATACCATCCAAACTGACTACAAGGTGTCCTGTCCAGTCTTAAGCCAATGGCAGGGGAAAACCACGATAGAAAATCCCTAGGGAGCCATCGCAGCTCCCTATTTTAGTATGAATTAATACTCCAGTATGTAGTTTTAGTTAGGACTATTTTCAGCATCACGTTGCTCTAAGCAAACTTGAGAAAAAAAGAGAGAAATGGGGTTTAAAGTCCACTAACACATGGTTTTCATTTTATTTCAATAATTCACTTGCCCGTAGAGGCCTTTAGCAGTGGGATGAAAACCGTCGGAAATCTACGAGGTTGACAGGCGACCCTACTTTTAGTGGAGAAAAAAGAAACTTCTAAATGAATTCTCGAATACAAACCTTGGCAGCATTGATGAGCTCATCAGCTAAACATTCAGCAATAGATTTAATATTTCTGAATGAAGCTTCTCGTGCTCCAGTACACAATAACCAGATAGCTTGATCAACACGTCGTAATGGAGACACATCAACAGCTTGTCGTCGAACGGTTCCAGCTCGTCCAATACGAGTAGAATCTTCACGGGGTCCACTGTTAATGATGGCATTTACTAAAACTTGAAGAGGGTTCTGAAATAATAAACGACAAGTCGGTTTAATCCAATGTCAATCTGATTAAAATAAAGAATTATATTTTGTTTTATTTTTTATACTCTCAATGGCCTATACTACATGAGGATCTGACCAATTGTACAAGAAGGTCGTGACAGGTCATAAGAGCGGCTTTTGACCCTATGACATCAGACATTGATGAAACAATCGGCGTTGAAATTTCTAGTGGTTTACCGTTCTGTGCACCGTCCTAACAGACTGCTTCATTGGCTAATCCCTCACATTCACCAGAACGTGAACAGTAGGAGGAAACTAGAGGACCAGGAGAAAACCCGTGAGGACAGGTGACCCTACTCCTTGTCAAGTTGACTCAATGACAGACCTTATGATTTATGATGCAGTGCACACATTAACCATTCAGCCATTCCCCCCCACCCCCATTCAAGTTCATAATGTTGAGTACTATTTAATTCATGCCTGTAATTATTTAAGGCTGAACTTGGGGCTGGACAATATTTTCAATAAATCAATATATCGCAATTGTACATGTAGGTCTTTTAAGGTACCAGTAAACAAGACGTTTTTCATCAAGTCCACCAATCCCAGACATAAATGAATAAATAAACAAAAAGTAAATAAAAATATTTGTACAAACCTCTCCAGTCAATAAATGAATGATCTCTAAAGTGTGTTTCAGAATTCTAACAGCCATTAATTTTTTACCATTATTTCTTCCATGCATCATCATTGAACAAACAACTCGTTCAACAATAGGACACTGGGCTTTACGGAAACGTCGCAGCTGCCATCTACCAGCAGAATGGGGCATATATTTGGCAAATTTCTCCTTAACAGCAATATAATCCTATAAAATGAAATTGGATTAGACATAATGTTCCATTTTAATGGCACTTTGTTTTCACAAATTTATGAGACATTTTCCCCAGGCCAGTTTGTAATCCTAATTTTTGGGGACACGAGACAGAATCTTTGCATTGTACTTTTTCTTTGTAAACCCGATTTCGAAGGACACAAGACTGATAATCCTTGTATTGAGGACACTATAAACCATTTATATCAAATAGTTTATTTTAAAAGCATCTGATCAACATTAATTTTGTCCACAAGCGAAACCATTAGTTTATATACAACTAAAGGCATTTTATATGGACTAGTTTTTTTTAAAAGGACAATATTGGGGTCGGTCATAGAAATGGTTAAACACGTCCAAAATAAAATTTTAACACAGATTATTGCTACGATAGCTGTGTAATACAGGTTTCCCGAATCTGAAGTGTCAATGATCTGTGTTAAAATTATATTTGGAATGTGTTGAACCAGCTCTTTCACTGAGGATTAGCTACGACAGATGCTTTATGAAGATTTCAAGAAACGGAAGTGACTAACACAAAAGGAAAACACGAGTTATCCATTTGTGTAACTGACTGAAATGATGATTGTGCTAATTAGGGAACTGAAATGATATAGAGAGAGAGAAATGGGGTTTAACGTTCACTTAACACAACTAGGTCATTTCGGGACCAACATGTGGTTTAATTTTATTTCAATAATTCGCTTGCGCATAGGGGTCTTTAACAGTGGGAGGGAACCTGAGTGCCCAGAGGAAACCAGCAAGGATGAGAAGGCGCCCCTATCTCCATGCCACATACGCTCACACCAAGGCTCGAAATCACAGACTTAAGCCAGAGGTGGCCGGCCAGTTAGAATGAATGAAATGGGGTTTAACGTCCTACTGTTATGCACTTAATCTGAGCTAATTGAAGACGGGCATACGCCATACAGTGTGCTATGAGGGAAATTTTGCCCGGGCAGCGGTGCTACGGCCTACTCTTATCTTTAATTCCAACTGCCAAGGGATCTTTTCATGCACTCCAATGTGTACAAGGGACCTCGGTTTTTGTCCCATCCGAACGACTAGGCAGCTGTCCTTGTCAGGCCCTCCTGCATCACTGACAAGGGGAAACCATGACGGAAAATCGAGATGAACTTTCTCGGCCAATGCAGGGATCCAACACCCTACCTCCAGGCTAGCGAACCAGCGCCTAATCCACTTAGCCACCGTGATCCAGGCCAGTTAGAGTTCAAAGCGTGGCACTCTAGACAACTAGGCCATCCTAACCCCCCCACTACTAATGAGGGAACTGAAATTATATAATGTACACCAACTTACAGTTAAACTGATGTCACTGACTTGAACATCATCTGACGTCCATTTTCCGAATAACTTGACTTCTGGATCTTCTGATACTGTGGCTGCGGTCGCAGTGACCATTTCTTCTACTGTTTCCGTCATGTTTACTGAAATAAAATAGCAAAATGACAATATGACACTGAATAAAAGGTCTGGAAACTTTCTGGAAAGAAATTTAAGTCTTTTCTAAATGATTTTTGTATTGACGACACTATAAACCATTTATATAAAATAGTTTATTTCAAAAAGCATCAGATCAAACATTAATATTGTCCACAAGCGAAACCATCAGTTTATATACAACTAAAGGCATTTTATATGGACTAGTTTTTTAAATATGTATTGCATGATGCTAATACAGTATAAATGTACATGTATAATAAATTATGTAATTGTACAAATACTTCAAAAACACAATTTACAGTAGGGCTGGGAATTGGTTAAGTTTATGGATTCTATTCCGTTGAAGAATCACACAATAATTGCCTTAAAATGAGGTCCTCGGTCCACTCTGGCACAGACATTTTGAATCTGTAGTTTTTATACACATACATAAATTTAAGAAAACTGCTATTTGTAATCCTTGTGGTGGTACATGTACTCTGCACACAATTTCAGAACACAGTTGGTAACAGAAAAATGGGGTTTAATGTCCACTCTACACACGCTAGGTCATTTCAGGACTAACATATCCTTCCATTTCATTTCAATAATTCGTTTGCGCGTAGGGGTCTTTAGCAGTGGAAGGTAACCAGAAAAACAACATGAGGTTGGACAGGAGACCCAACTCCTTGTCACGTACAAACAGGGGATCAAAACCTCGCCAGTATACTCATCAACTGACATTGTACAACGCACATCATACAGCCACCACCCCCCCCTCCAACCTTGGTTGTAAGGTAACTGAATAAAAAAATGTTTACTATTACTGTCAGTATTAAGTACATGCAAGACATTGCAAAGACTGCTTACGGTTACATTTAAGACATTGCATATGAATGCTTGAAACGTCTCAATATCTTGTAGGTGGCCATGTATCCCAGATGGTAAAAGACAGTTTCCAATAACATTAAATCCATTTAATTTTCATACATTTTGCAAGAACTTTTTAACTTGTATGAACTTACATCTATAGGGTCAAATTTTGGGAATCATTAATTTGTAATACGACGCTATATAAACTATTTATTATATTAAAATAGTACATTTTAAAAGCATCTGATCAATGTTAATTTTGTCCACAAGCGAAACCATCAGTTTATATACAACTAAAGGCATTTTATATGGACTAGTTTTTTCCTTGTTACTGAAGATACATTATGTAATATTTAGATAAAGAACTGCCCGTTCTTGCTGTAATAGGTCAAAAATAGAATGCTAAATGAATACTGAATACTGAATACTGGTATATTGAAAATTTCATTCAAATTACTTATTTTTCAGCAAAGTATTCAATTTTCATAGTTTTGACAAGATGTGTGCAATGATTGTTTATTATCGCGATCATAACCTTGGTGGTGGTTTTTCAAGGCTTATTCTCCAATTCTTGCCTCTCCATTTCTAACCATTAAAAGGCCAAATTGTTCTGATTTGGATAAAATACGGGGAGAGTGAGAGAGACAAATGAGGTTTAACATCCACTTGACACAAACTAGGTCATTTCGGGATAACATGGTTTTAATTTTATTTCAATAATTCGCATGCACGTTAGGGTTTTAAGCAGGAGGAAACCGTGGTGGACCCGGAGAAAACCCAGGAGGTTTGACAGGCGACACTACTCCTGGTCACCAAAAACATGAGCCATCTGATGGCATCGAAAATTGATTATGGTCTTGTCAAGTTAATAAATGTCTAAATTAATATAACATTATATTCAAGACCTAAAGAAAGACCTGCAATTAGCAGATGGATAGCTCTTGAATAATGCCCCTTTAAAGGGACAATAACACTCTTGCTGGCTTGACAGGTCCAGAAATTTTTTTTAGCCTTATTCTAACAACAAGATGTTTAAGTGTCCTACCCGTTGTGTAAATTATCCATTACAACCTATCTTACTTGTCCAGAGGGTTCGAAAATATGTTTAAATCCAAGTTGCATTTGAAAGTGCTTACGTAAGGCTTTTCAAACCATGTTACGGCATGTAGTTGAATTTTTCCAATTTTCAAATTAGGTGTGTTAAGATGAAATTTGTATCATTTTTTAATTGAAATATTGTAAAACAGTACAAATTCACAAATTGTTGACCAGAATAAAGATTGGAACATATTATTCAGTTACAACAAGAGTGGTATTGGGGCTTTAATATGACAATGAGCCATGGTGAATTACACATACTTGACATTCATTCATTAAAATATCTTACATTTTCTTAGATGCACTTACATCATACTACACGCATCTCTAGTTATGTAGGCCTATGCATTTGCTAAAGTACCGGTAGCCTACATTATAATTATAGAGGCATGAGAATGAGAACTTCGGAGACCTCCCAAAATTATATATTATTATTTATTTTTCGACTCTCCCTTTGCACAAATTAAACTGGCAACTAAAATAGGCCAGTGAAACTGATGGAAATTATAATAGCGAGTTTGGACGGTACGGTACGTAGTAAAGCTTAGCAAAGCATGGGCTTGGTTTCTTGAATTGAAAATGAAAAATAAAAACATTAAATTTAGGATGTAAAATGAAGGCTAAGGACTCGTTGATTGGGGGATCATCTTCAAAATCGAATGAAACTTTAAAATGTAGATGAATCAACAGCCTAAAGATTGCAGCCAAAATGTGACATGGGCGCAGCCATCTTGGATTTACGGCATGGAACTGAACAAGGATGTTTATGGCATCGAAATAACACGTTTCATCACAACAAAAATTAGTAATATTTAATATAATTGTATGTTAATATCGTGTGATTTATTATATATTACTATCACATAGTTATTTTATTTAAAACGTAAGATATTGGTGTTTATTTCGTTTGTTTACGGACACCATGTCGTACCTCTTTCAAGAGTGACTGTAAAAAGATCGACCGGGGTTTTCACGACAGAGGCATGGGGTTCTTTTAGAGAGTTTTGCTTGGGGAGGTAAATCTGAATAAACAAGAGTTGTCTCCCATCAATAGCGACAGAAACACTGATCTCTATAAATTTACAGAGATCAGTTGACTGAGGTGAAGACTTGAGCGTATAAGAATATTATTATATCAGCAACCCAAATTTTGAAACTCCAAGATAGGCTACTCTTGGAATAGTTTAACTCTAGGGACACAAAGAAATTTCCGTATTACGATTTTTCGTCGTAAATGAAATAAAATGAAATTTAGGCCCTAATAATTCCATTTTATTTCATTTCCGACAAAAAACCGTGCCAATTTTAGGGTGACAGTCCCGCAAAATGCTAAGTTTCGCGTCCCGAAAACCATCCAAAATGTTCGCAATGAAATTCGAAATGAAATATTTAATGCGGTTTAACGTCCTACTGTTCTGCTTCTGCTCCTACTGGGCTAATGAAGACGGGCATACGCCATACAGTGAGCTAATGTGCTATATAGGGGATTTTTTCCCGGACAGCGACACTACGGCCTACCGATATATCGAATTCCAACTACCAAGGGTTCTTTTACGTGAACGCTAATACGTAGGCCTACACGGGACCTCGATTTCCCGTCCCATTCCAACGACTATACTTTATCCCCTACCAGAATACCAATAGGCCTACCTAGCACGTATGAAAGAGGCGGTAAGCTGCGGATGCAAGAACATTTTTTTGTCCAAAAATCAAATTTCTCGCAACCACAGTTTAATGCATCTTTCATACGTGCTAGGTATTAGTGTTCTACGCATTCTAACAACAATTGTTAAATCTTTTAGAACACGGGAACAAATTGTTAAATCTTTTAGAACACGTGGCATTTTAGGGCGTGTCTCTTAGGGGTAACCCACCGCAAAGAACTGTCTGGCAGTATAGGCATTCATGATTCCTGTGGTGGTACTGAACAGAACAACTCCAAAGCTGTTTTAGCTGGCAGCGGCGGCGCCAGCCGGTGCTGAGTGGGGGGGTAAAAAGCTATGGGGGTCTGGGGGCTTTGTCCCCAAATTCTTTTTTTAGCCACGCCCTTCTCCAGCTATTGGATACACCCGTTTTAGGTCGAGAAAAGCCCTTTCTAACATGTGATGTTGCACTTTAATATAATATAATGCACAAAAAAAGGATGCAGGAGTTGCTGAGTAGATGTAATAAAAAATATGGCGAGCGTAGCGAGCCAAAAATTTTTTGGGAGTGATGTTGTACTTTAATATAATATAATGCACAAAAAAAGGATCCTACCCCCCCCCCCCCATAAATTTTATGTCATTTTTAGCAAAATTGGGATGGCCATGATTTTCAAAAGTGGGGGGGTAACTACCCCCCCATACCCCCCCGTGGCTCCGCCACTGTTAGCTGGTAAACATTTCAGCTAATCTAGCCGAGTTGTGGTCTAGAAATAAGATAACTCTTGTCAGGCATACTTCCCCGTTGCAAATGTCTGGTAATTACATAGCTCTGTCAAGGAGTGCCCCACCACTAGAAATGTCTGTCAGGGTGTTTTTGTCATACCTGAATATGTGCGGTACGCTGCTGTACGATTCTAATGTGGTACACTTTTGAGCTAATCTAGACTAGTTGAAGGGCAAGGCTATCCGAACGACTACACGTCTGTTCTTGTCAGGCCCTCCTGGGAGGGAGGGAGAGGGGGGAGGGGGAGAGGGGAAAGGGAGAGATGGTGTTTATCGGCCAATCGACACAAACTAGGTCATTTCGAAACTAACATATAGTTCAATAATATTTCAATAATTCGCTTGCACGAATATGGGTCTACAGCAGTGGGAGGAAACCAGAGGACCCGGAGAAACCCCACGAGGTTGGGCAGGCGACCCTCTTCCTTGTCACGTACAACTGGGGAATCGAAACCACGCCAGTTGACTAAATGACAAAACTTATGATACAGCGCACATACGCTATCAGTTTGGCCTTCCAGCCATTCACCTCACATTAGAAGACATATTAGCCGAAGTGATCGAAAAACAAAACTTTCAAGCCTAAACTTGTGACGCCCCTTGTCGTTCATCATGTGCACACAAATTTTATCAATATTTTCATCTTTCTAATCTAGATAATAAACATAGGTCAATCTTTAAAATTTCTAAAAGTTGTTATCATGTAGTAATAGATATCAAGGCACGTGATATACTTACTTTATCACCCAATAATACATCCTACAGTAGGTATCGCTTGTGATAAATTTCATAATCTACTGCGATATATACACAGTTGAGATATCGCTTTACATGAATTTAATTGGTCAATCAGAAAGGAACTACTTTTTTATTTTCAAAGAACAGTTCATACTTTTTTATTAACAGTAACTTCTTTCTTATTAAAAAGGATCTATTTTGATGGAAACACTAGGTTTATATAAAGGAATTTGCAATGGTTGAATTGCTGTCAAAAAATTGCTGTATCACTACGCCATAATGTATTCATTCAGTAAAAGTGAAATCTCATAGCAAAGAATTATATTTATTTATTCCTGAATGTAAGAAGGGGTTGGGTAATTAATAAAATCTCCTACTCCCCTTTTTTGATATCAAAAAAGACTCATAGGAGATTCTCTATTTAACATATAATTTATATGTGCTGTTAACTAACATACGACCTTTTGAGGATTTCGATCACTGCATTGGCCGAGAAAGTTCATCCGTATTTTCCGGCGTGGTTCCCTCTTGTCAATGATGCAGGACGGAGGTCTTGACAAGGACGACTGTCTAGTCGTTCGAGTGGGACGAGAAACCGAGGTCCCATGTACACATTGCCGTGCACGTAAAATATCCACTGGCAGTTGGAATTCGATTCATTTCCATTCCTTTTGGGGATGGTACCCACTAGAGTGAATATTCGCTAGTCCGCTACAATCACTAATAAGGATGACATTGATGCGACTTAATGAGTCTCAAATATTAATTTTTTTCTCCGACAAAATCAATTTTAAAACTATTTTTATTTTAATAATTTGAAAAATAAATAGTGTAAATGGGTATTATAATGAGTAAAAGGCACCATTCTGCTCTAACCCAGTAACGTCTCTGAGCCAGCTGGAAAAATTGGAGCCCTTTCCACTGGACGCTATGCGAAGCCAACGACCTACGCGACTCGCCAGATGTCAACAGCAACCATATTACCATCCAAATTTCATATTTTCCACACAGCAAAACCACGCCCTGCTACCAGATTTATGTTGCGAGCGATGTATGAGAAATCCCGAAGTTGATTCTCGTGCTCAGACAATAAATGGCAGACCCATGACTACGAGTTGAGATGGGTGGAAAAAAGAACAAAGTCGAAGTTGATGGTACGAACTTGAAGGGAGTTTGTTTTTAGCGGAAGTAGCACCACAAGGGAGAGGGAGATAAGAAGATGGGGTGGGGAAAGAAATTTATGAAAACAAATGAAGATTGTGCGGAACTTTTGGGGTGAATAATTCCACACCAAAGTCCCCGATCCTTGCCGAGTCCTAAATGTATATAACTGAATGATACAACACAGAAAGTTAATATCCTCTGTCTTCCTCTTACATCATCTGTCAATGTGGAGATATAAAGATATTCTATCCACCAAAGGCCAAAGGTGAGAGAGAGAGAAATGCGGTTTAACGTCCACTCGACAAAAACTAGGTCATTTCGGGACTAACATGAGGTTAAGTTTTATTTCAATGATTCGCTTGAGCGTAGGGGTTTTTAGCAGTTGGGGGGGGGGACCGGAGGACCCGGATAAAACCCCAAGAGGTTGGACCGGCGACCCTACTCCTTGTCACGTACAACTGGGCATTCGCAGCCACGCCAGTTGACTCAAAGACAGGCTTTATGATACAGCGCGCACATGCTTTACCATACGGCCATTCTACCCCCCTCCACCAAAGGTAGATTATAAGTTATTTTGCGCATAATGAGCCTGTCCTTAAATTAATCATATTATTGACCAGTGTCGGACTGACAGGAAAATTTTGAAAATTGACAACATCAAACCCATTTTCCAAGCATGCATTTCAGAGCAAAGTAAAAGAAGGCAATTTTTTAATTTCCTGATACAAATAGATAACATTATGACCTCCCTTTCTTTCTCTTTTCTTTTTTCGTTTTTTCTTTCTCTTTTTTCTTCCTCTTTTTTCATTCTCTTTTCCTTCTTTTCTTTTTTCTTTATGGGCTTAGGCCCACCCTTTTTATTGAGCCTAGATCCACCTGTTACGGACAGGTAGGCCTCCCCTCCCCTCTCCTTTCTTTCTCTTTTTTAGTTTTTTCTTTCTCTTTTTTTTTCTCATTTTTCTTTCTCTTTTTTCTTTCTCTTTTTTTCTTTATCCTTTCCTTCTTTTCTTTTTTCTTCATAGGCTTAGGCCCACCTTTTTTTTTAAAATGATCTTAGGCTCACCTGTCACGGACAGAGGTAGATATATGGGTCCAGTCCGGCACTGTTTTTGGTATATTTACGGTAATAATATATCTCGAAAACAGGATTATTGTGGTGAATTTATTTTATTTTTATTTTATTATTAACATTTATAAAGCGCCGTCTTCCACAAAACGTGTTCAGGTGCGCTGTACAATACAATTCAATAAAATATGTAATAAAAATAAATATACATATAGGAATGGTGTATGCACTCGGATAACTTTAGTCTTTTTTGTTCTTTGACAATCAATTATTGAACAGCTATATAATGTCGGGTGTAGTTTTATGTCCGAGGGCGGGGCATAACTGATGCATTGTGTAAAGCCAAATCTTCTGATTTGATGTCCTTATTGTGGCTTCAAATGTTATATAGATCATCGAAGTAGCATTAGGTACGATTGGACAAAGAGCCATTTATTTATTGATTCGATTTAAAAATGAGAGAGAGAGAGAGAGAGGGGGAGAGAGAGAGAAATGGAGTTTAACGACCACTTGACACAAACTAGGTCATTTTCGGACTAACGTATGGTTTTCAATTTTATTTCAATAATTCGCTTTCGCGTAGGGGTCGCTAGGAGTGGGGGGGGGAAACGGAGTGCCGGAAGGAAACCCACGAGGTTGGGAAGGCGCCCCTTTCTCTATGTCACATACGCTTACACTAGGGATCGAAACGACAGCCGCAAGTCAGAGGTGACCAGCCAGCTAGAGGTCGAAGCGCGGCACTCTAAAGTTAGGCCATCCCAACCCCCCGATTTAAAAATGGGGAATCGATGCTAAGTTACGAATAACAATTACCTTTCTTACGATGTTAAACAATCTATGCCACAACTTTGAAAACTTCAAACAGTGATATTTTCGCTTAGATTAGAGTTATTTGAATGAAATTTGAATGTATTGATATGCATTATGAAAGAGCTAAATATCCCAATCGCAGGTATTTTTTTAATAAATGGTACGGGCAACATCGAGGGATGACGTCACATCTGTATTTCAAGATCCATTAGTGACCAATACAGGACTAAATACACCAACTGAGATATTTTATGTATAACTTGCTGAGAATCAAACACTAGATAATGTAAAGGAATATGCTGAAAATTTCAGTCCAGCTGCTACACTGTGAACCGAGATATTAGCGTTTGAATTTTAGGCCTAACCTCGATCATCATTACTAAAGTAGATACGATAAAAAAAACCATAGTCTTGATCATCCATTTTTGCATTAAATCACCAATGAGCGTCGAGCAGCAAATCGGATTCAAATCCAGTTAAAACCCGATACATAAGATGACATCGAGAGTTCATTAAGGTCTTTTTGTGTTAATAAATGACTAATTGATAGTTTATATAACATAAGATTCATTTTAGTGTTTAGCCAATCAAAATTGAAATATCTACTAAAATTGGATTTTATCTTTAGTTAAGATTTCGGGAAACTGTGCCCAGGGCCTTAGGAAGCATTTTAAAGGCGGGAATGCAGCAGAGTGGTGAGGTGCCAATATAATGCCCAACCCGCGGACGCCTGCTAATATTATGTCCAACCCGCGAGCACCTGTCACATATCTTTGTAAATACTGAACGGAATTGTGCCATTGTTTGAATTCTATTGAATTATTTTTTTAAAGGTGAAAAACGAATAACAAACTGCTCGTTATTTGCTGCTTGAATAACAATGTGGACTGTTTTCGCCTAAAAGTCGTTTTGCTGTGTTTTATACTACTGGGGGATACTTGATATCCATTAATCTAGTCATGGCTAGGTTTATGTCTGAATCCCGAATAAAAAGTTGAATAACGAATAACGAATAACGAGGTAGCTTGTCTCGTTATTGGCGAATAACGAGGTGATTCACCTCGTTATTCGTTATTGATGAATAACGAATAACGAAAAACGACCCAACTTCACACTGCCAAATGGCGTTGGCTTATTGCATAGCGTACATCATAGATCGCTGACATTTCACTTTTACATATTGTAAATATTCAACGGAATTGAACCATTCTTTGATCCAATCGGATTTTTAAAAACATGTTCGACTTGCCTGTGACTCATTCGCGCTAAAATGACCCATTGAAACTTTAAACATAGGTCCTTATGAAGATCATAATAGAGGTGGGACAATAATAGGCCTATAAGTTTGTAAACGCCGGTTATTTCCTAATGCCAAGTTGAAAGAATATTTCTCGAAAATTTAATTTTTATTGTGGTGCAGTGCCATTTTTCAAAATGTCGACCAGAGCTGATGGAAAATATGAACATTCCTATTAATAATGTCCGGACCACGGTGTACATAGCTTTCATTGTGCCTAACATGGGATTTTTGAAGTCGCCGAAATCAAATATGGGCAAAAATGAATAAATTCAAACATCCAAGATGGCGGTTAATATACAGGCCCGAGGCTAGTGGGGGGGGGGCTGGGGAGGCGAGCTGCCCCCCCCCCCCCCCCATGACCGTTCCTGTCGGAATTTTTCTGTCTGCATCGGAAAAAAATCGCTGGTTAGCTATGCTCGCATTTTCGCCGGGAGAGAGTTCTAGAACGACATATTCTCTCCAATTCGGCCGAGAGATAGTTAATGTCGGCTGGAAACTCTTAATTTTCCGACACATTCGACACCTGCATGTCAAAGAGGCCTAAATTCACTCTCACAGGGTCTCAAATTCGGCCGAGAGATAGTTAATGTCGGCTGGAAACTCTTAATTTTCCGACACATTCGCCACCTGCATGTCAAAGAGACATAAATTCACTCTCACAGCGTCTCAAATTCGGCCGAGAGATAGTTAATGTCGGCTGGAAACTCTTAATTTTCCGCCACATTCGCCACATGCATGTCATAGAGGCCTAAATTCACTCTCACAGCTTCTACTTTTCGTGCTCTCCCCTACTCCTGCTTACGGTAGTCGGTGATGACCTTCGTTCATTGATTTTTTGTTGTCGGAAATTTATCTTCCTCGCCCCCCCCCCCTATGTCGACTAAATTTTGGTTTCTGGCTTCGGGCCTGTTAATATATCACGATTTTCAACTATTTTGGGAAATATAGACATATGGTGTCGAACATGGCGTTCTCAGGGTCAGTGAAATCAAATAATGGCCCGAAACAAAAATTCAAGATGGCGGAAATCCAAGACGGCGGTAACCAAGACGGTTGAAATATAAGATGGCGACCAAAATGTCGTAATTTTCCAATTTCTTTACCAAATGCTTAAATCCTTGCCATGGCTTTGATTTGGAATAAAATCTAATTTTCAAGATAGTGGAAATTCAGGATGTCCGATGGCCGAAATCCAAGATGGTGGCCAAAATTTCAAAATTGCATAATTTTCCATTTTTTGCTAAATCCTGTCTACATTAGCCCATTCGGAGCAGATCGTTAGGGCGTTAAACCCCATTTCATGTCATTTCATTTTCTTAGTGTTACAATAGTGTTAGTGTAACAATTATTCTCAGTGTTGACTATGCGATATTTATCCTATTTATAAGGCTAAATAGAAGAACTGACTGTCGTTTCTGATTACGGGTAAACACTCCCACTCCGAAAAGTGTTGGGTTACCAAGTGTTGGATTCAATGTCAGATGTGATGTATTTTATTTTCATTATTCCATAGCAACCATAAGTAATCGTATACCTACATATAACCATACCTAATCATGTTATATTTTTCATTTCAATTTATTAATCATGATATGGAGAATGACATTTTGTAAGTCTTTGGTATATTACATGTCACTTGAGAAAGAAGCTAATTTTGTAGTCTCACGGCGAGAAAGCCTTTTCAGTCGCCTCTACCGAGCCCTGGAAGAAAGTCTCACACACTGTATGCGCAGTTGTAGGTCCCTACCCCATTTTAAACGTTTGCTTAAGACCCATCTTTTTAAAAGAGCTTTTAATTAGTTAATTAGTCTGTGATATATTTACACTTTCATTTTTTATTATTTTATTCGTCATTTTATTTGTTTGTAACTTTATATTTTTTTTTGGCAGTGACTTTATATTTCACTTTATATGTCATACTGTCATTTTATATTTTATTTTGACTTGTTGCAATTATTGTAAAGCGTTACCGAACACTTCTAGTGAAAGCAGCGCTATATAAAAATACATGTATAATAATGTATACTAATGTATAATAATATCCGTTATTTATAAGATCTATAAAGTGCATTGTTATTCATCACACGTTAATCAGTAACCTATGGAAGCCTATAGCTACCATTCATAATTTCTACTTTTCGCCCCTTCAAAAAACGAAAGTCGAAAATAAGAAATTAGGAAAAAATGTGAGGCGCCAAGACGGTATACAAACCAAAATCAAGTCGAAAATAGAAAATAAAGAAATAACACACAGCGATACTAGCGCCCCTCGTTTTTTTCCTAATTTCTTACTTATTTTCGACTTGTATTTTGGCTTGTATACCGACTTTGGGGGTTGGGATGGCCTAGTGGTCTAGAGTGCCGCGCTTCGACCTCTATAGCTGGCCGGCCACCTCTGGCTTGCGGCTGTGATTTCGAGCCCTGGTGTGAGCCTATGTGGCATGGAGACAGGGGCGCCTTCTCATCTGGTGGGTTTTCTCCGGTTTCCTCCCACTGCTAGAGACCCCCACGCGCAAGCGAATTATTGAAATAAAAAAAAACACTTGTTAGTCCCGAAATGACCTAGTTGTGTTGAGTGGACGTTAAACCCCATTTCTCTCTCTCTTTCTATGTATACCGACTTAGTCATATTTTTGTATTTATTGATGTCAGTAAGAAGGCAACAAGACGGTATACAAGCCAAAATGATAGTGGAAAATAGGAAATTAGGAAGAAACGAGTTATTTCTTAACTTCCTATTTTCTACTTTTCGATTTTCGTCTCGGAAGTTCTTGTAGTCTCAGCCTTCCAGGTCACATTTGAATACGCGCGATTCCCGTTCACAAAAATGTCTGTGTGATAGAGACCAGTAATGATGGCAATATTTTCATGGTTTTAGACCAGTGTCAGAGCTTCGAATATTTTGACCCATTCATCATTGTCAATACCCTCTGAATCAACAGGTTTGTTTGTTATGGTTGAGGTGCAACAAATATATTTTAATAGCCACAAAAATACATCCTGTATATGTCAAAGTATGAAAATTTTAGTTAATATCTAAACTTAGACTAATATATGTCAATTCACCGCGCATTAGAGGGCGCGAGCGAGAGAGAGAGAGAGAGAGAGAGAGAGAGAGAGAGGGGGGGCGAGATGGGGGGGGGGGGAACATAATAATTCGCTTGTGCGTAGTGGTCTTTAGCAGTGGGAGTAAACTGGGGGGACCCAAAGAAAACCCACGAGGTTGGGCAGGCGACGCTATTCCTTGTCACGCACATAAATAATTCGCTTGTACGTAGAGGTCTTTAGCAATAGGAGGAAACTGGGGGACCCAGATAAAACTCTGGAGGTTGGGCAGGCGACGCTACTCCTTGTCACCAACAACCGGGGAATTGAAACCACGCCAGTCGACTCAATGACAGGCCTCATGATACAGCGCTAACCATTCGAGCCCCCAACACTACTCAAACAAGATAAAGCGGTGGACACACTAGCCGAATGATTCGGCCGAATATATCAAACATGTTTGATTCGGGCGAATCATTCGGCCGATTAGAAATTCGGCCGAATGACAGTGGTAACACTAGGCGAATTTCGACGCCGATTGATTCGGCCGAACGATTCGGCCGAATCATTCGGCTAGTGTGTCCACCGCTTAAGGAGCTATCAAGTGTTTAAAGCTGAACTCCGGTTACAAAAATACCGAAATATTTAAATAAAAAAAAGTTAACGCCCCCAAGCCGCCATACTTGTTGTAAACTTTTGAAACAAAATGGTGGATATGGAGGCTTATGACCTGGAGAGGTTAGCTGATCTCACTTCCAGTTCGTTTCTGTTTTTATTCTTATACACGCTTCACTGATTGCTCTATTTTCCCCCCAACAGTGAGTGCCTCCATATCCACCATCTTTGTTTCACAAGTTGGCAACAAGTATGGCGGCTTGGGGGTGTTAACTTTTTTTTCATTTAAATATTTCGGTATTTTTGTAACCGGAGTTCAGCTTTAAGCACATGTCTATTCTTTAACACTTGTGTGACGTCATTATCATCCTGGCTACATATTTCAAACTATAGAATCTTTGTTGAAACGTAGCTCTAATAGAAATACAGAGAGAGAAATGTGGTTTAACGTCATTCAACAAAACTAGGTCATTTCGGGACTAACATATGGTTTAATTTTATTTCAATAATTCGTTTGCGCGTAGGGGTCTTTAGCAGTGAGAGGAAACCGGAGTGCCCGGAGTGCCCGGTGGCAGTGCTGGATCTAGGGGAGGCAAAGTGGGACAAATGTCCCGGGCCCCCCACATTTAGGGGCCCCCCACACTTCTGGCTCATGCTAATATTTTATCCCGGGCGAAGCTAACCAGTACCTGGGCTGAGGGGGGCGAGGATTTGGGCCCTAGGCAGTAAGGGATATTGTGGGCCAGAGATCGGTTGGGCCCTAAAATTAACTAAATTACATAATTTAGAGGTTCTATCAATCAATAGATCCTAACTAGTTCCTGGGACCACATCCCGCGATGTGATTGCTTGGGCCCAACCAGTCCCGGGAAATTATATATAAAACAAATAAACTCTGGAGGAAAACACCCCAGGCACTCAAGGGGGCGGAGTACATACTGGTACGATCCGCGGTCAGTACGAACAATTTGAAATGGGGCCCCGCACAGTTGGTATGTCCCGGGCCCCCCACAAGGTTAATCCGACCCTGCCCGGAGGAAACCCACGCGGTTGAGAAGGCGCCCCTATCTCAAGCCACATACGCTCACACGAATAGTAGCAAAACCCTTTTCATTTCATTCCATTTCCCTGTCGCCATTTTGTTGATAACACTGTTATCAGACCATAAAGTGTACGTAACTAACGTGATGAAATTTATGGTAGCTGACTGCAGGCAGTGCCAGATCTAGGGGAGGCAAAGTGGGACAAATGTCCCGGGCCCCCACATTTAGGGACCCCCCACAATTCTGGATCATACTAGTATTTTATCCCGAACGGATTTAACCAGTACCAGGACTGAGGGGTCGAGGATTGGGACCCTTGGTAGTAAGGGATATTGGGGCCCCGGGACTGGTAGGTACCAACATATTTTCGGGGGGGGGGGAGATATCTGTTAGGCTCTTATATTAACTAAATTACATAACTGTACCCTGTACCAAAACAGGCCCGGCACTGTACAGCGCAGTTGACGCTTACGGCTTGCCCCCGGATCCATCCACTTGATTTGATAATTGTTTAGTTTTTGCAATGTCTATTTGCTGTCTTGTCCGCAGGTTTACCGAGAGATTAACGTAATCATAGTATAGTAGTTCAGACAACAGAGTTTAATGTTTTATATCACCTAAAATAATTTCACTAAAATAAAGTAAATGAAAACATCGTGAGAGAAAGGGTATGTTTAAAATACTAAATTTTCAACGAATTCTAAATGTCAATGAAATCGCTGTTTAAATTGTTTCAGGTGCACTGAAATTAATTCTAATTTTTAAAAAAAATCCTGGAGGAAAACACTCAAGTAGGATCCGCAGTCAGTACGAACAATTTGAACAAACAACAATGGGGGCCCCGCACAGTTGGTATGTCCCCCCCCCCCCCCACAAGGTTTATCCGGCCCTGGCTGCAGGTAGGGTGAGTCTGTCGCTCAGATTGACCATAAAGCTTATAAAATACGAACTATTGTTTGTTTAGTAAACTGATCGACCTCAGCTGGTGTTATTTATATATGATAATGACTGTTTGACTACAACTATAGGTCTATAGGCCTACATATTGTTCTTGACACTATCAATTTCACCGGTATGTACAATGTAGATGTGAATTTTATCATATTAAGATTATATTACTAGTACATGTATATACATGTAGGCAGTGTCGTAACTAGGGATACATTTCTGGGGGGGGTATCCAAATGCCGATTTTACCGACGGGTCGATCAATAGAAAAATGTGCTATTTTACATAGCTTTTTAAAAGCGGGTTAGATATAATGACTACACTTTCCAGGGGCGGATCCAGAAAATTACGAAACGGGGGCGTACTTTGAGGGCGAAGCTCGAATTATGAGCGCCGCAGGTGCGAAGCAGCTGAGGGGGATCTGGGGGTCCACCCCCAGATTTTTTTTAAAGACAAGACTCCATATAGGCGATTTCCTGGCATCTGATCTTCAAATATTAAACACAACTCCCACCATATTTTCAGTGTTTTTTGTCTGCAAAATCATCAGGAACAGATCGGTAGCCTACTGCCTGAAGAATGTCTGAAAAAAAAAGTCCGAATGAAGGAAAGGCACGCGGTTTGAAGTATTTATGAAACAAGGTTGAAAAGATTAGCGTGGTTTTTTTTTTTAGAATCTGGTCAAGCTGATGCAGAAATCATGCTGCCCACAGAACTTTACCTGTCCCTTAAGTGAGCCCTTAGAATGCATATATATTCTAAGGGCTCGCTTACCAAGGGACAGTTAGATGACAGGTAAAATTCTGTGAGGTAATGTATATCCATGATCGGTCAAATTTGGTTAGGTACCATTTAGCCTACGTATATAAGTAACTGCGGAGGGTCTGGGGGTCCTCCCCCAGAATTTTTTAAAAGATAAGACTCTATATATGCGATTTCCTGGCATCTGATCTTCAAATATTAAACACAACTCCCACCCTATTTTCAGTGTTTTTTGTCGATACAATTTTTTTTACAGCTTGCCGCCCCCCCCCCCCTCCTGTGGATCCGCGCCTGCTTTCAAGGATTCTAGCTCATATAAGATTTATTTAGAATTCAGAGCAGTTCCATACAGGGATGTTTTGGTGAATTTAGACATTCGAAAGTTCGGTAATGAAAGAAACAGTGTAATACCGAAGAATCTGGTCGGTAAATCATGATTCAAATATTTGCTATATAACTCTTGAAATTTACCGACTGGTGGTTTCGAAATCTCTGTAACGAAACAGTGTAATAGCGAAGAATCCGGTCGGTAAATCATGATACACATGTTTGCTATATATCTCCTGAAATTTTCCGACTGACGGTTTCGAAATTCCTGTTATATAATTATAGAACACTGTAATCTGGTCGGTAAATCATGATACAAATATTTGCTATATAACTCTTGAAATTTACCGACTGACGGTTTCGAAATTTCTGTAACGAAACAGTGTAATACCGAAGAATCTGGTCGGTAAATCATGATACAAATATTTGCTATATAACTCTTGAAATTTACCGACTGACGGTTTCAAAATTTCTGTAACGAAACAGTGTAATACCGAAGAATCTGGTCGGTAAATCATGATAAAAACATTTGCTATATAACTTTTTAAATTTACCGACTGACAGTTTCAATTTACCGACAAACACGAGAATTTACCGACTGAATGCAAAATAGTGGGGGGTACATACCCCCCATACCCCCCCCCCCCCCCGGTAGTTACGCCTCTGCATGTAGGATACAAAGCTAACCGTCCTCTCGCCTTATATAAGACCCTGGTAATTTTGCAATCTCATTATGATAAACATCATTAAGTGGTCATTAAAAATATAAGGGTACAGAACAAAAGAAGAACCAAGGGGATGCGTGAGGTCAAAGAGTGCCAGCTAGTTGAAATATACTTAAGACAGATTCCCGGGATCAATATTATTTAGTGTTTATTGGGGTAACGTCACAGTCGTACTGGGCCCTGTTTCACAAAAACTTAAATCTCCTTAAAATCATTGTAAACTAAAATTTTATCCTAACTTAGGATAGAAGCGTTTCACAAAACGATTTTAAGCATTGTAGCTAAAATCCACTAAAATAATATTGTAAGTTACAATTGTATCCTAACTTAAAATAGTGGCGTTTCACAAAACTATTTTAAGGACAATTTTAACTAAAATCGATTGTAACTTAGGATAGCTGTCACCCTCTCCTAACTTAAAATCACTACATTAACAAACATTGACTAGAGCTACATTGTTTGATCTATTGCGACATACAGATATAATTGGCACATAATTTTAACATACAATCATTCACAAAAACAATTTTCATTCAATTTCTTTTCATAGCATGGGATATACAGCCATGGTCCACCCATTTATTTTATTGTAAGGCAATTTAAGCATTTGGATGGCGCCCCATATTAGAACTCCAAGAAAAACCCACCCAAAACGCCAGTAAACTACACACTAAAAGAAAATTTATATCCAATGTCATGGAAAGAAAAGCACTCTTATCTATAAAGAAAATATCTTCGTGTTTAATATGGCCAATTTCTTGGTATTAGAAGGCCTAAAGGCCTATAATACTAGACATGCCACATGTAGTATTTGCTTATGTTTTTGGGGTTATGATGATTTGTAAAAAAGATAAATCAATAATCTCAAATACGTTTATTCAAAAATGTTACAGGCCTATTTGAAATTAAATTTTAATATCATAAATTTATTATTATTTCTTAATGAAGTTACATTAATAAAACAACATAAATAAAAAAAATAGGCGCCAAAGCTATTTTATTTTCGGAAAAAATCATTTAATTGAGAAAGATAGATATACTCTTCTGCCTTTTCAAAGTATCATTGAAAGGGTCTATGAGAATAACATTTCAAATCTAGGCATCGGAACATTGGCTATTTGGCGTATTAATTTCAAAGTTGATAAATACTTTTAAACTACGACAAAGCATTTGCAGCCTAGATTAGTTGTTTGAGTGACAAATATCATAATATGTTTGTAAAAATTCTCAATAATTTCTTTTGTCCAAATAACTATAAAACTACGAAATTCAAGCGCTTTAGTTTATCGATACACATTATTTCCATTGTTCAAGCCTGCGAGGAAATCAAATGCCAAGTTCAAGGTCAACCCACCAATACATTTCGAAACTAATAATACGCAATAAACTCATTTATTTCATCTCTCTACGACTTTCTGACCATGTGCAAACATTTCTACAACATATGAAACTCTCCCTATTGATAATGTAACCGTTAATTCAGTCTGTCAACAGTTTTCAGTTTCGAAGCGTATTTGCTTTCACCGTAAGAACCCGCAGCGGAAATCTGCTCTACGCGGGCGCAAGCGATTTTAACTAAAATCTATTAAAATTGCATTTTAAGTTACAATCGATCTTCGTGAAACGCATAAAATTTAAAATCTCATTTTTATTTTAGTTAAAATCGATTTGAAGGATTTTAGTTTAAATTTTCGTGAAACAAGGCCCTGATTAATATGTCCCAATCATTATTCTGGTCAACAAATTGTACTTTTTTTTTTACAATATTACAATAATTGATGATACAAATTTCATCTTAACACATCGAATTTAAAAATTTGGAAAAATTCAACTACATGGTATGAGTCTGTTTAGCCTAGTTATCTTTCCTTGGGAGGTATTAGTGTGTGTGAAAACATTTTTCTGAAAGCCACGCCTTTTGACCTCATTTGCATATTGCGCTTTTAGAAATGTTGAAAATGATATGTTTAAAATGATAATACCAAAATGATAGCTAAAGTGTAGTTTGAAGAGTTGGAGTGAGGAAATGACAAAAAACATTTGTTTTATCACAATTTACTTAAACAATATGACCAAGTTGACGGTATCGTAATAAGTATTTTTGACATTTTGAACATTTCAACAATGGATTACACAAATTAGCAGATCATCTTATTTAGACCCCAAAATCCTTCCATAGGCCCCAGGCTTCCGTCTCGGAGAACGCTAGATCGGGGACGATCCTGCACATATGACGTCATATGTGGATTGTGCGTTAGTGTTAGGCAGAGCCTTATGTATAAGGATCTGGTGTTAGGGTAAGGGTTATGGCTAGGGTTAGCGCTAGCCCTAATTTCATCTCGAGACCTTGACGGGTCTGGGAGATTGTCAATATCACCAACAAACTATAAATAACGACATTTTCTTTTAACCAACTTTTTTTTATTATGTCCTTTGAAACAAATTAAATAGTACTAATCGTTTGCATGAGCTGCTAATATAATATAAATGAACGTGAATTATAAATGATTTTAGACACCACATATTGTTATATGTATACTCAAAACTCAAATTAAAATAATAAATATATACACAACAGCTAAGTAACAATCTTATTCAAATCACAAGTCAATTACGTGGAGAACGCTAGATCGAAGACGGTCCTCAGCATTTTACGACGTCATAAGTGGGTTTGGATAAGGGTAAGGGCTAGGACTGTCTTTGATCTAGCGTTCTCCCGTTTAATGAAACGAAACTGTGATCCTTTTTTTAAAATTATATTGCGTATAATTTATACTGGAATTTCTACACCAGTTAAACAACAATCTTATTCGTTTCAGAAAATTTAATGAAACGAAACTGTGATCCAATTTTTAATTCTATATCGCGTATATTATACTGGAATTTCTACGCCAGTTAAAATTTAAACATCAATCTAAATTCAAATCAGATGTCAATTACTTTTCTTTTTTTAGAAACATTTCGTTTCAGAAAATTAACGAAATGGAAGTGTGATCCAATTTTTAATTCTACTGCGTATAATCTACTGAAATTCATCATCTCTTTACTGTAACACAAAAATGGAATTCATTAACAACACAATCAGGCCCGTAGCCAGGGAGTGGGGGGGGGGCAAGGATATTTTCGGGAGGGCAAACTAGCATGGGCCTGAACACAATGAATTAATCTCAGATAGCATTTCGTTTTAATTTCTATGTTATAAAAGGAAATTCAAATATAAGATACTAAACATACACCAACGACATCTACTGGGAGCATAGATACGATACTAAGAGCCGGAGGGGGTGGAGGTAATACCCTTGCTCTGCGATGCGACTGTGTGCGATTGGGGTTTGAGGTAACTTGATGCAACTGAGAGTTGTGTGAAAAGACGGTCTTGCAATCCGATGCGACAAAAAAAGAGTTACAAGCAATCAAATTAAATCATTTTAATTCAATATGAGTCTTCGTCAGATTGACATCCGAATCAGATTCAGAACGCGGTATACGTTAGCCCCTTAACGGTCAATAGGTTATTGTGGAAGACGGACGGGATGGTCGATGGACGGACAAGGGGGGCGACAATATACTATCTAATACAATAAGTAATACTAGTACAGCTCCAGAACAGGGGCCTGTTTCACGAAATTTTAACTAAGATAAAATCCGATTTTAGTAATTCGATTGGATAGTATTAGATTGATTTTAGCGCTTAGCCAATCAGATTTAAGTATGTACTAAAATTTGGATTTTATCTTAAGTTAAAATTTCGTGAAACAGGCCCCAGGTATACAACTTTTAATTGCATTTTTAAAATTCCGCGTGAAAAATAACAGATGACTATATATACCCTTTTATGACTACCCTTTGGTACTACAAAAATATGCCGACAACACAATCGTATTTTGTTTTGTGTTTAAAAACAATTATCCAATTTCATTGATTAAATAATTATTCAACTGTAGTTATTTTAACCTGGGCTGAATATTTGTTAAAATTCAAATTAGCTAACATCAATATATTGACAAGAAAGTCTGTGGTTTTATCGCCATAGGCTATTAAAATGGTATATACACGTCATTGCCTTAAAGGGACAATAACACTCTTGCTGGCTTGACAGGTCCAGAATTTTTTGTATCATACCTGTTGTGTAAATTATCCATTACATCCTATTTTTCTTGTCCAGAGGGTTCGAAAATATGTTTAAATCCAAGTTACATTTGAAAGTGTTTACGTAAGGCCTTTCAAATCATACAGTTGATTTTTTCCAATTTTTAAAATTAGGTGTGCTAAGATGAAATTTGTATCATCAATTGATTGGAATATTGTAAAAATAGTACAATTTATTGACCAGAAAAATGATTGGGACATATTATTCAGTTACAACAAGAGTGGTATTGGGCCTTTAACTTAAAGTGCATACAGTTAATGAAACAAAATATCATTCAATTGACTGGAATTATTTTCAGGGATTAAACTTTCACAAATGGCGACCAGAGGTTCTGGATATAAAAAATAAAGTGAGGGAGGCAAAGATTTGGTCCGAGTATTGACTTATTTCGTTGACTTAAATATACATTATACAAGAGCTAAATTTGCCTACTATTGCAGGTCTTTCTTAAGGTCTGAAATAGTTATATAAATTATCAATAACAAAAATATATGATAATCAAATCTCGGTGGCACCGGATACTCGAGATTTTAACTAGATTAAAACGGTTCGCCATTTAAAAATGGGAATGCGAGGCTAAATCTCGGATATACCAGTGCCCTGGTTACCACGATGCACACATCTTGACAAAATTACAAACAGTGATAACTTGGCTCAAAATAAAGAAATTTTAAAGAAATTTTCAATATTTTCATTTTACATTATCTATATTTAAACTATTATAGCAAGAATGGCGAACTCTTTATCTGAATCTTACATAAAGTATCTTTAATTGTTCAGTGTTAAAAATAAAATCAAGTATATTTCAATAATCCTTATAATACATATAGAAACAGATTTCACTAATGAATAAACACACTTGTAGGCCTATTATTTGCTTGATAACGATACCTGTATGTGTATTGAAATGTAGCATGTTAATAAATTTCTGGAGTAGATCCATACAAGTGTGATTATATTTAGTATATTTCAACATAAGAACATTATATTAATGTATATTCTATAAAGTAAGAACATTATATTAATGTATATTCTACAATGTGAGACGGTACACATTTCATAAAACAAATCAACATCATCTAAACCCAACTCGAAGAAATATACTTCACATTTTTGGGGTTTCGATTTTTATAACATACCGGAAGCTTGAAACTAATCTAGATCACTCCAGCGTAAATTCTCTACGTTTTGAACGTATAAATAAAACTATGTAGGACATTACAAGCAGAACGACGATTGCAATTTTCGTTGTACGCAAATTGGCTTTGTCTTTCATATAGAGTGGCCAAAGGGGAGATAATTTGTGCTGGAGCGATCGAGAGTAGCTGGAGAAGAATTATTTCTGTATCCTACACACGGAACAATTACCAAACAGCTTAAAACAAATTAATTTAAAAAAATATAAAACGTTCAGGGCCCTGTTTCTCGAAATTTTAGCTAACAATCAAAATCGAAGTATCTACTAAAATTTGGATTTTATCTTAGTTAAAATATCGTTAATCAGGCCCCAGGTTTGTAGTCTCTATTTTGTTCGTTAAACCATTTCAAAATATTCGGCTTTAATCTCATTTGTGACGTGGTTAGCAAAGGGTTAATATAAAATAATTATGGGGCCTGTTTCACGAAATTGTAACTAAGATAAAATCCGAATTTTATTTATTTGATTGGATAATATTAGATTGATTTTAGTGCTTAGCCAATCAAAATTAAAATATCTACTAAAATTTGGATTTTAAATTTAGTTAAGATTTCATGAAACAGTCCCCTGTACTTTAACTAGTGTTGGAGAACGCTAGATCGCAGACGGTCCTTGGCATTTTATGACGACATATGTGGATTATGGGGTTAGGGTAAGGTTCAGGCTTGGCCAAGGGTTAGGGTTAAGGCTAGCCCTGTCTACATCTCGAGACTCGAAATCTGCAGGCCCTAGCCCTTACCCTTACCCTTATCCTAACCCACAATCCACATAGTCTTGTTGTTATATTTGTCTTTTGTGTAAATCAAATGTGGCGCAGGCCCCCTGCACTTACTATATAAAATGCAAAGACCCGTCTTCGATTTAGCGTTCTCATCCGTGTTTGGGTTGTTGCCCCTAGTGATCAAACGATAATGTAGAGCACCGCACTTTTATTTATTTTATCTCCGTCACTTTACTCTCCATTCACTCAAGCAAGCTATTGATTTCTCACCGTATTGTTCTTATATTAAGCGTGGTGACATTTCTTTTGTGTTTTGGGGTGTTGGTTGCCACGGTGAATCGATCTACATTCCAACATTGTAGCTATTCTATTCACACAATCAATCAATAATACTAATCGAGGTGGAATATTCATACTAAACAAGGGGGTCCGCGCTTCGACCTCTAACTGACCGGCCACCTCTGGTTTCGAGACCTGGTGTGAGCGTATGTGGCATGGAAATAGGGGCGCCTTCTCAACCTCGTGGGTTTCCTCCGGGCACTCCGGTTTCCTCCCACTGCTAAAGACCCCTACGCGCAAGCGAATTATTGAAATAAAATTAAACCACTTATGAGTCCCGAAATGACCTAGTTGTGTTGAGTGGACGTTAAACCCCCATTTCTCTCTCTCTCTCTCTCTCTCTCTCTCTCTCTCATACTAAACAATATTTACACAATATTCTCTTTAAACTCTAGCCAAACCGAACAAGTCGTATAAAGACAGATGGGGTTTAACGTCCATTCGACACAAACTAGGTCATTTCGGGACTAATATATGGTTTAATTTTATTTCAAAAATTCGCTTGCGCGTAGGGGTCTTTAGCAGTGAGGGGTGCCCGGAGAAAACCCAGGAGGTTGGGCTGGCGATCCTACTCCTTTACACGTACAACCGGGGATTCGAAACCACGCCAGTTGACTCAATGACAGGCTTTATGATAGAACACGCACGTGCTAACCACCCCCCCCCCCCCCGCAGTTGGGAATAAAAACGAAAATTTAACGTTATTTCAATTTGTTCAATCTAATTAAAATACAGATATATATTTCGTTTCGTTTTTTATACTCTCGTTTTCAAGTAAAACGAAATTTTGAACTATATAAACTATATAATCAGATTATTTTCCGTTAGTATTCTAAAACATTTAAATGTGAATAAGAAATTATAATACTATCATAACAGTTGGTTAAGTCTACTCTGTGTGATAATTTTATCCGCTGCAACGGAGTTAATATATATGAAATAACTATTCACAGATGGCAAAACGAAAAAAAACAAAATTTCTTTAGCTCAATAGAATTTTTAGCATTTAATTGCACGTTAATACGATAAGAATTTGTTTCATATAACTTTGATACACTTTATTTATGGTAAACAGGTGGTCACACCTGCAGTATGCAATTGCATTTACATTAGGCAAGAGCTAGGTGATATTTCGATTTTTTCTATATTAAAGTTTTAACAGCCATATCGCCCAGCTCTACATTAAACCAGTAAACAAGTAATTTGTTAATATTGAGTCCAATAATTTTTCAAATAGTTACAAGTTTTACAGAATTTGCTCATCCATATATATTAGGAAACGTTGCAGAATAACAACGAACTATTCTAACAAACAAACATTTTTACATTTAGAAGTGAATTAAATAAAATAATTAAATAACGTATTCATAACAAAACACGAGGTATGGATATAACAACTTGAATTAAAACGTGACCTGTTTGTGTTACGAAACGTTGTTATTAAATAATAGAAAAGTAGTTATATCCATACATACCTTGTGTTGTGTTTTGTTATGAATAGTTAACCGTGCTTCTAGATGTCATGAAACATCGTTTGGCCTATTATAGTATTATATGGCCATATGTAAATTTAAATCTAAAAGCTCCGGTGGTCGTCATTTGAAAGAGACAGAAATGGGGATAAACGTCCACTCGAAAAAAATCTAGGTCATTTCGGGACTAACACATAATTCAATTTTATTTCAATAATTTACTTACGGGAGGACCCGGAGAAAACCCAAGAGGTTGGATAGGCGTCCCTACTTGGCTACGTACAACCGGTTAATCAAAACCACGCCAGTTGACTCAATGACAGACCTTATGATACAGCGCGCAGGTGCCAACCATTCATCTAATCTTCCACAATGTCGCTTTAACTTTAATTCACCATATCTTTGTATTCACCGAAGGGAATGGAGCCATTTTGAGGCTGATATATTCTTTTTGGGGATTCCGAGCTTAACAAGTGAATTAAAATCCCCCAAATGACGACCAGCCGATTTTAAAAAGCGGTTTATTTGTCGGCAATGATAAAGGCTCCCTAAAATTGTTGGCAATAATAAAGGCTCCCTAAAATTGTTGGCAATAATAAAGGCTCCCTAAAACTGTTGGCAAGAAAACTTTTACCAGTAAACAAATTTTAAACGAAATGAGAAAATGTTAATTGGAATAATGTTTCATAAGGCACAATTCCTAGTGAGTACCACAGGGCCTAAATGGCAATATCATTGGATGCTTAAAATATATTCCCATTTCGCAATGTTAAAATGATCAAATAATTAAAATTTCACATGGTGATTACATGAAAGGTGGTCATTCCGTTGAATCCCACATGATGATAACTTAAATAGCCATTCCGTTTTAGCCAACATGACGATTGCAGAAAAGTGGTCATTCCATTAAATCCTACATGAGTAGCTATTCTGTTTAATCCAACATGATGATTGTAGAAAAGTGGTCATTCCATTGAATCCCACATGATGATTACATGAAAAGTGGTAATTCCATTAAGTCCCATGTGGTGATTACATGATAATTGTCATTATTTTTAAATCCCACATTATGATTAATACATGAGTAGCCATTCCGTTTCATCCCACATGACGATTGCAGAAAAGTGGTAATTCCATTAAACCACACACAACAATGATGATTCCGTTTCTACATTTAAAGTTCTAATCATAGACCCGGATATTTCTGAAATTCACAAACAAATGGCCCAAGTTCATAGCACAAACTAAAACTGATATGACATCACATAATAAAACCACACGCAATTTAGTGTTTTAATATAAAATAATGTCCTTAGGTTTACTCCGTTTTTATTTCCCACGCCTGCCAAGTATGACGGTACTGAAACATTGGCTTGTGTGTTCGGCCCAAAAGTCTCATGATTTGACAGTACCGACACGCCTCTTTTTCTATGTATGGTAAATGCATGTGGAATTGGAATTGTACATGATTAAAATATCTAATATATCCAGTTGAAATTAAATCCTCGAGAAGTTCGAATTCGCAACCTTCGCAGTTTATATGCAGTAAGTCCACGTTTTTATCCTTGACTTTCACTTCATCAAAAAATGTGGTAGCTTTTCGGATGGTGATGTCGGTCGTGGCTGTTCCCTGTTTTATCTTATTCTGTCGAAACAATGACGTGGCGTCGGTTTGGATCGGGATGGTTAGGGTTCGGTCGTTTCTTCCTAATCCAAAGTTCAAAATCAAAAACTGTTTGTCGGATTTGAATTTTTCGACCAGTAACTTATAAAACATTGGTACTGGCTCTAAAGCGATGTATTTTGGGTGCATCCCTTGACTGATCAAACGTTCTGCGTCGACTCCTTTGTACCCTCCAATTTCGATCATAACACTGTCGTTTCTAGACAACCATGGTTTATGCATATGTACTCTTTTGCTTTCCATTTCTGCACTATTAATAGGCTGTTTTTCCAAAGCCGCGTAGCCCTTTACACACGCTTCAATGACAGAATAGTCTTCCTCGAAGAGAGTCTGTGATCCCAGGGGACAGGTTGCCATTGGGTACTTTTTTTGTAGAGGAGCGGTTCTATTTATGTTTGTAAATCTCGACCCCGTGCTACTTTGGTCAGCCGGATTATACGAAGGCAACAGTGCCCCAGGATGCGACATAAAGCCAATAATAATAACAAATAATGCTATGATGAGGAGGACAGTCACCTTTCCTGCTACCCTTAATCCCAACATACTGCGACAGATTACTGAAACGAGACAAAATATCATAATTAGCCAATGATAAATACATTTATAGTTAAGAGAGCGAGAGAGAGAGAGGGGGAGAGAGAGAGAGAGAGATGGGGTTTAACGCCCACTAGACACAAACTAGTTCATTTCGGGACTAACAATGGTTTAATTTTATTTCAATAATTCACGGAATGACCCGGAGAAAACCAACGAGGTTTGAAAGCCGACCACTCCTTGTCACATACGACATGGGATTTGAAACCACACCAGTTGATTCAATGATCGGCTTTATGATAAAGCACTCGCATGCTAACCATTCGGCCATGTACCCACCCCCTATATATTTAACAATCCTAATTATACGTTACGCAAGAGCCAAATCTGCCTATTGCAGGCCTTTCTTTAGGCCTTTGGGGTTGGATGGCCGAATGGTTAGCACGTGCGTGCTGTATCATAAAGTCTGTCATTGAGTCGACTCACTGGCGTGGTTTCGAGTCCCCGGTTGTACGTGACAAGGAGTAGGGTGGCATTTATAACCTCGTGGGTTTGCTCAGGGTTCCCTGGTTTCCTCCCATTGCTAAAGACGCCTACGCACAAGCGAATTATTGAAATAAAATTAAAAACCATGTTAGCCCCTAAATGACCTAGTTTGTGTCGAGTGGAGTTAAACCACATCTCTCTCTAAATACTCTTAATTGGAAAAATTCAACTGTATGATTTGAAAGGCCTTACGTAAACACTTTCAAATATAACTTGGATTTAAACATATTTTCGAATCCTCTGGACAAGTAAAATAGGATGTAATGGATAATTTACACAACAGGTAGGACACTTAAACATCTCGTAGTTAGAATATGGCTGAAAAAAATTCTGGACCTGTCAAGCCAGCCAGAACGTTGTTGTCCCTTTAACTTAAGAAAGAAGTCAAATATGATTTTTTTTTTAAAAAAACAAAACCGCTAGCAATAGGGCCATAACATCATTTAATATAAATTTAAAATCTGAGTCAAAGTGGTATTCATCATCATGATTATATCTAGTAGTATAAATAAGTTAATATAGTATGAAAAATAATAATAATAAATAGGCCTAATATTAACAAACAAGGCGCCTAGACTACTAGTACTACTAGTACTAGTAGTAGTAGTAAGCCTGGCCGTTAGTCGTTACGCCGCGATGATGCCCTCTTCGACGGCTTATCCATATAAGGCCTACAGAGAACTAAATTACTTCCTTTGGGCTGACCTAAGTTAATTATATGATGAACGAGTCAAAATATTCGAAGCTCTGCTGACACTTGTCTAAAACCATGAAAATTAAAACCTGCAGGCAAACAACTACTTTTGTGTGTTTCAAACATAGAGAACATTCGTATGCCAAGAGTCACCTCCCTTAGCTATCTTTTAAAAACGACAATTTGTGTTCAGCTCTCCATAAAAAGATGACAAGGCAGGGCATCCGTTCCAGTGCCAGTGCCACATTACACGTGCGTGTGTCTGACTTTCAGCCCACAGCAAAATTTTGATGAGGTCATCGTTCGTTTTGCAAACAAATTCGGAACCCAAAAACAGGGACAGAATATATTCCTTATATTTATCTTTGGAGAATAGGCCTACAACGACTGAACCTTGAACCTAGATATTTTCTGGTACCTATCCCTTTTGAAAAAGAAAATTCTACACTATTGCAATTTTCTGTGAACATGTTTGTGTTTTCAATACCCCAATGCCATACATTGAACTCATCCCAATTCATTTTTATCCGGAACAGAAAGATATATATTTGTTTTAAAAATTCTCATGGACAAATTCAATATAGATATATTTGTATAACCCAGAATTTCACACAAATACAATGCGATAGATATAATGGCGATATATTAGTAGGCCGATGTACTATAGGCCTATTCTGGAATTCATACGCTTACCGAGCGAATTAAGTTAACGCCCTTTTTTCTTCACCAACTGAGCTAATGAAGACGGACATACGTCATACAGTTGGTGCATGTATGATCAAATTAGCCCGGACAACAGAATTCCAACAGTCAGGGGTTATTTGAAAACTAACTTTTTTATCCATGTATGAATATTTACAGTTTTCCATGACAACGTAATAAATTATAATCACTGATTCGTGTAACTTTACTTTGATGTTTTTTACTCTGTGTGACAACAATGCCATTTGCCTCTGGCATCAATTGATCGACCATGGAATAATTGATTTTTTCGATACAATTGAATTAGAATATTCTGTCATTTGAATGTAGTGTTGTCTCGGATCCTAAGCACATTACAATAAAAGAAGACTATTGTTGTTTCCATTAAATTTATTGGTTGACATGGAAACAGCGGTTGGACCTAAATTTCATAATATTGATGGCAGTAATGTTTTAATAATGAGGTCTTGGAGTACACCTACACGGTTAGAGTACCGTATATCCTATGAGAGAGAGAGAGAGAGAGAGGGGGAGGGAGGGGGGAGAGGCAAGGGTAACGTAAACTCGACACAAAGCAGATCATTTCGGGACTCACATATGGTTTTAATTTTATTTCAAAAATTCGCTTGCGCGTAGGGGTTTTTGGCTGTGGGACTAAAGCGGAGAACCCGGAGAAACCCCACGAGATTGAAACGGTGACCTTGTCACGTAGAACCAGGAAATCGAAACCACGCCAGTTGACTCAATGACAGACCCCATGATACAGCGCGCACAGGCTAACCATTTGGCCATCCAACCCCCTATCCTACGGCCTATGGGAGCGACGGTGACTAAGTAAGTAGGACGCTGGTTCGCTTGTCTGGAGATCGTGTGTTCGATCCATGTGTTAGCCGAGGACGTTTATCGAGATTTTCCGACGTTGGTTTTTACCGATAATCTTTAGTAAAAAGCTGCGGATTCTCTACTCGGCCAGAATTTATTACAAATTTTATCTTTTATTTCAGGGTTCATCAAATAGCTATGCTATCAAAAAGAAAGATGAATTGGGACGAGCTGCCAAATCTAACCGATAAGATAGGTTGCCAGGCAACGAAACATACGCCCACAACAGCTAAATCGTCCGGGCAGTCAACAAGAGTTGTCGCATATTTTACTTTTTTCGGTAATGAAACATTTATAATACACTAAAATCTGATTAAAAGTAACAACTCATTATGCAATTATCAGAAAATCATTCGAATTTGTTTGGCTTTGATAAAGTTCTCCTCCATGCTGTTCAAGTTAACAAAATTCATTGAAACTCAATATACTTGTTCGTCTTATGACCTTCAACACTGTATAAATTTAAAACCAATCGGTTATTATATTTAGCCTCTAGAGCGTCCACAAAAATTTGAAAGTGATCAAGGGCCATAACTCTGTCAGTAATTATCGGAAACGCTGAAAATCAATAGGATTCACATGACTTTAAACCCTGCGAATAAGTTTTAAGTCAATCGGTTATTCACTTTAGCCTCTAGAGCGTCTACAAGATTTTTTGAAGTGATCAAGGGCCATAACTCTGACAGTAATTATTGGAAATCACTGAAAATCAATAGGACGGACGGACGGACGGGGGCGACGGCAATATACGACCACATTTCAATGTGGGCGTATAAAAATGGAAACTAATATGAAATAAAATATCCAAGTCAGAATGTGTGTCAGTTTCTGACCCGATAACCCTGGTGTCAGCCATTTTCAATCATACATTTCATATTGACGGCCAATGGCTGTCAAATGTGGTAATAGAAAGGCCCTTTTCCCCACATAACCTGCCAGAATCTCGTAAGATATGACTTTTACTGTGTCTTTTATATGGTTTTCAATGTATCTGAATTAAAAGATAATTTCAAAAACTCATTTTGGTAGCAATACAAAATGGCAGCCAAAATGAAATGACATTTGGCATGAATATAGAGAATCCAAGATGGTAGAAATTTTAAATCGTTGCCAAAATGAAATCCAAAATGGCGGAATTTTATTTAATCATAATAAAATGGTATTTTCACCAATCAGATATCGCCGTTACTATGTCTTTTACATAGTTTTGATGTCTCTAGATTTAAAGGTAACTTTCGAAAATCCAACATGGCAACAAATCAAAATGGAATCCATGCGGCAGAAATCCAAAATGACGGCATTGTATTTAATCGCCATTTGTTTCCTTTGGGTATGACTTGTAATATGTCTTATATAATTGTTTTGAGGTAACTTAGTTCAGTTTTACCCAAAAACTTGCCAAGATGGTGTAAATTTAAAACAATCAAAATAGAATCCCAAATTCCGATTTTTGTTGTAAAAGGACATTTTCAGGGTTACCAAATTCAATATTGGGTTCAAAAATGAATTTCCGGTAAGATTGACACCCATCACATTTGTGCATAAGCTAAAAACACCAGGACATAATATAGAAAACATAAATTTACAGTCAGTTTTTCAAAAGAAAGTTTGGTCCGGGAACCCCTATCTCCATGCCACATAGGGCTCGAAACCACAGACGCAGGCCAGAGGTGGCCGGCCATCTAGAGGTCGAAGTGCGGCACTCTAGATAACTTGACAATCCCAACCACCCTCATTTGAATTGGTCGTTTGAATTGATCGAAATTGATCGAAATTGATCTTCAGATCTGAAAACACGTTGCAAGTTTCTCAGTTATGAAATTTTATTGCTGACTTACAGCGTTGCCAATAGTGATAATAATTCCGCGATAACTTACCATTGTGACTTAAATTCCGCGTGAATTTAGACATGATAGTCCGGGAACTTTGATTACGTGGAATTTAGCAAATTTCTGTCGATATCCGCAAAACTGAAAAAACTGTGTAAGTCATTAATGTCCGGTTTATCCACTGAACTATTTCTATGATTGTCGATATCTCGCACAGATGTAAGACTGTACGTAAGAATATCTACTATTTGATTGCCATTCTCAATAACGTGAATATCATTGGATAGTTTCCAAGAACAAACAATACACATGCGCGAAAGTTGTTGTATTTGAAGAGAGGGGGAGACCAAAATTGTATACCACACAGCATTGTGTTCCTGTACATTCAATACGAACTTATGTGTTGATAAACGTTTGTTTTTGTCGTTAATATGGAATTGAATCGCTATACATCGAATCAAGGTCCTTTTACCATCGATAAGGTCACGTGAAATCACCTTTGTACTGGCGACGCTAGTTACTTTAGTGTCGATACAACTTACGTTTCTAAAGTAACTATGGCGACGCCTGTGGGAATTCCTTCAGCGAGGACGCCCATTAGACAGAGAGAGAGAAGGGGGGTTATCCCCACTTGATACAAACTTGGTCATTTCGTGACTAAAAAAAACTTTATTTCAATAATTAGCTGTGAGCGTAGGGGTCTTTAGCGGTGGGAGGAAACCGGAGAACCCAGAGAAAACCCACGAGGTTTGTTATATTTGGTCCTCGAAAATCTCCAAAATGCCTTGTTTGTGATGCACGAATGATTATCTGCAACTGTGAGCAGGATCGTAGCTATCGGCGTGGTGGGGGGGGGGGGGGATTCAGCCGGTGACATTAGTTTGTGCGCCCACGACGCATCATAGTGAATCATACGAGTAAAGCGCCCCATACACGATCAATTATATTGCGCAAGCCTGGTTGCACAATATAATTGACAATTTTTTGCTGCCCACACACAGCTCAATATAATTTAAACTTTAATTGCGCAAACTAGACTCATTTTGGTCTTGCTATCCGTTTGAGAGAGGATGGGGGATTTTGACCCAGCAATTGCCGTGACAGTTGCTCTTGCTGTAGAATAGAAAACCGTTGTTCCAATGATTTTATTGCACAATTTAATTGACGATCACCACACACGATCAATTAATTGCGCAATCAAATAGACTTGCGCAATAAAATATCAAGCAGAGTTTGATTCACTCAATACAATTGCGCAAGTCATCAATATCACCCATACACGGTCAATTTAATTGTCAATTCAGTGTATTGACAATTTAATTGCGCAATATAATTGATCGTGTATGGGCCCCTTTACACAAAATTTGGATTGAAGAGGCGCGCAAAACTTGATTGTCGGGTTGCACATAATGCATAATGGGATGGGTTTGGCGATCACGAGCGCATACCAAAATTCTGGAGATTGTATGTACACCCCCCCCCCCCCAAACATTTTTGGGCTAGGAACGGGCTTGGTGTGGCCTGGCGATGCGTGTGCTTAGGTAGGCGCGTGTTTTTGTCAAAGTCAATATACGGTTGAATACGATAAGAAACAGTTACACAAAGGTTAATTGTATGTACACCCCCCCCCCCCCCCCCAAACATTTTTGGGCTAGGAACGGGCTTGGTGTGGCCTGGCGATGCGTGTGCTTAGGTAGGCGCGTGTTTTTGTCAAAGTCAATATACGGTTGAATACGATAAGAAAGAGTTACACAAAGGTTAACAGGTGTTTGTTTTTTTCAGACATTTCTGACTTATTGTGCAACACAAAATTATGTCCCGTGTGGGGGAGATAACCCCCACTGAAATGAGAGAGCGAGAGAGAGAGAGAAAGAGAGGGAGGGAGAAAGAAAGAATTGGGGTTTAACGTCCACTCGACACAAACTATGTCATTAAGGGACTAACGTATGGTTCAATTTTATTTAAATACTTCGCTTGCGCGTAGGGGTCTTTAACGGAGGGAGGAAACCGGAGGACCCGAAGAAAACCCACGAGTTTGGACAGACGACTTTACTCCCTGCCCCATATAAATTAATTCTGAATGGGGTCTTTAGCAGTAAGAGGAAACCGGAGAAAACCCACGAGGTTGGACAGGCGACCCTACTCCTTGTCACGTACAACAGGGCATTCGAAACCACGCAAATTGACTCAAAGACAGACTTTATGATACAGCGCGAGCAAGCTAACCATTTAGCCACCCATTCCCCCTCCAGGGAAATGTGTCCGGGTGTTGAAAATACGGTGTTGTCAATGATGTTTAATTAAATCGCTAAATGGAGATGCCTGTTAAAAATATAATAATGTACAAATTTTCATTTAACCAACACTTGTGAACTTCAATTTATCTGCTAGCATATAGAAATTATAATTAATTCGTAGTACGTGTAAGGTCAGAATATCGCAGGTTTAATTTATCTGACTCTATCCCGCGGCATATATACAATTTATAATTATATTGTGTGAGACGTGCTAAATAATAATATCACAGATTAAAGGGACAGTAGTCGTGGTGTTTAAACGTCCTACTTTACTTCACCAACCGGGATAATGAAATGAAATGGAATGGGGTTTAACGTCCTATACAATGTAATACTGTTTTGCTCCTCAACTGGGCTAACGAAGACGGCCAGTGGCACTACGGCCCACTCTTATATCGAATTGCAACTGCCAAGGTATCTTGTGCGTGCACACCAATGTGTACACGGGACCTCGGGTTTTCGTCCCATCCGCACGACTAGACAGCTGTACTTCTCAGGTCCCCTGTCCTGCATCATTGACAAGGGGAAACCACGTCGGAAAATCTGGATGAACTTTATCAGTCAATGCAGGGGTCGAACACTCTCCCTCCAGGCTAGCGAATCAGCTTCTTACCCACTTAGCCAGCGTGACCCCCCCCCCCCCCGAGATAATGATATAATATAACAGAGCAAATAATATAAACTTCAAAACGAAGTGTTACAAAAAAGCATAATATTATAATACTCTTTAAATCTATTATTATGGTATTAGTAATTTAAAGTTTATAAATGATATGAAATGGGGTTAACGCCTTAATGTTCTGCTCTTACTGGGCTAATGACGACTGCCATACAGTGTGCTATGAGAGTAATCTTTCTAGGGATCTATTACGTACACGGGACCTTGGTTATCTATGTTATCTATGTAAATGTATGTAATCTAATAGTCACAATACACTCACAACAATATACAAACTCATAGCAGTCGTAATTAAAACAAGAGAGAGAGAGAGAGAGATGGGGTTTAACGTCCACTTAACACATCTAGGTCATTTTGGGACTAACATGGAGTTAACGCCTTTATGTTCTGCCCTGACTGGGCTAATGACTAATACCATACAGTGTGCTATGAGAGTAATCTTTCTAGGGATCTATTACGTACGTGGGACCTTGGTTATCTATGTTATCTATGTAAATGTATGTAATCTAATAGTTACAATACACTCACAACAATATACAACTATATACAAACTCACAGCAGTCATAATTAAAACAATACAGAGAGAGAGAGAGAGAGAGAGAGAGAGAGATGGGGTTTAACGTCCACTTAACACATCTAGGTCATTTCGGGACTAACATATGGATTAGTTTTATTTCAATAATTCGCTTGCGCGTAGGGGTCTTTAGTACTGGGAGGAAACCGGGCTCGAAACCACAGCCGCAAGCCAGAGGTAGCCGGCCAGCTAGAGGTCGAAGCGCGGCACTCTTGACCACTAGGCCATCCATCCCCATCCCCTCCCCAATTAAAACAATAGAAGTTATGGCGATATCTTAAAATGAATGAATGAAATGGGGTTTAACGCCCTACGCTTCTGCACCTAACCTGGGCTAATTGAAGACGGGATGTGTACACGGGACCTCGGTTTTTCGTCCCATCTGAAAGACTAGGCAGCTGTCCCTGTGAGGCCCTCCGTCTGCATCACTGACAAGTGGAAACCACGCCGGAAAATCGAGATGAACTTTCTCGGCTTATGTAGGGATTGAACCCCCGACCTCAAGGCTAGCGAACCAGCACCTTACCCACTTAGCCACGTGATGCCCCGCTATATTTTAGTTAGGGGGTTGGGGGTTGGTTGGCTGAATTGTTAACGTGCGCGCGCTGTGTCATAAAGCCTGTCATTGAGTCAACTGCCGTTGTTTCGATACCCCGGTTGTACGTGGCAAGGAGTAGGGTCGCCGGTCCAACCTCGTGGGTTTTCTACGGGTCCTACGGTTTCCTCCTATTGCTAAAGACCCTACACACAGCGAATTATTTAAAAAGAGAGTATATGTTAGCTGAGTAATGATCTGGTGTGTTTCGAGTGGACGTTAACCCCATCTCTTTCTATCCCTCTCCCCCCCTCTCTCTCTCTCTCTCTCTCTCCTCGTCTTCCATTAGCCCAGGTTAGGTGCAGAAGAGTAGAAAGTTAAACCCTATTTCATTTCTCTCTTCTCTCTCCACCCCCCCTCTCTCTCTCTGCCCTTCTCATCCCACCCCCTCTCTCTTCTCTCTCTCTCTCTCTCAATCTCTCTGTCTCTCTCTCCCACACAGCGGCGGCGCCAGCCGGTGCCGAGTGGGGGGGGGGGGGGGAAAAAGCTATGGGGGTAAAAAAAAAAAAAATAGCCACGCCCTTTTTGCTTGGGTCCCACAGACACTCTCCCGATCACTCTATTAATATAATTTTCAGTATTGTTGTTCTCGACCTATATCGATCTAATATTGAAGTTTCGAATAAAGAAATGAATAATGCCTCTGAATGATTTATAGTATTACAATATAATGGATAGTACCCTTATTTATTATGTTATTCCAAAAGGTCACATTAACATGACAATAAACACTATGGTAAGGTATGCCCTGCCTATTCAATCAAAGTGATATTCTTTCTCGCCATTGACGTAAAATATTGAATGAAATGGGGTTTAACGTCCTACGCTTCTGCACCCCACCTGGGCTAATTAAAGACGGGCATACGTCATACAATGTGCTATGAGGGAAATTTTGCCCGGGCAGCAACTGAATTCCAAGTGCCAAGACATCTTTTACGTGCACGTCAATGTGTACACGGGACCTCGGGTTTTCGTCCCATCCGAACATCTATTGAAACGTTAACCACGCACAATTCAGGGGCGGATCCAGGAATTTTGCAGGATGGGTTTGTCAGGTCTCTGTTAGGAAATTTGGTCATCCCCACATTACGTAGGCATACATAAACACCGAGCAAAGGACAGTTAAACGAAATAGGATCTGGGCCAAACAGTGTGCTATTAGGAAAAGTTGATCCGGGCAGCGACGCTACGACCTTCTCTTATATCGAATTCTAACTGCCAAAAGATATTTTACGTGTATGCCGATGTGAACACGGGACGTCGGTTTATTGTCCCATTGGAACGAATATACGCCGTCCCATTACCAGGCGCTTTGTCCTTCATCACTGAAAGGGGGGGGGGCATTCACGCGGGGAAAATCCCAGTAAACTTTAACGGTCAACAGCTAACCATGAACGCGATCGAGATTATCAACCAGTCGATTAACTTGTACCATCATGTGATTAACACTAAATAATGGTTAATTCAGGATAAATACTACGTCATGTGTGGATATTGGGTTAGGGTAAGGGTTAGGCTTGACGAAATATGCAGGTCCTAGCACTTACACTAACTCTTATCCCAACCCACAATCCACATATGACGTCATAAAATGCACAGGACCGCCTCCGATCTAGCGAGAGAGAGAGAGGGATAGAGGGAGAGAGAGAAATGGGGTTTAACATCCACTCAACACAACTAGGTCATTTCGGGACTAACATATGGTTTTTAATTTTATTTCAATGATTCGGTTGCGCGTATAGGGGTCTTTAGCTGTAGAAGGAAACCAAGGTGCCCGGAGGAAACCCACGAGGTTGAGAAGGCTCCCCTTTCCCTATACCACATACGCTTACACTAAGGCTCGAAACCACAGCCGCAAGCCAGAGGTGGCCGGCCAGCTAGAGGTCGAAGACCACTAGGCCATCCAAACCCCTCCGATCTAGCGTTCTCCAACCTTATTTGCATATTAGCAAAATGGTTAGCGCCGCGTCGCCGCGACTTGCGGAATGTGTTAAGTCTCATTCTTCGAGTCCCTTGTCACAAATAGCGCTGAAACGAATTCTGGTTCAGGATTCGTGTACAAATGGGACACTGTTTCTTTTGAGTTAAATACTGAATATAAGAAGCCTACCTTTTTCCAGTTAGATAGAACCAATCAACAAATAACTCGTGTTTTCAATGTCGAAGATTGGGTGATATGCAGTTAAAGACTCAGCTACTTTCAGCCAAGTATAAATTAAGAAAAAAACAATGAAAGATCAAGCCTTGAAATCGACCATTTCCACCAGCTGTCTCAAAGTAAACACGCGGCAATCTTACTCTGCCTTGTCCATTCTTTTGCGTCAATCTATAAATTAAATTAAATTTTAATTTCGTTTCGTTTTATGGTTCTGATTTTCTACACTTCATAAGGTATTTTTTTCATATATTATGTAGGGCAGCTGCCGTGACACTAATGACGTCAAATGAGTTAATATGGCTCCCTTCTGTCAATGATGCAGGACACGGAAATTTGTCTAGTTCTCCAGATGGGACCAAATAAAATACAAGGTCGCACAAATAAGTATATAAAGAAGAGGGAGAGAAAGAGAGAGAGAGGGGGGAGAAGGGGAGAGAGAGAGGGGGGGGGTGACTCAATGACAGACCTTATGATTCAGCGCGCACGTTGCTAACCAACCATTCGGTCGGTTATCCACCCCTCTCAAGGATATAGGACGTTTAACGTTTAATTCCGCATTCCGGCAATTAATTACCCAATGTACGCGTGATGAATAATTCGATGCAAGAACATGTAGTAACTATTAACTCACTTCAAAACTATTATAATATCAATAGTATTAAAATTTGCTGAAGGCAAAGTAGTTAATATTGCGAGCTAATTAACCCGGACCGATGTCACTGTCATCTCAGCGGCTTAGCGAATATTCACTGTTCTTTAGTGTGATATCCGTTATTTTGAGGCCTTCAATAATTATATAGCTGATACAAGAAACCTTTCAGACAGAGATCGCCATTACCGGTCGGGGAAAGGCTATAACATGCGTGTTTCACCCTGCACGGAGGCCTTCATAGCCGATACAAGATAACTTTGCCATTACCGGTCGGGGAAAGGCTATAACATGTGCATTTCACGCTGCACGTACGGAGGCCTTGAATATAGCCGATACAGGATAGCTTTCCACATATCGGTCGGGGAAAGGCTATAACATGTGTCTTTCACCCTGAGCTGAGGCCTTCAATAAAGCCGATACAAGATAATTTTGCTATATTATAGGTCGGGGAAAGGATAAGCCGTGGCGATAGAGAGGCGGCTTCTCACCAATGCAACGAGGGTTCAATCCCAGCTCAGGGCATGAACTTTATCGTTGTAAGTGAGAGGGATATTCGGTCTCCCGTCCGATCAGGCAGGTTTCCCCCGAGTTCTTCGGTTTCTTCCTGCAGTAATGATCGAAATCATTCGCACGATCTGTGCCAAGGGCCAAATTTGAAAAAGGCCTCAGGCCTAATTTGCTACCCTTGTAAAATGACGTGATTATTATTATTATTATTATTATTATTATTATAACACGTGCCTTTCACGCTGCACGCACAGCCTGGTAAAAGACAATAACAGAAAGTATGTCTCTTTAGACGTCTGTCTGCCTTTATTGATTAGTGATGAAGAGTATAAAATAAAATGGCCGACATTTCTGAAGTATAGGCTACGGATCGAATGATTTTGTTTATGTGACAAATATCTTTCTGTGTTTATAGCCACAATTCTTACCCTAACCCTTTAGAATAGTTTTAGATAAACCTAACCCTAACCCTAAACCTAGGAAAGATATTTCTCAGATAAACAAGATCTAGTATTGTGCAGTGTATGAGATCGAATGATTTAATGTCATAGGTCGCATGCTTGGCTTATATCCTACAATTGTTGGTCGTTCTATGTAATTTTAGTCCCGAAATGACCTAGTTCTCTCTCTCTCTCTCTCTCTTTCTCTCTATGCAATTTGACTAGGTATTAAACAGTTCACACGGCAGCATAATTCATGCAATGGACATAGGTCGCATGCGTGGATCGACATATCCTACATTAATTGTTCGTTCGTTCTATGCAATTTGGGGATCACGGTGGCTAAGTGGATAGGGCGCTGGTTCGCTAGCCTGGAGGTCGGGTGTTCGATCCCTGCATTGGCCGAGAAAGTTCATCTCGATTTTCCGACGTGATTTCCCCTTGTCAGTGATGCAAAAGGAGGGCCTGACAAGGACAGCTGCCTAGTCGTTCGGATGGGACATAAAACCGAGGTCCCATGTACACATTGGAGTGCACGTAAAAGATCCCATGGCAGTTGGAATTCGATATAAGAGTAGGCCGTAGCGCCACTGCCCGGGCAAAATTTCCCTCATAGCACACTGTATGGCGTATGCCCGTCTTCAATTAGCTCAGGTTGAGTGCATAACAGTAGGACGTTAAACCCCATTTCATTCATTCATTCTATGCAATTTGACAACAGTTCATACGGCCGCATAATACATACAATGGACATAGGTCCCAGGCATTGCTCTTTCATTGTTAGTTCGTTCTATGCAATTTGACACGACAGCATAATACATATAATGTTGATTTAGTGACATAGGTCGCATGTATGGCTTCATGCCCTACATTATTTGTTCGTTCTATGCAATTTGACTGGTAAACCATTCACGCTGCAGCATAATACATACAATGGACAAACCAACCAACCCGAATACAACAAAAACAACCCTATTATGAAAATAGACAGTGATTTCTTTGACTAGATATGAGTAATGGTTTAATATATCAATTACATGTACATCAAACACCGTGTGATAGGCATTTGATCTGCAAACAATAATATCTTTATTTTAGAATGGTTCCAAGTTAGGCTTTTCGATACTTCGAACATATTTGCCTTACAGTTCGACAGTAAGAAAATCAACAAGAATGGAATAGAATTAGTGAAATGTGGTTAAACGTCCTACGCTTCTACACCTAACCTGGGCTAATTGAAGACGGGCATACGCCATACAGTGTGCTATGAGGAAAATTTTGCCCGGGCAACAACTGAATTCCAACTGACAAGAGATCTTTTACGTGCACGCCAGTGTGTACACGGGACCTCGGTTTTCAACAAGAATAGATAATTGTGCAAAATAATTTAAAAAAAACTGTTTATGTTGTGTGTTTTAATTACAAATTGTAATATTTTGTTATAAACAGTCCCGTGGCCAAGCCTAATTCTAGCAGTGTTCAGTTTTCATTAGAACGAATCTCTCGAACCATTGCTTCAGGAATATGGTAGCCAGGTGGTGTTTTGCCCCCCCCCCCCTAAAAAAAACAAGTTTCTGATCATAGCTCTTAAAATACCTACTGCATGTAGACTGTGCCCCCCCCCCCCCTAAAACCTTCACTGGCCCCAAGCGGAAAGCCAGCTGGCTACGGGACTGGTTATAAGTGATTTCCCATCGCATAACATATTTGATTATTTCACACTGGTTAATTATAATTAAGACCCGAGCTACAGTAGAAGTCATGTTCACTTTCACACGGATATCATATGATCTATCTAGGCAAAAATAAAAACACTTATATTTTAACTATCCACATAGACTACGGGATAACTGAAAATTCGCTGTTTAGTGTTTCGTAATATAAAAATAACAGTTTTACAGTTATACAAAAACGAGAATTAAACTAAAATAAAATTCTTACCCTTCCTTTAGAAAGCAGAGAAATGTTCTTATAATCTTTTCCTATAAATAGCACACGCGTAAATTGAAACAACGGAGGGCCGTGAAACAAAGAATGTTTGTCCTATGTAAAGCTCAAACATAACAGATACAAAACCTTGCTGTTCGATCTACTACAGCCAACAACATGTTTAACGGTATCACAAGGCCAGCAAACAATACACTCGCTTCGTCTTTAATAGAAATCGACAGTCTTCGTAGTCATAGTTTTATAATGTAATCAAAATGGTGGAACCTACACTCCCGTCAAACTCCCGTCTGCTAATAAAATCCGCTCCAGAAATAAACACAGAGTGTTGTCTCGCGTTGTGCTACAGCTACCAATACAAGACCTACATGTATAATGCCTTAGAGGACGAAGGCACTAGTACTGTTTCGCCAATAATAAAACCGGTGCGTTCAAATGGCCTGTCTTAATGTAACTGTCACTGCAATATTAGACTAGACCGTTATCCCAGCCTTGCTGATAGGATGTACATATCAGTCGAATACATCATCATCAGTAGGCCTATAACATACAGCAGGATATTTCGCGTGTCATTAATGAAGTTTGCGACTTCCTCGTTTCTAGGTCAGCTTCGTTAATTAGATTACTTAGCCTAACGGGGATGATAATTTATAACAAGTTAATTAATGAGACATATATAATTATTGATCTTAAATTACAGCCGTGTCTTAAACTTTTTTCAGAAATTTGTTAAAATATTCATAGTTTATTTATCCAAAACCCCATGTTTGAGTATTCGAGTGTTGAATTAATTACAACAAAAAATAATTACAAATATTATAAGACAGAATATATTAGAATTTTTTTTTAAAAATGTATGTATATATATATTATTATTATTAAAGGCTAATTGTTGTTATTGCTTGCCTATATATAATTGCTCTGCACATTTGTTACTGTACTTGCTTGAAAACGTTGAGAGAATACTCTTCGAAACGTCGCCTAAATAAATCAGTAATTGTTCTTCCATAAGTATGTGTTATAGTTCATTGCTCTATCCAGTTACTAAATGCCTCTAAAAGAATGCTAACGATCCCCGTAGTGGGTGAATGCGCTAGCTAAGATGAAATTTTTGTTTCTTTCTAAAAACTCAATATATTTATATATATTATTATATATATACTAAAGTAGATAAAGTACAAGTACTTATTTGTTTACGGTAGATAAATGCATAAATAAGTAAAATATAGAGAGAGAGAGAGAGATGTGGTTTAACGTCCACTCGACACAAGTTAGGTCATTTTGGGACTAACGTATGGTTTTCAATTTATATTTCAATAATTCGCTTGCGCGTATGGGTCTTTAGTAGTGGGAGGAAACTGGGAACCCAGAGGAAACCCACGAGGTTCGACAGGTGACCCTACTCCCACTTCTTTCTTCTTTTATATAAACGTTATTTATTCAGATAACTAAAAGGATTGGGGAACAGGATAAAGCCTATATACCCCCTTCTTAAAACTCCATTTCTCTCTTTCTCTCTCTCTAGTTTATGTCGAATGCACGTTTAACCCATTCTCTCTCCCTCTCTCTACCTCTATCTCTCACTTTCTCCCCCCCCTCTCTCTCTCTCCCTATCTCCCCCTCTCTCTCAATTTATCTCTCTTGACCTCTCTCTCATAATTTTAAAGTAAAAAAAAAAGATCTTTAAAATTCTATGTGAAAGGTATCAAATTCCAACCCAAAAATTAATTTCAATACTTGTAAAGTAACTTTAGAAAAGGAAGTGTAGGATTAGTGACAGCCAATTTTCATTATGAATCTACTTTTCTGTGAGATAACTGATTATTATATACAGTCGAGTGATTTTTGACAATGAATGAATGAATGAATGAAATGGGGTTTAACGTCCTACTGTTATGCACTTAACCGGAGCTAATTGATTATTATTGCCCCGCATTAGGACAGATGGGGCAATAATAAATGATGATTGATGGTGGGTACACATTGACATGCACGTAAAAGATCCCTTGGTAGTTGGAATTCGATATAAGAGTTGGCCGTAGCGCCGCTGCCCGGGCATAATTTCCTTCATAGCACACTGTATGGCGTATGCCTGTCTTCATTAGCTATCATTTCATTTCATTTCTCGCCATTGAGTGGCCCTGATCAACTAGATAGCTTTAAGGGTATCAAACTTTAAAATGGTTTAAGAGAGAGAGAGAGAGAACAGAGAGGGAGAGAGAGGGAGAGTCTACTCGTCTTTTTTAATATAAGATAAAAAGTAACGGAGGTTTATTGATTTGTTTTATATTAAACAAGTTAAGTTGGAGATTTAATTAAAATTTATCACACGCACTATTAATCAATACAATTCTTTGGAAGGTATAGATTTTATTTCATGTAAAGGTATGTAAGGTATCGCCCAGACGGACTTTAGAATGTGTTATTGCTTGATAAATAATACGTACATCACATCGATGACCCTTCTTACTAAGCTATAGGCCTATGTGTGTACATGATTTTCCAGAAGATTAGATAAAGAGCTGACCATTATTGCTATAATGAAATAGTTATAGAAAATTTAATTTAAATTAGCCTACTTCATTAAAGTTATCACTGGTATACATATTCCTGGAGCAATGGCCCGAGAAATCCCTCCCCTAATCAAACGGAACACTGCGAGGAGTATATATGCTGGTAAAGGGCACTGCTATATTGAAGACTTGAACTCGTTTTCCCATTTTAAAAATCAAATTTTTAAATGGAATAAAATGAAATGGGGTTCAACGGCCTACTGTTCTGCTCCGGACTGGGCTAAAGGAGACGGGCATACGAGGGACATTTTGCCCGGACAGCGGCACTACGGCCTACTCTTATGTCAATGGATCTTTTACGTGCGCACCTATGTGTACACGGGGTTTCGGTGTTTTGTCCCATCCGAACGATTAGACAGTTGTCCTTGCCAGGCCCTCCATTCTGCATCACTGACAAATGGGAAACCACGCCGAAAAATCGGGATGAACTTACTCGGGCAATGCATGGATCGAACACCAGACCCCCAGGCTAGCGAGCCAGCGTCCTACCCACTTAGCCACCGTAACCCCATTTTTATATGAAAAACCTTTCTAATCTAGTTAAACGATGCATCGAGATTAAGATTATGGTCTTGTTTTGTTAATAAATGTTTTATTAATAACTTAGATAAGAGAGAGATAGAGAGAAGTGGGGTTTAACGTCCACTAAACACAAACTAGGTCGTTTCGAATCTAACATATGGTTTAATTTTTTTTTATTTCAATAATTCACTTGCGCGTATAGGGGTCTATGGCAGTGGGAGGAAGCTGGAAAACCCAGAGAAAGCCCACGAGGTTAGACAGGCGGCCCTACAACCAGTAATTTAAGATAACATTTCCGGCCTAATGAAAGACCTGCGATAGGCAAATTTAGCTCTTGCATAATGTATGTTTAATAATTTATAGATTGCAATTGTTAATAAATCAATGTCATAGTTCTGGAAGGTTTAAGTGCCACTCATGACCCAAATAGCCTCCCTCTTTTTTTACATAAGATTTATCACATTAGGCTTTTAAAAATGTTGATATCCTAATAGCGTTTTAAAGATTGGAATAGTTTTTTTTCTCATATTTCAAAAACTAAATCCGACATTTTGTGAGATTAACACTTTTGAAAATGTCTTTGGGGAGACGATCAACAATTGAATGGTTAGCACATGCGCGCTGTATCATAAAATCTGTCTTTGAGTCATCAAGCGTGGTTTCGAATCCCCGGTTGTATGTGGTGAGGAGTAGGGTCGCCTGTCCAGCCTCGTGGGTTTTCTCCGGGTCCTCCGGTTTCCTCCCACTGCTAAAGACTCTTATGTGAAAGCAAATTATGGAAATAAAATTGAACCGTGTGTTAGTCCCGAAATGACCTAGTTTGTATCGAGTGGACGTTAAACCCCACCCCTCTCTCTCTCCCTCACTCTCTCTCGCTCGACACAAACTATGTCATTTCGGGACTAACATATGGTTTCATTTTATTTCAATATATTCGCTGACATACCTTATGATACAGCGCGCACCTGTTAACCATTCGGTCTCCGCCCCTCCCCCCCCCCCAAAGTTACAATAAGAATAAGATATATAAAAATTCAACATACCAACTAAGGATTAAAACAATTATATAATCATATTGGATGAGAGTTGTACACTGCACACAGGAAACAGATGTTTAAATACACGAGATGATTCAACCATACATAGACCGCCTGTTTAAACTTTGATAATGGCGTAATATAGAAATGTCGTCATATATTAAAGGGACTGTCCCAAATTGAACAAAGCCTCAAAAATAAAAATCTGAGTACGTATGAAATTTGAACGCCAAAATATAGAGGAATGGTGTATATATACCCAGACTCAAAATTTCAGCTCAAAATATTGAGTCGTTTGGACGTGAACGTTAATACAGCTTATCCGGACACGTAACCGTTTTACGATTTTGGGTCAATTCTTTCGTCAATTGACCCGATAAGAGATTCCCGTTCTTTTAGAACATGTGCTGTACTTGATAACAAAAGGTAAATTTCACCGACACATTATTTTTATAAAATAAAAGTTTGGTTTTATCAAATCACCGCATAATACAGCTTGGGACACCTGACTCCATTTCAAGATGAAGACTGGTGGGTTAATGTTGTTTGAAAACGTATCACATATATTGAATTAGTTGCTCGGTCCTAAGGTAGGGGATTTTAAGGAATTTTAACACAAAATTAAGCAGTTTTATTCTCAAAAACATTATCGGGATTGATCCTTTAAACATAGGCCTAATTTTTTATCCAAGAGATAAATCTTGCCAGGGTCGTTTTTGTGTGGTGGCTGTTATCAGCCATTCCATATTCTCGACCCACTAATTTTTCAAACACATAGTCATAAAGATACAATACGAATGAGTCGTTAGCAGTGGGAGGACATCGGAAGAGCCGGAGAAATCCCACGACATTAGACACCGGGGAATTAAAACTCGCCAGCTGACTCAATGACCGACCTTATGACATAGCAGACACGCGGTAACCACTCGATCATCCAGCTCCTCCCACTAGTGTTTCAAACAAATTGAATAGGGTTCAGATCCGACTGGGCAATTGAATGGGGAACGCTAGATCGGAGACGGTCCTTCAAATATTATGACGTCATGTGTGTGTGTGGGGGGGGGTAAGGTAAGGGCTAGGACCTGCAGATTTCGTCACAAAGTCTTGAGATATAAACAGGGCGAGCCCTAACCCTAACTGTTGACCAAACCTAGCCCTAACTCTCACCCTCAATCCACATATGACGTCATAATATGCACAGGACCGTCTCCCAATTGAAGATGAGGAATTACTTGATAATATAATAATAGGTCCATCTATATCGCGCTAATTCCACATACTTGTATAATCTAAAATCAAAATGCTGATAAAAATATTTTAGGCTAAAGTTTATCGAATTTTTGGGTCAAACTTAGCTAACTTTTATGTTTTTCTCTTGAAATTCGTGCGCACATATGGTTAAAGGGCCAATCCCGATAACATTTTGAAGAATTAAACTGATTAATGTTGTGTTAAAATCCTTTAAAATCCCCTACTTAAGGTCAAGCAACTAACTCAATATACGTGATACGTTTTAAAACAACTTGAATTGAACCCATCTGTCTTCATCTGGAAATGTAGACTGATGCTTAAAGTTGTATATGGCGCATTATAAATACTCACATTATCATTATTATCATTATCTAGTTTTTAACTATTATAGCGAGAACTGCCAGCTCTTTAGCCAATCTCCCATTACATATCTGTACTTATCATTTATTTTAAATCCATCTCTTGCCCAGAGTGGGAGACAGAGAGAGATATATAGAGAGAGAGGGGGGGGAGAGAGACATGGGTTAAACGTCCACTCGACAAAAATTGGGCGGATACACGGGGAATGCAGGAAAAAACAATAACGTTAAAATATGTCCCTCTAACAGAATTTTGCGTGAACTTGCAACGAAGACTCCGAGAGTAAGATGGTGGCTTGTTTAAACCCTGAGTTAGAATGAATAAATGAATAAAATGGGGTTTAACGTCCTATGCTTCTGCACCTAAAAATTTTGATTTTTGATTGATGAAGCCAGAAGTTAGACATGTTCCTGAAGCAACGACTACGAGTTTTACAACATCTTGCCGTTGCTGGTTTACTTCACAATTCCGGACATTATAGCTACGTTATCTGCAGACACGTGAACAGTAGCATCCAATCAGAGATCGTGACATAGCGAACCCCACGGAAACCTTGACATTTGTAACTCGATTATCACATGTAGACATTTGAGCCTGAAAGCGTGAGACTTGGTATTCGCGACGGCCAAGGAATCTGATAGGCTCACAAGCTGGGCTTATACCAAATCAAACTTAGTGCCGAAATATTCAGGGTATTACGTGAAGGGCTTGATAAGATGTTCGTAATTAAAGCGAGATCACCCTTGTTGCTATATGAGCTTGGAGGAGGATATACTGCGATATCACCCATGGTGTAAACGGACGTATAATAGAGAACATTTGTATGTCAAGAGTCACCTCCCTTGGCTATCTTTTAAAAACGACAATTTGTGTTCAGCTCTCTATAAAGAGATGGCCAGGGTATCCGCCCCAATGCCACATTACACGTGCGTGTGTCTGACGTCTACCCCACTGCAAAATTTTGATGAGGCCATCGTTCGTTTTGAAAAAACGGGATACACACACACACACACCTCGGTCTGCGATATCACTTCTGTGGAAGCAGACGTTAAAGCACCAGGTAGTACCTAATCGATGGTAAAAGGACCGTGTTTCGACGTATAGTATATGGATTAATTTCCATATTAACGACAAAAACTAAAGTTTATCAACACATCAGTTCGTATTGAATGTACAGGGAAACAATGCTGTGTGGTATACAATGAGATCACGTGGGACCGGCTATTTCACACACATTGTATAATCGCCCGGATGTGAATGTAATAGCCATAGACGTCAAAATTAATTTATAATTGATTATACTGTCACATATGCACCAAATTTTGATTAAAAGTTATTTTATTCACGAATTCAAAAACATTAGACTGCCTTGCAACATGTGGTACATTTATATATTCAGGCATTTCAGCTATAATCGATTAAAGCCCCGGACACTTTCTCCACTAATGGAGATAGGGGCGCCTTTTCAACCTCGTGGGGTTCCTCCAGGCACTCCGGTTTCCTCACACTGCTAAAGACCCCTACGCGCAAGCGAATTATTGAAATTAAATTAAACCATATGTTAGTCCCGAAATGACCTAGTTGTGTTGAGTGGACGTTACCCCCTCTCTCCCTCTCTCTCTCTCTCTCTTTCTCTCTCTCTCTCTCATTAGCCCAGGTTAGGTGCAGAAGAGTAGAAAGTTAAACCCTATTTCATTTCATTTCATTTCTCTCTCTCTCTCTCTCTCTCTCTCTCTCTCTCCCTCTCCCTCTCTCTCCAGTGGACCCAAAAGCACACTGTCTTGTCGCATCCATTTTTTCACCAATGAAACATAAATTAATATATGTAAACATGTTTAAATAATTTACGACAATGTGTATCGTAATTGTAGATTTCATTTGTGACCTTGAAGTTTACTGTCGCATTGACAGGTCGCTGTATATAAACCGATGTTCTTACGTACTGGTCATGAAAGTTCGCCACACTTTGTTTGAAAACTTTACACAAATGAAGTTCAAATATATTATCGAAAGCAAATATTGAGAGGACTTGAACAAGACCGTGAAATAATATTTATAATAATACTAATTATTGATGTAATTTATATAATTCAAAATATATTATCGAAAGCAAATATTGAGAGGACTTGAACAAGACCGTGAAATACTATTTATAATAATACTAATTATTGATGTAATTTGTATAATTCAATAGAGCTGGGTGAGATGTAGAGAACATTGTACATCATTTAAATATGTCACCCAATACGTTCGTGGATATTATTAATGAAACTACGATTTCATTATTAACGAATATATATTACGCATTAAAATGGCCTGACGATTCGTTTGATAACGATGAAAGTACTAGCCAAAATTTTAATTTTTTTGTTTTTTCTTTAATATTTTAATTTTATTTATATATATTATACATATATAATATACTAACTATGTGGTCTTTAAATGTACCGACATTGTATGCTCACTATTATATTTGCCTCTCAAATAAATATAAAATAACATACATAATTTATAAAACAATTAAAACATTACAATAAGACAATAGCATACTAAAATAAACATAATGTAGTTTAGACTTACCTAGAGAAAAATAACACTTTAAGCTGACGTTTATTATTACGGATGCTGGTATATACAGTGTGAGTGAGTAAAGATAGGCGGGACTCGCTCCCATATATTATTATATTACCCTCACGGCGATAAACCTTATCGTCAGTGTTAAGTAACTTTAATCTTCTTAGTTTCTAAACTTGGTCTGAACCTTTAATTGTAGATAGATAGATAGATTTTATTATATCATTGCATCCCTGCGGACAGCATACACATTTTAAAAAAAAAAGTTGATCGTACAATTATAACATAAGTCGATCATACAATTTATGGATGTACAATCTGATATAATAAGCCTATAAGCACCAACAAGTGCTCGGTATATCGATAATCAGTATAGAGATAAAACGAAAATTACCTAAACTAGCCTGGAAAGTAAACAAACTATTTCTACCGTAAGTATTTAATAGTATAATAAACATATTATTGGTTCTAACACAATTATATGGGAAAACAATCACTGGTTTATTATACACAAACACGACGTTTCGATAAGTATCCTCTTATCGTTATCAAGCACAATGAGGATACTTATCGAAACGTCGTGTTTGTGTATAATAAACCAGTGATTGTTTTCCCATATAATTGTGTTAGTTCTGATATGTCTCCAATCGCTAAATGCCACTAAAAGATTATATTATTGGTTGGTTAACAGGTAACTCTGATGCTCTTTCTTGGAGACACTTATATACATATGAAGCAACCTGACTAGCAATTTCATTTGGGGGATTTAAAACATTAATCATATTGCACGAGATGTGCGGATTGCTTTTGAAAATTGGCTTAAATTTTGAATTTCTAAGATTGTTATATTTATTACAGTCAAATATGAAATGGTATTAATGGAAGCCTATATACGGTATTCGTCTTCTATTTGATTATTATTACATTGTTTACATAAACGTGCATGTGACTGAATATTCTTATAACGACCACGCTCTATCTCGAGATGGTGTAGGAAACCACAATTAATGTTTCGACACTAACTACTATATAAAAGTTAAATAACAGATCTCGAAAACCATTAAATTTTTAGATAATGATAATGGACATGCACATGCTACACTGTGCAGGAAAATGGCTTTTCGGGGAGATGTGATAAGACATGTATGACTAAAGATCTAAACGCGTCATATCTGTAACAATACCTTACCGGGACGGTGTTTTTTTATCTCCGATTATCTAACTCTTACCCGAGGACACCGTGATAATTCGTTGGAGATAACGCGCCTCGGGAAGATTGTTAAGCCTAGGGGCGTCTTCCGATAATGCGCAACTGGAAACCCTTGTCCCACAGCAATACTTAATATAAGATGATTCGTTATAGTTAGGGGGTGGCCGTGGTACTGGAGCGTCTACAAACTAGAGAAAAATAATACTTTATGCGGCTCTCACACTCTGTGGGGGGTTGGGATGGCCTAGTGGTCTAGGGTGACGCGCTTCGACCTCTAGCTGGCCGGCCACCTCTGGCTTGCGGCTGTGGTTTCGAGCCCTGGTGTGAGCGTATGTGGCATGGAGATAGGGGCGCCTTCTCAACCTCGTGGATTTCCCCCGGGCACTCCGGTCTCCTCCCTCTGCTAAAGACCCCAACGCGCAAGCGTTTTATTGAAATAAACTTAAACCATATGTTAGTTCCGAAATTACCTAGTTGTGTTGAGTGGACATTAAATCCCATTTCTCTCCCTCTATCTTTCTATTTACAATACATATTATATACTAATAATAAAAAGCAGCACTACATACAACCCTTACTTAGCTGAATACACCTAAAGTATTATAGTATGTAATAATAAATACAATAATTTAAAATCGTTTAGTTAAAGATACATTATGGGAGATTAGATAACGAGTTGGCAGTTCTCACTATAGATACTATGTAATAATAATAAATACAATAATTTAAAATCGTTTAGTTAAATTAAAATATAATATTATGTAATAATAATAATAAGAATTTAAAATCGTTTAGTTAAATTGAAATATAATATTATGTAATAATAATAAGAAGAATTTAAAGTCGTTTAGTTATATTGAAATATTATAATATATGTAATTATATTAAGAATTTAAAATGGTTTAGTTATATTGAAATATTTCAATATGTAATAATAAGAAGAATTTAAAGTCGTTTAGTTATATTGAAATATTATAATATATGTAATTATATTAAGAATTTAAAATGGTTTAGTTATATTGAAATATTTCAATATGTAATCATAAGAATTTAAAGTCGTTTAGTTATATTGAAATATTATAATATATGTAATAAGAAGAAGAATTTAAAATCGTTTAGTTATATTGAAATATTTCAATATGTAATAATAAGAGGAAGAATTTTAAAACGGTTTAGTTACCGTATTTCTCCAATAAGCGCCGGGCCTCTAATAAGCGCCGGGGGGTTAAGGGTAGTTGAGAAAGTAAGCGCCGGGCCTCCAATAAGCGCCGGGTCTCTAATAGACATTAGATTGCTTTTGATCAAATGCCGTAATTCAAAAGATTCTCCGGTCCCATGTCCATGGTAAATGACGGCTTTACCCTAAATTCAATTTGCTTTTAAAGAAGTAAGCGCCGGGCCTCCAAAGAGTGCCGGGCCTCTAATAAGCGCCGGGGGGTCAAGGGGTGCTGAAAAAATAAGCGCCCGGCGCTTATTAGAGGAAATACGGTATATTGAGATATGATTGATCTGTTGTAAAGATAAGGATATTAATTTCGTAGAGTAGAGTTTGGCTGTTTTTTTATACTCGTTAGTCAAATTTAGAGAGTCAATACTATCAGAGTTCTATTATTCAGCTGTGTCGACCATATTATAGCCTGCATAAATTGATTCTACTTTATCGACCCGCACTGGTCATTTTACGATCGTTATAAAATATTTAGTTATATTTTAAAATTCCAAATACCAGGGGCGGATCCAGAGGGAGTGGGGGTGGTATGGGTAAAGGGGGGGGGGGCGGCGGGTCCAAGTCTCATCGTGCTCAGCTACATCAAAACAAATTGTAAACAACACTTTATGAGAAAAGTGTATGTAACGATCGCGTGCTTTATTGTAACACTATATATTACAGATAACAGAATTTCAGCATAGCGTATATAAGACCTTTATTCAGTACATGAATAGACATACATATCGGGAGAAGCTCTATTCCAAGACCGCTTTAGTCTCAGTTAACTCCTGCTTATAAAGCCTTCAACAATTAGCTGAGGTGATAATCATATATGATATTGTTTATTATTTTTAAATTATGGTGTTTGTAATTACACTGTATATTTCTCTGGAAGTCATTGTCGGGTCGTGTTATCCAACAACACATTCTCTTTGAAGTTATATATTATAGTGTTCATATGTAGCTTATGAATAATAATTGAATAATTAGACGTTTATCAAAATCGTGTCTTCACAGACGTTATCGAGGTGTTGGTTATACGTGGTATATCCCTTTGTCATATTATCTTTTATTATCAATTAATGGCGTCTGGGAATTTAAAGCCAATGTGATATCACAATTAGAGTTTTGCATCTGTTATAGTGTATTTTGCATACCGATAGTTCATTGGTCAATCACGCTATTTTACGACATTTCGCCCAATAGATTGGATGCAACTATGGTGGGTATGGCGCCAGACAGGGTAAGCTTACTCTTCCGAACACCTGTTACCACTGCTTGTCGTGTATGTTGTGCAGTCCATTTGCTGATTACACTATTTTGCTTGAATACACTTTTTTGCCTATAACGTTTTTAGGACTTCGAATTCTGTCTTATGGTTTGGATTGTTCGTACTTTTTATTTTATTTCTATATATTTTATGATATAATTTTAGTTAAAGTATTACTTGAACAAGCTCACTAATCTTTCAAGTCGTTTTTTTAAAAGGTGTTCGAGTTTATACTTAATGTAACGATATATATTACGTAATTATAGTTAACACGCGTTCTTGCTGTGTCCATATTATCTTCCTCTGTATTTAAACATCTGTTTCCTATGTGCAATTCAACATTATATCAAATATTATTATATAATTATTTTAATCCTAAGCTTGTTTATGTGACCGGCTCGCCCTAGCGATACCTATCTCGTTATTGTGACCGTTAACCAGTTTTGGACACTCGTTATTAAAAGTACAATTTTTACTATTTATCTGAGTAATGCAATAAGGTACAACCCCCATAAATCAACACTTTGGCAATTTCTGATTAAATATTTATTATATAATTATTTCTATTCTAAGCTTGTATATATGTTCTATATTCTACGGTAACTTTAGGCTTAGTGACCGGCTCACCCTAGCGATAACCAGTATTGGACACTCGTTATTAGAAGTACAATTTTAATTATTTATTCTGAGTGTTTGTTAGTGTTTGAATAAGCTACAGCCTTCAGTAAACAACACTGAACGAAATTGAATGACAACTTGATCCTATTAATTCATTATAAAAATTGACCTCGAACTGGGTTGGAAACCCCCTCCTGCAAGAATTCCTGGATCTGTTCCTGGGTATCTGCGTATATACTACATTATGCAGAATAAAACACTATTTTACAACTAAATGCCGAATTTGTCCGTTTTGTCGAACATTCCGACATTTAATTATTTATAGGCCCAATGATGCAAGAACAATAGAAGCTGTCGTGCCAATAGTTCTCTGTTTTTGATTAATTCAGACGATTGGATTTCCGTTATATCGGAAGGTATATGAAGTTTTTCTTTTGTGTTCCTGAAATTCGTGTTTAGGCCTGTATAAAAAAATGATTATTGTCTTAAATATATAGAGCATGGTCCATTCCCATAAATTATTTAGTACTATAGTGATAGTTATTTACTACAATGAATAAAATATATAGATAGAGAGAGAGAGAGAGAGAGAGAGAGAGAGAAAGAGAGAGAGAGAGAGAGTGGTGTTATCTTCCAATCGACACAAACTAGGTCATTTCGGGACCAACAAATCATCGACACCACGCCATGTGCTAACCATTCAGGGGGATGGATGATTGAATGGTTAGCAAGTGCGCGCGCGTTGTATCATAAAGCCTGTCATTGAGTCAACAGGCGTGGTTTCGAATTCCCGGTTGTACGTGACAAGCAGTAGGGTCGCCTGTCCAACCGCGTGGGTTTTCTCCTGGTCCACCGGTTTCCTCCCACTACTAAAGACCCCTACTCGCTAGCGAATTATTGAAATAAAATTTGAAAACCATACGTTAGTCCCAAAATGACCTAGTTTGTGTCGAGTGGACGTTAACCCCCCCCTCTCTCTCTCTCTCTCTCTCTCTCTCTCTCTCTCTCTCTCTCTCTCTCTCTCTCTAACCATTCAGCCACCAATACCCCTAATAATAGATAGATAGATATTTTAATTATTCATTTCACAAACCGTAGGCTATATAAATACAGGATAGAAATAATGAGATTTATATATTTATATAACACGTGAACAGGATGTAACCAGGAATGTGTTAAACCTTGGTGATACATCCGTAAAAACTGTTTACTTCATAATAGGGTGGGCACACACTTCGCTGAATTTAATATGATGTAGATTTAATCATAATTATACTTTAAAAGGACATTATGGGGGATTAGATAAAGAGTCGACTGTTCTCGCTATAATAGTTATAATAAATAAATAAATTTCAGATTATAGCTTATGAATTTTGAGCTATAGCCTCGATCATCATTAATAAAATCGCAACGATAAAAAAAAGGTAGTCTCCGTTATCCGTTTATCGATTTAATTATATTTTTTTTAAAAATGTATTCCAATCGCATATGGTCTGGATAAGTTAATCAATGTCTAATTAATAATTTAGATAACAAAGATCTGCAATAGGCAGATTTAGCTCTTGTATAATGCATGTTTATTAATTTTGATAACATTTCAGGCCTAAAGAAAGACCTGCAATAGGCAGATTTAGCTCTTGCATAATGTATGTTTAAAGAAGAATAAAGATATATGAGGTGTTGTTATCCAGAACCGATTTAAAGAGCCCCAAATTTGTGTCAGATCTGTTGATAAATGATTCCCTTTTGGTGAAATATAAAGAATCACTGAAAAATAGGAAGTATGGGTTCAAAAAGAGCCCGAGAACAAAGGTGGGAAGAATGGTATTTTACTGTATTTTCATATTGCTGCTATTTTGGAAGAAATAGGACCTGTCAGCGAACATCATCCGTTCAGAGACAGTTCCTACAGGAACTATAATTACTGCTTTTCACTGATCAATATAAATAAAATAAAACCAAGTACGAACAGTCCAAACCATTAGACAAAATTCGAAGTCCTAAAAAACGGTATAGAGAAAAAAGTGTAATCAGGCAAATAGTGTAAGCAGCATAATATGGAATGTTCAATATATTCTTTGAATGGAATTTAGTAATTGGAACATGATCAAATAACACATTTTATGAAATAACAATTACTAGTATTTATTTCACTGCGGCATTTCATCAATATTTCACAAGTCGTTAAACCATAGTAATTGTTATTCCAAAGAATGAATGAATGAAATGGGGTTTAACGTCCTACTGTTATGCACTTAACCTGAGCTAATTGAAGACGGGCATACGCCATACAGTGTGCTATGAGGGAAATTTTGCCCGGGCAGCGGCGCTACGGCCTACTCTTATATCGAATTCCAACTGCCAAGGGATCTTTCACGTGCACTCCAATGTGTACACGGGTACTCGGTTTTTCGTCCCATCCGAACGACTAGGCAACTGTCCTTGTCAGGCCCATTCTTCTGCATCACTGACAAGGGAAAATCACGTGGGAAAATCGAGATGAACTTTCTCGGCCAATGCAGGGATCGAACACCCGACCTCCAAGCTAGCGAACCAGCGCCTTATCCACTTAGCCACCGTGATCCCCGTTATTCCATAGAAGTGTGTTAATTGAATATGGACTGTTCCTACAGGATCTATAATTATTGCTGACCACTTATCTATAAGATTATGGTAATATGAAACACCGTCTAAATTTGGGAGACATACTATCTGGTTAAAGCCCCAATACCACTCTTGTTGTAACTGAATAATATGTCCCAATCTTTATTCTGGTCAACAAATTGTACTATTTTACAATATTCCAATTAATTGATGATACAAATTTCATCTTAACACACCGAATTTAAAATGTAACTTAGATTTTAAAATATTTTCGAACCCTCTGGACAAGTAAAATAGGATGTAATGGATAATTTACACAACAGGTAGGACGCTTAAACATCTAGTAATTAGAATAAGGCTAATTTATTCTGGACCTGTCAAGCCAGCAAGAGTGTTTTTGTCCTTCTAAGTATCTTAAATAAACGATCTTTGAACGATCTGATATCTTCTATTGTCTATTGATTAAGTGGGGTCAAGGTTAAGTGGGGTCAAGGGCTAAAGTTTATATAATATAATTAGAAATAACAACCTATCGTCAATGAGTACGATTAGATTTCATTGTCTTAATTCTGAAATACAAAGTAGGGCCTAAATAAGAGCGACGCAATGTCGCGCAAATGGCAAAAATTATGCGGTTTTCAACATTATAATCATAATGCCTAATTATGGGAGATTAAAGAAAGAGTTGACAGTAGTTCTCACTATAATAGTTAAAAACAAGATAATGTAAAGGGAATTTGCTGAATATTTCATCCAATTTTATCATCCCTGAACCGAGAGTTAGCGATTGAATTTTAGGGATAGCCTCGGTCATCATTACTATAGTCGGTACCGTAACAAGTCTTGATTATCAATTAGTGAGCGTTGAGCAGCAGATCGGATTGCAATCAAGAAATTCTCCAAGGCTACTAGTGATGACATCGAGAGTTTGTTATGGTCTGGATATGTTAATTTATATCTAATTAAAAAATTCAATAACGATTCAGGCACAAAAAGAAGACCTGCGATTTAGCTCTGGCATTTCTGGCATGTCCACATGTTCTGCCTGTTCTCCAATCCAGTTTCTGTGAATAAATGTTGTTTAGAAGAAACAAAATGGGATAGAACCACACAATTTTTCAAAGAGATTTAAAAACCTTGCGTCAATTTCTGGCTTGGAGCAACGCATCTGTGCCCCAACACACAATAAAGGACATACCCAGGACTTAATATTAACGCGAGTGGTTGAACCGAACATAATATCAAATATTTTTGTTCAAGATCCATGTATTGGCGATCATTTGCTATTCATTTCACTTTACCTGCACAAGAAGCAGAGTTCAATGAAAAGGCATCACCAAGGCAATACAGAAATCTGAAAAAACTTGAAACTAGAATCTTCACTAACGCAATAGCGAAAAGTAGATTATCATCTCTGAATTTTGCAAATTATTCCTGCTCAGTATCTAATTGCTACATACAATTCTGAACTCAGTCCTTGAATGGTGAATATGCACCATTGAGTAAAAGAACAATACTAGTTAAGCCAGATAAACCATGGTTTACTGGTGAAGTGAGAGATGCGAGGCGGGTAAGACGTAAAGCAGAGAAAGTTTGGAAAAAATCAGGCCTTGAGATCCACAAACAGATCTACAAAGCCGAGGTAAAGAATGTTTCAGATCTTATAAAGGTCTTAAAATCGAGTTTTCACTCCATTAAGATTCAAAGCTATGGAAAAGTTCAAAAAACGTATTTTTCAAATCACAAATGAGTTAATGAATAATCAGAATTACAACACTTCCCTTCCACCACACACCTCAACTGAAGAACTTTCGAATCATTTTATTCATTTTTTTACCGATAAAATTTCAGATGTGGAATTATTGTCATCAGTTAAACATAGGCCACCTACCTACAGAGTTACGTCAGTTAATACGTGGTCAGATTTCCAGCTCTACGATGACCATTCTCTGAAGACGATTGTTCAGGAGACCAAATCAAAGTCCTGCGAGTTAGATCCGTTGCCAACCACCATTTTGAAGACAAATATAGATCTACTTCTACCTACGCTTTGCCAGATAGTAAACAAATCATTAACTGGTGGACATTTCCCAGATGTACTTAGTGAAGCATTAATTGATCCTTTGATTAAAAAGCCTGGATTGGACGAAGACATCCATAAAAACTACAGACCAGTCAGCAACCTCAGTTTCATATCCAAATTGATAGAAAAATGTGTTCTTATCCAACTAGAATCACACATAGAAAAACATAAACTGAACTATCCATTACAGTCAGCATACAAAAGACACCACAGCACCGAAACAGCTTTAATAAAGATTACCAACGCCATTTACTGTGACATGGAGAAACTAAATTGCATGATATTGACCTTATTAGACTTATCGGCCGCGTTTGACACTCTAGACACCACAGATTTGCTTTCAGCGCTTGAACAGGAAAATGGTCTCCGTGATACTACCCTTGAGTGGTTTAAATCATACCTAACAAATCGTAAACAAACTGTGGTGTTCCACAGGGTTCCGTCTTGGGTCCAGTTTTATTTATCATTTTCACAAAGCCCATCACGAAAATCGCAGAAAAATATGGGCTTAATATACATTAAGTAAGCTTGAAGAATGTCTTTCAGAAATTCACAACTGGGTGACTTGCCATTTTCTCAAACTAAATCCTGAAAAAAAACAGAGTTTCTCCTACTTGGAACTAAACAACAACGTAAGAAACTCTCTGTGACAACGCTGAATTTCCAACAACAGATCATTTACCCTTAAGAAGAAGCAAAGAATATAGGTGCTATTCTTGATTCGCACCTAAGTTTCAAATCTCACGTAACCGCAATATGTTCCTCAGCCTACTTTCAACTTCACAGAATTGCAAAAAAATACAAAAGTGTCTTTCGCGTGAATCTAAAGAACTCCTATCCTTATCCATTCCTTTGTTACAAACAGACTAGATTACCACAACGCTCTTTTATACAAACTTCCTAATTATCTCATCCGACAACTTCAGCGTGTACAGAACTCGGCAGCAAGACTTTTAACTTCATCAAGAAAATTTGACCATATAACCCCATTACTTAAGTCTTTGCACTGGTTACCCATTGAACAACGCATCAAATTCAAAATCCTCTTTGTGACATACAAAGCACTGAAAAATACAGCTCCATCTTATATGATAGACTTAGTTACTCCACACATGTCTCATCGATGTCTTAGATCATCCGATAAGAGTCAACTAAGTATTCCAAAGTTTAATTGAGAAATAGGAAGACGTGCCTTCTGCTTTTCTGCTCCTTCATTGTGGAACGAAACTCTAAAAAATATTAAGGATCTACAATCAATAGAGTCAACAGAAACATTCAAAAAACTAATCAAGACCCTGCTTTTTCACGAAGCCTATTCACATTAATTTCAAAGCGCAATAGAAACTATTGAAAGTGATTTTGTGCTATAAATATCAAGGATTATCATTATTATTATTATTATTATTATTATTACTAATTTCTGGATATGAGAGTTATTCTGGACATAGATCTAATATCGAAGTAGATAGCTCTCTGTGTGCAGAGTCTGTGTAGAAGGCGCCCTCGGTATAAGGTTGGGATTCCATGTGTACGCGTAACGCGTATTGTCAGTTTCCATGTGTGCGTAAGTGGCGTATTATATGTGGATGAGAACCGAATATTGCCATCCCAAAACTGGAAAACCCCTGGGAAATCCCCGTTTCCGGTCTCCGTATACACGCGTATTGCGTATTAGGACACTCTTGTGAGCGTCCCGAGAAACACGTACTACGCATCACGCTTTACGCATTACGTGTACATGGAATGAGCTCCTACCATTTTAGTGAAAAGTGTTCAATACGCATTACGTACTACGCATTCCGCATTACGCAGTACGTACACATGGAATCCCGGCTTAAAACTCTTTTAAGAATTGAGCGGAGTTGGCGTCGGTGGTCAGTTAGCACCCGTTTGTCACCATTCCCGTACACTCCCCTCAAAATGCAACCGGGTCCCAGCAACAAAGAAAATGAAATGATATGGGGTTTAACGTCCTACTGGGCTAATGAAGACGGGTCAGCAACAAGGAAGTGAAGTTACATTACAATAAAATAAATGAAAAACTCTATTAGCCCAAACCACAATCTCGTCAACAATCACGTGCCCAAGCCCTATTTAAATCTCGTGACCTATGTCGAAATATGCTATCATCGGGGGGGGGGGGGGGTCCAGTCGACACAAACTAGGACATTCTCGACTAACATTTGTATTTCAATAATTCGTTTGCGCGTAGTGTCTTTAGCAGTTGGAGGAAACCGGAAAACCCACGAGGTTGGACAGGCGCCCCTACTCAATTATATATATAGAGAGAAATGGCGTTAACGTTCACTTGACACAAACAACTTCTTTTTAGGATTAAAACATGGTTCAACTTTATTTCAAGACATTGCTTGCGCATAGGGGCCTTTACCAGTGGGAGGAAACCAGAGAAAACCTACTTAAGGTTGGACAGACGATCCTACTCGTTGTCACGTACAACCGGGGATTCGAAACCACGCCAGTTGACTTAGATACAACGCGCACGTGCTAATCTTTCGGCCACCCCCCCCCCTCTAAAAACACTATAAACTATTCCAAAAAAATACAAATATATGGAAGATTTAAAATTAATTTAACAATTAGAAGCCTCTTGGAATAAAAAAAGTTTTAAGTTTAGGCCCAAAACTACGGATACTAAAAGACACATTTTTCCTATATAGGTCCATCCACCACCACCCCTACCCCCACCCACTATGCTTTCGAAGTTGACTTTTAACCAAAGCAGACGGTTATAATACAAGAGAGAGAGAGAGAGAGAGAGAGGGCAACGGGGGGAAAGAGAGGTGAGGTTTAATCGTCACTCGAGACAAACTAGGTCATCTCGGGACTAAAATATGGTTTAATTTTATTTCAATAATTCGCTTGCGCGTAGGGTCTTTAGCAGTGGCAGGAAACCGGAGGACCCGGAGAAAACCCACGAGGTTGGACATGCGATCCTACTCCTTCGAAAAATGGAGAATGGTACTTGTAGTAATCTTCCCCTGACCGCGAGCAATAGTAAACAGCCACAAGAAATGAAATGAGGTTTAACGTCCTACTGTTATGGAAAAATGAAGATGGGCATACGCGAAACAGTGTGCTTTGAGGGAAATTTTGCCCGGGCAGTGGCGCTACGGCCTACTCTTATATCGAATTCCAACTGAAAAGGGATCTTTTACGTGCACGCCAATGTGTACACAGGATCTCGCTTTTTAGTCCCATCTGAAAGACTAAACAGCTGTCCTGCATCACTGACAACGGGAAACCACGCCGGAAAATCAGGATGAACTTTCTCGACCAATACAGGGATCGAACACCCGACCTCCAGGCTAGTGAGCCAGCACCGGCCGTACCCACTTGGACGGCTACAGGCGCATGTGTTGATAGATATAATATTCCGGAAGTTCATCACTCTCTTTCTGAATTGGCCCGAGGCCGAGTGATAAGTTTAATGAGCTATAATAATTACCCGGTTGTAAACATGACAGAGCCTGCCTTTATAACTTAACAATGAATGATGATAAACGGGGTTAAACCACCATTGGCCACGTGCCATGATGTCTGCTTCATTCCCTTTACGTGTGACTGATGGTTTAACTCAGGTTTTCCGTCCCATCCGCACTGAACTACTGATAAGGAGTAAACAGGTTGGACGAAAAACCGAGGTCCCGTGTACACATTGGCGTGCACGTAAAAGATCCATTGGCAGTTGGAATTCGATATAAGAGTCGGCCGTAGCGCCGCTGCCCGGGTAAAATTTCCCTCATAGCACAAGGTATGGCGTTTGCCTGTCTTTATTAGCCTAGTTCGGAACAGAACAGGAGGACGTTAAACCCCATTTATTTCCGCTACATTCGTCAGATCTTTAACGTGCTACGGATATTACAACTCCTTTTTTAGGGACCATCCAGAGACGTCTCCTTGTTAACTACTGACAAAAAAGGGAACAGGCTGGGAAGAACACGGGAAGTTCCCAGGCCGGCCCAAAACCGAGGTCGCCCCAAAGATTCCCTTATTAGTAAGCCTGCAGCCCCGCCACAGCCCCCTGTGAAGTTAGTATCCCGGCCCTCCATGATTCCCTTGTTAGTAAGGCAGCTCCAAGTAAAAACCCTGGGAAGTAACTATCCCGGCCGAAAACCGGATTCGCCCCCGAGACTCTCTTGTTAGTAAGCCTGTAGCTCCCGCCAAAGACCTCGGAAAGCTACTATCCCGGCCCAAAACCGGAGTCGCCCCCAAGATTCCCTTGTTAGTAAGGCAGCTCCCGCGAAAGACCCTCGGAAGTTACTATCCCGGCCCTAAAACAAGAGTTTATTTCCATGAAAGTAGGGAAAGGGATTTAACGTCCTCTAGACACAATCTAGGTTTTTTGGAGACTAACACATGGTTCAACTTCATTTTAATTCTTCGCTGGCGCGTATGAGTCTTAAGCATTGGGAGGAAACCAATGGGGTTGTACAGGCTATCCAACTACTTGTCACGTACATCCGGGGAATCGAAACCACGCCAGTTGACTCGATGACAGATCTATCTCCAGGAACTAATTCAAATAAAATCCAATCAAAGAACAACCTCAAAGCTCCGTTATATTTTAACGATCCGTTAACTTTAACGGAGAGAAAGATTGCTGCTGGAAATAAAGGCCTCGAACATTCTGTGGTGCAAATTTTTCCCACAGCTTTATGCTAATATTAAATATAAAGTATTCTATAGTGTTTTCGTAGTAAATTTAACGAAAAGTTAACAAACAACACGTTACCAAGATATGTCCGTTAAAGTTTAACGGATCGTTAAAATAACTTAGTTTTGAGCAACCGACCCCAGGTCGTCAAATATACAACAACTTAGTATTCCAAGAACAAATCTCGTATCGTGTGATGATAGGGCCTTCTCCGTAGCAGCACCGGTCCTGTGGAACAAGCTACCCCAACATGTAAAAGAAGAAGGAAATATTGCAGGATTTAAAAAGAGACTCAAGACTCATCTCTTTGAAATAAAATAACACCATTCATGTGACAGACAACTCAGCGCCATTGAGCAGTTTACTGGATAATAGGCGCTATATAAATTATTATTATTATTATTATTATTATTATTATTATTATTATTATCTTATGATACAGCCTCCCAGTCCCTCCACTGAGCCATCCGGTTTCCTTCCACTGCTAAAGAGTCATCTCTAAAGAGCTTCCTCTCTCTTATAAAGTAAAAGGTAATTAATTATAAGTTTCTCTTTCTTTGTGACAAGGTTTTGACATATTAACACATTTTTAATTATGTCGCGCTTATACGAGCGAGTAATAAGTCTCCGGCAGACATTGAATACCGAATTAATTATCTGCTTCCGGCATGCGTCTGTCAAACCCTAACTCATTAATAACATACCTTCACAAACGCAATAATTTTTACCGCTAAAAAAAACGCCCCGGGCATCATTTTAATGCTTTTAGCTGGCGTGAAATGTTTCCTTTCTAATCTCTACCATAAACAATAAAAATCAATATTTCAACTGTTTTTTAAACAAATAAATAATTCTGCTTCATTTTGGCGCTGTCCCGTTGCTTTTAAGTACCCACGGTTGCTAAGTGGGTAAGGTTTTGGCTTGGTGGGCTTGAGGTCGCGTGTTCTATCCCTCCATTGGCCGAGAAAGTTCATCGAGATTTTCCGACGTGGGATTCCCGTGTCAGTGGGGCAGGACGGAGAGCCTGACAAGGACAGTTGTCTAATCGGTCGGATGGGACGAAAATCCGAGGTCCCGTGTACACTTTGGATGGTAATCGCTTGTACAAGGTCGAGGAGGGGTAGGTCGTGTGTATCATAATACAATAACTGATCACTCCAATCCCACAGCAGAGAGAGAGAAATGGGGTTTAACGTCCACTTGACACAAACCATGTCATTTTGGGAATGACATATGGTTCCAAGTTATTTTAATAATTCGCTTGCGCGTAGGGGTCTTTAGCAGTGGGAGGAAACCTGAGTACCCGGTGAAAACAGGCGACCTTACTCCTTATGAGCAGCTTCTGAGCGTTAGGCGTCAGATATTGATTTACATAGGCTAAGACTGTTACCCAATCCCATTCAGACAACTTGAATAAAATATTGTTTAAAAAAATCAGCGTTGATGTTTCAAGTGGTTTAACCACAGTTCCGTGCATTACCACGCCAAGAACTCGCCGTAACAGACCGTTTCATTGCCTAATCCAACACATCATTAAAGATGCATTCCCGAGTACAAACTTTGTGATTTGAGGATAGTTTTTTGGACTAAACACATATTTTTAAATATGTGTTTAGTCCAAAAAACTATCAAAGTAACCAATCTATCAAAAATTTGCTTCAATTCCCTTTCAAAACTCTGTTTTCGCCGGGGATACCTATAGCTGTAATAGTAAGTGCAGGGGGACTGCACCACATATGATTTACACAAAAGACAAACATCATCGTGGGAGGGTCCATATTTCAAAATGTATCTATCATTACTTACTTTACATTTACCATATTATTGAGGCTTAAATAAATTCTTAATTATTTCTGTCAACTTCTTTTTACACCTTTAAATTGCAGAGTATTTTGTACGTTGACAACCCGCAATGTTCCCCAAACCGCCTAACCATTTGAGCAAGAAAAAACAACTGCTCCCTGACCTAAGCTAGCAGACAATAAGCCAGCAAATCCTGTCGGGTTGACAGTTAGTGATTCCCTTACAATATTGTCCAGTCCTTGCCCCATGGGTGATTTTCGCGTAATCTAGTATTTTTCTAGTAAGATTGGGTGTCTATATTTTTCCAAAATACCAAATTTGTCATACTTTTATTGGAAATAATCAGCCGATAAATACTTTGCTGGGAACCAATCTTTAAGAACACGTCAATAATAACAACTGTTTCCATATCCTGTTGTAGTAAAGGCATGAAAAACGAAATTTTGAACTATAAAAACGAAACGAAATAGAATCTGTGTTTTAATCAGATTGTGCGAATGTTGTATTTCAAGATAATAACCCAACAAGAACACTTTATGGAATCTACCGGTGGAGTCTCACCCGCTAACCCGTAAATAAGGGGGTGTCAAGAACATCATTGTACGACTTTATACATTGGTTGTACTTAGTGGCTTTGCCATGGGCAGTTTTGTAACAGTGTTCAAATCATAGGAGTGCTTGTCTAATCAAATGCTCAGATCTAGAAAAACAGCTACGCCCGTCGATCATCACTTCAGGCTACAGAAATAATGAACAACATGCAATAAAAATAACTGACATCAAGTTTTTGGAGAGTGTTTATTCTATTATTGTTCACTCGAGACATTTTCCTGTGTATTACTCCTGTCAAAAGGCCAAACCTAGTAACTCACTTTTCTTCTTTACAAAATTGAGTTAGGATCAAATTTGTAGTTACTAGGGTATGTGCTTTCTGTTGTTATACTAGCGTTATTCCAATCTTTTGAAATTATGTAAACAGTTACACCCATAACCGATGACATAACCTAGCAACTTCCTTTATTTGCCTTGCATGCCACACACGTTTTCCTTTGTAATCTCAAAATAAGAGAGAGAGAGGGAGACGCAAACTAGATCATTTTGGGACTGAGATATGGACAAGAGTTGACGAGACGAATTTAAAAAGATAATGATCAGTTCTCACTTTTATAAAAAAAAAAAAAAAAAATAGATGTATTAAAGGGAATTTGCTGAAGATTCTGAACCGAGAATTTAGCCATTGAAATTTAAGCCCAGCGTATTGTGTCCTGTCCGTAGATTTGTTTTAATGTAAATTGTATGTGGTGCAGTCCCCCTGGACTTACTAATATGTGATAGAACTGGTTAAACATGATACATCTGGTTAAACATGTTCCAAATATAATTTAAAGACAACTCAACACTTTTAAAGGCTCAATACCACCCTTGTTGTAACGGAATAATATGTCTCAATCTTTATTCTGCTCAACAAATTGTACTATTTTACAATATTCCAATTAATTGATGATACAAAATTCATCTTAACACACCTTATTTAAAAAAAATTGAATAAAATTTAACTGTATGATTTGAAAAGTCTTACGTAAACCTTTTCAAATGTGACTTGAATTTAAACATATTTCCGAACCTTCTGAACAAGTAAAATAGGATGTAATGTATAATTTACACAACAGGTAGGATACTTAAACATCTAGTACTTAGAATAAGGCTATTTATTTTCTGGAGCTGTCAAGCCAGCATGGGTGTTATTGTCCCTTTAAGTCTGGGAATGTTTTGTGAACTCGGGACCTAGGTTCATAATGATCTCGGGTTAACAGTGCAGAAAGGTTGTTGGTAAGTTATGTTGACGCACCTGTATGTTTCCTCGACGGAAAATTTCAATAATCATAAAACTGGTCATTACACAATAGACTCGTGAATATGACGTATACAGGTGTGGCTACCAGGTAAAGTAAACAGGTCGGGTAAACAAAATGCTTTGTTGCATATCACGCAGTAGCGGATTATCATGGAGGCTGATGACGTTGAGGCTGCAGCCTCAGGCCCAAAGATTTCGTAATTTTTTTATTTTTTTTTAATAAATTCACTACGTTTTAGTTATACTAATGATGTTACAATAATCAGGTGTACTCTATTTTGGCAGGAGAAAGAGGGGGGGGGAGAGAGAGAGAGGGGTAGAGAGGAAGAGAGAGACAGAGAGAGACAGCAAGAGAGAGTTTAACGTCGCCTACTTGACACAGCCCAAGTCATGCTGAAACTAACATGTGGTTCAATTTTATTTTAATAACTCGCGTTCGCGCGTGTGTGTGTGTAGGGGGGGGGGGCACAGGTGAGCCGGGACATTTTGAACGGCACCTTGAGAAAATCAATCTGTTTTACAGGGTTAATGCGACATCCGTCTTTTATCTCTGTCCAAGATGGCTGACCTTTAAAAACACAATATGCAGAATCCTTATTCAATAATAAACGTTGTTCAGTACCACAGGAAAATAATCCAAATGTTTCAAAAGCAAACGTAGTAATATGAACTGGTACGGGCAGAATTATATCTTTTTAACCATTTTACGCCTCCGCGTATTATTTTCTGTACCTATTCACGCTAAATATGGAATATTTTTTTATCCAGATATACTTCAAACACCTTTATTTATTTTTCTTATACTTCAAAAAAATGTTTTAGAATTTAATTTGTCGGAGGAAAAAAGTTAATATTTCGGAGTCATTAAGTTTCGTCGATGTCATCCTAATCAGTGTTATTGGCGGACAAGCTACTATTCACTGCGGATCAATGAGTAAGAAAATGTGAAAAAACCACGAGATCCCAATTGAATATTCACTAATGTATACTGATAAGTTCACAGCTGTGTTTTTTTTCTTCATTTGGTTCGACCCGTCTTCAATTAGCTCTGGTTAAGTGCATAACAGTAGGACGTTAAACCCAATTTCATTCATTCATTCATTTGGTTCTGAGTCAAACTGTGTGTTTATGACTTTCCATTTTTTTATTTTGCAATATTCAGATATTTTTCATATATATTTATTAAGCCAGGTGTTCCGTCGGTAAAAAGGGTGAGAACCACTGACGTAAGGTGAGAACCACTGACGTAAGCTGAGAATGTCACATAATTCCAGTATGAAAAATATCATGTCAGCTTATGAAAAAAAAACCTCTCTACAATGTTATATCTTGTGTGTGTGGTGGGGTCGGTCTGGTAATTGGTCCTGGAGTACACCCATTATGTGTTTGAACTTTGAACCTATTTGTACCTAGGGTTATATCCGGCTGACAGATAGACCAGGGGCCTGTTTCACGAAATTTTAACTAAGATAAAATCCGATTTTAGTAATTCGATTGGATAGTATTAGATTGATTTTAGCGCTTAGCCAATCAGATATAAGTATGTACTAAAATTTGGATTTTATCTTAAGTTAAAATTTCGTGAAACAGTCCCCTGGGGTACAGGTCTTGAGCAACCAGTTTGTTGGATATTCAGCGCTGTATAAATAGATTACTATTATTATTATTATTTATGTGTTTGAACCTATTTGCGTAAAGCCTCTAAGACTGTATGAATTGTAGCGCTGAATACGGTTGTAGCTTAGTTGGGGGATTGGTGGACTTGGTGCACACCCATTATATTTAATAAATGCATAAACAATGTATTTATATTATACCCAACCAATACGTAGTCATTGTAGCTATATCAATTATATTTGAATTGAATAGGCTTATCCTGATATAATTATGCAATGAAATACCAACTCAATAGACAATAATGGGCAGGTAAAATAAGACACAGTGAGGAAAGTTTATCGCTATTTCCCCGTTCCCCGCCTTACAGCCTTCAAAGAACAGGATGTACCTATGACCTGTATGATTGTCTAAACAACCTGCACCCCTGGATCAAATTCACAACAGAGACAGGGAAATAAAGAATGCGCAGACTCACAAACAAAACATTCTCAGGCTTAAGTTAAGAATTTACTCAAAAATTCGTCACGTTTCTCGCGAACCGTCGAATCTGATATATATTTCAGTATTGAGAATTTGTATTGAGAAATTTATACTACGTTGTTCTCTTTGTGGTCATCAAATACCAATATTCATTTATGATGTATTATTTCATACATATACGCCAGGACACTGGACGCCGTTTAAATAAATTGTTATCTCTGTGGCCATAACATAATTAAATGTGTACACGGGACCTCGGCTTTTTCGTCCCATCCGAACGACTAGGCAGCTGTCCTTGTCAGGCCCTCCTTCTGCATCACTGACAAGGGGGAATCACGTCGGAAAATAGAGATGAACTTTCTCGGATCGAACACCCGACCTCCAGGCTAGCGAACCAGCGCCTTATCCACTTAGCCACCGTGACCCCTGTTTTCGTTCAGACTGGGGGTAATGACATAGGTCTACACAATCAACAGGCTGTTCGCATTGTTAACGACATTATTAACTTAGTTAATTTGATTCGTCAGCAATGTTCATTGGCTGTTATTGTTGTGGGCAGTTTGATTGTTTGTCTCAACCCTCGTGGTGTGACTGAAAGGCAGTACAACGACGTTAAAGCTTCTGTGAATAAGCTACCCGCCACACTTTGTTATTTTTATATCGAGTGCTTTTTGGAATTCCAGTCGGAAGATGAGGTATACAGGGCATTGCACTTTGATCACGGGGGAGTTCACCTTAATGCTGCATGCAATCGTCTTTTCGCCGGTTAGATTCGTGCAGCACTTAAGATGGCTCTTTCCCTATTCCAGTGAACTGTTCACTTCTTAATTGACCTTTCCGTCGACTCCACCCACAATAAGGCTTTGACCAATCAGCTATCGTTTTCTTGGTGGGAGCATTATTGTTTAGTAATGAAAATCACGATCAACTAATGGAACACACAAACCAGGAAACATCAGACCAACAGCGTAGAAGACGAGCATGGCAATTGATTGGTTACACTTTGAGGAAACCACCAAACAGTATCACGAGAGGCATTGGACTGGAGCCCCACAAGGACACAGAAGATAAGGGCGTCCAGTGCATAGCTGGAAAAGAACAAGACTCAAAGAACTAAACCATATTGGAAAGATAGTAAGCTGGCACTGCAAGGCAGGATACATCCACATTTGCGAGAGAAGAATAGAGAACAAGCAAAACCCAAATGTATTTTTCCTACAATGAAAGGCCATAATTCATTAAGATACAATTTGATATCCGCAAATATCGAAAAGAATCAAGATCTTCAAGTTATAAACATGCATTTCAAGTTTCATCAAAATCGAATTAAAATTGTGAACTCTACAGGATACATAACTTTGATATACCATATTTTTACACTATTCGCGTACTAACGGCGGCCATTTTGTCTGGCAATTATGGAACGATTTTCTAGAAATTAGAACTCAACCTTCCGTAAGGTGTAACGGTGATAGAGTTAACCTTTTTTTTTAAATCGGATAATAATCGTGAATGTTGTACATGTGTTGACAAAAATAACGATTGGGACACAAGAGTGATATTGAGCCTTTAACTTATCCGACCTACCCATTGCCAATTTGATATCCACCATTTCCCAGCATTTGATAATCTCCGGCCTACCCATTGCCAATTTGATATCCACCACTTCCTAGCATTTGATGAGAGACTTTGCCGGCGTGGGTGGGTGCTGTTATCTGGCTCCTCTACCCCTCAATTTTTGATCAAAGTAAACCATAGTTACCAAAACCATCACCAAATTGTGAAAAAAGAAACACTAAGACATACCACCGGAGCAAACTGGAGCTGATGCCATTGGAATTCTTCTCCGGGAGGGGGGTTGGGATGGCCTAGTGGCCTAGAGTGCCGCGCTTCGACATCTAGCTGGCCGGTCACCTCTGGCTTGCGGCTGTGGTTTCCTGATGTGAGCGTATGTGGCATGGAGATAGGTGCGCCTTCTCAACCTCGCGGGTTTCCTCCGGGCCCTCCGGTTTCCTCCCACTGCTAAAGACCCCTACGCGCGTGCGAATTATTGAAAGTTAGTCCCGAAATGACCTAGTTGTGTTGAGTGGACGTTAAACCCCATCTCCCTCTCTCTTCACCGGAGGTAATGGTTTCTGGATGATCATCTTCGCAAATGATTATCGTAAGATGATGTGCCCCCTCCGGTTAGAATACCTAAAGCCACCAAGGCCCGGATGGAGTTGCTATCCTTTTTAGGCAACATTAAGAATACAGCAGGGACGTGTCAGGAATGGATTGAGGGATGGAGGAGTCCGAATGCAATGAGGGTTCAATCCCAGCTCAGGGCAAGAACTTTGTCGTTGTAAGCGAGAGGGATATTCGGTCTCCCGTCCGATCAGGCAGGTTTCCCCCGAGTTCTTCGGTTTCTTCCTGCAGTAATGATCGAACTCATTCGCACGATATGTGCCAAGGGCCAAATTTGAAAAAGGCCTCTGGCCTAATTTGCCACCCTTATTATAACAGCAGAGGTTACACTTATTGTTCCGAAGAAATACCTGAAGGACCCGATTTTCTGTGATCCTAAACCTGTGGAGGAAGATGTTTAGCAGTTGGGGGAAACACAACCTCGTTGGACAGGAGTAAAGAGATTCCTTGAATATACCACTGCTCAAGTCCTAGGAACCCAAATATCCCACATTGGAGGAATCGATTTGTCTAGGGAGCTGTATATCAGACCCATGACGTCTGTTGATCTCGAGGAGGATTTTATATTAGATTTCGAAGATGAAATGATGGATATTAGGGAGAGGAGGAAATTGTGGATAACAAACGGTAGAAGACGTGTAATACTAAGGAGGGGCAGATAGTAAAGAAGAGGGTCGGGGATGAGAAGAATCGAAAGTATGGGGGTGGCACTAACACTTTTTGTGAGGGCACGGCATCAGCTTATTTCCAGTGGGCGAAGAGAATGGACCGGGGAAGAGATAATAGAACTAGCAACAACCCAAACAAAATATGTGGAAACCACAGGGGTGGAGAAGTATGACCGCTCATGAAAAACTCCACCACTTCGAACATGCTGCCACTGTGCTAGGATAACAACAGCAAAGCCTAAGGCTGATCTTCTTATACAATAAAGCTATCCGGTCCTTCTCGGAACAATCGATACCACGAATACAAGTAACACCACATATGTAAAAGGCCAGTTTATATTGTACAGCCCTGAGAGAGAGAGAGAGAGAGAGAGAGAGAGGGGGGGGAGGGAGAGAGTTGGGGTTTAACGTCCACTCAACACATCTAGGTCATTTCGGGACAAACATGGTTTAATTTTATTTCAATAATTCGCTTGCGCGTAGGGATCTTCAGAAGTGGGAGGAAACCGGAGTGCCAGGAGGAAAACCCACGAGGTTGAGAAGGCGCCCCTATCTCCATGCCACATACGCTCACAACGGGGCTCAAAACTACAGCCGCAAGCCACAGGTGGCCGGCCAGCTAGAGGTCGAAGCGCGGCACTCTAGACCACTAGACCATCCCAACCCCCCTGGTAAAAATAGGAGAAATGGGGATACCTCTACGAGTCGCCGTCGGCAACGTCTGTTAAACGTTATCATTAATTTATTGTTTTTGTATTTTTACCATATTCTGAAGAAATAAGGTGGGGGAAGTGTTATATATACTAAACAGCACAAGAAACAATGTCAGCACGATTTAAAAAATCGGCCAAAACTCTAAACTATCTTGACGCAACGTATCACGTGACGATACGAATTCGTGATACGGATGGTAAAAATTCCACTTGCCAAAAGTCGCTACTGGCACCTAGAACCCCCCTGTGTTTGGACTCCTCCGAATTTCATGTTGGAAAACGATATCATGGCGTGCGAAATGTAGTATGACGTGGGGCCTGAGAGCTTGATCGATGTATCGCACTGCTTTGATGCCACCCCCTCTCCCCGGACCAAGATTTTGGAACACCACAGGACCCACTCTCTGGTTCAGACCGATTCCCCCCCCCCCCCCAAAAAAAAAACAAAACATTATGCTCGGACCTTCCCACGAGGCTCGTTCCATGACACCTTGGTCAGAATAACCCTGGTTACGTCGACGCCATATTCTGGTCCTACCATCTGTAGTTTTTACGCACTATTATTGACTCCTGTCTGTGAACAGAATAGTTCTCCATTGCATGTGTCGCGAGTTGTGGCGTTGTTGGGCAAACTGTAGATGTCGTACACTGAGCTTAACTAGGCGCATGGCAGGTGGGACAGGCATGGCTGACTAGGCTTAGATCTCTTCGGATTCTATTGACTTCATGTGAGGCTACATTTTAAACCAGTTAACTCATAGGTTTTCTGTTAGTTTACTGACTGAATGTTTATAGTGACATTTTACAAAGAAGAAAGTTACTTAAATTCCACAGATCATAATTCAGACTCAATGCAGACTGGTAGGTCTTCCGTGTGTTCCCACTGCCTGTGTGGATGAACTCTGCATATGCTGGCGCACATGGCGGTCTTGTCCCTTTGTGGTAACTATTGTTCTATTAGTTCGGGGGCGATCATCTGTTTTGAGGGGGTTTTGTGCGCCCCCGAAAGCGTTGCTTAAGCCTGTATATTAATTATAATGGTACTTTTTATAGCCAGATGTGCCAGTATCGGATCTAGGGGAGGCAAAGTGGGACAAATGTCCCGGGACCCCCACATTTAGGGGTCCCCCACAATTCTGGGTCATACTAATATTTTTCCCCCTTGCCTTTTGTTTGGGATTTTATGTCTTGATTTGACCTATGCTCAGTTAGAAGATTGGTTGAATTCTCTTATCTGTTGATATGGGAAATGGCCAAAACATCCTTCACATTACCTTGGTATTTTGGAAATTGTCAATCAAATCGCTGCCTAAATTGTCTTAGATGCACTGAAATTAATCCTAATTTTAAAAAAAATTTCCGGAGGAAAACACCCAAGGCACTCAAAGGGGTGGAGTACATACTAGTACGATCCGCGGTTAGCCACGAACAATTTGAACAAACAACAATGGGGCCCCCGCACAGTTGGTATGTCCCGGACCCCCCCCCCCCCCCCACAAGGTTAATCCGGCACTGAGATGTGCTTTACAATAAACTAAATAAATATTTTTTTTAAAAGTACTACACTTAAAAGAGGTCTAAATAGTACAAATCAAATCAAATAACGGGAACGTTGAGAAGTGTTAAAAAAGGCAATTTTAAAAAAGATGCATTTTGAGTTTTGATCTTAAAACAGTTAAAGAATTACAGCATCGTAACTGACGGGGCAGCTTATTCCATAAGTTAGGTGTTTTAAATGAGGGGGGGTTGGGATGGCCTAGTGGTCTAGAGTGCCACGCTTCGACCTCTAGATGGCCTTCCACCTCTGGCTTGCAGCTGTGCTTTCAAGCCCTGGTGTGAGCGTATGTGGCATGGAGATAGGTGCGCCTTCTCAACCTCGTGGGTTTCCTCCGGGCACCCCGGTTTCTCCTACTGCTACAGACCCCTACGCGCAAGCGAATCATTTAAATTAAAATTAAAGCACATGTTACTCCCGAAATGACCTAGTGTGTTGAGTGGACGTTAAACCCAATTTCTCTCTCTCTCCCTCTCTCTCTTCTCTCTCTCTCTCACTTTAAATGAAAAGGGCCTTTCTTGCTGACTGTTTACTGACTGTTTACTTTTTGAAATAGAAATGATTCCAGAGCTTTTATTGACATTTCAGAAGGTGTTTGTCCCAGGTACAAGAGGCGAGGGTCTTTGGAGTTGAACAGTTGTGACCGATTTTTATTTAACAGGAAATTCGTGATAATTCATATTATAACAGTAAATAATTGAAATATTCCGTAGGGATTATAATAATATGTATATGATGTAGGTGTGTATATCTGATACGCTGGGTTTCGAATCACCAGTTGTACGTGGAAAGGAGTAGGGTCAACTATTTTAAGTGTGGAATAATTTTCACACGCTATTCCATTTGGACTTTTGTCAAATGCATAACAAATTGCAGACCCATATGGTACGGTATGTGAAATGTTAATGATATAGGTACAGTACGGCTTTCTCCCACTGCTAAAGACCCCTACGCGCAATCCAATTATTGAAATAAAATTGAACAACGCTACTGCAATTACCTAGTCCTACGAGTGGACGTTAAACCCCCCTCTCTCTCCCCCCCCTCTCTCTCTCTCTCTCTCACACACACACACACACACTCTCTCTCTCTCTCCCACTGAACTACCGAGACTCTCCCCTTTTATGAACGTATATCCAGGCCCGTAGGTTCTCTCCCCCGACCATAAGGTTGACAACTTTTTGTCAGGGGGGGGGGGCAAGAATATTTCTAGGGGGGCTTCGCCCCCCAAGGCCCCCCCCCCTTGGCTACGGGCCTGCGTATATCTACATAAATATGACTCACTGTAAAATATATTAAATTAGGTTTTATGTAACGATTGATTACACAAGTTTAACTATCTCCACGGTCGATTTCGTATGAAATACAATTTCCGTTATTATCTTCTTTCCCGATCCAATTTTTTGAGCAAAGATACAAAATATCATAAGTTTTTATTGGCCCAAAAGTTATATTAAACGAACTTGTATACATGTATATTATATAGGATGTGGACAATGTATTTTTAAAGAAATGTTTAGTGGGTGCCGAAGTAAGAATTCTGATGGACACTCACCACGTTGTAGGTTATTCAACTATGATGTCAGCAAATATGGCCGCCGACTTTATATCAATTTTATTCTACCTGCTCTAGTTTTCTGTCAATTTCTATGAAACAAAGGCCAGAATGAAGCAGTTTCTGTGATCTTATTTTGGTAAAATTTGATTAATTTTCAAGAAAACACATTTTTAAGTTACATGGAAAAAGTTCAAAAATATAAAATGAAATGGGGTTTAACGTCCTACTGTTCTGCTCCTAAACTAGGTAAATGAAGAACAGCACGAGGGAAATTTTGCCTGGGCAGCGGTGCTACGGCCTACTCTTTTATCGAATTCCAATTGCCATGGGACCTTGGTTTTTCGACCCACCCGAACGACTAGACAGATGTCCTTGTCCGGTCCTCCGTCCTGCATCACTGACAAGTTAAAGCGACGCCGGAAAATCTAGATGAACTTTCACGGCCAATGCACCCGACCTGCAGGCTAGTGAGCTTACCGACTTAGCCACCGTGACCCCCCTATTAAGATACTGATGATGGAACATAAATTGGTGTGTAATAATGAAGGCAGCTCAGAATCAGAAAAATGTTTCTGTCTAATGGACTAAAAAAAAAACAGATAACACGCAGAATCAAAGGATGTAGAGTTTTAATTTATTTATTTGTTATTTTGCATATATATTAAATTTCCAGAATAATTGTACAGTTGTTTCATAGACATTTTAAACGTGTTTAAAACTCAATCATGTCCATGTATATTTCAAATGTAGAAAGAGAGAGAGGGAGAATGGGATTTAACGTCCACTTGGCACAAAGTATGTCATTTCAGGACTGACATATGGTTCAATTTTATTTTAATAATTCGATTGCGAGTCGGGGTTTTAGCTGTGGGAGGAAACCGGAGAAAACCCACGAGGTTGAACAGGTGACCCTACTACTTGTCACGTACAAGCGGGTAATCGAAATCACGCCAACTGACGCAATATACATCTAACCCATCTTTGCTGTGTAGGATGTAAGCGAGTCAATTGAGCTAAAAAAAAAAAATTTGCGCCCGCGCATGGACTGTTCCCACCACTATTTTTTTTGCGATCTGCGCCCCTGGTACTTGGTTTTTATTTTATTAAAATTTGTATAAAACTAATAAGTTTTACTTACCTTTTAGCCCCTCGAATAATCTTCCCCGTTAATGTACACTTATTGTTTATTATAACTTTGCATAGTTTTTTTTTCCAAAACGTCCAATTTTGCATTAGAATATTCCTTAGCACATTTAAACTAGTATTTCACAACGTAGACATTCGTTCTGTGTCACGTCGATCTTAATAACACCGACCTGTGAGATTGTTACTTGTTATATTTCTTTTTTTTTTTGCTATAATATTTATTGTCAGTTTTTAACATGCTTTATGGCCGGGGTTGAAGTAGTACGGAAGACCATTAGGGTCAATGAAATGAAAAAAAAAATATTCTGACTATCTTGTAATAACAAGATAGCTATCTTGTAACTACAAGATAGTTTTCTTGTAACTTTTTTGTAATTACAAGATACGGAGCAGCCCATTAGGGTCAATCACATTAAAAAAAAGGGTTCTAACTGGTTTATTTCAAGGTCGTCCTACACTGATTTATCGGATAGCTAGGCAAACGAAATACTTTTTTTTATGTTACGGGATCGGCATAATTAGACATTTATAAACATGACAAGACAATAATCAACTCCGATTTTCAACAGACAGAGAGGGAGAGAGAGAAATGGGGTTTAACGTCCACTCGACACAAACTAGGTCATGTCGGGACTAACATATGGTTCAATTTTATGTCAGTAATTCTCTTGCGCGTAGAGGTCTTTAGCAGCGGGAGGAAATCGGGGGACCCGGCCGGAGAAAACCCACGAGGTTGGACATGCGACCCTACTCCTTGCCACGTACAACCGGGGATTCGAAACCACGCCAGTTGACTCAATGACAGCCACCCAACCCCCAGATTTTCAACAAATTTGAAACATATCTGCCGTTCAATAGCCGTTGATGATTAACCGTAAAAATGTTGTTGTTTTTACGTTCATTTAGACTTCACACAGATTTTAATTTGAAACGTTTACAAAGCGCTAAACTCGGTAACTTCTGCAATCAGTACAGACAATAAAAACTGTGTCACAACAAAGGAAAACAAAAACAGCCAAAAATCAAAATTTAAAGAAATAAAAATAGCGTTCTGTGGCATTAAAATGGATGAATCATGATATTAATATGAAGTTGGTGGTAGTATGACGTTAATGAGAGTATGAACTTTATGATTTTTTTATGGAAATGAAATAAAATGAAATGGCGTTTGACGTCCTACTCTTCTGTGCCTAACCTGGGATAATTGAAGACGGGCATACGCGATAAAGTGTGCTAATATGGAAATTTTTGCCCGGGCAGCGGCGCTACGGCCTACTCTTATATCGAATTCCATCTGCAAGGGGATCTTTTACGTGCACGCGAATGTGTACACGGGACCTCGGTTTTTCGTCCCATCCGAACGACTATAGGCAGCTGTCAATGTCAGGATCTGACAAGGGGAAACCACGCCGGAAGACTTTAATGGAGGCATGGAAATAACGAATGATATTTATAGGAGCATGACATGAATTTGGCGATTCTGTAACATGGAAGACGGGTAACATATTCGAAAAATCGGTGTTTGTCGACCTTTAAATAAGTTGCTCATGGGCTTCTCCTTATCTTGTAATAACAATATAGGTTATCTTAGGCTATCTTGTAACAACAAGATAGTCAGATTTTTTTTTCATTTGATTGACCCTAATGGGCTTCCGTAAAGTAATTCAACTTGACTATTGTTAATTATAACTTGAAAGGTTATGCGTGGTATGATCACATTGACATTTGATAAAATTACGTTGTTCAATAGTTACTCTCCGTTTTGTCTGCTTATATTCAATCTTTTTGTGGTGCATCGCAAATTATTCCTGGTCAAATTTAATCAAACGGACAAGTACGGTCAACAATTTTTCCTATTCTACAATATTTCAATTAATAAATGATACAAATTTCATCTTAACACAGCTAATTTAAAAATTGGAAAAATTCAACTACATGGTAACAACATGGTTTGAAAAGCTTTACGTAAACACTTTCAAAAGCAACTTGGATTTAAACATATTTCCGAACCCTCTGGACAAGTAAGATACACAACAGGTAGGACACTTAAACATCTTGTAGTTAGAATAAGGCTAAAAAAAAATCTGGACTTGTCAAGCCAGCAAGGGTGTTATTGTCCCTTTAAGCAGACTATTTTATAACGTCCAACACTTTAATTGTCAAAGAAGTGCCGACGGTCAGAAAGGGAACACTTATTGATTGGTTAATAACGCCACATGATACTCTACATTTCCTATGGGTGCTCGAACGTCGGAAGGGGGTTGGATGACCTAGTGGTCTAGAGTGCCGTGCTTCGACCTCTAGTTTGCTGGCTTGCGGCTGTGGTTTCGAGCCCTAGTGTGAGCGTATGTGGCATGCAGATAGGGGCGCCATTTCTACCTCGTGGGTTTCCTCCGGTTTCCTCCCATAACTAAAGACCCCTACGCGCAAGCGAACTATTGAAATAAAATTTTAAAGATCATGTGTTAGTCCCGTATTTGGGTTCTGTTCCCACATTTGGTAACACCCACTCAGTCCAATTGACATTGGTAATATACTGGCTCCTCAATAATTCCCATGCCCCTGCTATAAGCTTAATTACCCCCCCCCCCCCCCATTGGCAAAGGCTCTGGATTTGTTTTGAGTTCAAATTTCCGTCCCACCGTGAGTTCCTGTCCCCCAGATTGATTATTTACGTGGACTTATCCGAGCTCAACAAAGGGTACACAACTAAGAGGCAATAGTAACTTCCAATTTGATTATTTACGTGGCCGTATCCGAGCACCAGTTTTTTTGGGTCACACAACAACTGGACAAACTAACTCCACGGTTGGACCGGGAATACCACCATCCCAAGGACAGAACATGTAGGCTATAGCCCAAGCAAGGCCTTAATCCAAAACAAATGAAGCTGGGTGTTATGCCAGAAATTCAAGGTTGCTTGATTTTGAGCCATATCCAATTACTGGTCAACGTACCCTAGATGGTTCGATATTCTTGGTTTGGAATGGGTGGTGGTTGGAAATCCGTTGGGGTTTCGTCGGCCGTTGGCGGTGATTTCAGGCCAAGTGCGTCGCAGCCTTGATCTCCTGCGTTTCAAATCCCGTCTGACACCTTGCTGTCATGGCTGGTGGCCAAGAGGACGACGAACGAATTACGCCGACTCTCCAGGACAACTGATAAGCAGGGGCCGCGGAGCCGGGGGGGCTAGGGGGGCTTTAGCCCCTGCAATAATTTTTAATAGTGAAAATAAAATGTCGCCAAAAGCTCAAAAAAGCGAAAAAAAGGTTATGGGGGGGGGGGGGTATGGTCAGTAGCCCCCCCGAAATCGGGCCCGCTCCGTGGCCCCTGCTGATAAGCAAATATTTTATGCTTTGTTATTCCGTGGAAGAATAACCGAATTCCTTAGCTAGGTAGCTCGTATCTCCTGTCATGAACTGACTATCCGTCCGTCCGTCCGTCCGTTAAGATCCGCTAGGACCTAATAGTGAGGTTCCGCAACTAGTACGAACTACAAAGTACGAACTACGAACACGGCTTCGTACTTCGTTCTTCGTTTTTGACGGGTTCCGCAACCAGTACGAACTACGATCTACGGAACATGGCTTCTTGTGTACTTTTGTGGGCCTTGGTGAATGACCTGACACAGGTGGGCCGACATTGCAAGGAATAACACTATTTAGTTTGGTTTAATAAAAAATATCAAATTAATTTAAATTTTAGTCCCCAAAAATTCCTTTGCAATGTGTTTCTATCAAATCCGAGGTCGAAGTGGCTGACTATCATAAAAGATTATAGAAGAACAAATTTCCCAGCCCGAACAATTGTCCAAAATCAAAACAATTGCCGATCACCTTTTTTTTGTTTTGCGTGTGGTGCAGTCCTCCTGTGCTTACTATTTGACACTTATTTACCATATACAGAACTGTAAATGTTCAGGCTTTCTATTATGCCGTAGAATTACGAATATCATCCACAAATCAGTGAGAGAATCAGGAATTCGTACTTCGTTTTTTAACCCCTATCTTTTCCAGAAATCTTCGTAGAAAATGAAAGAACCGAAGGCCGCTAATGTCAATGAGAACAGATGAAGTAATGACGTCAGCATAAAAAACCTTCGTAGTTCGTACTGGTTGCGGAACCTCTCTAATAAACTGAAAGTAACATCCATGCTCGCGCGCTGCCATTTTGTTTCCGATGCCTTCATTCTTATTTGAAGTACTTCGTGATTCCATTATTCTTAGATATAGTGGTTCTTTTCCTGTCCCATCCTATTACATATTTATTTATCCATGAAATCCTGTCATATAGGCTATTTGTAGGTTCTAGTGGGAATTTGTTTACGCGTCTGTGTAGCACGCCGTGATACGCATGTCAGTTGGTAGCTATTGTAAAATAAAGGCCAGTCAATACAGTTGGGTCGTGCACAAATGTACACCCCAAGTTGCGAGACCTCAGAATCGTAATACTGCCCCCCCCCCCCTTTTAGAATTTTTTGCTGGGACTAGATTATTTCAGGTAAAGAAAACAAAACATTTATTGGGGTACATTATTTTACTTTGTATTAAAATAATCCTTTTTTAAAATCTTCGTTTCAGAAGTTCCCCAATGAGGCTCTCTAGCCCGCCGAGGAGGTAAAACCGGGCCTCGCATAAGATGGCCTTCAGCTCGAAACTGTTTGATGGTAAAAGATGCAAAACTGGACGGATATTAATATTTCGCAAATAATCCAGGATTATCTCGAAACACCGGGGATTCATATCGATAAAATAACTCAAGATGTCCTCCACATTATACGGTTTAAACGGCGAAACCGGTTCCACCATCCCAGCCAAGAGACTAGATAGGTCATTTGTCATGGTTGAAACGGAGGTCTCAAATTTCTTCCAACCTATGTTAAGAAAGGCCCCTATTTTTCGTCCCCTCGGAGTTAGAGATTCTTAATACTAGCTGGCTGGTAGGCGATGGAGACAGGAACCCCTGGAAGGGTCACTGCCAAATCCAAGTCCACTGCTGACTCCAGTTCACTAGACGAGATCTCCCCAAAAGACATCCTGCTTGGAGAAACCGGGGGCTCTGGATGTATAGCTTTGGGCCGCTCCAAGGGCGCCAATTCCGGGAATTTGAAGGACTAGAGGGTGTTGTCCTTTGATGATCAGAGGCCTTCGGAGGTCGTCCGTAACTGGATTGGACAGCTGCAATGTTCTGAAGCTCGCGTGTTGCTGAACTACAGCAGGTGGAGTAGTCAGCTCTGTTGGTAGTGACGTAGGGTGTAGTTCACATCTGGCAGAATAATTGTTGGCGATACATTTGCTGGGGTATCAAAATGTCCAGCGGAGAATGTGAATGGTGTTTAGGGGATCACTTCTGCAGCGGTTGTAGCTGCCGATGGTTGCATGGCAATTCCTCTGGGGCTATAGTGTAGCTTTGACTTTTTGATTGGTGGTTGTACTTCAGTCGACACATGCCTCTTAAGGTTGGTGTATGATTTGGCAGGATGTGTGAGTTTCCTGGTTGGTGCCTCATCGGAAGTCTGCCGCTTCCCGGGTACGGAGGATTCGGGAGCAGTTTTAAAGGTATCTATCACCATCACTGGCCCGCATTCAAAAATTCTTTATACTGGCGTTCTTCCTCAGGTTCAAACAACATGTTGGGGGTTTTAATAGGTGTCCGGGTAGCATTAGGGCAGCTGGGATGTCGGGTGACGCTCCTGGTACACACAGCGAGGCAGCCTGAACACTGGTATCCGAATCCTGAGAGAAGGTGCCGGTATACAAAATGTACTTTGGAGTAAGCTTTATTGCAAACCTTGCATTGGTAACGGTACCGAACATCCTGTAAAAGAAAATTATACCTGTAGAAGACAGAGTACATAATATCATTCTAATTTGTAAGTACACTTATTTAATGTTTATTCTTTATTTCCCTATTTTCAAACCAATTAGGTATATTATTCCCCTCATATGGGTTTAAATGGTCTTAATCTTATCTTAGTGCTTTATTCCTGGACAATAATATAGTAGAATCCCGTTATCTGTGCAAAGATTAAACATACATTATAAGTGAAATCTGCCTATTGCAACTCTATTGGGTCTAATTATTAATTAGAACTTAAGTAACTTATCTAGACCATAATCAACTCTCGATGTCAACGCTAGCCGGCGATATTTACTCGATTTTTCGTTCCTTTGTATCTTATAGAATACATCGTTGATCCTTTCTAGGACCACGTAGAGCCCTTCCCATGGACATCAGAGTTTCGAACCCACTCCCTTATAACTATGATTAAACAACCATACCGGATCGGCACGGTTATAACGGTTTATTTGAATGCTCCTATCGTGGTCTTTTTTTATGCGTTCGGCTGCTAAAGTTATCTTTCCCCGGGGACATTTATGAATAGTTTCCAGGGAATTTGTTAAGTCTATTGCATAATCTGTTCTACTTCCTTTTATTTCGGTTCCACCCGCCCCAAGACTAGAGCCCCAGGAAAGTTAATATTTCTCCCCAAAAAAAAACATTTCACAGGGAGATAGACCCGATAGTCCATCATCAGCAAATATATGTATTCATTTTTATGTGATGATACAAAAGCAGGACGCATTAAACTTATGGTCCGATTAGCTCGTTCCACTTGTCCGTCCGACTGTGATCTATATGGCGCGGTTCTAGTTTTCTCTATCTCAGAAAAGACTTCCGATTCCAAATGTCTCCGTTGATCGTGTGTAATTGCATGGGAGTCCAATAAATAGAGGGGTCATCTTAACACTAAACCACATGGGGGGGGGGGGGCAATCTGAGGGTCCACTCCGTTCTTGAACATCCTGGTGCCGTCATTGGACCAGGGACCATAATGTGATTTCGGTACATGTAGCTTAAACAATTGAAGACCTTTAAATTAAAAGCGCCACAGTCAGGGGCCGCGGAGCGGGCCCGATCTCGGTGTGGGGGGGGGGGTCTACTGACCATACCCCCCCCCTAACCTTTTTTCGCTTCTTTGAGCTTTTGGCGACATTTTATTTTCACTATTAAAAATTATTGCCGGGGCTAAAGCCCCCCTAGCTCCGCGGCCCCTGGCCACAGTATATTATTAATTATTATAACCTGTTATGAAAATACCAATTGTATGTCATTGTCTTTCAGTATATTGTGTATAAATGTGTCTGCGGCTTGTCATGTGCCGATGTGGTCATGACATTTCACTTGACCATCATTGAAACAAGCTTAACTAACACTATTTAGCCTATACCGTTTTTTAGGACTTCGAATTTTGTCTAATGGTTTGGATTGTTCGTACTATGACTCGTCATGACCAGGTATGACAATCCCAACGTGTAGTATAATAAAAATGACAATATTGAATTATTAAGTTTACGTGCAATGCATATTGATGTTGTTTTTATCTGTTTATGGTGTATCAATAAAAATGCTATCTTAATCCTTATCTTATCTTAGTGGTTTATTCCTTGACAATAATCTCGTTATCTGTTCACAGATTAAAGCCCCAATATCACTCTTGTTGTAACTGTATAATATGTCCCAATCTTTATTATGATCAACAAATAGACTGGTGGCCAGTCTTCTCTACAGACCAAAAATTGGCCAGTCCTCTCAAAAAAAAACGAAAAGAAAACGTTAACTCTGGTGCTGGTTACAGGTTTACTCAAATTTTAGTTTTTATACAAATGGAAACGAAAGTGTTGGTTTACTAAAAATTAATACTTTTATATAAATCGAAATGTAAAATAAATAGAAGAGACTGGGCCAGTCTAATCAACAAATTGTACGATTGAACAATATTCCAATTAATTGATGATACAAATTTCATCTTAACACACCGAATTTACAAAATTTGAAAAATTCAATTACATCGTTTGAAAAGCTTTACGTATACACTGTCAAATGCAACTTGGATTTGAACATATTTTCAAACCCTCTGGACAAGTAAAATAGGATGTAATGGATAATTTACACAACAGGTAGAACACTTAAACATCTAGTAGTTAGAATAAGACTATTTTTGTTCTTGGCCTGTCAAGCCAGCAAGAGTGGTATTGACCCTTTAAACTTGAAATAGTCACAATACATGTGTATACATAATAAACTAACGCATAAATAAATATATGAAAATGTCATCAAGAGGTTAAAGATAACTCAAGATGAACTAAAAGCATTTATAAATATGACCATGTTGTCTGTTGCACACTTATAAATTAATACCATATAGATACAATCCTTTAGTTTAGTGTAACGTAGTTACGTACCCCCCCCCCCCACTATCCTACTTATTTATCATATCCATATTTGGTAAGACCAACACCATTCGCAATTATCATATCCATATATATATGCACAGACCAAAGGTGTCACTTAATTGAAATGTTGTTGTTGGTAATGATTTATAGGCCTACTGAAATTCAATTTCATAGTGATGATCATCTCTAAGCATTCTGCACACAGAGATCCATCTAGGAGAGACCGGGGTTGGTTGTAATAGTATTTAGTTTTTACGTATTTATAATTGTAACTACAATACTTAAACAGTAAATGCAGGAGGACTGCACTACACGCAAAACAAAAAAAACAAAAAAAATCCACAAGATAAACCTGCGGACAAGACAGAAAATAGACATTGCAAAAAGTAAACAATCATCAAATCAAGTGAATGGATCCGGGGGCCAGCCGTAAGCGTCCACTGCGATGTACAGTCCCGGGCCTATCTTGGTACAGGCTTCACTAAAATGATTCACATAAAAGACGTAACAAAAAAAAAATTGCGACCGATCTTGTAAGTGGTCGTCTCTTCAATGGCGATAGTCAGCCAATTGACGTCAGGTGTTGGAACGTCAAATAATTTTAACAATAAGGGCGATAATCCGGACAGAAACTCGGAAAACGCTAAAAAATAAATGTAGTGAGCTAACATTGGGCTTTACAAATATATATCCAACTTACTCACATGTCCACTCATATCTGAGAGAGAAGGCAATAATCCGACCAAATTTGTTGTAACAACCTACTTCACTGTTGGGCAGGTTGTTACAACGTCTAGGACTGATTGCAACAAACGTAAAAGTGACACTGTTTCAGAAAAGGCAAATTTATTAAATATTTTTACTTCAAATCATATCTGAGATCTGACTCCTGTGCCAAGTAATGTTCTGTGAAAAATGCGTGATCCAAGTAATATTGGGAGTGAAACATATCAATCAGTTAGAGTGTTATAGCTTACCTACCCCTAGTTCAGCTCTGAACGTCGGTCTCATTACACCCACCCTGAACGTTCAGGGATTGTCCTATTCAATCAATGTCGAAAAAATTTTGGAAAACAGTCAATTTTGCTGGACAACTTTTCACTGCTAACCGACGGGATGTCAATCCGTGTGAAAGCCTGTACAATGTAACGCATGTACATTTCGTTTCGTCTTGTATGACCGACATTCCTGAATATGGACGTTGACCTGCAGTTAGAGTGCCGTGGCGGGTAAATGTAACTCGATGGGAGGGGACCAGTGCCGGACTGGGCCCACTTGCCCACTTGCCAATGGCAAGTGGGCCTAAGCCGAAAAAAAAATATGGGCCTAAGCCTCAAAGAAAAAAAGAAAAAAGTAAAAAAAGAAGAAGGAAAGGTATAGAGGGGAGGAGAGGAAACAGGGAAAGGAAAGGAAAGAAAAGCAGAAAGATAGATTTCGTTGGAAGAAACAAATTCTCTGGTGAAATTATGCATAAATTCATGAGTTTAACCTCAAGATGGTGACAGCATTATAAACCGACAATCTTTCTTCAGTCACTCCCAGTTCTTGATAAGTCATTGAAACCTGATAAATGGCCAAAAACTGGAATATTTTGTGAAACTTCCGGGTTTCGATTTCACTTATATCTATCATACTATCTGTACTGTTGAATATGAAAAATTCTGTGAATTCTTGACTATGACAAATTTGATTTCTCTATTGGTATTCGAGGATGCTCCATCCGCTGCTCTGGCCTGATGTGCTTGGAAAATGGGTTTGCGGCTGTCTATTTTTCAAAATTTGCTGGGGGAAGAAAGACCCCCCTAGAGCGCTTGCGCCTCGCGCCTGCGACGCTCATAGGCGAGCTTCACCCGCCATTTTCTCGTGGGCCTTGTCACAGGTATGGCAAGTGGGCCTTCGGCCCACCAGTCCGGCACTGGAGGGGACGCAGCGGCGGCGCCAGCCGGTGCTGGGTGGGGGGGGGGGGGTTAAAAAGCTATGGGGGTGTGGGGGCTTCGCTATTGGGGTGTGGGGTCTATGGGGGTGTGATGGCCATGATTTTCAAAAGTGGGGGGGGGGGGGTAACCGCCACTGAGGGGACGTATTTTTAACAGCGTGTTGTGTCGCTCATGCTGTCTCTAGCGAAGTAAGCAAGGTCTTATTTTCTCACTAAAATGTTCGTTTACATTGTACAGGCGCCCACACGGATTGACACCCCATCGTTTGGCAAAGTTGCCCAGTAAATTTGACTGGGGCTTCTATTATTTTCGACATTGATTGAATAGGACATTCCCCTAGCTCAGGATGAGTGTAATGAGCTGAACTAACCTACCCCAAACCACTTGAACATATGTTAACGCCCGCCATTGATCAGTGAAGGCCAGAGGACAAGTACGCCGAATGTTAGTAAACGTGAGGGAGATGCAGAGGCGGATTTAAGGGGGGGGGGGGCAAGAGGCGCGCACCCCCCCCCCCCTTATTTTCGACAGTGCCCTTTTTTACTTCTAAAAGTGTCTTTTCTCAGAACCAAATATGTCCGAAAATATCAGCCAAATAGCTCTTTGAATTGCTACAGATGCAAGGAACAGGGATGTAGCCACACCAGATTTTCTGCCGTCCTTCTCTGCACACAAACTCAGCGCTCGAATTGTCCACGGCAAACGACAAAGCCATGATAAAAGACTACACAAAGCATGTCTGCCACGGCATTTTTTATTTTTGTGTGCCGTAGTAGACCCTATCATCAAAATTTACGGCACTCCAATGTTAAAGGTTTAGATGTCGTTAATGGTGTCGTACGTTCGGTTTTACGATCAATTTTAAAGGTACTGTTTAAATCTACGGTTAATCCTAGCCTATCCACAATGTCAATGTTTCTTATTTTATTTCTTGCCTGTGTTGATCATGGATTTGCTACGGCCCGGTAGTAGGGCTAGGAGGTCGATGAAAGCTTTCTCAACTTCTGTTTGACCTGATTGTCATTCCACCGTAATAATAATATAATTTGTGAGACACAAGACAAACAAAACAGCGTGTTTTAATTATCAATATCTACCTTGTTACAACCTACCCGTGTTACAACCATAGATATCCTATATAGACTTTATAGGATATCTATGGTTACAACCAACCCCGCTCTCCCCTACTACATACTTCGAGAATAGATCCATGCCCTAAATGGCCGCCATATCGAAAAATTAGTATACTGTTCTATCCATTTCCTGTCCGTCATACACACAAATAACTTAATGTTTTCTATAGGAAGCATATTAAACATAATACTAAAATCGTTGACTTACGACTCAAGTCAAAATGTCGGTCAAATAGCTTAGTGTCTGATCTCAAATTTGCTGACTGTAGACGGACAGCCTAAGTTTAATATGTATAACGTGATAAAAGCCCAGCTTAGGCATGGGCCTGAGGGGTCTAGGGTACGTGGGGTCCAGGTCCCCTTGGTTTAAAGGGGTTCAACTTGTTAAAGGCAAAAAGAGAAAACATTCAAATTTCAGATGAAAGTTTCACGGTGATCGAGTTTGGAGACTGAGCTATTGTGGTTATATGCCACAAGATGGCCTGGATTGTTTATGACAATAATCAAAGCCTTTTATTAATCAAGGGAAGTAACTCAATAATATAAATAAGATGGCTTAGTAACTGGAGTACATGACACTATCTCTCAGCCTTCTCTGTGAAGCTCCCCTCGCTGATCGGTTCTAGACTTGTATGCCATTCAAAACTGAATAGATTTCGTATGTGAACAGATATTACGTTATTATTCCTGTATTACAGACCGTTTAATTGTACGCAGGCGTGCCATTTAACAGGATATGGAATAGTCTTTTTGTCGCGTTAGGGGCCCCGCAATTCTAGTCAGGCCCAGGGCTCCGCTCCGGATCAGCTGGGCTTTGAAGGTGATAATATGTGATACCAGTATTTAATAGGAAGATTATTGATAAGTGTCCATTCTAAAACGGGCTAACTGTGTAGACAGACAGCTTAATTTTAGTATTCATCTAAATAGCGACATCCCAGCAGTTGAATTTGTGAAATATACTGCGTGATTCATAAAAGATCACCAATACATCTTTTGCTCTGTGGGTTTTTTTGTTTTTTTTAAACAATATTTTATTGATTTTTAGGATTAGGAAAAAGGCAAAGCCTATATAACCCCTCTCCCTAAAATTTAAACATATATAACGTAATAAAACGAAGGAATCATGTAGCCTACACTATTTACAATATGGGGGTTACTCTCTGGTTTGCCATGGATGACATGGATTAAAAAGATAGTAAGCTGGCACTGCCAGGCAGGATACGCCCACATTTTCAAAGATGGTTAGAGAACAAGCAAAACCGAAAGTGATTTTTCCTACAATCAAAGCCTATAATTCATTAAATTACAATTTGATATGCGCAAATATCGAAAAGAATCAAGATCTTTAGGTTATAAACATGCATTTCAAGTTTCATCAAAATCGAATCAAAATTGTGACCTATACTGGGTCCACAACCTTGATATACCATATTTTAACACTATAAGAGTACAAACGGCGTCCATTTTGTCTGGCAATTATGGTCCGACTTCCCTGAAATTCAAACTCAACCTTCGGTATGGTGTAACGGTGATAGAGTCAAGCTTTTTTTCAATCGGATAATAATCATAACCTCCAGAGGGACCATAGGCGATTTTTCGGGCAATCAGGGGCCATAATTCAGAAAGCTACGATATGATATGCGCAAATAACGAAAGGGACCAAGAACTTTGGGTTATAACCATGCATTTTAAGTTTTATCAAAATTGAATCAAAATTGTGACCTATACTGAGTCCACAACCTTGATATACCTTTTTATAACAGTATTCGCATACATGCGGCGGCCATTTTGTATGGCAATTTTGTTTCGAATTTTTCCGAAATTAAATCTCAACCATCCTTAGGGTGTAACGGTGATATAATTAAACGATTTTTTAAATCGGATAATAATTGTGACCTCCAGAGGGACCACAAGCTAAACAAAGACGATTTTGCGTATAATCAGGGGCCATAATTCAGGAAGTTACAATCCGATATGCCCAAATATCGAAAGGAACCAAGATCTTTGGGTTATAACCATGCATTTCAAGTTTCATCAAAATCAAATTAAAATTGTGACCTCTACAGGGTCCACAACCTTGATATACCATATTTTAACAGTATTCGCGTACGAATGGCGGCCATTTTGTATGGCAATTTTGGTCCAATTTTACCGAAATTCGAACTAAACTTTTCTGAGGGTGTAACGGTGATAACCATTTTTTAAATCGGATAATTATTGTAACCTCCAGAGGGACCACAAGCTAATTAAAGACGATTTTGCGTATAATTAGGGGCCATAATTCAGGAAGTTACGATCTGATATGCGCAAATATTGAAAGGAACCAAGATCTTTGGGTTATAACCATGCATTTCAAGTTTAATCAAAATCAAATTAAAATTGTGATCCCTACAGGGTCCACAACCTGGATATACCATTTTTTAACAGTATTCGCGTACGAACGGCGGCCATTTTGTATGGTAATTTTAGTCCGATTTTTCCGAAATTTGAACTCAACCGTCCTTAGGGTGTAACGGTGATATAATCGAACGGTTTTTCAAATTGGATAATAATTGTGACCTCCAGAGGTACCACGAGCTAAAATAGGTGATTTTTCGGACAATCAGGGGCCATAATTCAGGAAATTACGTTCCGTTAGGCGCAAATATCGAAAGGAACCAAGATCTTTGGGATATAAAAATGCATGTCAAGTTTCATCAAAATCGGTTCAAAATTGTGACCTCTATAGGGTCCACAAGCTAAAAACGTGATTTTTCGTACAATCAGGGGCCATAATCCATGAAGTTTTGATCTGATACGTGCCAATATCGAAAGCAGCCGAGATCTTTAGGGGATAAACCTATATTTCAAGTTTCGTTGAAATCGGGTAAGAATTGTGACCTGTAGAGAGTCCACAAACAATTGTGGACGGACGGACGTCCGGACGGACGGACGGACGGATGTCCGGACGGACGGACGGACGGACAGGGGCGACGACATAATACGTCCACATGAAAATGTGGGCGTATAAAAAACACATGTTAGATAGGCCATGTTTTATTTAACCCTCTCTCAGTACTAATTAGGCCTAGTCTACATACATGTATGGGAAATAACTCTCGGGTAGGCCTACTCTAGTAAAGAACAGAGGGGAGAGAACTCTTCCATAAAAGGTGACATTACTATTATGACGCTTTTGATCAGAGCTATAAAGATCACCAATCAGACCCGGAACCAGGACTTTGGCATACACTGGAGCAAAGGGTAATCATCAGAGTGCCACATGCATTAGTGGTTTAGATGACCAGTCTCACCCTCCCCCCCTTGGATCCCCGCCTGCCAATACGTCTTTGATCAGAGCTATAAAGGAAGGGCCGAATGATTACTATATAAGCGAAATGAACGAATTATTACATTTTATTAATCAAAGAATCGAAAACCCTTCACATGATAATATATACATCAAAAATTATTCTTTGTATTCTACAAGACCGTATAATTCATCCAGGGGCAGGAGGGGGGGAGGGGTATCCTTTATCATCAGATGGTGGGATGGGATGGGCACTCTAACCGTGAGATAATGATATAGACATGTGTGGTATCACAATTAATGCTTTACATCAATGAAATAGAATCACAATGACATCCTATTAATTCCTGGCGTCAAACGGGGTGTTGGATTTCTCTCTTTAAAAAGACCAATGTGTATGTATGCCTAAGAGACCACGACCACGATGGCGTCATGCATTGTCAACTGTCAAATTTCCTTAACAGGAGCCTGGCAAACTCCCTCCTGCAAAATTCCTGGATCTGCCACTATTATTATATACAGCACAAACTATACTATGGGTGGGACCTTATGGATATTATGGTCCGTATGCACAACCATTAAAAATACATAACAAATCAACATATTATTATTTCTTAATAATCCAAAAAGGCAAATAAATTAGTAAAATAATTAAAAAAAGAGACAAAAATCAAATAAATACATTATTAATAATAATATACACAGAAAGAAAATGTCCTATGTTTATATCTTTTATGTTAATTTTAAAAAGAAGGACACTTTTCAAAAATCACAATTAATTAAACAGCTTTATCACAGAATTATACATTCAGCAATTAATTATAAAAGTCCATATTTCCTATGAGCGAAAACATTCATAATAAATAGGCCTTAATAGGCCTAAGCTCTTTTATATCATATTTTAATAACCACAGAATAATGATTAATTCATGTTTTCATTATTCAGCAATTAATTATAAAAGTCTATATTTCCTATAAGCGAAAAGATTTATAATATGTAGGCCTTAATTACAACAAAAAGCTCTTTTATATCATATTTTAATAACCACAGAATAATAATTAATTCATATGTTTTCATTATTCAGGAATTAATTATAAAAGTCCATATTTCCTATAAGCGAAAAAATGCTTAATAAGTAGGCCTTAATTACAAACCTAAGCTCTTTTATATCATATTTTAATAACCACAGAATAACATTCAATTAATATTTTTCATCATTATTATATGTAATAAAGTTTATATACAAAGCCAGTCAATAGATGCATACAAATACACAAAAATATTAAACAAAAACCCATTTAAAGTATACAAACATTAATATTCAAATATTAATATTCAAATATTAATAAATATATCCAAATTAAAGATGCATTATGTAAAGCTGGAAGCCGTTTGTGCTATAATTCTTTAAAAATTGATAATGCAAAATTAATATACATTGTATTAAACAATTCATTAAAATTACTTATTTTGAGCGACATTACCACTGTTTGAAGTGTGGACAAAAAACTGGACATCGTTTATTATTGTAGCAACGTTACTTGTAAATCAAGCCTCGACCTCCCTTCTCAGTTGTGACCACAGTCGCATCTTAGCGCAACATAAGCTGGATTTAAGATAATACATTTTAAATGAAGCACTGTATATTAATTGTTAATAGGCTATATTTATCAAGATGTTTATCATGACATCTCGTCACTACACCACAACTAGCTGATAAATTGAATATTGCATAATTGGTGAGAAAAATGCAGGAAAGTGTGCAATAAGATAATGAATGAATAGATTTCTAAATAATGAATGAATAGATTTCTAACCAATGAATGAATAGATTTTTTTAAGTAATGAATGAATAGATTTTTAAGTAATGAATAAATAGATTTCTTATTAATGAATGGATAGATTTTTAATTAATGAATGAATAGATTTCTAATTAATGAATGAATAGATTTTTAATTAATGAATGAATAGATTTTTTAAAGTAATGAATGAATAGATTTTAAAGTAATGAATAAATAGATTTCTTATTAATGAATGGATAGATTTTTAATTAATGAATGAATAGATTTTTAATTAATGAATGAATAGTTTTCTAACCAATGAATGAATAGATTTTTAATTAATGAATGGATAGATTTTTAATTAATGAATGAATAGATTTTTAATTAATGAATGAATAGATTTCTAACCAATGAATGAATAGATTTTTAATTAATGAATGAATAGATTTTTAATTAATGAATGGATAGATTTCTAATTAATGAATGGATAGATTTCTAATTAATGAATGGATAGATTTCTAACAAATGAAATGGTAGATTTCTAATTAATGAATGGATAGTTTTCTAACCAATGATTGGATAGATTTCTAACCAATGAATGAATAGATTTTTAAGTAATGAATGAATAGATTTTTAAGTAATGAATAAATAGATTTCTTATTAATGAATGGATAGATTTTTAATTAATGAATGGATAGATTTCTAATTAATGAATAAATAGATTTCTAAATAGTGAATGAACAGAATTCTAACCAATGAATGAATAGATTTATGAATAATGAATGGATAGATTTTAGCATAATAAATGGATAAATTTCTAACAAATAAATTTTAATAAAAATGGACATTAAATGCTTCAAAATATTGCAGGCAAGTCAAATTCAAATATGCAATTACTAGTTTAAATGACCAAAAAAACAAATGCACGCCTCTATAAGTAATAGCTACAAATGGAAGAGCAAAATTAATAAAACATCATAACCAATACCATTAAAATGTTATGATTACTAATATCAATATAAATGCATTACAATTACAGCGAATAAATTGCACTTAGCTTACAAAAAGTCCAATAAAAGATCAGGCTTAGTTACAGACATATAACAATTAATATATGCACTGTTAAATAAGGTAACCTCAATGTTAATGTGATCCTCATATCAATTTGTTTATCCCCTTATCAATCCTTCATTTGATGGAGCCAGACAAGTGGCCTCTTGTAATATTAAAAACAAAAATACATGAGTGTTATTATAATTGTTTAGTTGTCATGGAAAATAATCACCATTTATTAAATCATATCCTGTTGAATATCCTTTTGGCAGATGCCCAGCAGAATATGGGTCACATTTAAATTATAAATCTATTGCTGGCACTGACTCGTTCACTGTTTCACAAGATGTCTCTCACAAAGCTCAGCCTTTTAAGTCCCAATTTTGTTATAGCACAATGACATGTTAAAAACAGAAACACTTCACACCATGGGTTCCATTTGGGCCATATATGCCGGTCGGGACCGAGGGTTCTGGAAAATGAACGGAACTGGATCAGATCCGTAGGTCATTTTGCACTCCGGAAAAATAGCATATTTTGTGCTAAATCATAAAATCCCGGACACTATGAAAGTCTGTGTGTGTCAAGATGTAAACTGTCAGGTGTAATAAAATTAACAGTGTTCAGTAGTCCATAAATAGAAACCGGTGTCAATTAATTATCCTTGTGTTATTTGCTCTAATCCCATTAACGGAGGAGCAACATCAAGCAGATTAAAAGCTCAACATTTAATCATTTAACTTAAGTGTGTTTTGTTTTATATTAGTACTATTGTGATCATTATACTATTGAGTTGTTACAGCATATTTGCCGACTTTCATCAGCCGTGCGGCCATATTTACTTTATCTCACACACAATCCTCATAATTAGGACTAAAATAACTTGACAACATTCACACTTTGACATCAGGGGCTCGCGACATTTCAGGCCACAGGAACAAAATAGATGATATTTCGGACCACAGAAACAAAATTGATGATATTTTAGTCAACAGGAATAAGACTGATGATATTTTCGGCAGCAGGAACAAATTGATGATATTTTGAGCAACAGGAACGAAGCCTTGCTTGATAAAGACGGGAGAACCCTTGTCGAAACGTCGCTGTAATAAACTTTTCAAGTAACTTGTATTCCATATAATTGTTTCATGTGTTAGGAACGAAACTGATGATATGTCAGACAACAGGAACGAAGCCACTGAAGCCAATGTTATAACACAGAAGATAGTTGATCAAGTCACGTCTCCTTCAATCATTGAACACTAATAAAGGAGTTAACTGTGTCTGTAAAATAAAGGAAGGAGAAGAGTTATATATGAATGAAATGAAATGGGATTTAAACCTCCTACTGTTCTTTCCGAACTGGGCTAATGAAGATTGGCATACTCCATACAATGAATTAAATGAAATGGGGTTTTAACATCCTACTGTTTTGCTCCGAACTGAGCTAATGAAGACAGGCATACTCCATACAATGAATGAAATGAAATGGGGTTTTAACATCCTACTGTTTTGCTCCGAACTAATGAAGGCAGGCATACTTCATACAGTGAGCTATGAGGGAAATTTGGCCCAGACAGTGGCACCATGGCCTTCAGCTTATAATATCAAATTCCAACTGTTTGGATGTTAAACCCCCTCCTTTCCTCTCTCTCCAACCCCCTCCCTCCCTATATCTCTTTCTGTCTCTTCTTGAGGAGTATAAAGTGTTAAAAATGACTTACACCACTTGAGTCATCGAGTCTTAACATCATGTCATCCTCATCTTCATCATCTGATAAACTACTGTCATGGATTAATGGTCGAGTTTCTACGTTATCATCGAGATAGTCACAATTAGTCAAGTCTCCCGGTACTTCCTCTTCCACTATTTCCATCTGTTGCTTCACAAAATTTATGAAAACCTGAATGTGTTAAAATAAAAATAAATGTAATTTAAAATGATGGGTCACTGACATAATTATACATCGCTTTTCCATTTTTAATGTCCACTCGACACAAATCAGGGTCCTGTTTCTCGAAATCTTAATAGATACTATAATTTTGATTGGCTAAGCAATAAAGTCAATCTAATTTTATCCAATCAAATTACTAAAATTTGGACTTATCTTAGTTAAATTTTCATGAAACAGTCCCCAGGTTATTTTGGGACTTACATACAGTTCAATTTTATTGCTCATAGGGGTCTTTTAGAAGAGGAAGGAGAAAACCCACAAGGTTGGATAGGCAACCCAACTCCTTGTCACATACAACCAAGGAATCGAAACTACACTAGTTGACTCAATGACAGACCTTATGATGCAGCCCGCATACACTAACCATTCAGCCATCCAACCCACTCTGTATTCTTAGAATTCTCTTACATGGAGGTTTGGTAAACAGAACGTATCATGAGCAGAGGTACTAATCACCTAAGAACTTACATTATCCAGTGTATTTTGACTAACAGAGTAGTCCTCGACAGCTAGGTCTTGTTCAGCTTCCTCTAATATTGAGAAGAGATGTGAGAGAGATACGTTAGCTGTCTTTAATTCATACTGTAGTAAATTATAATGTTGTTCCTATTAAAGAAAAAATATAAACACAAATTAGTTACTTTAAAGCGAAACATAATTATTTCTATGTCTTTTGCTCAATAGGTTATCAACTCACTATTATACGATCATATTATCTTTATCTTATCTTATCTTAGACATTATTTCCCACACTTAAAATTCAGTGGCCCTGCTTGATTTGTCCATACCGGCGCATACCGCCTGACCACAGTTCGGCAATTTCACCGGCGATGCTATTTAATTTAACCGGAAGTCGACAAAAGTTCGTCTGCAATGTTTTCAATGTTGAAGATTTTAGATGATATTGAGTTAGAGACTTCGCTACTTTAAACTGAACCACAACAGAAAAAAATATATCTTTTAAGTCCTATTTGTTTTACCAACCAAGCTAACGAAGACCGGTGTCTGCCATGCATTGTCTACTTCCACAATGGCTTTTCCATCATTGGGTGAAAATGAGAGGGTAAGAGAGACAGAAATGGGGTTTAACGTCCACTCAACACAAACTAACATATGGTTTAATTTCATTTCAATAATTTGCTTGCGTATAGGGGTCTTTAGCAGCTGGATGAAACCAGAGAACCCAGAATAAACCCCTGAGGACGGACAGGTAACCCCACTCCTTGTCGCATACAACCGTTGACTCAATGACAGTCTTTATGATACAAAGCGCACATGTTAACAATTCGGCCATTCAAAACCCTGCAAGGGCAAGAAAGGAAAGTCTCCACATTACCTTTAAACAAGCATCTGGCATTTTTCTTTCAATGAATCTCAGCACATTTCTCTGATTTCTTTCAAAATCTGGTCCTTTAATTCTAATACTAAATGTGTAGCCTTCCCCATATTTATTTTTCAGATGTTGAATGGAACCGAGACATTTAAACTTGCCATTCACCATGATAACCAGGCGACTACATAATGCTTCACATTCTTCCATACTGAAAATAATATTTATTTTAAACAATCGTTTATTTAAATCATGAAAGGGGGAGAGACATAGAGAGGGTAGAGAGAGAGAGGGAGGGTGAGAGAGAGAAGGGGGGTGAGGGTGAGAGAGAGAAGGGGTAAGGCGGAGAGAGGGTAGAGGGAAAGATAGAGAGAGCGAGAGGGTGGAGAGAGAGGGGGGAGGGAGAGAGGAAAGATAGAGAGGGGAAGACAGAGAAAGAGAGAGTTTAACATATATTGATTGGAAACAAATTGTCACTTGGAATGGTTGATTGAAAGCTTGTAGAATAAAGTCACCAAGTTTACCTGTGAGAAGTCAGAATTACAGAACGTCCATCTTGAATAAGATTAAGAATAAGATCCCAGAGAAAACGTCTGGAATGTGGATCCATACCAGTTGTTGGTTCATCCTATAAATATAATGTAAACATTAAAGAACCGAAAGTAGTAGAACTCCAAAACTAGAAGTGGTAGTCGAATGCTACTAAGCCTATGTTACTCCCGATCCAATCTACACCTATATGTATATGTCAACACATTGAATCATTACAGAACACTAGCGGATGACTCGGTGCTCAGAGTAGTCCGGCAGTAGTCCTACGCTATCAGGCCTATATTACCCGAGCTATCCCTATCATATACACCAAATTTCAGCCTCAGGGCAGCCCTCGTGTAGCTGCCAACCCTATAGGGTTGCTTGTCCAACCTCGTGGGTTTTCTCTGGGTCCTCCAATATCCTTCCACTGCCCGGAACAAAAATAGTACAACTCTGAAACCAGAGGATTCGGAGAAAACCCATGAGGTTGGACAGACAATCCTACACCTATAGGGTTGCTTGTCAAACCTCGTGGGTTTTCTCTGGGTCCTCCAATATCCTTCCACTGCCCGGAACAAAAATAGTACAACTCTGAAACCAGAGGATTTGGAGAAAACCCATGAGGTTGGACAGATAATCCTACTGCTTGTCAGGTACAACCGTATAATAGAAACGATGCCAGTTGACTCAATGACAGGCCGTATGATGTACACGCTAACCATTCTGCCATCCAGCCCCCCTACTGCTATAGAACCCTCTGCACAGTCAAAGTTAACCAAATATTAGTCTCAAAATGAACTATACACTAACTTTAGGCCTATAATTATACATCTAGAAAACAATACATCTTGATAAATAATAAAATGTTTTATACATACCATGAATATAACAGGTGGATGACCTATTAATGCTATAGCTGTAGAGAGTTTACGTTTATTACCACCGCTATATGTACCAGATAATTTATCAGCATACTCCACTAATCCTAATTTCTTTAACGCCCAACTCACAACCTGCAAACAGTCATAATAACAGGTTAGACTTGATTTTATCCAAGATTAAACATACATTAGTCAAGAGCTAAATCTGTCTATTGCAGGTCTTTCTTTATGACTGAAATGTTATCTAAATTATATATTCGACTTTTATTAACCATAATCAACTCTCGATGTCATCGCTAGCCTGTGATATTTACTGCATTAAGATCTCATTTGCTGCTCAACACTCATTCATGATAAAATCAAGAAAAGGCTAATCAAGACTATGTTTTTTAACGTACTAACTTTAGTTATAATGATCGACGCTAGATCAATTTGACTGAAATTTTCAGCAAATTCCAATTACATTATCTATTTTTTAACTATTAAAGTGAGCACTGCCAGCCCTTAATGACCCTTTCAAATATTTTAGTTCCTCTGATCTAAGTCCCCATTAATCTCTTTACTAAACATAAAAAAAATATAAAGGAGTATGAATATAGAGGGAAAAAAAGGATTAGATTTAACCAAGGTAGCAGCATATAATTACCTGTTGTTCATCTTTTGGTGGTATACCTCTCAATCTGCTATAAAACTGTAGATGTTCTTTAGCTGTTAGTTCATCATAGAGTGAATCAAACTGTGGACAATATCCTATACTTTCTTGTATTTTCTTTATATCTTTCACAATACTATAAATATAAATATACTACTTTATATCCTTCACAATACTCTAAATATAAATATACTACTTTATACCCTTCACAATACTCTAAATATAAATATACTACTTTATACCCTTCACAATACTCTAAATATAAATATACTACTTTATACCCTTCACAATACTCTAAATATAAATATACTACTTTATACCCTTCACAATACTCTAAATATAAATATACTACTTTATACCCTTCACAATACTCTAAATATAAATATACTACTTTATACCCTTCACAATACTCTAAATATAAATATACTACTTTATATCATTCACAAAACTACAAATAGATCTTTTACAATATTACAAATATACTTAAAGTCTGTGAAAGCAATCTGAGGCATGTAGAGAGAAAGAGAGAGAGAGGTGGGGTTTGTCCACTGGACACAAACTAGGTCATCTTGGGACTAACATATCGTTCAACTTTATTTCAATTATTCACTTGCACATTGGGGTCTTTAGGAGTGGGATGAAACCGAAGGACCAGGAGAAAACACACAAGGTTGGACAGGTGGCCCTACTCCTTGACACGTACAACTGTGGAATCGAAACAATGCCAGCTGACTTAATGACAGGCTCTATGATACAGCACCAACCAACCCTCCTTCCTTTGTGTACGTTCGAATATCATTAAAGATATGATAAGGTGAAAATTTGTAAACCTTTTGGATCCTCTATAAACGATTATACGTGGCAAGGAGTAGTGTTGCCTGTCCAACCTTGTTTGTGTCGCGTGGACGTTAAACCACATTTCTCTCTCTCCCAAAAAAACATATAACCCAGCACCACTAATAAATGTTCAGTAAATCTTTTGTTGGGATACTATTTTATCCAACAGGGGATAATCTACCATTGACAGAATAAATTAACATACCTGTATCCGTTAAGATAAGCTGTACCAGCGGTAGGAGGTAAATCACCTGTTAGCATTTTAAATGTAGTCGTTTTTCCTGCTCCATTTACACCCAACAATCCAAAACACTGAAATAATAAATTATAAATGTTCCACACTGATAATTAGAATCATTTATAGGAGATTTCTATAGAATCATTTATAGGAGATTTCTATAGAATCATTTATAGGAGATTAGATAAAGAGTTCACTGTTCTCGCTACAATAGTTTAAATCTAGGTAGCAAATGTTGAAAAAATTTCAGTCAAATTATTCCACTCTGAACCGAACATTAGCTTTGGATTTTTAAAGCTAGCCTGGATCATTTGACTGAAATTTTCAAAATATTCTATTTACGTTACCTAATTTTTAACTATTATAGCGGGAACAGTCAACTCTTTATTTAATCTCGCATAATGATCCAGTAGAAAATCTAAATATAGGAAATTGCCTTAATATTTTGTTATATTTTGTATTTAAAAGCTTGAATAATTTTACTTATACTACAATTATTCAATTACTAATTTACATATGTATAAAAAAGATTAGAAGATTACCTCCCCTGGCGGAACACCTAGACATACTCTGTCAACAGCTACATGATTACCAAGTTTACTGGTTCGGTATACCTACAAAATAAATAAATAATAACAGTTTACTGGCTTGGTATACCTACAGAATAAATATATAACGGTTTACTTACAGTTTACTTATACCTATAACAATATTTATATTATTCTTATCCCATTCTACTCAAAAATTATTGAAATATTCAAAATTATCATCCTAGACTAAATAGTTATTGGGATTATTTGAAATGGTGGCCTTATACTTTGTATACAATTTGCAGGTTCACTTGACCGGACATAATATTTTAAGATATTTATAAGAACTAAGAAACTTTCAGTTGAAAATAAGTTTTGCATCCAAGGAAGCGGTATCATTAAGGTGTACGATAATTATTTACCTTGGTAAGATTTTCTAGTCTCAACAGATCATATCGGCCATTTCCTTTTAATACTCGTTTACGTTCTGTTGAAACATCCACATCTTCATCATGTATCGGAGAATTAGAGACTTTCTGACGTCTGCAAATACATTTATATATACATATATATATATTTTTGTTTTTGAAGTAATCGAAGTGCGATTAGCTTGAATATCTAAAGTTTTTAATGATGGCTTTGACAAGCAATTACAATAAACAATCAATATGAAGAATAAAATATATAACATGATGATATGTTGATTTGTAAGCTGAACAGCTAGGTCCTGCCAAGAAGAAGATTATAGCTAGCTAGTAGCTCAAATCCAGGTCCAAGCATTCGACTAGCTCCAATATAGGTCCAAGCATTAAACAGGCAGATTTAGCCAAGAGTTACAGTTTCAGAAATAGACTTATAGATTAGAGACGATGAGTTGTGCTTACCGTGGTTTAAAGAAGAAACTGTATTCACATAATAGTGTTATAATAAAGAACAGTAGACCAATACAAGCCATAGCAACCAGATGACTCGTCACTAGGCCCCATTTTAACGGTGACATCATCATATCATACTGTCCTGCAATATTTTAATTATGACAATTATTAGTATAGCATCATTCAGTAACCTGGTCTATATATATAATAATGTCTGACTCTTTTAACAACATTATAATTAGAATTAGATAGAATCAAAATTATCAGCAAAACCGTCAACAAATCAAACTGCTTGTCGCTCTGCTACAGATAATAGAGAGGTAATTCTCTTTTAATAGTTATCAGGTTCCAAAGAATTGACAAGAGAAGAGAGAAATAGAGTTTAACATCCACCAAACACAAACTGGGTCATTTTGAGACTAACATATGGTTCAATGTCATTTCAATAATTTGTTTGCGCACAGGGGTTTTTAGCAGTGGGAGGAAACAGGAGGTCCCGGAGAAAACCCACTAGTCTGGACAGACGGCCCTGCTCCTTATCACGTATAACTGCAGAATCAATACCATGCTAGTTGACTCAATGACAGACCTTATGATACAACGCGCACACGCTAACCATTCGGCCATCCAACCCCCGCCAAGCATTGATAAATCACTCTGCCTAATATTGGTGAATCAAAAATAATAAACTAACCAGTTTTGAAGTAATATTCGTTTTTATACTCATTAAAAGCTAGATCCATGAGACCTCGACCCAAACAATAGTTGGGAAACATCATCAAGACATATTTCAATACATTATGTACTCTCTCTAAATCCTGGAATAAAGAATGTTTAAACATAAAAATCATATTATCAGATGGTAATAAACTATAAACAGCCATATTATTATATTCTATACACATGCAAATATAGGTCTTGCAGCCTAAAACTACTGCTCAATAAATCTGCCTTAAGTCATCCGAGTATATGGTTTTAAAAAGGTCATAATGCAAGTACTAAATCTGCCTACAGCAGGTCTTCATTTAGGCATGTTATATAATCTATTATTGAGATATGAAAAGACCTTAATCAAATATCTAGACTAATATCATATAACATAGCTGTCATTTAGACTGTAATAGTAAGTGCAGGAGGACCGCACTACACACAAAACAAAAAATATACAAGATAAACAAGCGGACAAGACAGAAAATAGACATTGCAAATAATAAACAATTATCAAATCAAGTGAATGGATCCAAGAGAAGCCCACCCCCTAAAATATTTACCATTGATAACGAATTGAAATGAGGTTTAACATCCTACTGTTCTGCTCCTAATGAATTGGGTTAAGGAAGATGGGCCTACGCCATACAATCTGCTATGAGGAAAATTTACCCGGGTAGCGGCACATACTATGGCCTACTCTTATATTGATTTCCAGCTGCCAAGGTATCTTTTATGCGCGGGCCAATGATTACACAGTGCCTCGATTTTCCCTACTATCCGAACAACTAGACAGTTGTCCTTATCAGCCCTTCCGTCCTGCACAACAGAAAATCCAGATGAACTTTCTAGGCCAGTGCGGGGATTAAACACGCGATCCCCAGGCTAGCGAACCAACATCTCTACCACTTAGCCCCTGTGACAATTTAAATAAAATATAAATTAGAATCTTACCTTATCATAAGAGAAAAGTTCCAGTAAGAAACTGGTAATAATACAGGTGATACCAGTGAATAGATTAATAACAATTAAAAATATATAAGCTGTACTTGGTTCATTAAATATAAACGATGCTGGATACATAACAGGTGTCATAGACCAACTGAAATAAATATACAAATATATATACATTCTAGTTACCAAGTAGGGAGATACATATTTCGTGCAGTGGAAAAGACATTTAAATAGCAGCAGATCGGATTCAAATCGAGTGAAAATCTGACACAATTAGATGACATCAAAGAGTTGGTTATGGTTTTGGTAGGTTAATTAATGTCTAATTAATAGTTTATATAACATTTTAGGACAAAAGAAAGACCTGCAATAGGCAGATTTACCTCTTGCATAATGTATGTTTAATAAAATTCCTATCTGTGTAAATATGTTTGATATACTTACCCATACATAAGAAATAAAGCAATAACAGCAGGAAGATTATCTTCAGATACGTACGCAGGTATTTGAAATATTATTAATATTAATATACACATCAATGCTGGTATAACATAATTACACTGAAATATATGAACAATATATCATAATTACACTGAAATATATAAACAATATAACATATGTACACTGAAATATATAAACAATATAACATAATTACACTGAAATATATAAACAATATAACATAATTACACTGAAATATATAAACAATATAACATAATTACACTGAAATATATAAACAATATATCATAATTATACTGAAATATATAAACAATATAACATATGTACACTGAAATATATAAACAATATAACATAATTACACTGAAATATATAAACAATATAACATATGTACACTGAAATATATAAACAATATAACATATGTACACTGAAATATATAAACAATATAACATATGTACACTGAAATATATAAACAATATAACATATGTACACTGAACAAGAACATTCACAATGACAATCGGATTAAAATACAGATCTATATTTAGTTTTGATTTTTATATACTTTCGATCGCCTCATCTACAAGAAGATCTGACATATATAAACAATATACTATATATGCACACTGAAAATGAACCTAATCAATACTGAAGTTCAAAAGCCAACATTTTGGGACTCTAGGAAACAGTCAGGGAAACAGTCCGATTAAAACACAGATCCCAATTTCGATTCGTTTTTATAGTCCCCTTGTTAACTGGACTCTTTACCTTGTAAGTTTCACAAATAATCAGTGTTTAAAATGTTTAGATATGATATAAAAAAAAATGACTTACAATATCCCAGATATAATTTCCGAGCCAATAAACAACGGGATTTATACCAGTAACAAACTGTAGATGTTTGGCCTTGGTTGATTTCTCGTAGACAAGAAATACGACAAAACTAGCCGGTACGAAAGACATAGCTACTATAATAAATATAGCTATTAATACATCTGTACCCTGCATACTGAAAGTATAACAGCCAATAAACTTAATGTTGTATAAAAATGATATTATTACACAAAATTAACATTGGCTGTGATGTGTATTTTGATGTCGTCCTAGCTTTCTATGAATTCCCTTAGGCTAGGTTCCTACTATCAGGTTTTATCATATATTGAGGTTAGTCGTAGCAATTGCGTTGATCGTATCGAAATGTATCAGAACCTATCTGTATTCGTATTCCTGAAACATATCTTAACGTATCTGCATGTATCAGATCGTGGACTCAATAGGGACAACCTATATTAATGCACTTTTTGCTCAATATTATTTGAAAATGATTAAAATATCATTTCTGATATACTATTTAATTGACACTAAATACATCTGCTTACTTACATATAATTCAAGGTAGACAACTCATTATTAGTCTGGTTCCATGGATGATTGACAGCAGTTAACATTTCAGGCCTAAAGAAAGACCCGCAATAGGTCAGTTGTAGCAATCGTACCTAAACGTATCTGCATATACTTACATATAATTCAAGGTAGACAACTCATTATTAGTCTGGTTCCATGGATGATTGACAGCAGTAATACCATAAGCAGACGGGTTACCAGCTGATCGCGGTAAATTGGCTCTCAAGATGGCGTTATTTATAGAGTTGAGGAAGACAGGCATGGAATGGTATCCTTTATGGTTAAACCAATACTGCAAACATCAAACATAATAGTATCCTTTATTTAGCTTTAAATTTATATAAAAACAAAAGAGAGAGGTCATTTCGAAACGAACATACGGTTGAATTTTATTTCACGGATTCGCTTGTGCTTAGGGGTATTTAGCAGTGGGAGTACAGGCGATTCTTCTCCTTGTGACTTACAACCGGGGAATCAAAACCATGTCAGTTGACTCAATGAAAGACCTTCTGATACAGCGTGCACGCACATGCTTACCATTCCGCCATCACCCCTACAAAAGACTCAAACATAAGGCAATACTATAAAAACATCTATTTGCATGTGGGCGTTTACAAAAACACCAGCTGACATATATATACATACCTTAGCTAATTTCCTAACAGCTAATTTTTTAAACAAGGTTGGAGCTTTTTCACCAAAATTTTCTGGAATACATTCTTGTTCCAAACCAAATGACAAGGCACCATATCTGCAGAAAAAAATATCATTTAAGATTCTATTCCAAAAGTGTCTTAATATATGAAACCAAACGACACAAAATGTTCCTCTTGAACTTTGATTTTTGTCCAAGATTACTAATTCATAAGGGCAATAATTTAGAGTTCCTGATACTTCCCTTCAAAAAACATTTATATTATTCAATTCATTTTCTGTGTCTAATAATTGTATAGCCATTTGTTTCAAAGGTACTTAAAAGTGTGAATCCATTTGGATTTAAAATGGATCAAATATATATTATCCAACATGACATATCATTTATGTCTTCGTCAAGATCAGTCACGTAAAGACCAATTATTTGTATCGTAACATTCTATTTGCATATCAGTCGTCTAAATGATTTTAAGAGAAATCTGGATCGGCTACTCGCCACTCATAGATTTCTGAGTGTATTCTAGTTTAAATATATATATTGAATGCAAGACCATACAATCCGGTAATCAAAAATACTTTTACTGGCAAATGTTTTGGTTAAAAATATTATTGAAATTGACCATTTCCAATTAAACCTATTGATTTTACATCGCCATCTTTATGTTTCTAGTAATAATAATTTAGCTTTCTTTCCCATGCAACACTGCCGAATCTTGCATAAGTTTTTTTTAATATCCTCTCACCTATGTAATCTATAATCGTAGGTGGTATACAGCAGATAATCCTCTGTGTGTTGTCCTGTTATATTTTGTAAAATGTCCTTAGTTACGACGCGGAAACTAGGAGGATTAGGATGATAGGCTCGGCTACAGATAAAACCAGAACCATCTTTCAAACATTGACACGAAGGATAATAATGTGAACTGGAATAACTAGGACCTAAAATAAATATATAAAAAAAATATTATTCTTTGTTCAACTTTCAAATAACCACAGTTCAACACAGAAAGGGGCATTCTTGGAGATTGGATAAGGAGCTGACAGTTCTCACTATAATAGTTATAAAATAGATATCGAAAGAGAGAATATGCTGAAAATTTCAGATTGCTCCACTATGAACCAAGATATTAATTAGTGATTGAATTTTAGGCCAAGCCTCGATCATCATTACTAAAGTCGCTACGATAACAAAAAAAATCTTGTTTATCAATTTTGATGTTAAATCATCCATCAAAAAATGTATTCAAATTCAGTTAATATCACAGGATAGCGATGGCATCAAGAGTTGATTATGGTCTGGATAAGTTAATGTCTAATTAATAATTTAGATAACAAATGAAGATCTGCAATCCAATCCTGTTTCCAATTTTCACCTAAATCTGAAAGTTTAGATTCTTTGAAATTTAGGTTTAACTTGTGTTGGTCTAGTCTACATAGTTGAAGTGTCTTATCCTAATTTAAAGTGTAAATGTATGTAAAAAGTAGTTTACCTAGTGGCGTATCTGGCTCCGTGAAGTTGATTTTAGTGCTGGAAGTCGGTGAAATGGCGTCTGGGACGTAACTGTCTAAATGAAGACCAGACGTAAAAACCTGCTGACATTCTTTATTATAATATCGCGATAAAAGTTCAAATGTCTTATAATCAAAATCATTGTCTCTCAGCAAATCGGTATCGAATGAACTGTTGTGAGCAGATCGCAGAACACAAGTGGCACCAAGGCCTGATGGGTAATGTAAAGTATTTATCAATTTCTCAGGCCCAGCATCCAGTTCTCTCCCCTGACGATAAAATCGTTCGTTTGTAAACGGTACAAAGTTTCCATGGGGTTGTGTGATGTTGTAATACTGAGAAGGATTTAGCACTATAGGGGGCGCATCATCAACAGATGGCGCTGCTAAGGCAACAGTCATTGCCACAGCAACAAAGATGGCAGGTAAAATAATTTGTGAGAAAAGACTCCTCCAGTTTCTCATGATGTATCGACAACGTTTAACAAGAACGGCACGGAACTGATTCAGCAGTAACAGTTTTTTACTCAGCATGTGGCTTCCTCTGCCCTCTAAAAGCACTCTTGGCGCATTTTTATCTTCTGAAATATGGAGATTAAAAAAGATAAGTTGATTGGCAACAAAATGTGCTCCATCAGCAGCTATAAGTGTTCAGAGCAGTCCATAATTGTTGTAAAATCAACAAATCTATAGTAAGATCAAAGGAAAAATAAACAAAATAATGTTTAAAGAAACCTTCCCCAATAGAAATTAGAGAGAGAGAGAAATGGGGTATAACGTCTACTCAACACAACTAGGTCATATTGGGACTAACATGTGGTTTAATTTTTTATTTAAATAAATCGCTTGCGCGTAGGGGTCTTTGGCAGTGGGAGGAAACCAGAGTGCCCGGAGGAAACCCACGAGGTTGAGAAGGCGGGCCCCTATCTCCACGCCACATACACTCACACCAGGGCTCGAAACCACAGCATTAAGCCAGGGGTGGCCGGCCAGCTATAGGTCGGTGTGCGGCAGTTTAGACCACTAGGCCATCCCAACCCCCTGAATAGAAATTAACAAAAAAGGGAGTTTGACACCACTCCAGCAGGTCGGGGCATACACCAAAATAAATAGTTGCTGTCTTCACGGTCTATTGAATACATATGCAATGTTCCAAGATGATCCATTCCAAATTACAGGCTGTAGACGATAAAAACAAATATTTGGCATGGCTCTGCCCCTGTGGGTTGGAGGGAGAGAGAATGTTGTTTAACGTCCACTCAAAACAAACTATGTCATTTTGGGACTAACATATTATGATTGCGTGTAGGGGTCTTTAGCAGTGGGAGGAAATCAGTAGAACCTGGAGAAAATCCACGAGGTTGAACAGGCGACCCTACTCCTTGTCACATACTACCGGAGATTCGAAACCACACCAATTGACTCAATGCAATGACAGGCTTTATGATACAGCACGCACATGCTAACCCTTCGGCCATCCAACCCTCTCCTGTGGGTTGGAAAGGGACCACAATAAATAGGTACAACCCTATGATGGATCTTCCCAAATTGGATCTAAATCTGTCAATAATTGCAATCGGTAGATCATTTACAGACAAAATATTAACAAAAGATGGACATATAAAAATATGGGCTTTATCAATTATTCCTTACCCTGTTCATATTTTGAATAAATTTTAGGATATTTTCTATTGGAAGGCGTGTCTTCCCCTCCTGCAGCCATTGCTCCTAATTCTAGTATATCTACATCAGGGTTTTCTTTTGCTCCACCAGCGGCCATTCCGTTGCTTAGCAACTCATCGTCATCATCATCGGGCAGCAGTAATTCATTTAGATTATTCTGATTGGTTGCATGTGCATCTATATCAGATGGATTTATGGGATATGTTGTTTCATCTCTTGTTATTATTTCTTCTAATTGTTTGTCTTCTTTTAATTCTAATTAAAAATAAAAAATAGGATCAATGTTGGCTATGTTATTTCTTATAAAATATTTCACTCCTTCAGCTCCAACCAAAAGGACCATGAAATAAGTGCCTGGAGGAAACACATGAGGTTGAGAAGGCGCCCCTATCTCCATGTCACATACGCTCACACTAGGGATCGAAACCACAGCTGCAAGCCACAGGTGGCCCGCAAGCTAGAGGTCGAAGCCCGGCACTCTAGACCACTAGGCCATCCCAACCCCCCATGAAATAAGTACACAAAATCACTGGCTCTTTTACATGAACCTCAGCTTTTTGTCACATCCAAGTGACTTACTCCAAGACAGAGAGAGAGGGGTTTATTGTCCACTCGATACAAACTAGGTCATTTCAAGACGACCATATAGTTCAATTTTACTTCAATAATTGGCTTGTGCATAGGGGCCTTAAGTAGTTGGAGGAAACAGGAGGACCTGGAGGAAATCTACAGGGTTGTCTCATGCAATAAAAGAGGCAAAATCACAGCAGTTGACTAAATGACAGCAATCGCAAATGAAATACAAAAATCAAGCAATACTATGTCAAAAGTAAGCTCTAGAATTCTGAACAGAAAAACAAAGATAAATATATATTTTTTGTCTTTCGAAGAATATGCTTCAGTGTAATTTATCTAAAGTTTGTAACTTTTAATAATATACTCACTTTCTTCTTCAAGACAAGCTGCTTCAGTGACCTTTAAAAATACTTCCTCTAGGGTCGTATCCATGACACCCATGCTGTCTATATACAGATGTTCTACGCCACTTTCACAAACTTGGAAAAACTTCTCAAAATTCCCTTTTTTAGCTTCTTCAAACGGGAGAATGTAGTGTAGCTCGCGGGTATTCTCACTAACTAAATACGCTGATGGAATGTATTTTCTAATAAATTCTGTGACCTTTGACTCGTCACAGAGTGATGTGGGTTGTCGTGGTACTCCGTTGTGAACTGTAGTTTGTTCTTCTGTAAATAAACAAAAATAAATAAAAGTTTCTACTCTCAGGTAAAAGAATATAGAAATATGAAGATTTTAGAAAGAAAAAACTAATTTCATCTTCGCTAGCGCTTTCACCCACTATATATTTATATCCAAAATTATTAGCATAACCGTAAAGCTGCGCTATTAGGAGTGACACCCCTTTTTGGAGTTATTCACTGCTGGTTCTAAGACCTTGATGGAGACTAGATAAAGACAGCTGTGCACATAAAAGGTCCCTTTGCAGTCAGAATTCAATTAAAGAGTAGGCCACTGCGCGTCGCGGCCTCGGCAAAATTTCACTCGTATCACACTTTATAGCATATGTCCGTCTTCAGTTGCCCAGTCGAAGCAGAACAGTAGGACGTTAAATCTTGTTTCATTTCACTTATTAAATGTTCTTACCTTCTATTTCCTCTGTATTATTATCTGATTTAACTAGAGCCAAGTGATACCCCTCTCCAATATTATTCTTGAGAAATATAGATGATCCACAACACTTCATCTGGCCATTAGAAATAATAGCAATACGATCACCCAATATATCAGCTTCATCCATATGATGTGTTGATAATAAAATAGTTCGATCTATCAATTGGAAAATACAAAACATTATTTATTCAATTCAATCAGATTGACACAGAAACTGATTAAAACACAGATCCTATTTAATTTGTTTTACAGAATTTTTCTGTCAATTGGAAAAGTACAAAACATTGGGCCTATTTATACAATTTATTTGATTTTTTCCCAATCAGATTAAAACACAGATCTTATTTTGTTTCATTTTTTATAGTTCAAAATTTTATTTTACTTGTATTCATAACACTAGGATTTGGAAAAGTTATTATCTTGGCGTGTTCTGGATGATATGAGGGCTTAGCCAATGAAACGGTCTGTTATGGCGAGCTTTTGCTGTGAGGTGCACGGAACTTCGGGTTATCAACTTGAAACATCAATGCTGATTGGTTAATCAAATGTCTGACATTATAGGGTCAAAAGCAGCATGTATGACCTCCCAAAACAGGTCTTTAGCAGTGGGAGAAAACCGGAGGACCCGGAGATAACCCATGAGGTTGAACGGCAACCCTACTCCTTATCACGTACAATCAGGGAATCGAAACCATGCCAGTTGATGAAGTGTGCCTTTTGATGAAGTGTGCCATTCAGCCATCTACCCCCCAACCACCACTGAAAAAGTAATGGCATTTGCCTCAAATCCTTATACCCCTAATATGGAAAATTTGGCAGCATCTTCAGAGAATTGTACAATATTCCATGTGGTAGAAGTAAAAAAAGATAATCATTACATAAATATATATAAAAGTGAACCTACTTTCTTTATATTGAACGAGTAAATCCCATATAGCTCTTCTAGCGTATGGATCTACGCCGGCTGTAGGTTCATCTAATATAACGGTTCGACTACCACCAACAAACGCGATAGCTACAGACAGTTTCCTCTGCATACCACCAGATAAACAATCAACGTTACTATGACGTTTATTAGGTAGACCAAGATCCTCTATCATCCTGTAAATAAACGTAATATTGTTACAGCTACTATAGGTAACGAAACATACGCCCACAGCAGCTAAATCGTCTGGGCAGTCAACAAGAGTTGTCGCAGATAAATGAACACAAAGTTTTTAAGAAACACAAATTAGATGGCAAAGTCATAGAAATGAAATCGAATCAAATGGATTTTAACTTCCTGTTGTTCTGCTCCTAAACTGGGCTATGAAGAAGGGCTAACGCCATACAGTGTGTTATGGGGGAAATTTTGCTCAAACAGTCGTGTTATGGCCTACTCTTATACAGAATTCCATCTGCCAAGGATCTTCTATGTGTACGCCAGTTGATACATCCCAACAACTAGACGTTGTCCTGCATCACTGACACAGCAATTTCAGTAATTAGAGATAATGAATGAATGAATGAAATGGGGTTTAACGTCCTACTGTTATGCACTTAACCTGAGCTAATTGAAGACGGGCATACGCCATACAGTGTGCTATGAGGGAAATTTTCCCCGGGCAGCGGCGCTACGGCCTACTCTTATATCGAATTCCAACTTCCAAGGGATCTTTTACGTGCACTCCAATGTGTACACGGGACCTCGGTTTTTTGTCCCATCCGAACGACTAGGCAGCTGTCCTTGTCAGGCCCTCCTTCTGCATCACTGCATCAGAAACCGAGGTAACAGGAATGATAAAGAAAGATTGGTCAGCAAAAGAACAGCATAGTGGTGAACCTTACCTATCTGTTTCTGCTTGAATATCTTCTGGTTTCATTCCTTTTAAACTGGCATAAAACCATAAATGTTCATTTACAGTTAACCTAAAATATATACATACAGCACAATTATAAATCATAATTTTGTTACGTCTAAAACACATAAAATTTCTCTATTAATTTAAAGCACAATAGCTAAAGAAAAACTTCCATCCAGGCAGGGATCGACCACTCAACCTCCAGGCTAGTGAGCTAGTGTCCTACCAGCTTAGCCACTTGTACAGACCTAATGACCTCAAGCGTAATGTTAAACCATGCAGTCACTTTACCCTGCAAATTGTGGATAAATTGAAGAAATATTACATAATATATTTAATTACCTATCAAATAGTACATTATGTTGTGGACACATTCCTAAACTCTGCCTAATAACATCCATATCAGTCCTGATGTCCAAGTCATAAATTGTAGCATAACCTGATGTAGGTGGGATCAATCCAGACAAAATAGACCTAAAAGGAGAAAACAGATCACTTAAAAGGTCAAAAATAAAATTTTGTAAAACAATTATCAAGTATAATGTTAATCCTTATAAGATATATAGAAATAGATTTCACTAAAAATAAAGACACTTATATGGATATATACTTCTTCTGAATTTATGAACATGCTACGTTTCGATACACATACAGGTATCGTTATTGATCGAAGTAATTCAAGTCTATTCTGAATTTGGAAATCATAGGCGTACTTCTTTTGCAAGGATATTCGTACTATAGTTCAACTTGTGGTCGTGACCAGCCATACCATACAATGGAGCATGGTTGGGATAGTTCTGACTGTAGTCGCAACCATTATCTATATCTGAACAATAGCAGCTCTGGACAATAGAAGCTACATCAATAGCTGGTTTGTAGAAATGAATAGTCTGGTAATTGAACAAGACTAATATATAGGAAGTGCACAAGGAATCAAATGATGTTTTTATATTCTTTCATGTAACCCTTGAAACTGTTGCACCATAAACCACCTCAAATGGCACGAGAAATGAATATCTCTCCGTGCTGTTGGACAGTATCTATGTAAGTCAAGCAGTTTCGTGCTGAGCAAGGAGTCCAAGGATCACACTGTTTTGGAAAGTCCAAGTACTAAAGAGTTAACCTACGTTTTGACAATACCCCACCCTCACAAAAAGCCAACAATATGTACTCAGTAGAATATGTGTAGTTATTTCAATTCCATACATTTAATTTGATAACATTTCATTCAGAAATCATCAACAAACTTACATAGTAGTGGTTTTCCCAGCTCCATTATGACCCAGGAACGATGTAATTTGACCTTCATACAAATTTAAACTCAGTTTATTCACAGCCATTTTTTTTCCTAGTTTATAAACCTGTAAAAAAATATTAAACATCATTCTAATATTAAACATCAATCTTAGCTTAAAAACTTGTAAAAAAAATATTAAACATCATTCTCATACAGTCAGTAAAGTTTATAAACCTGTAAAAAAATATTAAACATCACTCTCGTACAGTCAGTAAACAAATTTCGAGCGAGAGAGAGAAATGGGGTTTAACTCCACTCGACGCAAACTAGGTCATTTTGTGACTACAAATTTCTAGCACATTCCAATCTATAACACAAATTATAAACTGTAACCTTAAGGGGGGTTGAATGGTTAGCTTGCGCATGCTGTATCATAAAGCCTCTCGTTAAGTCAACTGGCGTGGTTTCGAATCCCCGGTTGTACATCACAAGGAGTAGGGTCACCTGTCCAACCTCATAGTCCTCCGGTTTCCTTCCACTGCTAAAGAACCCTACGTGCAAGCGAATTATTGAAATAAAATTAAACCATGTGTTAGTCCCGAAATAACCGAATTGTAGTTTGTGTCAAGTGTACGTTAAACCCCATCTCTATCTTTCATATGATCAGTAAGTAAATTTAACATCCTAATTTTCTGCTCCATCTGATCTAACACCTGTTCCTAGTCAGGTACGGATTCCATCCTGCACATATGACAGGGTTCTTTTATGTGGGAAGTGAGGGCCTTTGCAAATCAATTTCTAGCATATTCCAATCTATAAAACAAATTTGCAACTAAACTCTTAGCCATCTTATCCATAATCTGTCATACAGTCTTTTAAAATTTCATTGTAGAATATCAACGTTCAAGGGCCAATCTGGGTTATATGTCGGAGAATAAAACTGCTTAATTTTGTTTTAAAGGCCCTTAAAATCCTCTACCATGCCATGGGACTAAGTAACTTAATATACATGATACAAACAAGTTAAACCCGCCATCTGGAAATGGAGACTGATGTCCTAAGATGTATTATATAATAATAATAATTTATTCTTGATATAGCGCACTCTACAAACAACATAAAAATATACAATAAAAATGAATGGCAAAGTCTCAATGCACTTTACAGAGACATGGTACTTGGATAAAACCAGCACATGGATCATGCACTGTATAGACCTCTAAATGTCACTCAACGGAAAAAGTGACATACACAGATTTTTATTTCCAATCAGGATAGTTTGTGAAATCTAAAACCTACCTTTGTTAAATTCTCAATATGAACACCTCTGTTAAGATGCAGTGGTTCCTGTTCAAACTTATAGGCATCATCCGGGTTTCCTGCCATGGCACCAGCCTGATCCTCTTCTGATATAGACAAATATGTCGAACCTTTCCTACATAGATCCAATATACTAGCACAATCTTCAGCAGGTTTTAAACTACCACCGCACCAATAGGATTGGGTGAACGGGAAATACCAGGGTTTCGGTAAACCGTAACTTCCTGAAAATAGAATATACAAAATAAATAACTAAATAAACGGCCATTTCTTAAGGGGGGTGGCTCCAATTGAATGAGAAAATATTTGTTTTTTAAATTGCACTGTCAACTATTAAAGCTAATGCTCTGAAATTTTCAGGACTTTATCGTTATCACACAGGTTTTTGAAAACTTTGCATTTCGGAACCTGGACCACGCCCATTTCCCATAATCCAGGATGGTCACCCCATGCCGTTGAGGAAAAGCGTAAAAAAAAAACCTACTTGATAAAATATAGATTGTTATATATCCTACTAAAGCTAAAACACCAAGGAACATAATTATCTATAAGCTGTAGTAGAAACAAGTAATTAAAATAAATGTCACATTTATTTAATATTTTCTCATTTAATTGGAGCCACCCCCCTTAAAGTACCGATTCCATCCATTAACATACACTGTAACCTGGGTATCATTTAATCTTGTGCATTAAACATTAATTTCTTTCACATTCATCTAATATCAAATCTTTGTTCAAAAATCTGTAACAATCGTTTCAAATCACCAAAAATCTTCTACTTTGTACTTGTGTCGAGTTTAAAGCTGATCATTTAATTTTGATAATAATGGGATTTGGAAATTGTTTAGTTGTAATAGATTACCTGGGAAGACATGTTCTATATACCATACGAGGAAGAAATATATAAAACAATCTAATATCATCATCAACATGACAATAAATAAATTAAATTCATCATCTTCAACCGGTGATATGTAGAAATTATCCCACTGTACACCAACACCCATCTCTTCATAGAACGCAAAATACTTGGCACCTAATCCAAAGGCTGTCGTTGAAAATAGACACTGTAATATATAAAAACAAAATACTAGCTATAACAAGGAGCGATTCGGTAGAACATAGATAGTATTGTTCATATAGTTGTTCGCCGATCGTTATTTTGCCAGAAAGCACTTTTATTCATGTTGTATTGTCATTCCACCTCCAAAAAATCCTAGCCTGAAAATACACGTACTGAAGTCTGTATTGAATTCCAAATCCCTCATAAGACAATCAAGGGCTATATAATGAATGAAATGGGGTTTAACGTCCTACGCTTAAGCACCTAACGTGGGCTAATTGAAGACGGGCATACGCCATACAGTGTGCTATGAGGGAAATTTTGCCCGGGCAGCGGTGCTACGGCCTACTCTTATATCGAATTCCAACTGCCAAGGGATCTTTTATGTGCACTCCAATTTGTACACAGGACCTCGGTTTTTTGTCCCATCCGAACGACTAGGCAGCTGTCCTTGTCAGGCCCTCCTTCTGTATCACTGACAAGGAGAAATCACGCCGGAAAATCGAGATGAACTTTCTCGGCCAATGCAGGGATCGAACACTCAACCTCCAGGCTAGCGAACCAGCGCCTTATCCACTTAGCCACTGTGATCCCCAAGGGCTATATACTTCAAAGCTTCTTAAACAGATAATAATACTAAAGATAGGTTGCAATGCACAAAACGTATTCCCACAGTAGCTAGTCATCCGGCAGTCAACAAGTGTTGTCACATATATATTTTCTTTTGTCAGTAATGAGAAGTTTTTCAACTCCTGAAAATCTGATAACTAGTGTCTCATGACCATAAACAATTTATAATGATCATATAACTATTTCAAAAGAAGGACAAAGAATTTTACACATGTTCGGACTTCGATTTGTTTCAATCATAAGACATAAAATAAGTAAACTTTACTTACAGCAATAGATTTAAAAACACCTGGCATTCTATCGCCAGCTATATCTTCTTTAATAGCTATATACATATAAGGTACATAGGACAGGAAATAGATTATACCAGCACACGCAGCTGCTACTTTCGCTTTCGAATATAAAACACTAATCAAAAACCTAAAAATAACAATGTCATAGTTATATAATTTTCTAATAGAATTTCAATAAAATCAAATTTTGCTATTAATTTGAAAGAAAATGGGGTTTAACGTCCTACTGTTCTGCTTGAACAGGGCCAATGAATGAAGACGGGCATACGCCAGTGTACTATAAGGGTTTTCCGTTTCATCCGAATGACTAGACAGTTGTCCTTGCCATGTCCTTCATCCTGCACCACTAACAAGGGGAAACCACATCAGAACATCCCGGCCAATGCAGGGATCGAAAACCTGACCTCTAGGCTAGATAGCCAGCTTCTTACCCACCTTAACTCGCCTCTCCTGGCCATGAAACATTTTTTTAAGGCAAATTCATCCTTGACAATGATGCTATGGCCTACTTTTATTTTGATTTTAAACCCTAGTTGTCTTGTTAATGTGGCCAACCCAAAATATTTTACATTAGATTATTGACCATGTGGTTCACTTAAAACTGAACAGAAAATTTTGGTAAAACTGTAAATTATAACTGCTACTTACGAGAATGATATTACAGCTACCACATACAACTCTAATACAACAAATATCAGCCAACCACTAGAGTGAGCTAGAACATGGCCGAACTTTAACATGATCGTTAATATTATAACAGTTATAGTCATCTGTATCCAGTACGATATAAACCAAGCAAACCAATGTACAGCATTACTCAATCCCATCATCTTCATCACCTATATAATAAATAAAAATATTCAATATCAAACTATTAAACCCATCATATCTTCATTAACTATACAATAAATAAAAATATTATACATCAACTATACAACGAAAGAAAACATTTACTATCAAACTCATTGCCTATACAAACGTCGCAGTGAAATACACCATAATAATTTTTATCCATAAATAGTGTGTTATTATATGAAAACTCATGTAAATCTTCCAGCATCCAGCTTATTTATTATTGAATTCCAATGGTTAAGCCAACAAATTTAATGAATAAATGGAAGATAGCCTTGATCTTTCCTCTCAAATTGTAAGTAGAGTTATGTAGATGCATGGTTATTCTTTTATCAATATCAGTCTAAGGCATAATAGTAAATTGCATAAAGGGAGGAAACTCTTGTATTTCTTGACAAGTTGTATGGCAAGTATATATGAAGAGACAAATAGTAGCCTAATATTCAAAACCAATAAGTGTAAGTGTAGGTAGAAATGATTACCTCTTTAAGCCTCTGTTCTTTTTCATATACAATACTTTGTACTAACATAGCTACTGAATATACCCAGGATATTGTTAAACATAGAGGCATAACATGTTCTATCATAAACATAAACCTGAAATATATATATATATATATATAAACATAGTGGCATAACATACTACCATATACATAAGCCTGAAATATATATATACATATATCATAAACACAGAGAGGGGGACACACACACACAGACAGAGACAGAGAGAGAGCTCACATAATGGAATGGTTTGATTTTAGTTTAATAGTTTGGTAGCATGTCTTTAACAGTGGGACAAAACCAGAGGACCTGGAGAAAACCCACAAGGATAAACAGGTGACCCTACTCCTTGCCACGTACAGCCGAAGAATCGAAACCATGTCATTTAACTCAATGACAGACCTTAAGATACAGAGCGCATGCGTAACCATTCGGCCCACCAACCTGGAGAAAACCACACTGTTGGACAGGCATATTTACTCCTTGCCATGTACAACCGGGGAATCTAAACCACGCCAGTTGACTCAATGAAAGACCTTATGATACAACACACGCATTAACCATTCGGCCACCCAACCCTCCAGATCTCAATATAGAGATTTAACCACATATTAGGTCATATACCCACCGAACCCCCCTCTGATCTGAGAGATTTAACCACATAAGGCCATATACTTACTGATCATAAACGAAACAGGGATATGGAAATTGTTGAGCGAAAGTACCTGGTTCAATAACATCTCTACCAACTTGTACATCTATTATAGCTCTCTCGATTATATCCTGTAAATAAAACAGTTAGAATATACGAAATAAAAATATAAAAAAACTTACAGATCCATCTTGAGTGAAATTCTAAAGCTGCCATTAAACAAGGACTTAACATATCGTTCAATTTTATTTCTCTAATTCGCTTGTGCGTAGGGGTCTTTAGCAGTGGGAGGCAACAAGAGGACCAGGAGAAACCCCATGAGGTTGGACAGAAGACCCCTGGGAATCAGAACCACGCCAGTTGACTCAATGACAGACTTTATGATACAGCGTGCACACGCTAACCATTTGGCCATCCAACCCCCACAACAAAACAAAATTTTGAACTATAAACAATGATAGGAAATAAGATCTGTGTTTTAATCAGATTGGTAGGTAGACATTGAAATCTTATAATTACCTGAATCCAAACGAATCCGAACTGATAATAAGGATGAGTTGAAGGTCCTGGTCCAGGAAACCAGGTTTGTTTACGGGTATATTTGGTGGTAGGTGTAAAAGTAGCGTTTTGTCGTATCTTATATGTAACGTGAGGTGGTAGTCCGCCATCTTTCTCTATATTCTCAAAAACAACACCTGTAATAAACAAACATCTTTAATAAACCGGACAATACCACTCTTTTTGGCTTGGCAACCCAAAGTACTACAGATGTTTAAGTGTCCTACCTGTTGTGAAAATTATCCATTGCATCCCATTTTACTTGTCCAGAGGGTTCCAAAATATTTTTAAATCCAAGTCACATTTGAAAAGGTTTACGTTAGGTTTTTCAAATCATTTAGTTGAAATTTTTCAAATTTTTTCAATTAGGTGTGTTAAGATGAAATTTGTATCATCAATTAATTAGAATATTGTAAAATAATACAATTTGTTGACCAGAATAAAGATTGGGACATATTATTCAGTTACAACAAGAGTGGTATTAAGCCTTTAATAAACCTGAGTAAAGCAGTAAGTTATAATGGGCAGAAATTATTCATTCTAAACATAGTCATTCAGAGGGTACGAAAAACCTTGGGTCCTGTGTGTACACCTTGGCCACATGTAAAAAATCCTTGATAATTGAAATTCCAAATAAGTGTAGCCTAAAACATCTCTATCCAAACAAAGTTTCGCTCATATCACACTGCACGGTGTATTCATCGAAACTATGCAACTTAACGCAATGGCAGAACTTAAGATCTAAAGTAAAGTTTTCCTCATAAAACACAGCATGGTATATTCCTCAAGGCCATGCCACTTCCCACAAAGACGGAAGCATATGTTAGACCCCTCGACTATTGGGCTTAATGTCCTACTGTTCTGCTCCGAACTTGGCTAATGAAGACTGGCATACATCATACAGTGTGCTGTGGGGGAAATATTGCCCGGACAGCGGCACTATGGCCTACTCTTATATCGAATTCTAACTGTAAAAGGATCTTTTATGTGCACGGGACCTCAGATATCCTCCCATCTGTACGACTAGACAGCTGTCCCTGTCAGGCCCTCTGTCATGTACCACTGTCAAGGGAGAACCACTTTTAAAATGACATTTGTAAGAAAAGATAAGATGAGTAATTGTATATTTACCTGCTATGACACTGTCGTTATTCCTATAGGCCTTCGTTAAGAAATAGTCCACCATATCAGCCTCAGTTTCAAATCCTTGAAAAACATTTAAGCTGATCCCTTCTGTCATACCCAACCACATATTAGCCGCATGATCGATAACATCCAACATATGAAGATATTCTTGAACTGTGGGTATTGTGTCATTCATAAACGTCGACAGTTTCTTTGAATCAATAAATCTACCCACAATACCTTTATGCATTTTTAACGCGGTCTGCATCTTAAAATTAATTTAGATACTATTTGTAAATTCAAGCTGTAAATACTAGTAAACAAAGTATTTTACACATTTCAAACCAATCGGATTAAAATATAGATCTTTATTCTATAACTACATGCAAAAACAAGCAAATATCATTGAATACGGCCATTGAATACGGCCATTGAATAACCTATAGTTGTATTCAATGGCTTGAAAACATACTACTTTTGTCCAGATTTATGTCACTTTGAGAACTACGTCAAACTATAATGACAAACAACTAGGAAACCACATGAAAAAAGTCTGGAACTTATTATGAATTTTAACGTTAGTGGTAATGAATTTTTATAATTATCTGGATAGAGCAGTGTAACTCCATCTATTAATTTTACAGTAAAACTTACATTTCTCATAAGTTGTAGATTTTTGGCCGTCTGAGGTTTTTCAAGATATTCTCTCAGTTCCACGGATACATTTAACCATTTATCAGCATAAACACCAATAAGATCGATGAAGGCAAACGTAGCATTAGCCTGTAAATATTCAATCAATAAATCAATACACTAATTACATAAATCAATCAATACACTAATTACATTCATCATCTTTGATCAAATAACGTAATTAATCAAAAGTCAATACTTCTGTACGAAAACATACATTATGTAAGCCGTAAGCGCTAAATCTGCCTGTTACCGATCAATAAAGACAAACGTTGCCAGCAAAGATTTAATCAATCAATCAATAAATCAATACACTAATTACATAAATCAATACACTTATTACATTCATCATCTCTGATCAAAGAACATAATCAATAAAGGCAAACGTAGCCTCAAAATATTCAATCAATCAATTAATACAGTAATTACATTAACCCGTTAAGTGCGTAGGTCGTTATATAACATCTTGGACAACTGCCACTCACTGTGTGTAGGGTGTAATAGAGAGAGTGAGAGAGAGAGAGAGAGAGAGAGAGAGAGAGATGGGGTTTAATGTCCACTCAACACAACTAGGTCATTTTGGGACTAACATATGGTTTATTTTTATTTCAATAATTCACTTGCGCGTCGGGGTCTGTAGCCACATACGCTCACACCGGGGCTCGAAACAAAAGCTGCAAGACAGAGTTGACCAGCCCAGCTAGAGGACAAAGCGTGGCACTCTTGACCACTAGGTCATCCAAACTTCCCCTATTCTTATATTCTTAGAACATACTACATAGTTCCTCGGCACGTCATCCAATGAAAAACACAGTAGGGGGTAGTTAACGTTTTAAAAAAACGTCACGCTTAACGGGTTAATCATCTCTGATCAAAGAATGTAATTAAAAAACAAACAATACTTCTGTACGAAAACATTAAACATACATTATGCAAGAGCTAAATCTGCCTATTGCAGGTCTTTTTTTTAGACCTGAAATGTTACCTAAATGATTAATTAGGCATTAGTTAACTTATCCAGACCATAATCAGCTCTAGATTATAGAGAGAGAGAGAAATGGGGTTTAACGTCCACTCGACACAAACCAGGTCTTTTCGACACAAATGGTTTAATTTTATTTTAATAATTTGGTTGCTCGTAGGTATCTTTAGCAGTGGAAGGAAACCGGAAGACTTGAAGAAAACCCATGTGGTTGAACAGGCGACCCCACCCCTTGTCACGTACAACGGGTGATTCGAAAACACGCCAGTTGACTTAATGACAGGCTTTATGATACAGTGCGCACTACTTACCATCCAACACCCCCTCTCGATTATAATGTATGTTTAATATCGCCTACAATAAATCAAATTCCTTATGTCAAAATAGAAATTGAATTACGGACTAACAACAGCATATATATTAGACTCTTTGAAGACTCTTTTCCACAAAGTGTTGGAATTGTTAAAGACAATGTTCGGTTACCTTGACGATGACATCATCAGCAGACGTATTTACTGGAGCGTAAAGAACCTTGGGATTACTGTATAATATATGAACTATAATACCCAGCATCCTTTGTTGGCGTGACGATAACGGTACGCTGTCTGTAATACAAAATAATTTACATACATACATATATCTACACATCTGTTCCTTAAGTCTTATAATGTCGTAGGGATGGGACGAAAAACTGATGTCCTGTGTACACATTGGTGTGCACATAAAAGATCCCTTGGCAGTTGTAATTCGATATAAGAGTTTGCTGTAGCGCCACTGCCCGGGCAAAATTTCCCTCATAGCACACTGTATGGCGTATCCCTGTATTATCAATAAGGTGCACATAGAATGAGGCCAGACATACTCCATCAGTCATGTCAAACGGTGATAGTGATACCATATCCTTATTTGGAGCGCATCTGCAATTAAATACTAGTAGTGTGACTTTCGGTTGTGATTTCTGGCGTTTTTTTGCAAATATAACTGATGATAATTGACAGTAAAATGGAAACAATTGGATGTAAAACAGTTTATATAAATTCATATTACATTATTAAATGTGTTGCGACCCATTTGTGCCAATTTCTAGGTCCAAATATTAGCGATTTAGCTCCTTTAAATGTGGGAGGAAACCAGGGGACCCGGAGAAAACCCACGAGGTTGGAAAATTACAGTATGATAGGAGTACCACTACCGCAATTGAGGGTGTGCTTGTTTGAGCTGAACTGAATGAAATAATAAATTAATTTGGAAACTGACCTATATCGGTTGGATCAAATGGACGATCAGAATTTTTAGGTTTCTTTCCACAAACAGCAATCTGCATGAAACTCCACACTTTTAATAAACCATGTTTCGACGGTTTAGGATGTACGGGTGGCTGAAATTATAATTCAAATATAATAAATCTTTAATTTGCGATCAATCTGAAACAAAATGTCTCCCAGTAGTTCGATCCTAATATTAAAGGTACAATTTCATATTTTTTAGTTGTATTTTTAAAATTTATTAAAATAAACCCTTAAAATAGATGGTATCCATAAACAGTAGTTCCTTGTTAAAGAATAATCTTATTAATCCTATAATTCACTATTGTCAGCTGAGAAATTGGCAAGAATATCATTATCAACTTCAAATTCAAACGTTTGAACATAACTATTTCATGGAAGGAAAAGGAAAACAAGGGAGGTAATTGTGTTATTATTTCCTGTGTCAATAATTTTTAAGGGTGGGAAATAATGTCCATGATCGTATAATAGTGAGTTGATAACCTATTGAGCAAAATACATAGAAATAGTTATGTTTTGACTTTCTTAGAAAATATGAAATTCTCGCTTTAAGGTCATGTGCAGATTTTGTCAAATTCAAGGGATGTAAACTGGTTTAGGGTATGTGATTGTTGCCGAGGATTGGGGGTTAGGGCTAGGATTAGGATGAAACATTGTAGAGATGTAAACAGGGTTAGGGTATGTGATTGTTGCCGAGGATTGGGGGTTAGGGCTAGGGTTAGGATGAAACAGAGTAGAGATGTTAACAGGGTTAGGGTATGTGATTGTTGCCGAGGATTGGGGGTTAGGGTTAGGGTTAGGATGAAACAGAGTAGAGATGTAAACAGGTTTAGGGTATGTGATTGTTGCCGAGGATTGGGGGTTAGGGCTAGGGTTAGGATGAAACAGAGTAGAGATGTAAACAGGTTTAGGGTATGTGATTGTTGCCGAGGATTGGGGGTTAGGGTTAGGATGAAACAGAGTAGAGATGTAAACAGGTTTAGGGTATGTGATTGTTGCCGAGGATTGGGGGTTAGGGCTAGGGTTAGGATGAAACAGAGTAGAGATGTAAACAGGGTTAGGGTATGTGATTGTTGCCGAGGATTGGGGGTTAGGGCTAGGGTTAGGATGAAACAGAGTAGAGATGTAAACAGGTTTAGGGTATGTGATTGTTGCCGAGGATTAGGGGTTAGGGTTAGGATGAAACAGAGTAGAGATGTAAACAGGTTTAGGGTATGTGATTGTTGCCGAGGATTGGGGGTTAGGGCTAGGGTTAGGATGAAACAGAGTAGAGATGTAAACAGGGTTAGGGTATGTGATTGTTAGGGTTAGGATGAAACAGAGTAGAGATGTAAACAGGTTTAGGGTATGTGATTGTTGCCGAGGATTGGGGGTTAGGGCTAGGGTTAGGATGAAACAGAGTAGAGATGTAAACAGGTTTAGGGTATGTGATTGTTGCCGAGGATTGGGGGTTAGGGTTAGGATGAAACAGAGTAGAGATGTAAACAGGTTTAGGGTATGTGATTGTTGCCGAGGATTGGGGGCTAGGGTTAGGATGAAACAGAGTAGAGATGTTAACAGGTTTAGGGTATGTGATTGTTGCCGAGGATTGGGGGTTAGGGTTAGGATGAAACAGAGTAGAGATGTAAACAGGTTTAGGGTATGTGATTGTTGCCGAGGATTGGGGGTTAGGGTTAGGATGAAACAGAGTAGAGATGTTAACAGGTTTAGGGTATGTGATTGTTGCCGAGGATTGGGGGTTAGGGTTAGGATGAAACAGAGTAGAGATGTAAACAGGTTTAGGGTATGTGATTGTTGCCGAGGATTGGGGGTTAGGGTTAGGATGAAACAGAGTAGAGATGTAAACAGGTTTAGGGTATGTGATTGTTGCCGAGGATTGGGGGTTAGGGTTAGGATGAAACAGAGTAGAGATGTTAACAGGTTTAGGGTATGTGATTGTTGCCGAGGATTGAGAGTTAGGGCTAGGGATAGAATAAAGAGTAGAACCCATTACAAAATAGTATATAACATTTCTGATATGGTGGCCATTCAGGGCACAAATCTATTCTCGAAGTAGATATGTGTGCATATGTGCAGAATGCATTCTCGGACTTACATGTAAGTTAAGAATTTTACTCAACTTTCAATCACTGTTTATGAGAAATATCTTTGATCCAAAAACACAAAACTGTGCACATAGCTTCTTATTCATGTATTTGATACATTAATAAAACAAAATTATTATAAAGGGTTATATTTTAGTTAAAATAAGGCGAACAATTTTGAGTAAATCCAAATCTGAGAATGCTTTGTGAACTCTGAACCTGAACCTGATCTTACCTTGATGACATCAGGATTATCTGTAGGCTCAGTGTTATTGGTGTTTATTGTTGAGTTGCTAGGCGACGGTGTAACAATCTCTGTGTCGTTTTTTTTATCAAACTGATCAACTGGTAACATTTCTACTAGCGTAGCCAACTGTTCTAATTCAGTTTGAAACTGAACAAATTTATCAACCTGTAAAAAAAAATTATTTTAAGAAACATTCTTTAAATAAAGTTTATTAGCTATCAGACGTACGTCTGCCTTTCATGGTTACAAAATAAAATTACTGATCTGCAGACACACAAGGAATGAGGTGGTGTCTCAGTACATGTGCGCTATACAAATCTAATCCATATTCATGAGTCTAACAACATTTGCATAAAGCAATATAATTTTATAAGATTATTCATGAAACGGTTATTTCCTGTAAAAAAAAAATATGAAATAATCATTTAAGAAAATATTTTAAGAAACATCTTCATAAAGCAATATATTTTTACGAGATTATTCGTGTGAAATGGTCATTTCCTGAAAAAATTCTATTTTCTGAAATGCATTACCATAACCAGGCTTGAATATTTTCAAGTAAATCCAAATTATGGCCTAGTGGTCTAGGGTGCCGCGCTTTGACCTCTAGCTGGCCGGCCACCTCTGGCTTGTGGCTTTGGTTTCGAGCCCTGGTGTGAGTGTATGTGGCATGGGGATAGGGGCGCCTTCTCAACCTCATGGGTTTCCTCCGAGCACTCAGGTTTCCTCCCACGGCTAAAGACCCCCACACGCGCAAGAGAATTATTGAAATAAAATGAAACCATATGTTAGTCCCCAAATGACCTAGTTGTGTTGAGTGGACATTAAACCCCATTTCTCTCTATATATATATATATATATGAAAAGTTAAAGATAACTACTCTTAGGTATTAAATACACAAAAATATAAAAGTTTTCGAAAAAAGAACTACATTATTTGTCGATTATTAGCACTTTCGCTTATTTTATTAAGCTCTTCAGATAATCTACATCTTGATAATACAACAATGACTATGACGTCATAGCGCCATAGTTACACAGTAGTACAAAAAAGGGACATAAATAAAATATCAAATCAGACAACAAAACTCGGCCTATATGCAATGAAACTATACTATAATTTTGCATTTAAAGCTGGCCGGTATTTGTCAATAAAATATGCCTCTTTGGCTTCTAACAAATCATTGTTATTGTTATTTAGCTTGTACATTGGAAAAACACTAAATTTGCAACCACCACAAACATCTATATGTCCACTAAGTGGGATCATCCTATATTGAGGATTGAGTATATGGTGCCGATGCAGGTTCATCCTTGTCTTTAGCATACTGATTGTTTTCCCAATGTACCGTCTATTACAGCCAGAACAAACAATCACATATATGACATAACTGGATTTACAGTTCATGGGTTGCTTAATATGAAAAAGTTTATTATCGGTGATCTGGATTGAGGAGCCCGTAATTATTATTTTACATGTCTTACAATTTATTTCTCCACATTCACTTACCACCGGTGTATCTGGACTACATTCAAATTTAGAAGATATTAATAATTTAGCTAGATTTCGTGGCTGTTTGAGACTGTTAATAATCTTAGTTTTAGACAAAATTTTGGACATAACTTCACTGTTCTTAAGGATGTGTAAGTTATTATTTATCAAAGACTTCCCATCTTCTTGTGATGGGTTAAATGTTGTGACTAAAGCAACATTTAGATTTCCGCATGCTGGGTGTATTTTTGGTAGTCTTAATTTTGTCTGATCTAAACTTAAGGCCCGAGTCGTTGCATCTTCTATGAGACCTAAAGGATATTCTTGTTTCAATAAGAATGTTTTTAATTCCTTTAGTCGCCTAACTTTGACAACCGGGTTCGAAACAATGGTACATACTCTTCTAGCTAAATTATATGGAATGTTTCGTTTAGTATGAGAAGGGTGACAAGAGTGAAAGTTTAGATATTGGTGGGTATCTGTTTGTTTGTAATACAGATCCGTTTCAATCACTCCATTTGGTGAAAGATTCACGGTTACGTCCAAAAAGTTTAATGATGTTGGGCTAAACTCTATAGTGAATTTGATATCATTGTCCAACTCATTCAACATTTTATGTAATTTGGAGATAACTGTCATATCTACTTTAAGTATTGTGAAACAGTCATCCAGGAAGCGAAACCATAATCTTTTTATCATATTACTGAATTCTCTATCAAACTCAATAGCAACCCTCTCATACCAAATCTCTTCTAAATATCCTAAAGTTAAAGTTGCATAGGTGGGGCCAACTTTAGTACCCATTGCCACACCTTTAATCTGTGAATAATAATTGTTGTTGAAATAAAATATATTATTAGACACAACTAAGTCCAAAGCTTCCAGGATAAATGATTTGGTAAAACGGTCTGATAGTAATTCAGGATACGTATCAATCCAATATCCAATCGCTCTCAATCCTAGATTTTTATCTATGTTGTTGTAGAGGTTGACCACGTCGAAGCTTATTAATGTGCTTCCAGGTTCAACCTCTTCCGGTAGATGATGAAGGAAATCTACGCCATCGCGAAAGAAGCTTTTGACTTTGGTGCACAATGGTTTTAGAATAATGTCAATAAAGTTGCTTAAGAACGCGTTCGCGAGAGGACCATGCAAAAATTGAAAAAAATGATAACCCGGGGGGTCAGCGATTTTCAATCATACTTGGTCTATGGGGACCCCTAGGCGACAGAAGTCACGCGATGCAGTGAAAAAAAAATTAAATGACAACTTCCGGTATAGCTGGAAATTGTTGTTTTGGGTCAAAATTTGCCATATTTCGACCATTTTTTTGCCCAAATTTCAAAACGCTCCTTCTCAAAATGTTGTGATTGTAAAATTTTGATATTGGTCAGGTATGATAGGCCAAGTGGTCGACTTAAAATCCTGCAGTCGTTTGGGAATAAATTGATCGTGTGGAATTTTCTGTGAGTTATCTCAAAGTGGTCATTTTACGTATGTTGAAAACTGTGTCATCCTAAAACGCATGTAGCGGCTTCTTGGCGGGTCTGACCTAGAACTGCTGGGTGTGGTTATAAAGGGCATTCGTTAAAGTATATGTCAGAAGAAAAAAATTGACCGGAACTAAACCCACTAGTGTGCTACACTATTTTGAAAATATGTAAAAAGCAGTATTTTCCATGTGATTTTTCTTTTACTGATGATCGACGACTATCTTAAAGAGTAACAATGGCCATCGATTATCAACATTAGTACTATATTTATTGTTATTTGAGCGTTCCTCATACCAAATATGTCATTTTGGTAAAAATCATAAAGTTTTTGTAACAAAATCGGACGTTCACGATCATCGTAGTGAAGGGGCGTAAACTTACTGTTGTACAATTCTGCAGAATCAGAAAACTATTATTCTCATTTGTATTCTGAAGTTACTAGCAGGTTAAAAATGTATGGGCTGCCATGGCAAGCTTTTATATCAGCACAATCTAACCAAAGCAGCGCCTTTTCACCAATGATCACAAGGGTACTTTGGTCAAAAATCATAACGTTTTCGTTCGCTAGATAGCTGTAGGGAAGGTCATAAGTCATGCATAATTTTGCTGTGATCAGACCACGGTTAGTAAGATCATTAACGGTATAAAGATGGACAGGCAACGGTAAACCAAGCGAAGTGGTTCTGGACATTGCAGGATTTCATACAGAGTAATTTCTCGAACTCCTCATTAGATTTTACTGTATTCTTATAGTTACACAGTAATTTTTCAAATAATAAGTATTTCTATCCGGTAGTGACAAATTTCTCCAGTTTAGAACTTTGAAATTTCCAAATGCAGCAGTTGAAAATTTTAAAATGATCGATTTCAATATTTTCGTAGTTTTGCAAGCCTTTGTGTTCTGCTTAATAATCCAAATTCCCGCAAGTATGAAGGATTTTAAAATTATGAAAATAAAGTTCAGGTATAATAATGTCCGTAATGATGAACAATTGTACACAAGTAAAAATTAAAAGGGTGTTTTAGTAGGTTTGCTTTTAACGAAAACTTGACATGTTGTTTTTTTTCGGATTCACATGGGCGTGTTCGCAGTCCGAAGTACACAAGACGATGTTTTGGTATATTTACACCCCAATCACCAGTAGTATATTTATGTATAGTTTGAAAAAAAAGATTAGCAAGATTAATAGAAATATTATGATTTGATATCGTGTTTTTTTTTATTTTAAACTTAATACTGGTAATTGAGTTAGGGGAGGTGGGGGGTAATTTTATTTTAGTCACGATTGTCAGGTCTGCTTTTTACAGCGGCACAGAATTCTAAAGGTTTTGTGAACATTGCCTGACCATCTATACAGAGTCCATGGTAAGATCTGTACTTAGGGGCAGATCATCGTAAAGATTTATGGGCAGTCATGACTATCATAAACTTGATATATCTATTATCCACATTCTCAGGTAAGAAGAACCTCATGGAGAAGCATTTAATATCTGGTGGTGTCCTTGTTTAGGAGAACGTAATGCTTTCCATATTGAAATCCCCGAGGGGGAAGGTGACATAGATCACAACAGGACTGGTTTCATAGCACTCCAGACAATCAAGGATAATTCTGACTACACATGCCAAACTCCGGCATAATACCTATATTTGACCAGAAGTGTTCACTTACTTATATTATATCATATTCATATAAGACTTATTCTGTGTAAATATCCAATCTCACGGAATCTCTCTTTTCGCGTACGCGAATTATTGAAATAAAACTTATCATATGTTAGTCCCAAAATTGCCTAGCTTGTGTCGAGTGGACCTTAAACCTCGTTTCTCTCTCAAGTCAAAATCATTCTAATCCTAGATGACGACTGAATGGATAATATAAACTTTGTAACGATGACAAAACATGTGCATCACCATATGTTCGTCCCCAAATGACCTAGTTTGTGTCCAATTGACGTTAAACCCATTTTTTTTCTCCCCCTCAATTCTCAATCATCCTTGCTAATGATTCAATGGAATATATTATGTTTGTAAAGATGTTCATACATTTCTTCATCTGGGATATTGACAATTGGGACATTTTATCCCAATTTTGGGTGTTTTTAATTTTTTTCTGCTTTTTTTATTATGCCTGTTCCGGTCATTTTTATTTTTTATATTGTTAGTAGAAAGATTGCTGGTTGTGGGTAACACTCAACTTTGGTCCTAGTCCCCGCCAAGAATGAACTACAGCCTCTCAAACTTTGGTTTTCATTAAATTAAATTTTAAGAGCGAGTTGCGTATCTGGCCAGTACCAAGATATCATTGGCAGTAGAAACTTAAAACTCGGTGTGTAGGAGGAGCCTGGGTAGTCCTACTAATGCCCAAAATTTCGTCTGTCCAAATCAATTATTTTACGAATAACAGATCATACAAATTTAGTTCCAATTTAGCCCATTGAGTATTTTTCTATTAAAAACATATTTTTCCAATTTGCCAGGCTGGTATCAACTGAATCAACTTAATATTTTGTGCGGATGTATCTGGGTACTAACCCATCTCACAGAAAAAATTTGGTCCAAATCCCCGACCCAAGGGTTATCACCCTCTGCATGGTGCTCTCGCGGACACGCTCTTAAGCGTTGAGTACTACTAGTTGGCCCCCCTACAATTGGCCTAAAGGTTAAATCACACGGATTATGAATATTAACAACTTCGCTCTTTGTAATATTAACAGCTTCTTGAATAGCCTTGCTTTTATGGATTTTTGGCAATCCATAAAAATAGGCAGTTGAAGGTTGAAATTTACACAAGTAATCTCCTTCTTCACTGTTAAGCATGTTTGTATGTGCACCAATAAATTTTTGAATTTTTCGTAGAATCATATCGTTAGCTTTTAGTGAAGATTCTGCATAAAAGTCCTTGTTAGAAAGCATTTCAGATATGTTCTCTTGATAAAATGAGGTATCCATAACAACTATAGCACCACCCTTGTCAGCCTTTTTTATGATAATATCAGCGGTATTTTTAAAGGCATTCAAAGCTTCTCTTTGGTCCTTATTAAGGTTTGATTTGAATGGTTTATTTTGAACTTGGTGGGTTGATATAGTGGTTATGAATCTATCAAGAAAAACATCCCGTCCAGCATGTGGTGTAAAGGTAGATTTGTTCCGCACTAGATATTCTGGTTCTAATTGTCTTGATTCATCTAAATTGGGGTCGTCTTTATAAAAATGATGCTTGAGTCTCAATTTTCTACAAAATTGTGAAAGCTCCGACTTTAAAGTACATGTGTCACTTGGTGGTGTAGGGGCGAACTTTAGGCCTTTATGGAGCAAAGAAATTTCCTTGTTGTTTAAAGTGACACTACTTAAATTGACGACAGTTGGATCATTTTTATCTTGTTTTAATATTTGTATCGAGTTTTCATTCTCCGGCCTCGATCTAAAAAATGATCATATTCCACCTCCCGCGTTTGTGGATAGTTAGCATTTCTTAGACTCCTTTGCCGTCGCTCAGAAAGATGGTTGTCTTCTTCAAATCGACGTGGATGTGGACGTCTGACCTCTGTCCAATCATTATATTCGTTATAATAACTTTTGCGTTGAGGTGATCTTCGCTGTATAGGCTTTCTTTGTGGTGGTATTCTCTGGGGTGATCTTCTTGCTGGTGATCTTCTCTGTGGTGACCTCTTTCTTGACCCTAGAGAGTTTCGGTTATCGGCACAAGATTGATCTAAGGGCCTTCGAATTTCCCTTTGTTGTGAAAGATGATTTTTATTATTTTTCTTCCTTGGATTAGGTCGTGGCCCGGTTGTAGGTTTGTCTATTTTATCTTCGGACAAATTTTTAGGAAGCTTAAATTTATTATTCCCATATTTTACCTCGTAACCTTCCAGCCACTCCTGCTTTTTATTCCATTCTTGCATTGTCGATGTTTCTGCTGTTAAACATTCTTGTTTCCATTCACCGTTTAACTGTTCTAACATGTTTTCATTTAGAGCATTTTCACAGAAAAGCTCAGTCATTTCTTGATCCACTGTTCGCCATTTCTTTTCAAATGTCTCCGCATTTATCTTCATGGACCCGATCTGTGTATTAAACTTGTACACTGCAAGTTTATGTCTAAGCTGAATGATATCTTCAGATTGACCAGGCACAGGTTTTATACGAAATTTTACGGGAAGCAGTGGATTGTCCCTATTAACCCATTCTTCATAAATGTTGGCTTGAGTTTGGGTATGGTGATGTTTGGCAAACCATTTTTTGCGGTCAAGCTTTTTAATGTTCCAGATTTTTTGGATCTTAAGCTTTATCGCTTTTACTTCTTCCAACTCTGAACGGTGGTTTCCTGGAGTTACTGGTTCTGTTTCCGTTGTCAAATGGACTGTTGGACGGATTTGTTTTATCACGTCGTCCAATTTATCTACGATGGTATAAACATTCCTCTCACCTGTTGGATTTTCCAGGCACTTTTTCGCAAGAGTGAACACATCTTGCACCAAACAGAATGTTTGGTCTTGTTTGACCGTTAGTATACCAACTTTTCCTGCTAAGTCGTTGACAATCTTGGTTAACTCCTCAATTTGTTGTTTAGTTCCTTTTCCAGCCATAAGAGCGCATTGAATATATGAAAAGTTAAAGATAACTACTCTTAGGTATTAAATACACAAAAATATAAAAGTTTTCGAAAAAAGAACTACATTATTTGTCGATTATTAGCACATTCCATATAATTTAGCTAGAAGAGTATGTACCATTGTTTCGAACCCGGTTGTCAAAGTTAGGCGACTAAAGGAATTAAAAACATTCTTATTGAAACAAGAATATCCTTTAGATCTCATAGAAGATGCAACGACTCGGGCCTTAAGTTTAGATCAGACAAAATTAAGACTACCAAAAATACACCCAGCATGCGGAAATCTAAATGTTGCTTTAGTCACAACATTTAACCCATCACAAGAAGATGGGAAGTCTTTGATAAATAATAACTTACACATCCTTAAGAACAGTGAAGTTATGTCCAAAATTTTGTCTAAAACTAAGATTATTAACAGTCTCAAACAGCCACGAAATCTAGCTAAATTATTAATATCTTCTAAATTTGAATGTAGTCCAGATACACCGGTGGTAAGTGAATGTGGAGAAATAAATTGTAAGACATGTAAAATAATAATTACGGGCTCCTCAATCCAGATCACCGATAATAAACTTTTTCATATTAAGCAACCCATGAACTGTAAATCCAGTTATGTCATATATGTGATTGTTTGTTCTGGCTGTAATAGACGGTACATTGGGAAAACAATCAGTATGCTAAAGACAAGGATGAACCTGCATCGGCACCATATACTCAATCCTCAATATAGAATGATCCCACTTAGTGGACATATAGATGTTTGTGGTGGTTGCAAATTTAGTGTTTTTCCAATGTACAAGCTAAATAACAATAACAATGATTTGTTAGAAGCCAAAGAGGCATATTTTATTGACAAATACCGGCCAGCTTTAAATGCAAAATTATAGTATAGTTTCATTGCATATAGGCCGAGTTTTGTTGTCTGATTTGATATTTTATTTATGTCCCTTTTTTGTACTACTGTGTAACTATGGCGCTATGACGTCATAGTCATTGTTGTATTATCAAGATGTAGATTATCTGAAGAGCTTAATAAAATAAGCGAAAGTGCTAATAATCGACAAATAATGTAGTTCTTTTTTCGAAAACTTTTATATTTTTGTGTATATATATATATATATATAAATATATATATATTTGCATAACCATTCATAGCCCCCCCCCCCCCCAACACGATTCAAATTATATCCAGACAAACAATATTTAAATTGTTTATAATACTTACATTGTGGATAAAATCTTCTACTTTATCAATAGTGGCTGTTAAATTTACAGACTTTAGATCTAACTATAATCAGAAGAAAAAAAAAATCAATACTATTTACCTATTTACTCTCCATTCTCTAAAATATGTGAAATCTAAAATATCAATATATAAACCTGTCCTATACTAGCTTCGTTTTATGATATCGATTCCCCAGTTGGAGGTGACAAGGAGTAGGGTCGCCTGTCGACTGTCCATTTTAATGTTCTCTCGACACTAACAATGGCACTGTTTCTCGAAAATTTTAACTAAAGATAAATTCCAAATTTTAGTAGATACTTCAATTTTTATTGGCTAAGCACTAAAATCAATCTTATATTATCTAATCAAATTACTAAATTTTGGATTTTATAATAGTTTAAAATTTCGTGAAACAGGCCCCTGTCCTATTAAATAAAACAGATCTGACCGTTTGTCTTTCATAAGCTTTTAATATTTGATCAATATGATTAAAATACAGATCTATATGTCGTTTTGTATTTTTTATACTTTCGTTCGATGGCCTACACTACATGAAGATCCTACGAGTTACAGTGGAAGTTCATGTCAGGGGTCAAACGAGTGGCTTTTGACCCTATGATGTCAGACATTGATTAATTAATCAGCGTTTCCTGTATCAAAAGGTCAAGAATTCGCCATAAAAGACTGTTTCATTGGCTAATACCTCACATCATTCAGAATATGTCAATGATAAGATCTCTTTCAGATCCTAGTGTAGTAAAGACAAGTAAAACGAAAGTTTGAACTACAAAAATGAAACAAAATATAGATCTGTATATCAGATTGATTAAATTCAAATGAAACTGTAAACATATAAATACAGTTTAATTCATAGTTACAAAAAAAACCCAAAAAATCACAAAAATGGGAATTATGCTGGAAACTATCATATTCCTTTGAAATACTATCTTGCTAATTGAAAGTAAAAATATGTCAAAAATTGACTGACTGACAAAATCTATTAAATAAAAGCCCTGTTTTAACAAATGGTCAATACAAAATTGTGGTTATTTTGATAGGAGAAAATCCATTTTACTTACAAATTTAATAATATCATCATTTGTTATATGAGACTTGAGAAAATCTGACAATTCTACAAAATCATGTCTGGATAAATTACACATATTCTGTTGTAGTTTACGCTGAAAATAAATATAAAATAAATAATATATTTCAACTCCATTTAAAGGAACAACGTTCCCAAAGAAATTAATAAGCTTTGAAATTTTGAAACAATATCTGCCATTTATACAACAAGGAGGGGAAACTATGCTGGAATGAGTCAGTACCAATATATTACTTGTAGTGTTTGGAGTCACATATAAGCAACAACTTAAAGATACATTATGGGAGATGAGATAACGAGTTGGTAGTTCTCACTATAATAGTTAGAAACTACATAATGTAAAGGCAATATGCTGAAAATTTCAGTCAAACTGATCCACTATGAACCGTGAACCATTCGAATGAAAGTTCCGCTTAGCCTCGATCATCATTACTGAAGTTGGTAAGGCAAAACTGATACTCTCGATTATCCATTTATTTGGTTAATCACGAAGGAAAGTTTTCTTGCAAATCGGACAACAATCCAACAAATATCGCAGTCTAGCCTTACCATCGAGAGCTGATTATGGTCTGAATAAGTTAGTTAATGTCTAATTTATAATTTCTATAACATCTTAAGCCCAAATTAAGACTTGCAGTTATCAGATTTAGCTCTTAACTAATGTAACTTTAATGTACCTCAGTTTATTATGAAAATCTATAATTTGTATTGTTTGGTGTCACATACATGTATAAGCAACAACTTAGAGCAAGGAGTATTGATTATCAGGTCACCCAACAAAAAAATTGTCCTGAAATCTTAAAAGGGTTACGTGTCCGGATAAGCAGTTTTGGCATTAACGTCCAAACAACGCAATATTGAGCTGAAATTTGGAGACAGGGTAAATACACCATTTCTCTATATTTTGGCTCTTAAATGTCATAACTACTCGGACTGTTATTTTTGATACTCTGTTAAATTCGGAATAGTCCCTTGAATAACAATGTGATATTTCCAATGAAAATAGATTTCGGAATATAATGCAATACACTTGACTCTAATCACCATTTTGATTTTAGCAGATAAAATATAACTCAACAGGCTGATGGTATTTGTTTTCAATATTATCACCTCCGTTGCTGCAGACGTGAAATAAAGGTATTTCACACACACGCTGAAGGTATTACTTACCAGTTTTATCTGACCTTCTTTTGTATTTGAGACAGCTAATTTTAGAAATAATTTCTTATCACAGCTTAGTGCTTTCAACTTATCTGGTGAAAAAATAAACATCTGAAATACAAATTATTCATATTAAATATTTACTCGTCTCGGAAGTTATTTCATAGCTGTCTCTTTTCGAAGATGGGCATATGCCATATAGTCTTCTGTGAGGGAGACGTTGCCCTGACAGCGGCACTACAGCCTACTCTTATAACAAATTCCAAATGCCAAGGGTTCTTTTAGATGCCTGTCAATGTGTATACAGGAATTGGTTTTCCATCCTAACAAAACAACACCAGAATATCCTTCTGGAATTTCTCAGCCAACACCGCCATCGAACAAGACAATACAACAATACAATCTATATTAGAAATAAGGCATGGATCAAACACCTGCAGCCAGCAACTAATACAATTGCTTTCGGAATGAAGCCACGACAGAGACTCTGGGGACTACACCAAACAATTAATGCATGTGGCACTCTGATGATTATCCGTTGCTCCAATGTATGCACCACCCCCTCCTTGACAAAATCCTGGATATAGATATAGTACCTTCATAAGTTGAGCAATTTGTTTTGGATTTAAAATGATGGAATTCTTCGATTTTTCGATAATCTCGATCACAGCTTGTATAACATTGGTGGCCTTCGGATGAGTTATTAGGTCTGGATGTTCCATTATCTCTTTTATAATAGATTCCTTCAAATCATTCGGCAAACTTTCCATGAAACCGTCTGGCATATTGTCTAAAATACTCGATAACACAGATGTTCCATCCATAGAAGAATCACCCAGTTTCGACAAAATCTTTTTTACCACTTCTTTCGATAATTTGGCCGCGATTTCTTGTGAAAGTGAGTCTGTCAAATCTGCGTCTCTTCGCATGCGAACCAACTGTTTGGTCAGGTTTGAAATATCGTCATCAACAAAGTAGTCATATATCTGAAACAGAATAATATAAAATATCTGACAATCTGATTCAAATACAGATCTATATTTATACTTTTGATGGCCTACACTATCAAATCATTGTTTAAAAATTTGTAAAAAGATGGCCAAGATGAACCAGTTTAAAATAAAGGCCTTCTGAGCTGGGGGTTTTACTGGTTTATATGCTGACTGGTTTAACGAACCCTAGGGTTTTAAAACCAGTTCAAAACTTAAACGTCTGAACAGGCTAAAATTGAAAGACATATTTGTTAAACTTATAAAAATAGGCCTTCTTTAAAAACTAATAATTTTGATTAAAAAAAACCCTGATAAAGAATTTCGTTTTAAAATTCTTTTTACAAGGATTAAAAGCTGTACTACATGTAGCTACTGTATTTTCTTATATGCCACTCCATAAAAATGTAATGAGACCATAAACAACAATAATCTAATTCTAAATAATAGAATGTCTAAATTTTCTTTTCTGACACAAAATTTTTTTAACTAAAAATAATAAATTGATTCTAAAAATAACATAATATTTGTTAAAGGGTCCAATATGGCTCTTTGCCACACTCGACGGCCCTACTACACCTCCATTAGTCTGGGTACGTTGTCAACCACATTAAAAACCAAACGCATGGGCAATGGACTTTTCGTCAAAAATTGACAACTGTCCCAGGGCCCCCCCCCCATATAATACATTGAAGACTAGCAGGGTCTGGGTGACCGGGACCACCGGATGTAATAAATAAGAAGACTGTACATTTAATAACACTTACTTCTTTAACATGTATTTTAGAATCTAACAAAGCATTGACCTCATCTAAATACAACATAATATTTGTTGAAGGGCCCCACATACTCTCGACAGCCCTTCTACACTCCCGTGTAATAAAACTTACTTCTTTAACATGTATTTTAGAATCTAACAAGGCATTGACCTCATCTAAATACTACATAATATTTGTTGAAGGGCCCCACATACTCTCGACAGCCCTTCTACACTCCCGTGTAATAAATAAGAAGAATGTATTAAAACTTACCTCTTTAACATGTATTTTAGAATCTAACAAAGCATTGACCTCATCTGTTGGTAACGATAAATTATATTCTAGAAAATCACTAACAACTTTAATATTCTTCACAACTTTTCTCAATTGTAGATCTACAAAACAAATAAACACATTGGTATTCGATACAAGTGTAGGGAGAATCACCTCTATATATATATATATATATGTATTACCAAAACATTTTTATTTTTGTGTATTTAATACCTAAGAGTAGTTATCTTTAACTTTTCATATATATATTTTTTTACCTGGATGTATATTTTTTTAATTATTTATGTATATATATATAGAAAGAGACAGAGATAAAGATAAAGAGAGAGAAAGAGCGAGAAAGATAGAGAGAGAAATTAGGTCAATTCGAGACGAACACATGGTCCAATTTTATTTCAATAATTCGCTTTGCACATACAGTTCTTTAGCAATGGGAGGAAACTAGAGGACACAGAGAAAACCCACAAGGTTGGACAGACCTTATTGGCTTATGATACAGCGTGCACATGCTAACAATTTGGCCACCACACACCCCCTTCTTCAAAAAAGCAGGGGAAAATTAATCCACTCAGTTCATGGTCATTCATAATTTCACCTTAATTTTAGACATACATGTACAATAATTTTGTCATTTTCTTGATTCAATTCTCACCTGTTGCATTTTCAAATATGTCATGGAAAAAAGCCGGATCATCAATCACACTTTCATACATAGTTGGCAGATCATCCATTTCATCCGGGGTAAATCCGGGATCAAAAAAATTATTATGTTGAGCTACGGTCTGTAACTGGCTTAAAAACTTCTGCGTTGTTCTGAAAAATAAAATTTAAAAAATTAATTATTTAGTTACATAATAATAATCAATGTGTATAGCGCTGAGTGCTCCATGACTACAATTGGTAATTAATTCCACACGTTAGCACAGGTTAGCACAGGTGTATCATCGGTTACATATATCCTTATAAGAGTAGTAATCAATTGAAAGATGCATTTTGCAAGATTTACTGAAAGAGAGAGAGAGAGAGAGAGAGAGAGATGGGGTTTAATGTCCACTCGACACAAACTAGGTCATTTCGGGACTAACATGTGGTTTAATTTTATTTCGATGATTTGCTTGGGAGATCCAGAGGACCCAGATAAAACCCTTGAGGTTGAACTGGCAACCCTACTCCTTGTCACGTGGAACCAGGGATTTGAATCCACGCCAGTTGAGTCAGTGAAAGGATTTATGACGCAGCACGCACGTGCTAACCATATTTACAAAAATACATGTATATGGAAGTCAAAAATTTTAAGCCGTGAAATATTCGCAATTATCATTGTTGCCGTTGTGACAAAAAAAATAATGGTCTCGATTATCCATTTTGTGTTTAATCATCAATGGCTGTTAAATGGTAGATCGGATTTAAACCTTATGAAAACGGAAGCAAAAGATGACATCGCGAGTTGATTATGGTCTTGTCATGTTAATAAATGTGAAATAGTTTATATAACATTTCCGGCCTAAAAAAAAGACCTGCAACAGGCAGATTTAGCTCTTGCATAATGTATGTTCAATGTGATGTATTTGTATTTCCATCATTTCTTTTCTAAAATTGTGCACAAAAGAAGCAATTAGCATTTCACTCTTTCCTGCTTAGTAAATAATGATTTTCCTTAGTTTCTATAACCTGTCTAAGAATAAACTAATGGATTTTCCTTAGTTTCTATAACCTGTCTAAGAATAAACTCATGGATTTTCCTTAGTTTATATATTCAATTATATCATTAGTCAAATTGATTTATACAGTATGTCCAATTATATCAATTAGGAGGGGTGGGGGGATATTCCTGCTTGTAGTAGGGTTGACTCGCCTATCAAAGACTCGCCTATCAAACCTCGCAGATTTTCTCAAGGGTCCTCTGGTCTACTCCCACTGCTAAAATCCCATCTGTATTAGCCCAGTTTAGGAGCAAAACAGTAGGACATTAAACTCAATTTAATTTCACTTTCTTTAAAAATATATCTATAGATATACAGAGAGAAATGGGGCTGAACGTCCACTCAACACAAACTAGGTCATTTCGGGACTAACATATGATTTAATTTTATTTCAATAACTTGCTTGTGCATAGGGGTCTTTAGCAGTGGGAGGAAATCGGAGGACCCGGAGGACCTGGAGAAAACCCACGAGGTTGAACAGGCAACCCTACTCTACGCCAGTTGACTCAATGACAATCTTTATGATACAGCGCATGCACGCTAACCATTCAGCCATCCACCCCCCCCCCCCACAAACAGAAGGTGTTTGAAACTTGATATTCTTTTAAAAAATTCATATCTGCAATATCAAGAATCTATACAAGTTCTTTTAAGCTACATGTACATGTCTTGTGTATTCTTTTCAAAAAATACATATCTGCATATGTATATATATATAAGCAAATCTATTCTTGTTCTTTCAAGCGATACGTGTCTTGTGTCGTACTTATAAATAACACTCTAATAAACAAATGGATTTCGCTCAGGGCATGTGGTGATACTCGTTTGATGTAGTTGATAAAAATACAGGTGTTTTCAAAACGAAATGAAGTGTAACATCTTGCTTTTCTGCTCTGAATGGGCTAATGAGGCATAAAATAGGTAAAGTTTAGACACCATGTAAGAACTATTTCAAGATGTAATCCGGGCATTATTTAATTTTGGGTATTTAACGGTTGCAATGGTAAGTGTGGTGATGTCAGGTAATGGTTAAAGGGACCTGCTTTGACTGGGCTAACGACGGCAGCTGAATGGGCTAACGACGGCCGCTGGCATATACATGTAATGGGTAGACTATATATATAGAGAGAAATGGGGTTTAACTTCCACTCAACACAAACTAGATCATTTCAGGACTAACATACATGTATGGTTCAATTTTATTTCAATAATGCTGCTGCGCACGTAGGGGTCTTTAGCAGTGCGAGGAACGCAGAGGAAAAACCCCGAAGTTGGACAGGCAATCCTACTCCTTGTCACATACAACCGGGGAATCGAAACCAGGTCAGTTGACTCAATAACAGTCAATATGATACAACGCACACACGCTAACCATTTCGGCCATCCAAACCCCCCCCCCCCCAAGGGCAAATGTAATGAAATTTAAAAAAGGCTTAATGTTGTACCCTTCTGATTAAAAGATATTATATAAACGTCGGTTGCAACATGTAAATAATTACCCTGTTTTTGAGTAGTCCATGAATCCACGGTCATCTCTCTGACCCCCTTCGCAAAACATCTGCATAAATGAGACCATACCAGACGATGGCAGGGGCATGGCGTGGAATTTTTCTGAAAAAAAATGAAAAAGATACATTACATATAGATTTAGATAAAGAGCTGATCATTCTTGGTATAATAGTTCAAAAATAGATAATGTTAAATGAAAATATTGAAAATTTCATTCAAATTACTTCATTCTGAGCTAAGTTATCACTGTTTGTAGTTTTGATCAAATGTGTGCATTGTGGTAACCAGGGCATTGGTATATCTGTGATTTTGCCTAGCTTTCCCATTTTTAAATTAAATTTTTAAATGGAAACGAAATGAAATGGGTTTAACATCCTACCGTTTCGCTATAAACTTGGTTAATGAAGAAGAACATACTCTTATATTGAATTCCAACTGTCAAGGGATCTTTTCCGTGCCCACCAATTTGTACACATGCCCTTGGTTTTATTGTCCCATTTGAACAACTAGACAGCTGTCCTTGTCAGGCCTTCTGTTTTGCATCACTGACAGAGGGAATCACATCAGAAAATCTGGATGAACTTTCTCGGCCAATGCAAGGATCGAACAACCAACCTTCAGACTAGCAAGCCAGCATCCTACCCACTGAACCACCTTGACCCTATATTTAAATGGCGAACCCTTCTAATCTAGTTAAAACCTTTAGTATCTGATGCCATTGAGGGTTGGTTATGGTCTGGTTTTGTTCATAAATATATAATTAATAATCTAGACAACATTTCGAGCCAAAAGAAAGAAAGAAATGGGGTTTAATGTCAAATCAACACAAACTAGGTCATTTCAGGACTGACATATGGTTTAATTTTATTTCAATAATTCGCTTGCACAAAGGGGTCTTTAGCAGTGGGAGGAAACCGGAAAAAACCCATGAGGTTGGATAGGCGACCCTACTCCTTGTCATGTTAAACCGGGGATTCAAAACCACGCCAGTTGACCTTATGGTACAGCAGATTTAGCTCTTGCAAAATGTATGTTTAATGAAGCCTTCGTTGAATATTGAATGTAATCTAATGGCAAGGAGAAAACTTAACTGATTCTATGGCATCAAATAGAGAGAGAGAGAGAGAGAGAGAGATAGAGAGAGAGAAATGGGGTTTAACAAACGTCCACTCAACACAACTAGGTCATTTCTGGACTAACAAATGGTTTAATTTTATTTGAATAATTCGCTTGCGCGTAGGGGTCTTTAGCAGTGGGAGGAAACCGGAGTGCCCGGAGGAAACCCACGAGGTTGAGAAGGCGCCCCTATCTCCATGCCACATATGCTCAGACCAGGGCTCGAAACCACAGCCACAGGCCAGAGGTGGCCGGCCAGCTAGAGGTCGAAGCGCGGCACTCTAGACCACTAGGCCATCCCAAACCTGGCATCAAATAGACAGTGAAATTGATACATGTACAATGTACCAGTATACTGTCCTTGTGTAATTATCAACACATTCGATGATGACCGTCTAAAAAAAAACAGGAATCACATTTGTTTGATGTGTGAATTTCTAAGCCAGTGTTAAAAAATACAATTCCTTTGTCTGAGGCTGTGATCAGAATAATATCGAAATAAACACACATGGGAATTACAAAGTCAGTGCTTGAAACAGAAATGATGTTTTTTATGTTTCTATGGCGACATTTCATGGAAATGATTTATGGAATTGGCAATCAGAGATCCAGAGGAGAAAAATGAAATGAAATGGGTTTTATAGACATTCTACATTTCTGCACCTACGGTATATACTAGGCTAATGAAGACTCTCATAAATGAAATGAAATGAAAATGGTTTTAAAGACATTCTACATTTCTGCACCTACATGTATATGTATACTGGGCTAACAAAGACTTGTATAAAAGCAACCGTATTTACTTGAAATGAAATGAAATGTGGTTTAACGTCCTACTGTTCTGCACCAACTGGGCTAATGGAGAATGGTAATAAGCCATACAGTGTGATATGAGGGAAATTTCACTAACTTCAAGTTTGGTTTAAGATCACAAGATGTAAACAGGGCTAGCACTAATCCCAACCCTAACCCTATACCTAGACCCAATGCTTACCCAAAACCTAAACTACATGTACAATCTCGAGAATATTCACATGAACTAACCTTATTTACATCTCAGTGACCTTGACGAAAATTGAGCTGGCCTTAACAAATAGGTTTAGCCCATTACCGACTGAGAGAGAGAGAGAGAGAGAAATGGGGTTTAACGTCCACTCAGCACAACTAGGTCATTTCGGGACTACCATATAGTTTAATTTTATTTCAAAAATTCGCTTGCGCGTAGGGGTCTTTGACTTTAGCAGTGGGATGAAACCGGAGTGCCCAGAGGAAACCAACGAGGTTGAGAAGGTGCCCCTATCTCCATGCCACATACACTCACATGGAGATATGTGGCATGGAGATATGTGGCATGGAGATAGGGGGGGCGCCTTCTCAAACTTTACCGACTGAGTTATCTATATTATCACATGGATATTTTTCATTATTTATATCAAGTTATGCCCATATAGTATTCCATCTCAAATGTATTTTTTGTATGCATGTATGTTGATGTATCTGTATGTTTTGTATACTGTTCTTAATGGATGTAATATGCAAATTAAAAAAGTTGAAAGTTGAAGTTATAAAAAAAATATTTTATCTCTGAATGTTTTGTATACTGTTCTTAATTGACGTAATATGCAAATAAAAAAAGTTGAAAATTGAAGTTATAAAAAACTTTAAATTTTATCTCTAAATTTTATCTCTAATTAAACACACCCTAATTTTATACACAGTTGAGTTGTCAGTTTATGACCCACTGTGTTTTATTTATATTAGCATGTACTTATCAGGTCCCAAGTTCACAAAACATACTTAGACATAAGTTAAGAGAGAGAGAGATGGGGTTTAAAATCCACTCAACATATGGTTTAACTTTATTTCAATAATTTGCTTGTGCGCCGGGGCCTTTAGCAATTGTTTTACAAAGTTAAAGACAGCTGACTTTTATCTTTCTCCAAGATGACTAAAAGTTGAAATGTCAGACCGCTATAGTTCAATGGGTGACGTCACATTCTAATGTTTACCAACAAATTAAGATGGCGTTTATAACGTCAAAAAAGATTACTATTTTTCTTATACTTCAAAAAAATGTTTTAGAATTTACTTTGTCGGAGGAAAAAAGTTAATATTTGGCAGAATTAAGAAGCATAGATGTCGTCTTTATCAGTGATACTAGCGGGCAGGCGTATATTCACTGCAGGATCAGTGTGGGCCTTTAGCTGTGGGAGGAAACCAAAGGACCCGAAGAAAACCCACGAGGTTGGACTGACGACCCTACTCCTTGTCACATACAACCGGGGATTCGAAACCACGCCAGTTGACTCAATGACAGGCTTTATGCAACAGCACACGTGTGATTACAATTCGGCCAACCAACATCCCCCGGGACATAAGTTAAGAATTTACTCAACTTTCAATCACTGTTTATCAGAAATATCTTTAACTTTAATCAACAAACACAAAACCATGCTCATAGTTTCTTATTGATGTACCGTATCATGGCGTATGTGATATATTAAAACAACTACATGTAGTTTTATAAAGAGCTATTTTTATTTTAGTTAAAATAAGGCGAACAGTTTTGAGTGAATTCTCAATTTATGTCTGAGAATGCTTTGTGAACACGGGGCCTGGCAGAGTTAGTCGCAAATACAATCTAACCAGCATATGACAAACTGATAATAAAAATCAAGATCTCGATCAGTTTTTAACCAACATGTTTTATTTACTTAATGAGCATATAATCTGCACCTGAAAAAATATTATCAGTTTATTTTATGTACCTGTAAGCAAGCATATCCAAGATAACATATCTAAATTTCAAGAAACATCTAAATTCACGATTGTGACACCCCTCTAAATTTCAAGAAACCTATATTAATTTGCGATCGTGACACCCCTCTAAATTTCAAGAAACCTATCTCAATTCGCGATCGTGACACCTATCTAAATTTCAAGAAACACATATCAATTAGCCATTGTGACACCCCTCTAAATTTCAAGAACCCTACATGTATCTCAATTCCATGATTTCTAATCAATTCCCATGCCATAAAAAGCCCATACTCATAGCTCTCCCATGAACCGTTTTCTCATGGACCAACATGTCAATTTATTATTTCCATGTAATCTAACAAATTAGATAGTTATTCTTTGATTGATAGAATCTTTACAAAGTGCAGATCTAACAATAATACTACACCCCTCCAAACTTCAAGAAAATAATAATAATAATAAAAACACTAACCTGTACCAACTGGATGGGCTGGCAATTTTTTTCTTATTAACCATAATATAACAAATAGCACTAACGGTATAAATAATTCAAATAATACGACAAACTGAAAAATACAAATACATAAAATAAGCATTACTCAATAACACTGTACATACAATCGACATGTATACATACAGGAATGAAATGAAATGAAGTTTAATGTCCAACTGTTATTCTCCTAAACTGGGCTAATGAAGACAGGCATACGCAATACAGTGTGCGTGAGGGAAATTTTACCGGGGTAGCGGCACTACAGCCTACTCTTATATCGAAGTTTCCAACTGCCAAGGGATCTTTTTTTACGTGAACGCCAATGTGTACACAGTACCTTGTTTTTTCGTCCCATCCGTCACTAACAAGGGAAAAATCTGGATGAACTTTCTGGGAACCTGATCGAACACCTGACCTCCAAAATTGTTCAATTTTATTTCAATAATTCCTTTTGGTCTTTAGGTCTGGGAGGAATCCACATGACCCGAAGAAAACCTACAAGGATGGACAGGTGACTCTACGCCTTGTCATGTACAAGCAGGGAACTGAAACCCCACCAGTTGAATGTAGCTGACCCAAAAGATGGGTCCTTTATATGATATAAAAGGTACACGTAGCTCAATTACACACCCATGAGATTTACTTAAATTCCCCATCTAGCATCCCAAATCAATTTCTTCCATATGATTAGATCAAAATGCAGGCCAAACCACAGGAGTCTGACCCTCTATCCGTATATATAATATAATATATGAAAATTTAAGATGAGGAATACAGCGCCACCTCATGGAACTACGTGAGTACTTCAAGACAGATAACTGTAACAGGACGGCACTAGACAAATGTATTTTATTGGCTAAAATTTTTATATTTGTTGATTACTAGTATATTCGCTTATTTTATTAAGCTCTTTAGATAATCTACATTTTGGTATTGTCTAGTTGGGTATGGTGTATGCAAATATACGAACAGAAGGTCAGACTCCTGTGCCTCAACGCTAAAATTTCATTGGTTCACAACTTGGAAATTAGTGCATGTACCGATAGTGGGGAGCAGAATGTCTTTTCACATGGTGAAGGCAAACAGAAAACTGGAACAGGTTTTGATAGAAAAAGCCCAATAATAAAATTGTAAAGTGACACAAAAAGATACAGTATAACACAAGGTACAATTTTATGGATACACAATTACTGAGTTTGATACTAAGCGACGTTTCGACAAGGATACTCTCGTCTTTATCAAGCAAATCTCTCTCTCTCTCTCTCTCTCTCTCTTTCTTAAGAATTACATGTACAACCTGTATAGCGCAATACTGTTTAAATCAAATGTCAAGCAAGTATTGATCATGTAACTTTAATTACAAAATCCTACAGAGGCTCGTAATATCTTGGGAAACCGAGTCTGCATATTGAAATATATTGACCTGATGCCATCTTAATGAATCATCAATAATTCATCAGACCAGTTAGAAACTACTTGGTTTCTGATTCTTAATTTGTCGCAGTTTTAACTTCTGGCTATTAACGTACACGTAGAGTAGTCAGGACAGGAAATATGGCCGTCTGTCTGTTCCGTTTCTACGCAGATGACGTGAAGCAGAGCCCAGGGACCTTGTGTGTGTGTGGGGGGGGGGGGGGCTGGAACATGTTAATGGAGGATTGGGTTTTAACATCCACTCAACATTAATGACATGAAGCAGAGCTGGAATAACATTGTATGGGGCCCCGAGACCAGTTAATGAAGGATGGAGTTTAATGTCCATTTAACACAAATGAGGTTATTTAAGGGCTAACATATGATTCAATTTATTTTACTAATTTGATTGCGCGTAGGGGTCTTTTAGCAGTGGAAGGAAACTACAGGAGAAAACCCACAAGATTGGACAGGCGACCTATTCCTTGTCACATACTACTAGGGAATAAAAAAACACCCCAGTTGACTGTAATGGCAGACCTTATGATACAGCGCGCAAAAGCTAATCATTCTGCCATAAAAAAAACGTCTCTCATGAACATAAACAATGTGTATAAATTTCAAGTTAATTGGGTGACAAATTTAGCCTATAGCAGAGTGTCCCCTTACAAATTTTATTCCTAACCTAAGTTTTCATCTACTTTTTTTTTATGTACAGTATCTGAATTTGTTAATTTCATACAACACTTGACGTAATATATTCAGGTGTTAAACACAGTCATGTGATATCATATAGACGTGATATTTGAGTTTTATCATGTCTATATTAATCTTGAATAGAATGAAGAAGAGTTTAGTACAATGGAGAGTCAACAAGTTTAAAATATTCAAATACTAAACGCGGCAGGATGTAAAGGCAACCTTTATCGTCAAGACTATTTTTTTTTTACTTCTGCATTTTCAATAAATGTTGGTTTCATTACCATTACTAGGTCATTTTGGGACAAACATATGGTTTAATACTCGCTTGCGAGTGGGGGTCTTTCTCCAGGTCCAGGTTTCCTCCCACTGCTAAAGACCCCTACGCGCAAACGAATTATTGAATAAAATTGAACCACATATTAGTCTCAACATGTATGTGACCTAGTTTGTGTCGATTGGACTTAAAACCCCATCTCTCTCTCCTACCCTAACTCTCTCTCTCATTCCATCTCTCTCTCTCTCACCCCATCTCTCTCTCTCTGCCAGGATTAACCTGTTGTAATTGGTTAGCTTTTAATGTAGAAATTCTAACAGTTTAAGCTCCAGTACTTGTAATATCCAATATTCGTACATGAAGTTTAACTTTCTATTATTGTACTTACTGAAAAGAACAGTTAGTTTGATAGATGAGGAATTTAAGAAAGTTTTTATTCACAAGCATCTGTTACACACCATGAAAACGACCCCCAATTTTAAATGACTCAGTAATTAACGGATAAATCATGTTTACCTCTGCAATTTGAAAGATTAGTTTCAAATTCTCTTAAATTCTGCACATACTCATGCTTGATGTACATGTACATTGTACATGTAACTGTAATGTCAAGTTATGTTTAATCGGGAAAAAAATATTTCACCGAGTGACCCAGACCTGAAAGCACTAGTTCCTCTTTATATTTATGTATATTACATGTACATATCTAACACAACACAGTTCTATGGATAACAATAAGTATATTAGTATAAGATGTACATGTAGGGCTATTTTGAGGACGACGGTAACAGCCTTAGGCTTTATTTGATCAAATAAGCTAAAGTAAATCTCTGTCATTATAATGTTTCAATTTGGATTGATCTCATAAGTTATTTAATGTGATAAGACAAATTATGTATAATAAATAAAATGGTGTTTAACGTCCTACTATTCCGCTCCTGACCAGACTACTGAAAGATTTATCATAGGTCGACTACTTTCATTTTTTTTATTTTTGGACAAGGAACTTGCTTTTCTTTGGGGTGATCTGGAAATAAGGCACCTGTCACTGACGATGTCAGACACAAATTCAGGCTTTGTCAGGCACAAAACCTCTGGTGTCTGTCATTTTGTCCGGCACTGATCTGTCTTTTTTCATCTACAGTATATTATTACTACATGTCCGGTACTATTTCATTAGAGCCTGACATTTTGTCAGGTACATCTAAAACCGTTATTTCCAGGGCTGGGGGTGATGCTCTTAAAAAAGAGCCCATCAAGTACAATCAACATGAACCTTATTAGCATAATTGTTCCTTGGACAATTGTGTATCTATTGACAGACTTTATTCTTTAATATAACGTGACATTTCAAAGATGGTGGCCATGATCAGGGGCGGATCCAGCACAAACTTGGGAGTGCGAAGCCCGGAACCGTGATTTTTGAGTGTAAAAAATGCCCACAAGGACTAATTTCATACTAGTACTGTAAATTACGATTTCCAACCTAAACTATTTTTGTTCTCCTTTCTCGCGAGAATATATGGAGCTAAAAATTGTTCGCCACCTCAGAAAAATAGAGGGGGCGTGCGCCGGGTGCGCCCCCCTCTGGATCCGCGCCTGATGATGTCATGTTCGGTTCCTTGACACTTGTTGACTTATGGTCCTGGCTAGAGGGGTGGGGTCCGAGCTGTATACAGTTCTCTTTAGCAGCGAAACTTTGGATTTGGATTTGGATTAATTTGGCTGTGCTGAAAAAATGTTCTTGATGTAGGAGTGGTACCCAGGTCCCAGATTTTTACCAATAGAACAGGAAAATCCAAAGTTTCACTGTAAAAGAGAGATCTACACATAACTCCCGCCCCAGAACCTAGAATTATATCCATAGTAGTTGAATACAAAATCAAAACTGGTTTTATCTATAGAGGAAAATTATCAAACATAATGTAGTAACTCAAACCAAATCACCAATCCAATTAAAACTACAAATTTATTTTTGATTTGACCAAAACGAAATAGGACTAGTCAGTTTAAAATTTAAAACTTGCATGAGTTTTTTTATCCATCTTCAAGTTACAAGTGACTTGAAAATTGATTATTTTTTGTAGCCAATGACGTCATGACCAACATGTACATGTCGTGTGTTATTTTTGTTTGTTTTGACTGGACAGTAAAGAGAGAATATAAAACACAGCCTGTTACACGGGTAGTTTGTCAATATTAACTCAAACTTCTCCAACTTTCTTCACTCTAATTTAGCATAGTTGGGGGAGGGGTTTATGGCAGTACTCCCAAACCTCATCTCCCAGAAGATATCTAGAAACCTGCGATAAACAAGCACTGCAAGCTATTTAAACATCGTTTTAAAACCTTACCCAGAAAATTGTTAAAATTTTATCTTAGACAGTCCCAAAAGACCATTCCTCAAGTGTGGGGTGAGAATCCCCCCAGACCCTTGTACCAAATTTCATGTGGCAGTCACCTTATGTAAGAAATTCCATGATAATGAAATATCATAATGGAATTGTGCCCCGGACAGCGGCGCTATGGGGTACTCTTATTTAAAATTCTAACTGTGAAGGGACCTTTAACATGGACGCCAATGTGTAGATGGGACCCCAGTTTTTCAGTGCATCCAATTGTCGATCTTCCTGGCCTTTCACCAAAAAATCATATTAGCATTTACATCATAAGATGTACATGTTTAGCACCCCTTGGATGTTGTTATATGTTTTCTGAACAAAATTGGGTCCGATGTTTACCATACATGTACATATGTATCTATTACATATGTAGTTCATTAGTTCGGATCCCAAAGCACTTGAAGGGATTAAAATAAAACTTCTTACTACTGCTTGACTATATCTTAGTCCAGCCTCTGGGTAGGTATTTAAAACAATTTTGTAGGTAGGGTTAAAATAGCTTGCAGTGCTTGTTGAGGTATTTTATATTTTAATCCCTTCAAGTCGGGCCCGTAACTACCAGGGGGATATAGGTAGCCATACCCACCCCACCCCCCGCCTGAAATGCTCAGCCCCCCCCCCCCCAACCAAGAACCATTATAAACCATATTTTGTACTTATCTAAACTAGTTCGCCCACCTACCGAAAGGTAATGCCCCCCCCTGCTTAATGGTGTCTAGATACGGGCCTGCTTAAAATAATAATAATAATAATAATCTCATCATTTTACAAGGTAGCAAAGTCTGAGGCTTGTTTCCAATTTGGCCCTTGGCACAGATCGTGCCAATGATTTCGATCATTACTGCAGGAAGAAACCGAAGAACTCGGGGGGGAAACCTGCCTGATCGGACGGGAGACCGAATATCCCTCTCACTTACAACGATAAAGTTCTTGCCCTGAGCTGGGATTGAACCCTCGTTGCATTGGTGAGAAGCGCCTGTGATTAGTTAAAACATCAGACTAATAAATATTTGAGAATAGACAACATGTAAGCCTCTCTTAGTTTTACAGTCTGAAGTGAATCTTTTTAAGGATTATTATAAACTCTCAAGTGAATCTTTCAATACTTTTAAAGCTTCTGTTATTATACACTTCCAAGTAGATCTTTTGAGGATTCAGTTTTCTCTTTTTAGATCAAAAGTGTACCATACATGTAGGCGAAAAGCCAAAAGGTTTCAAAGAGAGAGAGAGAGAGAGAGAGAGAGAGAGAAAGAGAGACAGAGATAGGGTTTAAAGTCCATTTGAAACAAATTAGGTCATTTCTGGACTAACATATGATTTAATTTTATTTCAATAATTCGCTTGCCCGTAGGGGTTGTTAGCAGTGGGAGGAAACAGGAGGTCCCGGAGAAAACCCTAGAGGATAGACAGTTGACCCTACTCCTTGTCACGTTCAAGCAATTTGGATAAAGCAACAGCTGCATGTAGATAAATTGTACATATTAAAAGGGCATCATGAGAGATTAGATAAAGAGCTGATGGTTCGCACTACAATAGTTAAAAACTAGATAATGTAAAGAGAATTTGCTGAAAATTTCAGTAAAATTGATCCATCCTGAACCAAGAACTTGGTAAAGACAAGTAAAACAAAATTTTGAACTATAAAAAAATAAAACAAAATATGATCTGTGTTTTAATCAGATTGTTTACAAATATTCTTCTGTTTGTATTCAATGGGTTAATGGAATGTTGCTTTCTCAGTCTACAGTTGAAAATTTTAAGAAAACCAATTAGTTGGTTCAGTTACAATGTAAATGCAACACATTGGTTAAGTGTTTGACAGTTTATTGGCCAATTATAAATGGTCTTGAAATCTGGAGATTAACATCAGCCAGCATTTAAAATTATAAATTTGCACCACAGAATGTTTGGGGCCTTTATTTCCAGCAACAATCTTTCTCGCTGTTAAAGTTAACGGATTGTTAAAAGATAACGGAACTTTGAGCAACTGGCCCCTGCACAACTTCTAAATTTAAATTAACATAATATCAATACTTCTTTCTTTAAACTAATTTGGGATGATAGGGTATACTACGGCACACAAAAATAAATAATGCCATGTCAGACATGGTTTGCGTGGGCTTATAGTTACCTTGGCTTTGCCGTTTGCTGGGGCTGGTAAATTTAGAGTGCGGAGTCTGAGTACAGAGTGAGAGAAGGACGAAGTCGAGGGGTTTAAATATGACTGGGCGGCTTTCTTCGATTAATTCTTTGTGCTGGGAGGCAAAATACAGTGCCGCCCGGCCTGGCTACATCTCTGTAAGTCCCTATAGGCGAAGGTCCAGGGGACGCAATAGCCTGAAGAACAGAGTACTCCGCCGGGCCTGTATAGATCATCAGGTTTATCATTGAGTCAAGTGGATTGGTTTCGATTCCACGTGACAATAAGCAGGGTGTGCCTGTCTGATCTCAGAGAAACAGAGAAATTGGGTTTAACAAGATCAAAGGCATGAATACAACATCATCATTTGTTTAGAGAATACTACGAGAATTAAACTTTCTATTCACTGTTTATATAAATATTGACTAATTGCGCTTTGAGCATGCTTTTGGATGGATTTGGCGCTCTATAAATGTACATTATTATGTATCTCATTAACAGAATACTTCGAAACATGGCCTAAATAAATCAGTAATTGTTCTTCCATAAGTATGTGTTATAGTATATTGCTCTATCCAGTTACTAAATGCCTCTAAAAGATTATTATTAGAAAACTGTTTTTAAGGCAGCTCACAAAAACCTACATGTACAAGCTCTACTAATTTCCAAAGAAAATTACATGTATTCTCTGAAGGGTACTAAAAGCCGTTGTTTGACGGAAAAGGGAAGATGAGTTTGCAAATCTTCCTGAAAGCCTGTCAAAGGACAGTGAGTTATTTGAAAGTCTTCTTTTCATATCCGGCTTACTGTGTGTGTATCCTTATTTCTTCCGTACATGTAAATTTCACACCATTATTTTTATAAAATAAAAGTCAGGTTGTATCCAGACACAGTACATGTATAATACTGGTTGGGACATCAGATGAAGACCGACGGGTTTAAGATGTTTGAAAACGTATCACGTATATATCGAGTTAGTTGCTCTGCCCAAAGGAAGAGTATTTTAGGGTTTTAATACAAAATTAGGAAGATTTATTCTCCAAAATATAATGAGATTGGGCATTATAATTTTCAATGAAGTTGTTCGCACCTCCACTTGGCATGTAATTACAGTACATATTACATTGTACATAAACAATAAAATATGTCTATTTTGTGTTTCAATAGAATCTAATTGGCCGTTTAGATACATGTACATTACTGTTTTTGCAATTTTTATACATTGTACATACAACTGAGTACCAATTAATTACAATTTCATGAGATATATTAAACATAATATCCTTTATTATATATTTGCAATTATCAAGCTTCAAAGACCTCAAATACAATTATTGAGTTCATTGGGCTTTGTTCATGGATGTTTTTCATTTCTTTGTTGGAAACATTGTGTGAACATATGAAACAGCAACAAAGGATGTGACCAAGTTCTTTAAATGGCATTTAGTAATTGAACACTAACAGTTTACCACTATTTAGTGACAAATTCTTTTAATGCAATGAATGCCAAAGTCGACTTTGCTTTGTGTTTGTTTCTCTACACAATCACCTAAAATGCTGTCCTCGATACGTACGACGAGACTTTGGTTTGGCTGAACCCCACCTCCACCCCGTTTGAAAAATCATGTATCCACCACCCTTATGAACAGGCATGTAGCCAGAGTTGGCGGCATCAATCAGAAACAAGGAAGGCCGCAGGCGTTATTCCGTACATAATATCATGATTGTAGGCCCCTTCTGCACATAGAGATCCATCTACTTCAGACTTCGCGAATAAACCTCTGTCTTAAATGGCCGCCATATTCAATGATTAGTATACTGTTTTGTAATGGGATTCTACTACTTTTCACACCTGGCATACACACAAAGACTAAATAAACATAAATGGAAGCAGAATAAATACTTATCAATATTCTCGCCCCACACCCCCTTAAAAATGATCATAGATGTTTAAAATATGGTAGTGAATATGTGTTAACTGGTGGAGAATACACCTGATCAGAGGCGGATCCAGGAAATCTAGTTAGAGGGGGCCCGTGGGAATAACCTGAGAAAATTTTTGTAAAAATCGGGGTGATTTGTGGCGTATATCTATTTTCTTATCCTGTTTTTTAGGGATTGAGGGGGGGCCCAGGCACCTAGGGCCCTCCCCCTGGATCCGCCTCTGCACTGTATGATGCTAGGTTCCTACTGTCATGTGATGTGTCACAATGAGATTGTCCCTATTGAGTCCAAGATCTGGTACAATTGAAATAAAATTAAACCATATGTTAGTCCCGAAATGACCTGGTTGTGTTGAGTTGTACATGCAGATACTTATCAACATGATTGCTACGACTGACCACAGTATATGATAAGACCTGATAGGATCACTACGATTAAAACCACCAATTTAAAATCGTACCGCAAATAGTGATAGTGGGGATCAAGATTAAAACATATTTCATTGCAAATAATTTGCAAAGGGATTAGGAGAGAGAGAGAGAGAAATAGGGTTTAATGTCCACTCGGCACAAACTATAGTTTGAGTTTATTTCAATAATTTGTTTGCACATAGGGGTCTTTAGAAGTGGAAGGAAACTAGGGAACCCGGAGAAAAACCCATGAGGATGGACAGACGACCCTACTCCTTGTCACATACAACCGGGGATTCGAAACCACGCCAGTTGACTCAATGACAGGATTGATGATAGAATTCAGCGCGCACTTGCTAACCATTCGGCCATCCCTATCCCCCCACAAATGGATTAGGACAATTTCTCCACTTTGTGTACAGGTACATTAAGTGTAAGAACTACAGAATAAACCTCATACATGTAATAATGTTCATAATATTTTTATACACCAACAATGGCATAAACAATGTCAGTTTATTACAAGGCTGGAAATAAGGCACCTGACAATGTCAGTCACAGATTCAGGCTTTGTCAGGCACAAAACCTCTGGTGCCTGTCATTTTGTCCGGCACCAATTTGTCTTTTTTATTGATACATGTATTATTAATACATGTCCGGCACTAAGTTGAAAATGTCAGGTACAATTTCATTAGTCACTGACATTTTGTCAGGTACACCTAAAATGTTATTTCCTGGCCTGGAGTTTTCAGTCCACTTCCACCAAGGGTGATGATACATACATGTATGGTAGACAAGATTTATGATAACAAGTGTTAAAGGTCAAACACATGTACATGTAGTTCATAGTCCATTGATATCTGTACATACATGTACATGTAACTTATAGTTAAAGTGGCAGTACGCACCTGAAAATATGCTTTTCCCCAAAATGTACACGTCTTTAGCAGTGGGAGGAAAATGGAAACAACCCATAAGGTTGAACAGGTGGCCGGACCTAATTTCACGTACAACCAGAGAATCAAAACCACACCAGTTCATTCAATGACTGCTAAAGACCCCTACACACAAGCGAATTATTGAAATAAAATTAAACCCTATGTTAGTCCCAAAATGACCTAGTTTGAGTCAAGTGTATGTTAAACCCTGTTTTTTCTCTCTTTAACCACTTGAACCATATAGTACATGTTCATGTATAAAATAAAAAATTGAACCCTACATTATGTTAGTCCCGAAATGACCCACTTGAATCATGTACATGTAGAAGTACCTGTATAAAATAATGAGAAATTAAGCAATGTGCACAAGCGAATTATTGCAATAAAATTGAACCCTACATGTATGTTAGTCCCAATACAACATAGTTTGAGTCAAGTGTATGTCAAACCCCATTCCTCTCTCTCTCTCTCTGTTTAACCACTGTAACCATGTAGTACATGTATAAAATAATTAGAAAGTAAGCAATGGTACATGTATGTTAGTCCCAAAATGACCTAGTTTGAGTCAAGTGTATGTCAAACCCCATTCCTCTCTCTCTCTCTGTTTAACCACTGTAACCATGTAGTACATGTATAAAATAATTAGAAAGTAAGCAATGGTACATGTATGTTAGTCCCAAAATGACCTAGTTTGAGTCAAGTGTATGTCAAACCCCATTCCTCTCTCTCTCTCTGTTTAACCACTATAACCATGTAGTACATGTATAATATAATTAGAAAGTAAGCAATGGTACATGTAGGTTCAACTAGCTATAAGTCTATAAGTCATCAAACAAGTTGTTATTTGTGTTAGGTCAATAACCTGCAGTGTTTACTATAGATGTTGTAGCTCATTGCTGGGTTTAAAATTCTTGTCCTCTTCGTACCCCACCTTCTTATTAAATATAAAACATTTTTGACCACAGGTCCATAACTAGGGGGGATTGTCGACCATAAAAACAATACATGTAGATATACCATACATTGTCCGTCAATTTTACAGCACCCCCGAGAACATGTCACGCCCCCCTCGTTGCTCTGAGGGGGTGGGTGGGATGGCCTAGTGGTCTAGAGTGCCGCGCTTCGACCTCTAGCTGGCTGGTCACCTCTGGTTTGCGGCTGTGGTTTCGGGCCCTAGTGTGTGCGTATGAGGGTTTTCTCCAGGGAATCCGGTTTCCTCCCACTGCTGAAGACAAGCAGTTATTGAAATAAAAATTTAAAACCATACGTTAGTCCTCAAATGTCCTAGTTTGTGTCGAGTGGACGTTAAACCTCATTTCTCTCTCTCTCTCCCCCGTTGCTCTGAGCTACAATGTAGTTATGACAATTTGTCCCCGGTGCCGGTGTAGGTTTGTCATTTCTATATAAAATTTGAAGTAAAAAAAAAAGGACCTTAAAATAGACGGATTACCTCTTACATAATACACATTTTAAGATCGTTATTATCTGTAAACCTTTAAGCTTTAGCTTACATGAAGAAAATCAATGCATTTGTCAATTAGAAATAGGTTACATGTAAATTCTACCTCGAGTTTTATAACAGAAAGAATTAAATGGAATGAAATCAATGTCTTATCAATCAATACAACACCAGGACTGTACGTGTATGTAAGGCTTTAAAAGTGGGGGTGCAGCAGAGTGTTGGGGCTCCAATATAACGTCCAAGTTACTGATATTGATCATAATCAAGCGATCATTTTATAATTGAAAGAATGTCAAATTTCTTTTGTTGAAGGGTGGGGGCGCCATTTCTAGGGGTGCCTTATTTTTATGGGGGTGATACAATGTATGTACTCCCTGTAGATACATGTACATGTACGGCCCTGTACAACTGTAGTCGTATTGAATCGAATACACAATGTATGGTAAGTTTTATTTCTATTTAGTTAGACATGTGCTATGAGGGGGAAACTTTGCCCGGGCAGCTGCGCTACAGCCTACTCTTATATCAAATTCCAACTCCCAAGGGATCTTTTCTGCACCCCAATGTGTACACGGGACCTCGGTTTTCCGGACCATCCGAACGACTAGACAGCTGTCTTTGTCAGACCCTCATCCTGCATCACTGACAAGGGAAAACCACGACAAACAATCTGGATGAACTTTCTTAGCCAATGCAGGGATCAAACACCCGAACTCCAGGCTAGCAAGCCAGCGTCTAACTCACTTAGCCCCGTGATCCCCTGTCTTCCTTGAGCAACATTAAGCAATTGACATAAACACATAAACACAAACACATAATATGGAACACAATTACTATTTTAACCTCACTTTAATTAAAATAGTAATTGTGTTCCATATTACGTGTTTGTGTTTATTGTGATCCCCTGTGTTAATGTGAAGGTGGGAATTAAACCTACAGAATTCCAAACCAGTTCTACCACTGACAAATACAAACTGGACTTGAAAAATATCCTCTGTTGTACATGAATATCCAGGTTCATTGCTAAATAAATGAATTCTGTTTATTTTCTGAATGATGTTCAACCACATTAAACTATAACACATACTTATGGAAAAACAATTACTGATTTATTTAGGCAATGTTTCAAAGAGTATTGTCTCAACGTTTTCAAGCCCATGTACATATTTAGTGAAATATATTTCTATATGTCTTATAAGTATTATGAATTCTGTTTATTTTCTAAACAATGTTTAACCTCATGTAAATAACACTGACACATTTGATTCAATGATGTTTTAGATCTCCATGTATTACAGTTGATTTAAATGTATACATGCATTATTATTTTGTAAATTGTATATTATTTGCTTGTGGTTAAGCATCGCTCAGAAAATAACAGAATTCATAATCCTTATAAGACATACATAGTAATAGATTTCACTAAAAATTAGAACACTACATGTTGTATATGGATGTACTACTACATGTACGTTTCAATACTCATAAAGGTACATGTAATGCATATTGATAAGGATACCTGTATGTGTATTGAAAGGTAGCATGTTAATAAATTCAGAGAGAGAGAAAGAGAAATGGGGTATAACGCCCACTAAACACAACTAGGTCATTTTGGGACTAACGTATGGTTTCCAATTTTTATTTCAATAATTTGCTTGCACGTAGGGGTCTTTAGCGGTGCGAGGAAACTGGAGTGCCCAGAGAAACCAACAAGGTTGAGAACGTGCCCCTATCACTATGCCATATACGCTCACACTAGGTATAACCGCTAGGTTCTTCAATAACTAATAAGTCTGGAATGGTTCTTCAATCTTTTAATCACTGGAACTTATATCTTACAATTAACAATTCAATATATCTAATGTACACTTCCAGCACAGTGGATGACCGACGTAGCTGCTTCTAAGTCGGGTGACCTAATGACTTGCCTATTGATGTGCATTAGCCTTTTTATATTCTAACTATAAATGTTGACATCAAAACATATACTACAGGATTATCACTACTAGAGACAATAACATAAATAAACAATAAAGGATTAAATACTTAACTAATTAGCTTCTACCCTGATTGATATTAACAATGAGAAATTAGATACTATGCCTGGTCATACTAGGACTCAAAACCACAGCCGCAAGCCAGAGGTGACTGGCAAGCTAGAGGTCGAAGTGCGGCACTCTAGACCACTAGGCCATCCCAACCCCTGTACATGTACATCCATATAAGTGTTTTTTATTTGTGAAATCTATTTCTATATGTCTTATAAGGATTATGGTGAAGGTACAGTATATGTACATGTATCAGGTACAGTACTTTTATATATATATATATCTTATTCAATGTAATTTATATTATCTGGGTCATCATCTATTGGCAACAGAAATATGTACATGTACCTATGTTACATAAGGTATTCAACCATGCATAAAATCTGCACAGTACAACATACATTGTACATGCACAAATGTATGCAATCTGTAGAGAAAATGAAAAATAGACAGCCTACATGTACATGTATACACACCTATGGGGCGCCGATTGTGACTTTATTGTCAACTCTAAATATGTATGCTAAACTCTATAAATATGACAAGCTTGGTTTTATTTCTTTGGTAAACTTTGGTAAAATTGATGCTCAACTCCAAATATATATATGACATGTAAACTTAGACTTGATGCTAAACTCCAAATTTATATGTATGATTAACTCCAAATATATGAAGTTTAGTGATGTGTGATTTAGTGCTATTGGAATCCCTTGCTAATTACAAAATTATGAAAGTTCAATTTCTTATACATGTAGGAATATCAGTACAAATAGTATTCCATGCTGCTCACGTGTAAGAAGATGCTGCCATCTTTAATTGGTAGTGCATAAAATTCTTGGGGCCCATGTGTAGTTTAAATCCGACTGAATCCAAGCCCAAACATGTAGATTATCTAGTGTTTGTGAGAAATTTGATATTTTAGCTAAAATGTAAATGACGCATTGAGCCTTTATTTGTAGCGGTGAAACCTGGTGGGCCAAGTTGAAATCTGATTATCTAGCGTTGGTATTTCAATATTTTTTTAACTACATGTAAATGTTGAACAATCAAGCCATGAGAAAATTCCATAATTTAGCGAAAATTGAAATGACACATCAAGGTTTTAACATGAATGGTCCGATCAAGATAGGCCTACAGTACATGACAAGTATTCTCGATCAGCTACTGTATGTATTCATGATACGTTCATCTTTTTTCAGTCTACATCTATCAAATATAGACAAAGTAAAAGCAAATATGAAATGGTTTCCATGTATATTTGTAGAACTATCAAAAACGTGCTATTTAAAGTTGTGTAAGTGAGACTGGTTCATGTTGACTGAAGATCATTGTCAACAAACAAATGTCAATTCATCCAATAATCAATACAGTCAGTGTAACATGTACGCGTAGGCTGTACTGTTTAATGTTTTACATGTAGTAAGCAAAATACCTGGGATAAAGCCACAGGTTGAAAAGGCACCAATATGTCCGAGCCACACACACATACATTGTACCAGGAATCGAAACCACGACCGCAAGTCAGAGCTTGAAGCATGATGCTCCAGACCACAAGGCAACCACAACCCCTCTGTTGTACTGTTTAATATCTTCAAATGTGACAAGTTGTCTTATTTTCATATTCATTATCTTAGAGGAATACCTGGAGTAAATCCACAGGTTGAAAAGGCACCACTATGTCAAAGCCACATACACGTACGCACACACCAGGAATCAAAACCACGACCACAAATCAGAGCTTGACGCATGAGACTAGGCTACCCACCGGGCCACCACAAACCATATGTACATGTATATCATATTCATAACCAATGACCAGAATGTCTCAGAACATGTACATTACCAGAATAATAGAAAGATATACATTATGTGAGATTAAAAGAGTTGACAGTTATCACTATAATACTTTAAAGGAGCTAAATCACTAACATTTGTGACCTAAAAATTGACAAAAGTTAGTCGCAACGCATATACATGTAATACTGTAATATGAATGTATATAAACTGATTTACATTCAATGATTTCCGTTTTACTCCAATTTCAAATCAGTTGTGTCCAGCGAAATAAGCAGTGCAGGCTCAATCTAGTGTACATTTTTAGCGCCTGGTTATTACAGACTACATTCTGCCGGTTGATACAACGCAATGTGTCTAGCCCCGTCCCTCAATACAACTGGGGCTGAACCGCATTATGGTACACGACTCGTGTACCAATGTTAAATAAAATATTTTATCTTAAATATTGGATATCACAAGCTCATCTTTTCCCAGTAAGTTTACATCATCAATGTTGATTTAAATTGACCAATAATTCGTGTTTTTGATGTCGTAGATTTTGAAGAATTTTGAGTTACGTACTTAGGTCCTTTAAAACTAGATAATGTAAAGGGAATTTGCTGGAAATTCCAGTCAATTGATCCACTCTGTACCGAGAATTTAGTGATTGAATTTGAGGCCCAGCCTCGATCATTATCATTAAAGTCAGTATGATAAAAAATACAGTTTTAATTAGTCATTTTTTTAATTCAATCATCAATGAACTTTGAGCAGCAGATCAGATTCTAATCCAGTAAATATTGAAAGCTAGCGATGACACAGAGAGTTGACTATTGTCTGGATTAGTTAATTTATGTCTAATTAATAGTTTATACAGTGTATAATATGTCAGACCTAAAGAAACACCTGCAATAGGCAGATTTAGCTCTTACATAATGTATGTTTAATCTTTATATAAATACAATGTACATGTATAATAGGTTACAATCAAACTTCAAGTGTCATTTAGCAATGGAGGAACACACTCAGAGAACACAAGTTTTAAGGGAAATAAATCACAGGTTTTATTCTAAAAGCACCGCAATTAACAGTCAACAACTTTACAGATTGAAAATTAATGTCTAATTGATAATTTAGATACCATTTAAGGCCTAAAGAAAGACCTGCAATCAGCAGATTTAGCTCTTGCATATGTATAACTTCGAATTTCAATAATTTCAGGACCAAATTCTTCTTTTCTCAACAGAACATGTACAGGGGGTCTATAGGCCTGTACATTGGATTGTGCACTCTCCATACAGTATACATGTACATATACATGTATGTACAACAAAATCAAGGTATTGGATACCTGGTGCATTGGATAATTAAAACTATTCAGCATGGTTTGGTTTATATATCTAGACTTCCACAGAATATATTAAAGATAAATCAGTCATTTAAAAAAGATCTAATTCATAATTTCTATAACATCTGAAGCCTAAATAATATGCTGATTTAGCTCATACATAATGCATGTTTAAATTTCTTTCAACGTCCATTGTTGCATCATGTCATTAAAACTATTCAGCAAACTTTATCTCTAGACTTACACAGAATACATTAACTTTTATCTTCCACAAAAAATCTCCATTATATAATGAAAGTTAACCTTATCAAAAATCGTCTGACGGAAAATGGTTCCGGAGAGAAACAATGGAATGAATTTGAAACACCCATTGTGTCTCTGTAATGACTCACTCTCTCTACAGAGAGAACAAATGATTGTCAACCAAATTCGACTGATATTGACATTAATAAAATAAGATAGTTTCAAACATTAAAAAAGACAATAAATGTTACAAGTTACAAACAAATGTTATTTCTTAATAATAATATTCATACAAGTAAATATATTTTAAAGAGCCATAAACGTATGGATGGGATGAAAAACTGAGGTCCCGTGTACACATTAGCGTGCCCATAAAAGATCCCATGGCAGTTGGAATTCGATACATGAGTAGGTTGTAGTGCCGCTGCCCGGGCAAAATTGGAAAGGAGCACCAATGTAGTCACTGGTGCGAACTGGGAAGGAGCACCACAAGTCACTGGTGTCATCTGGAAAAGCCCCACAAGTCAATAGTGTCGACTAGAGCACCACAATAGTCACCGGTGTTAACTGGAAAGGAGAACCACAAGTCATTAGTGTCAACTAGAGGCACCACAATAGTCACTGGTGTCAACTGGAAAGGGGCACCACAATAGTCACTAGTGTCAACTGGAAAGGGGCACCACAGTAGTCACTGGTGCCAACTAGAAGGGAGCCCCACAAGTCACTGGTGCGAACTGGAAAGGCGCACCACGAATCACTGGTGTCAACTGGAAAGGTGCACCACAATAGTTACTAGTGCCAAATGGAAAGGAGCACCACAATAGTCACTAGTGCCAACTGGAAAGGAGAACCACAAGTCACTGGTGTCAACTGGAAAGGAGAACCACAAGTCACTGGTGTCAACTGGAAAGGAGAACCACAATAGTCACTGGTGTCAACTGGAAGGGGGAACCAAAGTAGTCACTTGTGTCAACTAGAGGCACCACAGTAGTCACAAGTGTCAACTGGAAGGAGGCACCACAATAGTCACTAGTGTCAACTGGAAAGGAGCACCACAGTAGTCACTAGTGTCAAAATTGGAAAGAAGCACCACAGGGGTCACTGGTGCGAACTAGGAAGGAACACCCTGAAAGTCACTACTGAAAAGAGCACCTCAACAATCACTGGTGCCAACTGGAGCACCATGATAAGCACTGGAGACAACTGGAAAGATCCACAATAATCACCAGTGTCAACTTGAGCACCATGATAAGCACTGGTGTCAATAAGAAAGGAACACCTCGATGGTCACTACTGGAGTCAACAGGTGCACCGCCATATGCCTGGTGTAAATAAGAAAAGAGCACCGCCATATGCCTGGTGTCAATAAGGATGGAGCACCAGAAGTGTCAATAATGCTACATGTGGGTTCTACATGTAACTGCGTTATGCAAGGATTCGATTCCATGATCTGGTACGGTATAGGCAAAATAGTGTTATAAGGCAAAATAGTGTAATCAGCATATAACAGTGTACTGTTCTCCATGAGATCAGCATACATGTATGGACTGTTCACCGTGAAACCTTTTCACTAAATTTACAAAAAGTATGCTGTCAGATTGCATAAATTATGTGAACGTCTCATCAACATAAAACATAGATAATTTCAAAAGGTCAAAAAGTACACTACCGGTACTGTATGCAATGACAATGTTATTTCAATGTAATGTCTAATAAAACTTAAAACATTCAACAACCATTCATCAACTACCAATGTCTACCATGCAGTATTTTATTAGCAGACAGCAGAGGATATTTGCCACCTGTCTTTGACATTTACTTACTGAGTCAATCTCAAAGCCAAACTCAACCATGACCCTAAAATACAGACAGGCCTTGAAATTTCGGTTTAAAATGTACCTGACAAAATGGCAGACATTTTCAACTTACATGTAGAGCCGGACATGTATTTATAATATCATTAAAAAGACAATTCAGTGCCCATCGGCATCAAAATGACAGGCACCAGAGGTTTTGTTCCTGACAAAGCCGGAATCTGTGCCTGACACTGTCCGTGACTATAGGTGCCTTATTTCCAGGCTTATACAGAACTTTTCTTCACTTATTCTCTTAATGCCATGTACATAAAACGGCACATTGTCGTCACTGAAAGTGGCAGGATGTTCCTCAAATCTTTGGGTCTACCAGGACCCTGGCAAACCGCTCCTGCATAAATTCCTAGTTCTGCCCCTGCCATAGCAGACGGACTGTTGATACCTACTGTACTAGCTGGAGTCCAGGTAAAATCAACAGGTAGGAGAGAGAGAGAGAGAGAGAGAAATGGGGTTTAACGTCCCCTCGACACAAAGTAGGTGATTTCGGGACTAACATATGGTTTTAATTTTATTTCAATACTTTGCTTGCGGTTGCGCATAGGGGTGTTTATTTTGGCCCTTCAAACCCCCACCCCTGACAGGTAGGAGAATCAGGATTTAAGTTCCAATTGGATTGGACGTCTATGGACATTTAGACAAGTGTAGAGATTTGCATTAACTACATTTTTGTCCTCCGTCATGGGACAACCCAATTGATAAAGATAAAAATGGTTCAAGAGTATTCAATACATTGATGGCTGTTGTGAATGGGTTCCATAATGACAGTTAATTCAGGCTTCGAGGTCTATTAAACATCTAGGCCCGTGACAAAAAATATCCTAGTAAATATCCTAAAACAATAGGTTTATTGTTTAATTCGTGTGGCAGGCGAATGACTATTTGCATTTTTCTAGGTTATTGGGGCAACTGGGTGACAGACACATCCAATTAATCATACCTATATTATAAGGTGAACATTCTAAGTAAAAAAAACATCTTTCGCTTTAAAACTTTAATTGTCCATCCCACTTTCACAAATTGAAGTAAAATATGACGCATGAAGCAGGTGAAAAGATTATTAGGCCTATATTTTTACAGGTATCTAGGCCTAATTAAATTACACTTCAATGTGAAATATAACAATATTACTTACGGGGCTTCTTCTTTTTAGAGTAAAATTCTTCCATAACAGCAATCTTAATTGGTAAAAGAACGCCATGGTAAGGAAGCTACGAAGTGAAATAATCCAATCTAAATGGAAGTTAAATCTGGTATGAAAACTGACACTTCAAGCCGTCTCACTTTTCCAATTCAATAATATTAGCAGGTTCTTCTCTTCTACGGTTCGGTACGAAAACAAATGTCACTGTTCTTTGCCCTTCTTACCATATTTAATTAACGCTATATTATCATTCGCTTTTTTTTCTCGCTACCACAGACTCGGTGGAGTCTAAATTTGTTAACAAAGGCCCCGCTTTGTTTTAACACAAGTTTTTCGAATGGTTTCAAGACATTTAGGTCTCACTGTCCTTCATCTCCCGTATTATAATGTTGCTCTTCTGATGATAATGTTTTGCTTCGGAAGCTCACGTAGTCACGTGGTACATCGTGAGCCCGCCCATTGGTCTAAATATCAGTCTATAAATATCCATGCGAATCCACGTGAATTTGTTTATGCCATCAGCTGTGGATGTCTAAAAATAGTCTTAATATTGACCAGACGGATCGGTATGACATTTCACGAACAAAGGGTTTGGAAAACTCGGTCAAAATTGAATATAATAATTTAAGGAAAAAAATAGGCCAGTTCATTAATAACTTATGTTACAAGATGAGAATTAACATTAATATTACGCGTGATCTGGGACTGTCTGGCATTTATTACAATTGGATATAATAAAATAATTCAATCAAATGCACGACCATATGGCACATTTTGACGTAATCGTGAATAAATACTAACTGGCTAGATTAGTATGTAGGCCTGCACAAACAAAGGCACAGGTTGAAAATAAATTCGAATATCGCATAGGCCTATATAGATCGACAAGACAGTAGTTAAAACATTTTCTAAAGGGCCAACCCCGATAATATTTAGGAGAATAAAAAAACTGCTTAATTTTGTGTTATAATCCCTTAAAATCCCCTACCTTAGGGCCGAGCAACTAACTCAATATATGTTTCCAAACAACTTAAACCCGTTGTCTTAATCTGTTAATGGAGACTGCACTAAGCTGTGTTATGTGGTGTCCCTAAAAATATAAAATTGCTTCGGTATGGATTACGCCGCAGTTTATATTTGGACACACGACAATGCGATTTAAATATGCAATGAATACCCAGTGATCAGTGTCTGGCTGTCTGCACTGAATTGATTGACTCTCAATGGGGCAACTAGCTACAATTAATTGTATCTTTAAAGGCCCAATAACACTCTTGTTGTAACTGAATAATATGTCATTATTCGGATCTGGTCAACAAATTGTACTATTTCACAATATTCCAATTAATTGATGATAAAAAATTCATCTTAACACGTCTAATTTCAAAAAATTGGAAAAACTCAACTTCATGGTTTGAAAAGCTTTACGTAAACCTTTTCAAATGTAACTTAGATTTAAAAATATATTCGAACCCTCTGGACGAGTAAAATAGGATGTAATGGATAATTAACACAACAGGTAGGACACTTAAAAATCCAGTTGTTAGATTAAGTCTATTTTTTTCTTGACCTGTCAAGCCAGCGAGAGTGTTATTGTCCCTTTAAACTGTGGCTGGAGGAAGGCGGAAGACATCAGTAGTAGAAACATTTCTATGGGTCAACGTAAAATATTAAACGTTATTATTTTTTTTTTAAAAATGGTGTATCGATAAGCTATGCGACTTTTCAAATTCATTTACATTCCGAAACACAATTGTCCAATGTCGTAAATCACTTTAAAGTATTTATTTCTGATTAATTACCCAGCACGGGGCACGCCAGATGTTCTATTCAGGTGGTGAATTTCGCGTCCGTGTATAAATGCGGTCAATCTTTTGTTTATGAAATCCACAGACCTGCGTATCATTATTACGCGATCGGTTATTTGTTACATGTATGTTTGTTGTATCGTATTAATGCCATTTTTGTAATTGTATGCTGCTCCTCGGGGGCGTTTTTATGCAATAAATTTACACATGCTTACACCTGTTTATTTGTTGTCGTAGGTGCTTATCAATGTTAAAATTTAATCTTGAATGGGGGGGGGGGGGCACCACCCTTCTGAGCTACATAGAAAAATGTAAAACAACATTGTATGAGAAAAGTGTAATGGTCGTGTGCTTCATCCTCTATCAACGACAACAGATGGTGGGATGGGATGGGCATTCAAAGCTCGCAATAAGAATATAAACATGTGTGATATCACAATGAATGCTTTGAATCAATGAAATTGAATCACAGCGTGATCTTATTATTATTTACTCATTATAAAAACTGACGTCAATTACGGGCGGTTGGATTCCTCTCAGCTCAGAGTGTATGTGTGCCTACGTAACATAGAGACACCATGCATTGTCAGCTGTCAAATTTCCCAAACAGGAGCCTGGCAAACCCCCTCTTACAAAAATTCCAGTATCCTCCCGTGATAGGTCACAGGGCTAGTGCTAACCGACTAACCCAAACCCTAAGCCTTATAGCCCCGATGCTTACACTACTCCTAACCTACAGAGAGGGATAAAAAAGGGGTTTAACGTCCACTCAACACAACTAGGTCATTTCGGGACTAACATATGGTTTAATTTTATTTCGATAATTCGCTTGCGCGTTTGGTCTTTAGCAGTTGGAGGAAACCGGAGTGCCCGGAGGAAACCCACGAGGACGAGAAGGCGCCCCTATCTCCATGCCACATACGGTCACACCAGGGCTCGAAATCATAGCCGCAAGCCAGAGGTGGCCGGCCAGCTAGAGGACGAAGCGCGGCACTCTAGACCACTAGGCCACCCCCCCTCCTCCTAACCTACAATCTCGCGAACAACCCTGTGCCCTAACCCCGTTTACATCTCAGTGACATTGACAAAAATTTAGATCATTTAAAAAGGGTCTATATAGGATTTTTTGATTATACATTGCCTTGCATAGGAGCGACGGGGGTGAAATGGGGGATTAACGATGCATTTTTCGGCACCAGCCGGGCTACGACTTATTTCCAACACGTCAAGGCAAGCACGCGTTTAGACGGGGCCTCGATGTTATGCCACATCCGACTGATTAGACACAGGAGGACAAAAGGAATCGTGTGAAGGCATAACTGACGAACCCTTGCAGTCAAAAGAAAATAATAATGGACATTTGTAGAGCTCTAAATCCACCCAAAAGCCATACTCCTTGCAGTATTTGGTTTGATGTTCAAAGAGCATTGCATGAGAAAGTAGTGGTTATGTGATCAGAAAATTATAAATAGCTGGGTGCAGGATTTGGTAGACCCTGGTATGTGAGGCACAAGACCTGAAAGAATAATGATCCGAGAGGGAATTGGGAGTCAATGTCGGCTAAAGACTTTTGAAAAGGTGTTATCTGGGATGATGTGTTGGTTCGTGATATGATTCTGGTATTCTGTATTTCATGTAGCTTGTATGGTTTGAATCATCCCAGACAACAAAGGGGGCGGGGGGGGGGGGGTAGATAAATTCCAACGTTTTCGCGAAATACTCTGCCTGTTTGATCTCTATATGACCCTAAAGATGGCCCGAGCGGGAATTGGGAGTCAATGGAAATACTTTAGAATAGGTGTTATCCGAGATGATGTTTTGGTTCGTGATATGATTCTGGTATTCTGTATTTCATGTAGCTTGAATGGTTTGATTAATCCCAGACATCGAGACAAAACAAATTCAAACATTTGCCTGAATTACCATGTGCCTGCTTGATCTCTATTTGACCTTTCACCCGTGTCAAACATTTTAAATCCACATAAACTTAAAATATGGAAAATGATGGGCGTAACTTGTGGGTTATAAAGATATCAATATTTCTATAATTCATAACAACTGTCAAATTAATACCGAGCTATCTCCGACCTCCTGGGGAGCGGCGGCCATGTTGACAGACTGCTATTCAAATAAACGGTCAAATAATTTTGTAATATCCGGGAGATTGTAACACAAAAGTCGGTAAGTAGATTATTCGATTGTCGTGCGATAAATAAAATATCACAAGAAATGAATGCATTGCAATTAAATATCATACCCACTAATAGTGGACCTGTGCCTTCCAAATAGGCCTAAACACCCTGCGAGTTGGGATAAAAGTCAGTCATCATAAATTTCAAATATCTCAAATTAAAGGCACAAGTCAGGAAATACTCATTAGTCCACCGATATCTATTAATAGGGTTAGAGTTGGGTTAGGGTGATGTTTTTTGATGCCCATATATACAGATATATGTAGTATTTCTTATAGCGGCGGACAAGTGAACCCATCTCCAAAAGTCATACCTTTCGCATAAATACCAGGTCTCAATATATATATTACTTTTCGACTTGAAAGTTAAGAGATTATTTTGAAATATCGACTTTATTAATAAACCAATTTAAGATGTCGAAAGCCGAAAAAAACAAAAAAGCAAATGGACCACAAGCTAAAAAGGGATATTTTTCGGACAATCATGGGCCTTTTATTTAAAAAGTTACGATCCGATATGCGCAAATATCGAAAGGAACCAAGATCTTTAGGTTATAAGCAGCATGCATTTCAATTTCCATCCAGGGTGAAAATGTCTACCCTAAGTAGGCCTATTTTATTCGCTAAGGGCTACACGATTAAAAGGTGTGTTTAAATAAGTACCTGTTAATCTTACGACACGCGCGTGTATTTTGGTGTAATAAACAAATTAAGCCAATCAATTAACAGTTTGTTACCATAGTTACGAACGCTTCCGGCGATAATGTTATCTATCATCGCCTGTCAATCAAATAATAAATAGACGACAAAATTAATAATTTTTTCACGGTTAAAACTGAACACGTTATCTTTCGTGATTATCATTATGTTATAATTATCTTATAGAACGTTCGTCGAGCTTTAAATCCGCTTCAACCTATTAGGGGTGATATCTTCACGTAATTATCTGATAAAGTATTTGATGCCATGAAATAGTTGACATTTTATTAGCCGTCAAAATTAGGCTCCGGTGTTATACTAATATCTGTTTATTTTCTAAGGGGTATATTTTGACCAGGGGGGGGGGGGGCAGAATGAGTTATTGAACCGTGTCAGTCCCGAAATCGGAATATAGAGGAGGGGTGGGGGTGTGTTGGGGATCAGAATGGGTTATTGAGCCATGTCAGTCCGGAAATATGGAGGAGGGGTGGGTTGGGGTGTTGGATTGCCGAATGGGTCATTGAACCATGTCAGTCCCGAAATATGGAGGAGGGGTGGGGTGGGGTGTTGGATGGCCGAATCGGCTATTGAACCATGTCAGTCCCGAAATATGGAGGAGGGGTGGGGTGGGGGTGCTGATGTTGGATGGTCGAATCGGTTATTAAACCATGTCAGTCCCGAATTATGGAGGAGGGGTGGGATGGGGTGTTGGATGTCCGAATGGGTCATTGAACCATGTCAGTCCCGAAATATGGAGGAGGGGTGGGGGTGTTGGGGATCAGAATGGGTTATTGAGCCATGTCGGTCCCGAAATATGGGTTATTGAACCATGTTAGTTCGGAAATGACCTAGTTTGTAAACTTTAAATATTTAACATAATACCAACATAAGATTTAAACATATTGTATCGGATCAAACTTGAATTAAGTATATCATTCTTTATCGAAATTTCAACAGGTTTGTTTTGGTCCATGGCAATATTTTCTATCGATACAAGACTCATTCGATAGCGTTGGTGACAGTTTTCTCTTGGACAGACTATTAACAGACTTTGGAATAACGGGTCAAGTTGGCAGAATCTCGGATGGTACCAGGCAGACAGTAGTTATCGACGGTTCAAATAAAATAAAACTAAATACAAACAATTCAAACCATTAGACAAAATTCGAAGTCCTATAAAAAAAACGGCAGAGGCAAAATAGTGTAATTAGGCAAAATAGTCAGAGACGGAGTACCTCAAGGTTCTGTGTTTGTGCCAACCTTGTTCAGTCTCTACGCAACTTGGCTTTAAAACATAGTACTGTGGTGTGTTATTTCATCCAGTAATACATCTCCTTCAAACCAATTGCGAAACAAGTCCCAATTAAACGAACAATAGACCAAATGGTTGGCAAAAAAGTCTTAAAAAATTTAATGCAGACAAAGCATGAAACTTGCTATTGGGCTCCAAAAATAACCTCGCAACCCATGATTCCAGTAACAAAATGGTAATCGCTAGACAGGTGTAATATTTTCACCACTTCCACTCTCTCGTAACATTGGTGTTGTTTTCGATTCTAAAAAGCACAGCATCAACATCAATAGGGTAACGAGCCAAAATGAAGTTACATGCCCCCCCCCCCCCCATTTGTTTAAACTGAGTAAGCCATCTTTGTAAATTAATGGGGGAGGGGGTTGAAACCTTGTTGGTTGTAGAAACAACAAGACGTTAAACCCCAATCCAATTCATATCGATGAATTCACAAAGCTTTTCTTCGAGAGTTTATTTCTTTCAAGAGCTATATCCATCTTAATCAAGTTATTCTTCTCTATGGTATTCGATCCCTGCATTGGCCTAGAAAGTTCATCAGGATTTTCTAATTTTGTGAATGGCACAGGACAGAGGGCATAGCAATGACAACTGTCTTGTCGCTTAGATGGAACAAAAAATCGAGGTTCCGTGTACACTTTGGCGTGCACATAAAATATCTCGATATAAGAGTAGGCCATAGTGCTGCGGTACGCCATATACAGTGTGAGCAAAATTTCCCTCGTAGCACATTGTATGGTGTAAGTCCGTCTTCATTAGCCCAATTCGGAGCAGAACAGTAGGACGTTAAATCACATTTCATTTCATTGCTATGGTAATGATAAACAAACGCGTAATAAAATAGACGGGTTATAACATAACATGACATAGAGTATTTAGGTTCCCATCCTTCATATCAATAATTAATTTATATTATAGCGGGTACACCCTTTGATGATGCGACTCGCCTACTCTTTATAGCCTATGTATCTTTGATAATCACGTCTAAATATAGTAGCCTCCAGTAAACCAGTTATTGTGTATGCGTATTATTGAAATGTGATTTATGATCGATTATCAATATAATTTGATCATTGATATCGGTAATAATTATACGCCGCCATTACAATAAATCAATACTGTCAGATCGATCGTCTATTATAGATTTATAACTGTGTCAGTGACGAGAAAGCAAAGTGTAATGGCTACAGGGCAACCATCTTCGTGGAGAGAGAGGTAGAGAGAGAGAGAGAATTGGGGTTTAACGTCCACTCAACACAACTAGGTCATTTCGGGACTAACATATGGTTTAATTTTATTTCAATAATTCGCTTGCGAGTAGCGGTCTTTAGCAGTGGGAGGAAACCGGAGTACCCAGAGGAAACCCACGAGGTTAAGAAGGTGCCCCTATCACCATGCCACATACGCTCATACCAGAGCTCGAAACCACAGTGGTGGCCGCCAGCTAGAGGTCGAAGCGCGGCACTCTAGACCACTAGGCCATCCCAACCCCCCTTCCTTGAGAGAAGGTAGTCAAACATAACATTTCGTTTTTGAATGAGATGTATATATGGAGGTGCCATTTTGTTAAGCTCTTAAGGTTTTATTCTGGTCCTGAAGATTGGGCGTAACAATCTGAATAGATCACCTAGATGCGACATTTTGTGGGTGACGACCACAGAGTTTCCTAACCACTATAGGCTGCTAAAACGCATGCTGTTCAAACACTCGAGCTGGTAATTGCCTTTATCTGATAAACTGCATGAAATAGAACTATTATTTATGATGGTATAATAGGTCGGAGTGATAATGGACAATCTACAGTTTCGTAAAAAATATAATTGGCCGAATAAAATGTTTGTATCACCTACAATCGTAGATTGGTATATAGAAGTTCAGTGTCTTATATAAATACACAATGATGTACATATACTTAGATTAAGGGTGAGATTAGGGTTCAACTTAAAGGGACAATAACACTCTTGTTGGCTTGAAAGCTCCAGAAATGAATAATAGCCTTATCTACGTACTAGATGTTTTATATAGTGCCCTATCTGTTGTGAAAATTATCAATTACGGTACATCCTATTTTACTAGTCCAGAGGGTTCAAAAAGTTTCATTTTAAAAAATTTACGTTCGACGTTTCCAACCATTAAGTTGAATTTTTCCATTGTTTTAAATAATGTGTGTTAAGATGAAATTTGTATCATCAATTAATTGAAATATTATTGTAAAATAGTACAATTTGTTGACTAGAATAAAGATTGGGACATGTTATTTAGTTACAACAAGAGTGGTATTAAGCCTTTAAATAACAATATCTGAACGGTTTTCCCTATATAGGCCTAAATGGGGTCATGTAAAGGTAGACTTGATATGGTATTATTTATTATAAACAGGTCGATTTTAGGAGGGTTTTTGTTTTCGATAACGTATATTTCATATTATTAAGCGCGTGTTTGTTTAGTTTGTCTCGTTGCCGTGGAACTCATCCGGTTTCTAAGATAAAATTATATACGGAAGGACTGAAACGGGGTTTAATGCGACAAATTCAAATTTTCTAAGAAAGTCAAAACAAAATCATTTCTATGTCTTTTGCTCAATAGGTTATCAACTCACCATTATACGAACAGGGGCATTATTTTCCACTCTTAAAAATCTATGGCACAGGAAATAACAACACAATTACCTCCCCTGTTTTACTATTGACAACATGGGGCAGCCATTTTACAGCGTTGGAATTTGAAGTTGAAAATGATATTTTTGACAATTTCTAAGCTGGCAATAGTGAATTATAGGATTGATAGGATTATTCTTTAACAAGGAGGACTGTTTATGGATACCATCTATTTTAAGGCTTTATTTTAATATATTTTAAAAATAAAACTTAAAAATTTGAAATTGCAGCTTTAATGTTGTTCTCTTCTGTTCCAACCGGAATAATGAAGACCGTCATATGCAATTGTGCTATGATGGAAATTGTGCTGAAGCAGCAATTGAATTCCAACTACCAAGGGATCTTTCTCATATTTCCACCCCATTCGCACAACTAGACGGTTTCCTTGCCATGCTTTCACGCCCCCCCCCCCTCTCTCTCTCTCTCACCTAACACTAACAAAGGGGCATTAAAACCACCAAATTCAGGGTGTTAAAACTGATTCATTTAAATTAACCGTATCGAATATTTAGTTATCTGTTTTATATCTATCTATGGAATTTAATATTATATATTTATATCTAACACCATGATAAGATAGGTTTAATTGCCACGTCATGACATTATAAAAAATGTCAATCTGATTTAAACACAGATCCTATTTCGTTTCGTTTCTTATAGTTATATATTTAAAAAAAAACGAAATATAGATCTGTATTTTAATCAGATTGAACAAATTTAAAATAGTTGGATTTTTTTTTTAATTATTTGTAGAATTTTTAATGTTTATGAATTCTCATAAACACGTTACTACAAGATACTAAGAATATGGAGTGGAACTATTATAAATAAATAAATGAATATATACTTCTTTAAGTGGCATTTAGTTAGTAACTCACTAACACTATTATAGAATAACAATTACTGGTTAACTGACATGCAACGTTTCAACTACGATACTCTCGTCTTTATCATCAACATTTCGACGATGATACTCTCATCTTTATCATCAACATTTCGACGATGATACTCCCATCTTTATCATCAACATTTCGACGACGATACTCCCATCTGTATCATTTGCAAACGTTACATGTTAATAAACCAGTAATTGTTATTCCATATATAAATAGTGTTAGTGTGTAATGTATACTTGAGCTGATAATTTTCGGTTTATTTCTAGCAATGTCTGTGTAATTTGTCTTGTCCGCATGTTTGTCTGTCGAATTTGTTATGTGTGAAGTGTGTTTCTCCGTTCCTTCGTTCTTTCCTGCAGTTTTATGTCCACTTCTACATAAGGATTGTTTATTTATCTTCCAGTTGAAACATGGTACCATTCAGTGGGGTCGCCTGTCTAACCTCGTGGGTTTTCTCCGGATCCTCCACCCCCGCCCCACTGCTAAGGACCCCTACGTGCGAGCGAATTATTGAAATAAATTGAGCCTTATGTTAGGCCCGAAATCACCTACTTTGAGTCCAGTGTATGTCTAGAAATTGGCTCTCTCTCTCTCTCACCCTGTGTGTCCAACCTCCTGGCTTTTTCGGGGTCCCGCCAACTACTAAAGATCCCTAAGCGCAATCATGGTATAATTCTCTCTCCCTACCCCCCCCCCCTCTCTCTCTCTCTCTCTGTCTCCCCCCTCTCTCTCTCTCTCCCCCTCTCTCTCTCTCTGTCTCCCCCCCTCTCTTAATCTGTTAACACGATATATTGTACAGGTAAGTATAATAAACAGATTTTATGATTGGTCTCTTTATTACTAATTAATTTTTATGATCTGTTACCTAGTTACTATCGCTGCTCATCTGTTTAACATCTTTATCTACAATACCTACCTATAGCATATATATACAGCAATAACAACACTTCCTTACCCTCAGGTCAAAAGGTCATCGGATATCAATTATTAACTGGTTAATATCAATAAGAAGGAAGAAGAATAATTGGATATTATCACCAGCACGAAACGAGAATAACTCAACATCAATACTCGTTATAATTTATTCATTAGCCATACCTATTGATAAATTTAATTGATTAAAATTTAAAGGAGGGAGAGAGAGAGAGAGAGAGAGGGACACAGAGAGAGAGAGAGGGGGAGAGAGAGAGAGAGAGAGAGAGAGAGAGAGAGAGAGAGAGAGAGAGAGATGGGTTTCACGTCTTCTCGACACAAACTAGGTCATTTCGGGACTAACGTATTGTTTAATTTTATTGCAATAATTTGTTTTCGCGTAGGGGTCTTTAGCAGTGGGAGAAAACTGGAGGACCCGGAGAAAACCCACGAGGTTGGACAGGCGACCCTACCCCTTGCCAAGTAAAAAAATTCAAAGCTCGATCCATACCATAGCAATTTTTAAATTCTGATATTTTATAAAATGAATTTAAATTTATTAATTAGCCGTAAATATTGATAATTTTTTTTGATCAACATTTAAAGGAGCGAAGGCTCAATCCATACCAAAGCATGCATGAATTAATATAGTATATAATAGAGCAATTTTTAAATTCTGATATTTTATAACATGAATTTAAATTTATTAATTAGCCGTAAATATTGATAAATTTAATTGGGCAAAATTTAAATGAGCGAATGTTAAATCGATACAGTACTCCGTGCCTTAATATAGATTATTAATATAAAATATATAGCAATTTGTAAATTTGTTATTTTACAAAATGATTTTAAATGCATTAATTATTTTCTTTTTTGGGTAATTATTTTTAACATATGATTAATCCTCTTTTTCTAAAGTGTCACCGCTTATCAATTGATTAATTCCGGGGTCGTACAGTGTATAAATACATGTGTACAATCAAACGCGGCCCGATGGTAGTCCAGATCACCAAGTCCCCGAAACAGTCATTCTGAACATCTGAGACACGCTACCTGCGGAAAAGCCAGCTACGTCATAAATTTCGTCACGTTAGTTACGTTTGCGAAACAGTATGAGTGTTCAAGAATACAAGATAATGATACAATCTGAACGACAGACTCACCCTACCTACAGAGAAGTGACCCTTGCAAGGTGCATAGCCATGATATTATTGATATCCAAATAACGAAACGTCACACGTCGCGAGGTAAACTCACAGAACTCCGCTTGTGAACAAACAAACGAAAGTCAAATGACTTCGACGTACAGAAAACCTGCGTCGTATCAGTGTTGTCTGTGCAATAACAAAGGCACAACTTGAGATTGAATAATTAATTTCCCGGAAGAAAATAAGATTTTAACAGAAATAGCAAGTTTTAACGGACATTTGACACACGCGGGGGCCGCCCTATTCTGTGCTTCGGTCGGGTCTATTTCACACATACACAATCAATTCTGCTAAAGTTGTGAAGTTTTAAGTGTGGGGATTAATAATAATAATCACGTCATTTTACAAGGGTAGCAAATTAGGCCTGAGGCCTTTTTCAAATGTGGCCCTTGGCACAGATCGTGTGAATGATTTCGATCATTACTGCAGGAAGAAACCGAAGAACTCGGGGGAAACCTGCCTGATCGGACGGTAGACCGAATATCCCTCTCACTTACAACGATAAAATTCATGCCCTGATTGACTAACAATAGTATTGTTGATTTGTATCAGTTCTAAACAAAAATTTAAAACTTTAAAGCAATTTTTTTAAAAAACGGATTGGCTATTATTACGACGTTGTCAGAATTAAAGGCAGCAATTAAGAGAGGTGGAAAGGGTTAGGGTAAGGGGTTAGGACTATCTTTACGACTTTTCAGTTTTTAAATTCTCCGATGGAGGGCTTTGAAAACATCGTCGTAACAATAGCCTGGGACTATTTTTACGACTCGTCGTAACAATAGCAAATTCTGGCTGGGCTCGCCACCTACCATTTAATTTTCGTCACGTTAGTTACGTACGGATATTGATAGCCTACTGTATTTTCTCGGGGAAAATCAGCTACGATTAATATTACGAAATATACACCCCTAAATTTCTGTCGGGCGGATTCAGTTTTCAGCGATAAATAGACGATGGGGTGTACGTGTGTATGTATTTGTGACTGGTTTATGTGGAAAATATGACACGCCGGCACCCCCGCCCCCTCCCACCCCAAGCTAGGCTGTGGGGGTTTGTGCCAGATCTATACGAATTAATGTTGCAGCAGCCGCAGTGATTTATTTTTTAACATTAATGGGGTTATAACACAGGCACGTGAATTCGATTAAAATATAGCTTCTTAGTATATTATAGTCAAGCAGAATAACAAGTTTAATTTTAATCCCCCCCCCCCCAGTTATACAAATGAAAGGAAGAATCCAATCGAAGTTAATCCAATGACCCCAGGTCCCGAGTTCACAAAGCATTCTCAGACTTAATTTAAGAATTACCTCAAATCTGTTCATCTTATTTCAACTTAAATATAGCCCTTTATAAAACTGTTATTGTTTTAATGTATTAAATACATCAATAAGAAACAGTGATTTAAAGTTGAGTAAATTTTGAATAAGTCTAAAAATGGTTTGTGAACTCGGGGCTTGGTTAGTGAGCCAAGGCCTTTACAATGTGGGCCAGCTAGCCTCTCCGCTCATAAAGTTTTATTCGGGCAAGCTGACTTTTCGGGCAGACGGGTAAAGTGGAGAAAAAAAATTATTTCATCTACTTGGCAAAATAAAGTTCCCAAATTCTAATAAAACACTAATTTACGGGCTGGAATAGCAGTAAAACGCGTTTGCGATCCTTAAATAATCCAAAATTTTCTTGATGGGGGTCCATACAAGGTCACCTCCGCTTCTTCGCCTCTCAAAGAAAACCGGCATCGCTGTCTATAAACCCGAAATTTTCAGGGCATTTCTAGTTTTGCTTCCCTAACTCTCATCGAGCCCTAATATAACACTATTTTTACTTTTCTTGTAATCTAATATCACGAATTTGTTAGATTAAAAAAAATTGTCTTGAGTCACTCTACTTTGTGCGACAGTTTTCGGGCATCGATTATTATTTGTGAATGTAGCTGCAACCGTCTGATGGGATAGTTGGAATTCAGAGTGGGATTTCGGTTACATATATTTTGAGTTGCTTACACGGGCTAGAATAGCAGAAAATGCATTTGCGGTGATTAAATTTTCAAAATTTTCCCCGGGAGGGTGAGGCCCACATACCGCGCGACGATTGGTTGGTTGTTTGGAATTCGGGTCAGCCAGGTAGGCTATATTGGACCAAATTGAAGTTGCTGTATTCACTGTCTGGGATAGCAGGAAATCGCGTTTGCGGCAGTAAAATTTTCAATTTTTTTTCCTAACGGTCCCGTCTTCGGGGACTATGAATGAACAATTGATTGATTCGAGTCAATCACCTTAATTAGGCTATATATTTAGACCACTTTGAAGTTGCTTTGTTCACCGGCTGAAATAGCTGGAAAACGTGTTTGCAGTCGTTAAATATTCCAAAATTTTCTTTGGAGGAGGAGGGGGAGGGGTCCATACAAGGTAAGCTCCGCTTCTTCGCTTCTCGAGGAAGACCGGCGCGGGCGGCGCCGCTGTCTGTAAACCCGGGCATTTAGGGTTCTGCCCCCCTAACTGTCATCGAGCCCGTACGCCTATGAATATAAGGCGCCGTATTAATCATGTCATTATGGGCGTCCCTCCGAGATAAGGCACCCCACAGATCACGACGGGGTTGGGTTATTATATTTTTTTTTGGGGGGGGGGCATCCCATCAATTGCATTGTGGTTGGATGCTCAACCAGTGTCACTTGGTTTTCTGGTCGCCTCACCATTTGGGGCGCCTTATACCTACCATCCTTGGCTAATAAAACCAAAAAGCACTGGTTGGGCGCCCCGCCAATCTCGTTATGGAATGGGCACGTTGGCCGTTGCCTTCGTATAGCGTCCCATGCAAAGGGTGACGATTTTTTCCGGGGGTGCGGGTGGTAATCCCCCCCCCCGACTACGGGCCTGTCTGCGTGGGATTCGTCCGTTATTTAAAGCACAGGAATTGGTAGGTCAATTCTCGGTTGATAACAGAGAAATAATCGAAATCGAAGAGCAAAATACATTTTCACTCTAGTTCCATCCACAAGGAGCCAAGCACCATCAGATATCATTCCAGAACACACAACATCGGCATTGATACTTATCAAGCAAGCAAAACCTTATGTATGGGGGACTACTGCAATGTTCCGTTATGACTATCAAACGCGACCTAAATAGGCTTACCGTTATTTTTAACGTGCGCCTGGTTAATCTCGGCTACTTCCCTGTAAATAGGTCAAGTTAAATAGGGTGATTAACGGTACCGTGTAACAGTGTGTAATCGGTATTTCACCACCTGACAAGCTGGTGTGAAATAATGAAAGTAATTTCTGAAACCTAGAAACGCAATATTTGTTATATTTCTATAAGCAGAGTCTTCCACAGCCGCTAAAAATATGGCATTGTCACATATTATAGTATTTAACTTGACTTGTTCCCCACAGGAAATAATTCTGTCGTCTCGGTCTACCGCGAACTGCGAAATATTAGAACCGATGTCATTGGCAACCAACAGTTCGAACAGTTCGAACAGTTTGCCAATATTTGATAATAAAAGTGTCAGACAAAAAAGACCCAGATGGTTGAATTTACCGAAGGCTATTTCAAAGGTATTTATTGTTGCTTTATGCTCCCTTTACTATAAAAACACTTGGCCAATTATTGATAAAAACAAATTATTTCGAACTAGGAAGATTATTATAAAGTTATTATTATGGTGATCCAAGAGATTTCTTTTGTTTGTCATTCAGGTGTTGGGGGGGGGGGTGTGATTATAGTGTGTGCGCACGTTGTCACATAAGGTCAGGTGTTCAATCCCTGCCTTGGCTTAAAAAGTTCATCCACATTTTCCTGCATGGTTCCCCCAATTGTCACTGATGCAGGATGGAGGGCCTGACATGGACAGCTGTCTAGTCGTTTGGATGGGGGGATGAAAAACCAAGGTCTTGTGTATACATTGACATGCACGTAAAATCCCTTGACAGAATTCGATATGAGAGTAGACTGTAGTGCGGCTGTCCGGGGCTACGCTGCATGCCGTCTTCATTAGCCCATTTCAGAACATTTTATTTTCTTTCTTTTTTTCAGTTTTTTTCAAGAAACAGAATTGCGGACACTGTAGACGGCAAAGAAGTCCAAGAAATTATGACCAAATCCTCAACAACACCCCAGTTGACAGCAGCAAACTCTAATATTGTTTCGGAATGGATGAGATTTCCTTTTACGGAAGATAAGCAGACTCTTAAATTCATTAAGGAATCAAAAATTATGTTCGTAATTAGAGGTATATCTGGATCAGGAAAATCAACGCTCGTTCGACATCTTCAGTCCCTTTATCACGACAGTATTGTTTGCTCCGCAGATAACTATTTTATGAAAGACGGAACATACTGTTTCGATCAGGAAAAGTTATCGTCTGCTCATGAACACTGTCAAGAACTCGCTAAAAAATCTTGCATTGAAAACAGAAATGATCGTCATGTCGTCATTATTGATAACACTAATGTTCGTTATTGGGAAGCTAAACCCTATTTCATTTTAGCGTCAAATCATAATTATATTAACATCGTAGCGTCCCCGAACACGCCATGGAAATTAGACGCTACAGAATTATCTCAAAGAAATAAACACGATGTTGATTTGATCACTATTCAAAGAAAAGTTAAGTCATTTGAAGATTTTATTCCGTTCTACTACGGCTGGTTTGTAAATGAACAGTTATCAGCCAGACTGTTGTCTATGGGAAGAGATTATTTTAAAGAATGTACAGAGTTGTTTCCCTTGTTTCGACAACATCTACAGACCTTATGTCCAGACCGTACAGGTAATTATATATTTACAATTATGTTTACCAGGGCGGTATGTAGGATTTTAAAAGTAGGGGTGCAGCAAGTGGTGAGGTGCCATAGCCTCCACGTAACTGAAAAGCGCCCTTAAAACCGACCGACTGATCAGTGCCTTAAAAGCATAACTGTGTGATCATAATCAACTGTATAATTTTATAATTAAAAGATTGTCAAATTATTTTCGGGGGATGGCGTGTTGGGGGGGGGGGGCACTATTTCTCATGATGTTTACATGGGTGTACTTAGGCTTTTCATACCATCTGGGGGGGTGGATGGCCGAATGGTTAGCACATGCGTGCTGTATCATAAAGCCTGTCATTGAGTAAACTGGTGTGGTTTCAAATCCCCTCTGTTGAACGTGACAAGGAGTAGGGTCGCCTGTCCAACCTCGCATGTTTTTTTTTGGTACTCCTGTTACTTCCCACTGCTGAAGATCCCTACGAGCAAGCAGATTATTGAAATAAAATTAAACCATAAGTAAGTCTCGAAATAATCTAGTTTGTGTTGAGTGGACGTTGAACCCCATTTCTCTCTATCTCACCTGTGCAAGTCATGGGTATAATTCTGTACAGGATAAGGAGTAGGATTGTCTGTCTGACGTTGTGGGTTTTAATGGGGTTTTCCAGTTTACTCCCACTGGGGTTTAACGTTCAGCCAACACAAACTAGGTCATTTGGGACTGACATATGGTTCAACTTTATTTCAATAATTTGCTAACCATTCCGCCATCCAACTTTCCACTTGCACAGGTAACAAGCCTTGCGATTTCAGACTACAAAATTGCCTGATTGCCAGATTTTTGTTACTAAGAAATATAATATGGCTGGTTTCAATTTTTAACTATTGATAATACTTATTTCAGATGGAAGTCTCATCAAGGATTATTTCCCAGAAGATCCGAAGAGAAAAATTGTGCATTGTACGTCCAGATACGTTGGTAAAGGTCGCGCGGAGGGCGGGAAAGAATACCACCAGAAAGAAGACGTGCAAAACTCATACGGCAAAGTATTCATAGTAACTCTATACGGCTTCATTATCACAGACAAAACTCTCGGTGCTCGAATTCATCTTCCACAAGAAGCTCTGGTGTTATTTGATAATCAAGAGGAGAGACAACGCGATGTGGCTTCTTCACCTTTGAAATCCCCAATGTCTCCAAGCAAAACGTCTCGACGTTCTCCAGGGAAATCACCGGCGCTTCCTAGAAAAACACCCAAACGATCTCCTTTAAAACCACAAGTGCCTCCTCCAAGAAAGCCAGCTAATGCCAATACAAATTTTGATGATTGTATCAGGGGGATTTCCTTATTAAAAAGTCCTTCATCTCAGGCAAAAGAGCACTTGTCTTTGAAAAGTGAGAGTAAAGAGACTAAAGACGTAGCGGCAATAACTAAACTCTTCCCTTTCGTTCGTCCCAAGTCGCGTGGGCGAGTAGCTCATATGACACTTGGTACGGCTGATAAAATACAATCCAAACAAACTACCATAGACTTATTAGATATTTGTGATATAGAGAAATCAGTGTCGGCTACTCCACAAGACTTTCAGCGTGTTAAAGAAGGAAAGTCTCGACTCTATGATGACAGCCATTGTTGTATATACCTTGATAAACCTTATAATATTCCTGTCATTTTTACTGGATCATACTAAACACTCATTACAATATTAAATTTTTCAACGCCAATCTAATTAAGACTTTGCACACATGCTCCATGTGTAAAATAACCCAGACGTGTGTAATAACCCAGAGGACGCATAACAGATCCTATTTCGTTTCGTTTTTATTAGTTTAAAATTTCGTTTACTACACTAGGATCTGGAATAGTTGTTATATTACTGCCGTTCTGGTTGAAGTGAGGGATTAGCCAATGAAACAGTCTGTTACGGCGAGTTCTTGGTGTGTGATGCATGGAACTGTGGGTAAACAACATGCACTTCAGTATTTTTCATCCTACCTCATTAGTTTTTCTTCAACCAGTGAGGTGTGTTCAGTCCTCCTGTTGGTTTTAAATGGCTGTTCATGATGATAGGTGAGCGATGAGTCATTATTTTTGAGAAATTGTAAACTCCAGTGATATCCAGTCATTGACATTGTTAAATATTTTATATGTGAATTGAACGAAGTGATTGTTAAATCTGTGTATTGAACTAAGTGAATGTTAAATCTGTTAAATGGGTGATTGTTAAGTTATTTAACTGGGTAATTGTTAAGTTATTCAACTGAGTGATTGTTAAAATCGAGTGATTGTTAAATGGGCATTGAACTGAGCAATTGTTAAATCTAAAGATTGTGAATGGAGTTATTGTTCAACTTGTTAAACATGTATTTTTCTGGGTGATTGTTATTGAGTGATTGTTAAATTAACCTAATTTTTTTTTAGTGTGTATCGGTAGCGGATTATCATTGAGGCTGATGAGGCTGCAGCCTCAGACCCAAAGATTTTGTAAAAACAATTTTTTTTAGATTAAAAACGCATAGCCTAGACAATGAATGTTAGTGGGTGGGGTTTAGGCCCAACGGAAATCAACATAGGCCCTGACCCAAAATTTATTAGGCCCTCCAGCAACTGCCGCCTCAGGCCTTGGTGGAGCCTAATCCGCAACTGTTGTGTATTGAACTGGGTGGATGTAATATCAGTGATTGCTAAATATCTATTTAATTGGGTGCTTGTAATATTGAGTGATTGTTAATTCCGCTAAATGTGTGAGGTACTAATTAATTGAAATCCTTCAACTTGAAATAATTCTATGGTATTAGAAACTGTAAGTGTTCATGGCATATATTTTAGAGATTAACATATTTTAACGTTATATTTATAATTAATTTTTAGTATATGTTATTGAATGGAGATATATTTATTTATATGAGTGGAAAATGCATGTTAATCCAATTTTATTCTTTATCTTTAGAAATGTTTTATTTAATAAAGAGTTGAATTTTTTCGTTGGGAATTTTAGAGATTTTAAAAAAAATTTATTACAATATTTATTAACAGTTGTTCATTTATATAAATTTGAGATTAAAAATACTTCCATGTTCTATTTATAAATACATTTTTATTATCTGTTTTATTCATTTTTTAATATTTTTTTTATAACATGATAATGTGTAGAATAAACTTGAACAAATAGATCTTGAATTGAAATAACAAGAATTGGCAGTCAACACTAGTTGTACAATGAGAGAGAGAGAAAGAGAGAAATGGGGTTTAATGTCCACTAAACACAAACTAGGTCATTTCGGGACTAACATGGTTTAACTTTATTTCAATAATTCGCAAGCGGAAAGGTCTTTAGCAGTGGGAGGAGACCAGAGTGCCCCGAGGAATCCCACGAGGTTTAGAAGGCGCCCCTATCTCCATGCCACATACGCTCACACTAGGAATTGAAACCACAGCCGCAAGCCAGAGGTGACCAGCCAGCAAGAGGTTGAAGCGTGACACTCTAGACCACTAGGCCATCCCAATCCCCCGTTGTATCAGATGTATGCATTAGATTCAAATGACAATTTAATCAGATAGGTGTCAATTACTATATGCCAAGATTTCAAGTACAAATAGAGAGAGAGAGGGAGGGGGAGAGAAATGGGGTTAAATGTCCACTCAACACAAACTAGATCATTTCGGGATTAACATCTACATGTAGATGTAGTTCAAATTTTATTTCAATAATTCGCTTGTGCGTTTGGGTCTTTAGCAGTGGGAGGAAATCGGAGGACCCTGAAAAAAACCATGAGGTTGGACAGGCTGAGAATCGAAACCACGCCAGTTGACTCAATGACAGAATTTTAGGATATAGCACGCACATGCTAACCATTCGGCCATCCTACTCCAAGTACAAATTGAGACACCATCATCATTAGACAGGTTGTAGCAGAGAGAGAGAGAGAGAGCGATATGGGGTTTACTTGCACGTAGGGGTCTTTAGCAGTGGGAGGAAGTTGGAGGTTGGAACTTGCCACGTACAACAAGCGATTAGAAACCACGCCAGTTGACAATGACAGGCTTTATGATTCAGCGCGCGCACGCTAACCATTCAGCCATCCAGCCCCCCCCCCAGCTTGTAGCAGAAAAGGTAGGACTTAAAATTCTTTATCATTTAATTTTACAACTGACATAAAAATAGGTATTTTGCGGCAGGATTTGTTTTTCCAAAAACATCTAACCCTGAGAAAACCCACAAGGCTAGACAGGCGACCCAACTCCTTGTCACGTACAAGCGGGGAATTAAAATCATGGCACTTTATGGTTTCGTGCGTACGTTAAACCACTAGACCACCCAACCAATCTGATTAAAACACAAATCTATTTTTCATTTCGTTGTTCTATACTGTACTTTCAATGGCCTACACTACATGAAGATCTGACCGTTTGTTGCGATAGTTCACATCAGAGGTCATACTAGCAGCTTTTGACCCTATGACGTTAGACATTTGATTAACCAATCAACATTGATGTTACTAGTGGATTACTCACAGTTACGAACACGCCTAAAGCTTGCCGTAACAGACAGTTTCATTGGCTATAAACTTAGATTAACCAATCAGTAGCATTGATGTTACTAGTGGATTGCTGTAACAGACCGTTTCGTTGGCTAATGGATCACACCATTTAGAACATGTCAATGATAACAACTCTTCCCGATCCTAGTGTAGTAAAGACAAGTAAAACAAAATTTTGATCTTTATAAAACGAAACGCAACAGGATCTGTGGTTTAATTTGATTGGCAACCCAACCCCCCATGGCCCACTGCGACAATGGTTGCCATTAGTTACCAAACCTGTAAATTAAATAAGTCTATTTAGGATTAACATATGGATCAATATTATTTCAATAATTCATTAACTTAGGGGTCATTAGCGGTTGGCTCGACACAAACTAGGTCATTTCATTTAGCTAGAGCTAGGCGATATTTCGATATTACACAGCCACAGAGATAACGCCCACTCGACAAAAACCAGGTCGTTTCGGGATTAACATATGGATCCATTTCATTTCAATAATTCGCTTGCACTAAGCGGTGGGAGGAAAAAAAAGAAAACCCACAAGGTTGGACAGGCGACTCCAATGCTTGTTGCATACAAGTGGGGAATCAGATCTATGCCACTTGACTCGATGACAAACCATTCAGTCACCCAACCCACCAATAAGTAGATGACTATTGCTATTCTGGGATCAAAAGTTTTCATACGTCTTAAAAGTTAAGGTCTCAACCCCATAATAAAGAAAAATTCAAAATTTCAAAAAGTAGCACGTTTTATTGCAACTGATCATCACTATAATATTAATGCTAAACAAATTTAATCTGAACCATTTTTACAATACAAACAATTAAACAACGCCAAGAAAATAGTCAAAATATGAGGCCCTGAGTTCACAAAGCATTCTCAGACTTAATTTGAGAATTTACTCAACTTTCAATCACTGTTTATGAAAAATACATTTTATCCAGACACACAAAAATTTGCACATTGTTTCTTATTGATGTAATTGATACATTAAAATAACAAAAGTTTTTTAAAGGGCTATATTTTAGTTAAAAAGGGCAAACAATTTTGAGTAAATTCTTAACTTAAGTCTGAGAATGCTTTGTGAACTCGGGGCATGAACTGGTACTCAACAAGTATCTAGAACTATTTCTCTTGAATTTATGTTTTTGAAAATATTGTGCTTTTTACTGCCATGAGTGTAAAATATATTTATTCGTTCATTTTGACTTGACTTTATTAGACAAAAACAATAAATGCATCAACAATCGATGTTCTTAATACAACAAAGAGAGAAAGAGAAATGGTTTAATTTTATTACAATAATTTGCTTGTGCGTAGGGGTTCTTAGCAGTGGAAGGAAATTGGAGAAAGCCCACGAGGTCGGACAGGCAACTCTACTCCTTGTAAAGAATAATTGGGGAATCGAAACCACAGTAGTTGACTCAATGACAGACCTTATGATTCAACGTGCATGCGCTAACCATCCAACTCTCCTTCTCAATGCAACAAAGATAATGAAAAACAAAGTATGACTTATTATAGTACAATATATATGAATAAAAGCTTGAAATAAAAATCTCAATTTAATTAAATAATAGTAAGTATAAATACACATGTACAGTTTATTTCAGATTTCTAGCAGACTGATGTAGTAGGTTTGAATGAACACAATTCAAAAATATTTGTCAGAGAACATTTCAGATTTGAAGATTTAATTACCTGTTCTATAAAACAACTTGAATAAGGTTTAACAGAGGACTTATCCTTTAAACTTTTGGCAGTCAAATTCTGATGATGTCTTTCTCAGTTTGGCAAAATATTTTTTTCAAAAGACATCACAATTATTAGCATTACCCCAATTTATAATACACTTTTATGTAAATTTACATATACATGTATCACTATAAATTTAATATCTGTATTTATTGTGTCTTTACTGATAAATTCTTTGAAATTCTAATTTTACAGCAAGTAAGATGTCTGAGAGTTAAGTTCTCAAGTCGGTCAATATCACTGGAAAGATAGCCCTGGTTTTACTTGACAATATTTTAAATGGAACACATAACCAACATGATTATTCTTTTATCTGTCCTCATCAGGTATCTATTATAACAAGAAAAGCCAGCCTCTTTATCTAAATCTTATATAATGCATCTTTAACAAATTTAAGTCGAGTACCTGTTTCTTGAAATCTTTACTAAAGATAAAATCCAAATTTTAGTAGATACTTCAATTTCGATTGGCTAAGCACTAAAATCAAATCTAATATTATCCAATCAATTTACTAAAATTTGGATTTTACCATAGTGAAAATTTCGTGAAACAGGCCAATTTAGATTTATAATTTTTAAAATCAAATGTTCAATTTAAGTATCAACAAAGATATTTTATATATTTTAGAAATAAATCAGTGAGTGTTTAATTTAGTGAATTATTTTCAGGATTCTAGGGTCAGTAATGTCGATAAAGCTGTTGACAATTTGTCTATTCCTGTTGATAATTCTGTCATCTGAAAGATACAAAAAAAGATATTCCTTTAATTAAAGTCACTGATCGCCATTTTTTTTCTCACAATATCTAATTAAGAAAACAAAACCAGGATATCAACGATAGAAAATCTCTATGCCTGGATTACTAAACACTTAAAGGATTGTGGAAGTGAGAAAGAAATGAGGTTTAATGTAAATTCAACACAAACTTGGTGATTTCGGGACTAACATATTGTTCAAATTTATTTCATTAATTCGCTTATAGGATTGTATAGGCTTGTTTAATTAAAACAAAACAAGGATTGTAGAGCGTAATTCTCTCCGGAAAAACTGCTCAAGGGTGCTAATGTCTCAAGGTGTGCTTTAAAATTGTGCAATGTTTTGGATCTTTTGATGTCTATAGGAAGCCTGTTCCGCAAAACTACACCACATCGCACAATAGCACGATCTCCATATTTGGTTCTTGATTTTGATGGCACTGCCAACTGTAGTTGATCGGCTGATCTTAGAGCATGTGATGGTTGGTAAAAGGAGAAAAGATCTTGAAAATAAACTGGACTGAGATTGTGGATTGCTTTGAAAACAAAAGCTAAAGTGCTTTAAAGATTTAATTACCTTCTCTGAGTTTTGTTGGCGAACATCTTCTGGTACCTTAGTGGAGTAATCAGGTTTTTGCGTTGATTCTTGAAGTTTAGTCAACTGTTTACCTAGTGTATCTTTTTTACCTTCTAATTTAGAGATTTCTTTCGGAACATCTATTAAACCCTGTAAAAAAAAAAGAATGATGTTAGCTTTATTACGATAGATGCAAAAATGTATCACAAAATACCAGTACTCCAAGTTTTCTTAATTAACAAAAGTTAGATATGCAAAGATAAAAAAAAATAATCACAATGAATTACAGCTATATTTTAATTAAACAAGAAAAATACCATAGGAATCTATTCATAGTGTCTCCACAAAGCCAATAAATTTACGACTTGTTGATAGAGAGATTATTTTCCAAAACACAGTAATTTTTGGGCCATTGGGGGGTAAAATCACACAAGAAATGTTGAAATGTTGTAAATCACTGACTGGGAATTTAATTATTTAGCTTTGTTTTAATTTTTATTTTAAATTTGAAACAAAAACCTCTGCATACATTACCTTGAGCAAGAGATGAGTTTCACATTTAGTAGAGACAGTAGACATAGCACATCCTACTGGTGGTGATTCGGTTGTTATTATATGTACTGTGTTAGCATTAGTTGATGATTCAATCACATCAACAAAATTCTTTAATATATTACCTGTACTGTCATCAGAACATTTTAAATACACTGAAATATAGAGACAATATATAGAATGAATGAATGAAATGGGGTTTAATGTCCTACTTTTCTGTTCAAAAATGAAATGGGGTTTAACTTCATACTGTGCTAATGAAGACAGGCATACGCCATACAGTGTGCTGTCAAGGGATCTTTTACATGCAAGCCAATGTATACATGGGACCTTGTTATTTTTCATCACATCCGAACAACTGCCTCTCGATGAATTTTCTCGGCCAATGCTGGGACCAAACACGCGACCTCCAGGCCAGCGAGTCAGTGTCTTACCCACTTAGCTACTATGCTTTTCTGTTCCAGCTAGTCAAGTCCATGTCGAGTCGTGAGTCAAGTCTGAATCGAGTCCTGAGCCACTCACTTACAGAGTCCAAAATTCACAAAGCCGAAGTCCCAAGTCTTCAAGGCACCAGTTCATCCAGAGTCAGCAATTCATGGCGAAAAAGCTACGTAAGAGTTATGCCCCCTTGTCTTGAGTCACAATAAATATTTCAAGTTGAGTCGCAGGTCGGTCCGTTGATGAGTCGTAATTCAAGATCCCACATATGCTTTCTGCATGCTACTGAAAAGAGTACCTATAAAAGTGTTGCGCTTTATAACATACCAAAAGAGTAACAACAAGAAAGTGTTCAACTAGAAACATACCATCAGCTTTCTGTTTGTTTGTGAGATTATAATCAGCTCTCATCGATCGTAAACTTTTCACAACATTCTGGGTAAATTCTACATTAGACTCTAATTCTATATTACGTAACTGGAACTGAAATCACACAAAAAGATATTAAATGAAAATAAAGGGAGACAAACTAGGTCATTTTGTGACTCACATATGGTTCAATTATTTCCATAATTTGCTCGTGTGGAGAAAACTGAAGGACCCGGAGAAAACGTGGTGGAAACAGCAGATCTCATGCAGTGGTCTAAATGGTTTCCAATGATAGCTGAGGGACAGCGTTTGTTTTGGGCATCCTTTTTCAAGTTCGTAATTTTCTCGCGTTGTTCATGTTTGACAGCGACCTTGTGTAATTTCTGGTCGCCATAAAGTCACAGCAGCAAAGCAAGGACGCTAACCCGCTTTGACGGGGGCTTAAGACAAATGTCAATGCACCCGAATTTGAACAGATCTATAATTCATTAAAACTCAATACACTAACCCTACCCAGAAACAATAATATGAAATCTTACATCTTTCTGTGCTGGATATGGTGTCACACATATACTAGGTGGTTCATTAGCATGTCTCCTTGGTAACCTCTGAAATAATTCCTCGGTAACAAAAGGCATCATGGGATGTAACAAACGGAGTCCTACATCTAGACATGTATAAAGCACATTACGACATATTGTCTTCGCTTCTTCATCTGTACCATATATAATAGGTTTCATATATTCCTGAAATATATATAATAAGTTTGATATAATTGACATGAATGGATATAGAACATGAGAATAAAATATCGCATATGTACATTTGGGGTACATGTGTTAACTTGTATTAACAGAGAGAGAGTGCGAGAGAGAGAGTTTAACGTCCACTTGACACAAACCAGGTCATTTCGGGACTAACATATAGTTTAATTTTATTTCAATAATTCGCTTGCGCATAGGGGTCTTTAGCAGTGGGAGGGAAACCGGAGTGCCCGGAGGAAACCCATGAGGTTGAGAAGGCGCCCCTATCTCCATACCACAGACGCTCACACCAGGGCTCAAAACCAGAGCTGTAAGCCAGAGGTGGCCGGCCAGCTAGAGGTGGAAGCGCGACACCCTAGACTACTAGGCCATCCCAACCCCCTATTGCATACGTACATTTTGAGTAAATGTGTTAATTTGTATTAACTGAGGAAGTTTGGGCAAATGTGTTAATTGATTCTAACGAAAGTAGTTCATTCACTTGAAATATATTGTGGGAAAATTTGTTAATTTTTTAGTTCATTCACTTGAAACATAGTTAGGGCAAATGTGTTAATTTGTTTTTGGCAAAGTAGTCCATTCACTCAAAACATATTTTAACTCCTTATAACTCTTTTATATGCTCATGATTATTTGCAGAATAAATAATATTATAAATGAAATGAAATGGGATTTAACGCCCTGCTGTTTTGCGTCTAAACTGGGCTAATGAAGACAGGCATACGCTATGAGGAAAAATTTGCCCGGGCAGCAGCGCTATGGCTTACTCTTATATTGAATTCACACTGCCAATGTGTACACAGGATCTTGGTCCTCCATTCTGCTTCACTGACAAGAGGAAATCAACGACAGAAAATCCTGATGAACTTTCTTGGCCAAAGCAGGGATTGAACAAGTGGCACCCAGGCTAGCGAGCCAGTGTCTTACCCACTTATCCACTGCGGCTCCCATAATAATGAGAGAGAGTAATGGGGTTTAATGTCCACTTGATACAAACTAGGTCATTTCGGGACTAACATATGGTTTAATTTTATTCCAATAATTCACTTGCACTAGGGGTCTTTAGCAGTGGGAGGAAACCAAAGGATTCAGAGAAAACCCATGAGGATGGACAGGCGACCCTACTCCTTGTCGTGTTCAACTGGGGATTTGAAACCACGCCAGTTGACTCAATGACATGATTAATGATACAGCCCGCGCAGGCTAACCATTCAGCCATCCACCCACCCACCCTCCCCCGGGGCAGCAGCCTTACGGCCTATTTTTATATAGATATCCAACTGCCAAGGGATCTTTTACAAGCACGCCAATGTGTACACAGGATCTTGGTAAAAATCCTGATGAACTCTCTCGGCCAATGCAGGGAACAAACAAGCGACCCAAAGGCTAGCAAGCGAGCAACTTCCTCACTTAGCCACTGCCGCTTCCACAATAACGTTAAGATGTTGAGATTGACTTACCAAGTACCAATCACATAGTTCATATAACCAGAAGTTATAGCAGCCAGTAGTTACAGCCGGGAAATCATAACTACCAAAACCATTTGTACATAATTCTACCGCTAACGATAATCGACTTAATATCCATTTATCCATTTCACGTTCTTTACCACTTAACTATAAAAATAATAAACCAAATAAATAAATAAAATAATTGTAAAATAAAATGGCCTAAGTGAGATTAAATTATCTTTTGCTTCTTTATGACAAAACAATGTATAAATATAGTTTCACTTTCTAATGTTTCATGTTAAAATGCAATGATATTTTCTGGAAGGAAATGGCCTGGGGAAGAATGTTGGCCCTAGTTTCGAAAAAAAACATTCTCAGACTTAAGAATTCACTCAAAATTGTTCGCACTTTTGTTGTTTTAACGTATCAAATACATCAATAAGAAATTATGAGCAAAGTTTTATGTTTCAGGATCAAAAATGTTTCTCATAAACAATGATTGATAATCGGTTTGAGTGGTAGTTATACACTCAGTAGACTATATTAATTTTAGAGTTTTGAATATTATTCACCATGTCTTGATGTCCGATTGGGCATATTCCCAGTATGACAAGTAAGTATGTTTCGAAAATAGCATCGGCCATGTCCAGAATATACAGGCAAAATAATGTACAAACCTTAAAACATTCAGTTGGTTTAAAATCTTCTCCAAGACTGAGTAAAGCAAATTTGGTCGCGTTCCATAATTTATTGCAGAAGAACCTATAACCTTGAACTCTAAGAACATCAAGGTTAATATCGCGACCTTGCGATGTGTAAGCGACGAGAGCAAATCTTAACGCATCTGTTCCACATTCTGGTATACCACTAGGATAGTCTTTCTTCTGGCCTAGTTTCGCTTTCTCCATTTCCTTTTGATCTAAATTACCATCCTCTAATCGCTGTTGTAATTCCTGTAAATTAAAATCCAGATACAAATATTTAACAAACCCATACACAGATATATATTTCACAGATTTCTTAGATCATCATGAGAAAGAAATACATTAGAATGTTGTATACGATCTATTTCATCTCTAATAATCAATCTGTCATTATTTAAACATGCATTATGTAATAACTAAATTATGAATTAGCCGTTAATTAACTTATAGAGAGCCAGACAAAGACAGCTATCTGGTCTTTTCTCATGGGACAAAAAACAAAGGTCCCACGTAAACATTGGCGAACACGTAAAACATCCCTTGGCAGTTGGAATTTGATATGAGAGTAGGCCATAGTGTCGCTACGCGACCAAAATTTACCTCATAGCACACTGTATGGGGTATGCTTGTCTTCTTTAGCTGTCTTCTTTAGCCAGGTCGGAGCAGAGCAGAACAGTAGGACGTTAAACACCATTTGATTTTAAGAAATTAGGTGTAAAAAGCTTGATGAGTAAAACCACTACTCAACATCTTGTACAAGAGACAAGAACTATTTAATATAACCACATGTCCTTATATGTATTTAGGGAGAGGGGTTTAATATAGGTTAACCTCAACATGTATTTGATATAACCTCTACAAGTACTTACAGCTAATGTTATTCCTTGTATTACATCTAATGGATCGATTACATTTCCTAGAGATTTACTCATTTTTCTTCCATGTGCATCTCGGACCATAGCATGTAAATATACCTAGAAATAAAAACAAACCAAATTCTAATTAATGTTCTGATCAAAACACTCAACTCCCAACAAAACAGGCGACAACCAGGGGATCAAAACCATGCCAGTGGACTTAATGAAAGACCCTATGATACACCGCGCATGTGCTAACCATTCGGCCATCCAACCCCCTTACAACTATGTGAAGCAGTAGGGAGTTGTGATAGGCTAGTGGTCTAGAGTGTCGCAGTTCGACCTCTATCTGGCCAGTCACCTTTGGCTTGCGGTTGTGGTTTCGATTCCTGATGTGAGCGTATGTGGCTTGGAGAAAGGGGCGTCTTCTCAACCTTGTGGGGTTATTCCAGGTACTCCGATTTCCTCCCACAGGAGAGACCCTTGTGCATGTGCTAAGATTATAAAAATGAAAATAAACGATCATGTTCTGCTATATAACCCTTGGTCGTAGCGGACGTTAAACTCGAAACACGAAGAAGAGGGAAAAAAAACTATGTGAAGTTCTGTGATGAACGTTAATCTTACCTCTTTAAATGGAAGTTTCCCCATGAGTTTTTGACCACAGATAACCATTCTTGCTACCCAGAAGAAAAGAATATCATGACCAGTTTCTAACAAAGCTCCAGGATAAAACGCTTCTACATCTGCTGTCTGAAATTTATTGATACTAGTATATTGTTAACTATGTGAATGAACAAAGTAGAGTAATTAAATGAGATTGAGGTTTAATAGGGGGAGGAGGGTGTACAATATGTCCTACTTAATTTGAATTCAAAGTATATTTCATTAGATTTTACATATTTCAAATGTAACTTCCTTTCTCACACTTCTCAGACTTAGGGCATACGATCAAGCAGCTGACGACCCCACCTCCACAACTACCCCACACACATACACCCTGAAATCACCAGACCTCTGCAGGCGACTGAGTCCAATTGTTTAATGTAAAACAAATTACATTTTTGGCTGATTTTATGTTTATGTGATATACAGAAGTTTTACATATAAATAAACAGTTTTATAAATTGTCAATCTTAGAAAACTTTATTTACCTGGTCTGGCCAACCAAATATAGAAAAGGGAAATAGCCCTGAAGAGAACCATGTATCTAATACATCCTCATCTATTAATAAATACAACATTAAAACATTTTATAGACAGCTGTAATTTTCTTCATTACTATATCTGAATTTCTAGTAATATTTAAATCTAGAGAATATAATTTTTAGTTGATTTCAAATCTAGAGTGTATTTTAAGTTATTTTTAAATCTAGAGTGTAATTTTTAAACCGAGAGTGTAATTTTTAGTTATCTTTAATCTGAGAGTGTAATTTTTAGTTATTTTTAAATCTATAGAGTGTAATTTTTAGTTATTTTTAAACCGAGAGTGTAATTTTTAGTTATTTTTAAACCGAGAGTGTAATTTTTAGTTATATTTAATCCGAGAGTGTAATTTTTAGTTATTTTCAAATCTAGAGTGTAATTTTTAGTAATTTTTAGTTATTTTTAAATCGAGAGTGTAATTTTAAGTTATTTTTAAACCGAGAGTGTAATATGTAGTTATTTTTAATCTGAGAGTGTAATTTTTAGTTATTTTTAATCCGAGAGTGTAATTTTTAATTATTTTCAAATCTAGAGTGTGTAATTTTAAGTTATTTTCAAATTTAGAGTAGTGTAATTTTTAGCTATATTCAAATCTAGAGTGTAATTTTAAGTTATTTTTAAACCGAGAGTGTAATATGTAGTTATTTTTAATCTGAGAGTGTAATATTTAGTTATTTTTAAACCGAGAGTGTGATTTTTTAGCTATATTCAAATCTAGAGTAGTGTAATTTTAAGTTCAGTTATTCTATAAATGATTAACATGTAATTACCTTGAGATAGTTTTATCTTATCTTTGGAAACTTTGAATTTATCAGCAGCCTTTTTTAAAGCTTCTTCTTCAGACCTGGCACTCACCCAATAACTACCATCAGAATCCTACAATACATAAATAATATAATCTCTAATAGTTAGAGAGAGGGAGAGAGGGAGGGAGAGAGAGAGAGAGAAATGGGGTTTAACATCCACTTGACACAAACTAGGTCAATTTGGGACTAACACATGGTTCAGTTCTATTTCAATAATTCGCTTTGGATGAAATCGTAGAACAAATGAGGTACGACAGGAGATCCTAATCCTGGTCACGTACAACCAGGGATTCAAAACCATGCCAGTTGACTCAATGACAGGTTTTATCATACAGCGGGCTAACCATTAGGCTATCCAACCCCCCCATCTCTAATAATAAATGCGGGAGAACTGCATTACACGCAAAACAAATCCGATAAAACAACCCTCTGACAAGACAAACTACATGTACATTTTCATACTCAGTGCCGTTTCTTTGGAATCAGCTCCCATTTCACATACGTCTAGAATCATCTCTTTCTGTTTTTAAGAACAAACTGAAAACTTTCCTTTTTGAAAGTCTATTGTGATATCGACTGTGTGTGGAGGCAGTGTTTATGCGCTACACAAATACCGATATTATTTTTATTATTAAATATCAAATAATTAGATATTGTTTGAAATATGGCAATGGTGTTAAGCTACTAAATGTATAAAAGAATACCCAAAATTATTTCTTAGACAATACAGGCTATAATTCACTCTTACAAATTATTTCATTGCATATTTACACATAAATTACACTGATTTAGGAACTAAAGAAACAACAAAATGAGAGAGAGAAAAAAAAGGGTTTAACATCCACTCGACACAAACTAGGTCATTTCGGGACTAACACATGGTGCTATTTTTATTTCAATAATTCGCTTTCGCGTAGGGGTCTTTAGACCTTTTAATATAGCCATCATAAAGAAACAAGAAACATTGTGTTACAATAGTAACAGCAGGAGGACAACAGCATATAAGCAAATATATAAGACAACCCCGTGGACATAACACACAATAAACTTATGTTATATACAATGTACTTACAGTTCCTTTAGGAATGTTAGGATCATCTATATTTATAAAATAAGCTGGTACACGATGTCCCCACCATAGTTGTCGTGATATACACCAATCTCTAGAAAAATATACAATTTAATTTCAACTCAAACATTCCTGGATCAAAACCCATATCCGTAAATAATCAGTGAATATAACAGCCAACAGAGCATTAGAAACTGTTCTTCAGTATTAATGCACTATATAAATAACGATATTTATTTATTTTTTATTTTTTCATTATATTTGAAGAAGCAATTTCCATAATATTTGAATTTAAAAATTCATAATATTAGACCTGTACAATCTGACTAAACAGAGTAAATAAAATATCCCAAGGGGTCTACAGGTAGAAAAAGGTTGGGAGCCAATGAACTTCAATAAGTATCTAAATATGTAACATAATCAAAATTATTCCTAATTAAAATACAGATGTGACGTACCATAATTTCAGGCAATGTGCCAAGTGTAACTAGTTAAAGCCCCAATACCACTCTTGTTGTAACTGAGTAATATGTTCCAATCTTTAATCTGGTCAACAATTTGTACTATTTTACAATATTTCAATTAAAAAATGATACAAATTTCATCTTAAAAAAACTATTTTTGAAAATTGGAAAAATTCAACTACATGCTGTAACATGGTTTGAAAAGCCTTACGTAAGCACTTTCAAATGCAACTTGGATTTAAACATATTTTCGAACCCTCTGGACAAGTAACATGTAAGCTAGGTTGTAATGGATAATTTACACAACAGGTAGGACACTTAAACATCTTGTAGTTAGAATAAGGCTAATTTTTTTTTCTGGACCTGTCAAGCCAGCAAGAGTGTTATTGTCCCTTTAATATATTGGATCTGAGTGACATAATTCATTGCAAAGCATGTGCAAGTGTCTGTATTTTAAGTTGTTTAATGGTCTTGAAGCTTAAGACATTGCGTAATATATTGTAAAAACACTCTGGCCTCACAGCGTCTCTTGTTGTTACAATACATTACCTAATGTCTCGCTCTCGACCATTAAACAAGACATAATACAGAGGTATCCAAATTACCTGGAATTTTCTAACCAACTGTACCATGTTTTATTGTGCATTTCTGGAATCAACTTAAGATCACCATTTTTAACAGCCTGTAATAGGATATATATATTTATTAAATACTGACACTGCTATATGACCGATAGAGACAAATGTATATCAATGTATTATCTAATTATGTTTATCAATAGGGGTTGAATACAGTTATAACTTAAACTATAGTATGTGATTCAATTAGGTCATTTTGGGACTAACATATGGTTCAATTTGTTTTCAATAATTCAATTGCGCATATGGGTCTATAGCAGTCGGGAGAAAACGCACGAGGTTGGACAGGGGGCTCTACTCCTTGTCACATCCAAGTGGGAAGTTGACTCAAAGACAGACCTTATGATACAGTGCGCACATGCTAAACATTCAGCCATTCAATTAATCAAGGGCTCGTATAAATAATGACCGGGGTGGTGGGGAGTGGTCTAACTTGTAAGATTTTGATTATACAGTCAGTTATCTATGCAACTGTTGTGGGTTCAATCCCATGCTTGTACGGATAGTGAAGTATATAAACCAATACTTACATCAACAGCATCTTTAGACATATCCTTCATATCAACATACCATTGAGGTTTTAATAATGGTTCTATAACATCTTTAGATCGACTACAATAATTCAAACAATAATAGTCAACTTATTAATATCTTTTCAATAATAGTCAATATGGTTATTAAAAATATTTCAATAATTTATCGTGACCGCTTAAAAGGAGATGTCACTGAATAGGAGTGGCTGTTCACACAGATTCTACTGTAATGATTTTGTCAATTATTGTAAAGTGTCGGAAAATTAAGCATGATCTATTATTGTAAAGTAACATAAAATTGACCATGATCCGTTATTGTAAAGTAAAATAAAATTGAGCATGGTCTATAATTGTAAAGTGATATTAAATTGAGCATGATCTATAATTGTAAAGTAAAGTAAAATTGAGCATGATCTATTATTATAACGTAATATAAAATTGAGCATGATAATCCATTATTGTATAGTAACGTAAACTTTTATGCAGTATAACTTTCTGATAGTTGTGAAGTGTTATAAACAAAATACAATCTAAAAATACAATCAAAACAACTTCTAGATAAGTAATACTAAATTTACAACGGTTAACAAACTTTATAATCCTTGAGTGGCATTTAGCAATTGAGCACATTCAAAAACATCTAACAATTTATATGGAATGAATGAAATGGGGTTTAACGTCTAACAATTTATATGGAAAACAATCTCTGGTTTATAAACATATAGCACACGTTTAGACAAGTATTCTCTTATTGTTTTCAAGTACAAGAGAGAGGGAGAGAGAAATGGGGTATAACATCTACTCAACACAAACTAGGTCATTTAGGGACTAACATACATAAATAATACTATCTCTAATAGTGAGAGAGAGAGGGATGGGGTTTAACCTCCACTCAACACAAACGAGGTCATTTTGGGACTAACATATGGTTTTAATTTTATTTCAATGATTTGCTTGCCCGTAGGGGTCTTTAGCAGCGGGAGGAAACCAGAGGACCCGGAAGAAACCCACGAGGTTGGACAGGCGATCCTACTCCTTGCCACGTACAGCCGGCGATAACAGGCCTTATGATACAGCACACACGTGCAAACCACTCGGCCATCCAACACCCTTTTTCAAGTACAAAGTAGTAGAAATGTATAAATTACAAATATTACCCACCTACATATAGGTACAACCATGGGATTATCTTTAATCTCTATAAATAGACCCTTATCTTTTAATGCTTGTAATACAGCTTTCCTCGCATCAAATCTTTTCATACCCTGTAAATATAGAAACATGGGAGATATTTCATGTTTAATTGTAACACACTTGATTCAACAAAGTGTGCCCCAAAACACCTGATGGTGATGATAATAATTATCATATATATATTAAAGTGAACTTTGTCCCTCCCTAATTTCAATACTATGGTATTCTGTGAAATCTGTCCTCATGTTCATGTCCTGATTTATTTCCTTATCACGACATCAATCAGCGGTCCCATACAATAATACTTCCGGTGTTGAGGCAATCGAGTATTCTGACATGCTGTGTAATCTGGCATATTGTATTGATCCTGTAGGATGTCCGTGTTGGAATTTTAACCAAGAGAGAGAGAAACAACTAGGTCATTCGGGACTAACATATGGTTTAATTTTTATTTCAATAATTCGCTTGCGGGTAGGGGTCTTTAGCAGTCGGGGAAAACCGGAGTGCCCGGAGGAAACCCACAGGGTTGAGAAGGCGCCGCCATCTCCATGCCACATACGCTCACACCAGGGCTTGAAACCACAGCTGCAAGCCAGAGGTGAACGGCCAGCTAGAGGTCTAAGCGCGGCACTCTAGACCACAAGGCCATCCCAACCCCCCTTCTAACCAAGAAGCTATTCATATGTTATAATAAAGTCATTAACTATATGACAGAAGAAAAGTCAGTATATTTTCACTGTTTTTAACACTTTGTAGCAGATAGTTGCAAATGGTGGAAACAGTCAAGTACTATGCACCTTCACCACTCTTTGAGGTTGTCAAAGTTATTAGGCTATTATATGTAGACTTTTAGCAAATCCTCTTAACTGGTGGAAAGGAAAGGATTTGAGGATCGAGTTTTGTGATCTGGATGGATGGGAAGAAACTATAAATGAAGAACGTCCCATTTGTATTTTTTAAGCACAAGTCAAACTGCAAGTTGTTAGTCAACTTTCAAGGATAACTTAGATTTCTTAAATAATACTTACAGCAAATTGGCCACAATCTTGAGTTATATTTCCTTTCTCATCAATAATAGTAAGGAAAGGTAGTTTTAATCTCATTCCTACATCATAATCATTCTGATCATGAGCTGGTGTTATCTTCACAGCACCTATAGATAAAAATATAACATGCTAGTTAAATCTTATAACACACTTCAAATGAGAGAGAGATTAAGGTGGCTTAACGTCCACTCAACACAGACTAACATAAGGTTCAATTTTAATTCAATAATTCGCTTGCGTGTAGGGGTCTTTAGTATGGGAGGAAAATGGAGGACCCAAAGAAAACCAACGATGTTGGAGAGACAACCCTACTTCTTGACACATACAACCGGGGAATCGAAACCAAGCCAGTTGACTCAATGACAGATCTTAAGATACAGCACGCACCTGCTTACAATTCGGCGATCAATTACCCTGTCTCAGACCTTTCCCATGTCTCAGGCCTATAATCAAGGATGGCTGTGCATGTGAAAAAATATTATTTTCTTTAGTCTATCTTTAAAACATGCATTAAAAATCTTACCTGTTCCGAAACTCATATCTACGAAATCATCACAAACAATAGGCATCTTTCTATCAAAGAATGGATGTTGAACAGACTTGCCGTGAAGATGTTTATAACGTTCATCATTTGGATGAACGGCTACAGCAGTATCACCTAACATAGTCTCAATACGAGTTGTAGCTACGATAATACGATCATCTGAAATAAATAATCAATAATTTTTAATAGGATTTATGAAAATTTGGAGAATCTTTAATAGAATTTAAAGTAAATTTGGAGAATTTTTAATAGAATTTAAAGTAAATTTCGAGAAATTTTAATAGAATTTAAAGTAAATTTCGAGAAATTTTAATAGAATTGGAAGTAAATGTGAAGAAATTTTAATAGAATTGGAAGTAAATTTGAAGAATTTTTAATAGAATTTAAAGTAAATTTGAAGAATTTTTAATAGAATTTAAAGTAAATTTGAAGAATTTTTAATAGAATTTATATAAATTTTGGGAAATTTTAATAGAATATACACTGTTGCAACATAAAACACTGCAGGGGGAAATAATAAATTGAAGATAGATAATAAAGAGAGAGAAATGGGGTTAACATACAGTTGTTAACGATTAGAGAGAGACAAAAAGAGAAATGGAGAGAGAGAGAAATGGGGTTTAAAGTACACTTGACATAACTAGGTCATTTCGGAACTAACATATGGTTCAATTTTATTTCAATGATTTGTGGGAGAAAACCGGAGGACACAAGAGAAAATCCACAAGGTTGGACAGGCGAGCCACTCCTTGTCACATACAACCTGGGAATCGGAACCATGTCAGTTGACGTAATGAGTCAAAGATTAGAGAAGCCTAGTCAAAACAGTAATTGTATTCCATAGAATTGTGTCTGGTATATTTCCAGTTTAATTGAATTTTACCTGAATTTTCTACAGGATAAGCGAATGAAACCAGAACACCAAATTCTACTTTATCTTTGTAACCAGGTACTGGTAAAAATGTTCTTCCTTCTAATTCCTTTTTATCTACCTGAAATCATATAGGAATAATTAAAAATCTTCAAAAACAATCCTATTCATAAAAATTTATATAAATTCTATTAAAAATTTGACAAATTTATATAAATTCTATGAAAAATTTACATAAATTGTATTAAAAATAACCCAAATTTGCATAAATTCGATTAAAAACTCCCATAATTTATAGTGAAGAATTAAAACACCCCAAATCTTTAAAAGGAGCAAAATTCAAGCAACTATTTGAAGGGTTATTTTTTATGATTTGGTAAAATGTATTATCAACTAATTTGGCTAAATATATTGGATACACATGCAATTACTGAGTTTAATACAAAGTGACATTTTGACAAGGAAACTCTTATCTTTATCAAGCAAATGTCGCTTAGTATTAATTGAGCATCCATTAAATTGTACCATGTGTTAATATGTTAAATTACTACCAATCAAAGAAGATTTTATCAACTTATTTGGTACAATATTTTCATATGTTTAAAATTTAAATAGAATATTTATAGTGAACTTACTTCAATATCTGAAATAGCTGAATTCAAGGCACAGGACCAATTGACTAATCTTACACTACGATATATCAGACCCATATCATGTAATCTGATAAACGCTTCTGATACAGCTTTACATAATTTCTAAAATAAATTAATTACCAAAATGATCAATGGTACCTTCATGTCAGGAAATGAATTTCCTGGTAAAAAAATGAAACAAGGTCTTTAAAATGTCCTACTGTTCTGCTCCAATTGGGAAAATGAAGACAGGCATATGCCATAAAGTATGTTATGAAAACATTTTTGCCCCGACAGCAGTGCTACAACCTATTCTTATATCTATTCACAACAGCAATTCTTCAGTCGTTCGTACCGTCCAATGAATATACATTGTCTCTTGCTACGCCCTCTGTTCTGCACCACTGGCAGGGAGATTGAGATGGCCTAGTGGTCAAGAGTTCCGCTCTTCAACCTCTAGCTGGTGGGCCACCTCTGGCTTGCGGCTGTGGTTTCGACCCTTGTGTAAGCGTATGTGGCATGGAGATAGGTGCGCCTTCTGTTTCCTCCAGGGACTCCGGTTTCCTCCCACTGCTAAAGACCCCTACGCGCAAGCGAATTATTGAAATAAAAATTAAAACATATGTTAGTCCCGAAATGACCTAGTTGAGTTGAGTAGACGTCAAACCCCATTTCTCTCTCTCTCTCTCTCTCTCTGCACCACTGGCAAGGGGGAACCTCCTCGGAAAATCATGATGATCTCTTTTGGCAAACACTTGGATCAAACAGGGAACCTCCACGTTAGCGAGCCAACATCTCACTCACCAAGTAAAACTTTCATCTCTATCATATCAAATTCAATACTGAAGTTTCTGCTGGGAATAAACCAGGGATACATGTTTTGGACAAAAAATACCTTAATTTTTGGAAAAATCAATTCGCTAAAACTCAATTTTTCCATGTTTGCCAAGCCCTATCAATAAACAAAATTTTTTATGGGCAAATTGCCCGGTATCATTTTTTTCACCTTATATGGGCCAATGTGGTTAAATCATTAGTTATAATGGTGTGGATATACTTACAGGATCCATAGTAAAACAGGCTCTATCCCAATCAAACGATCCTCCTAATCTCTGTAACTGATGATAAATACGATCTCCTTTCCTACAAAACAAAATCATTATATTTAATTATAAATGAAATCAAATGGGAGTAGGGCTTTTTGTTCTGCACTGACTGGATAAATGGTGACGGGGATATGCCATACAGTGTGCTATGCCAGAAATGTTGCTTTGACAGCAGAGATCCACTCTTTTTTCGAATTCCAGCTTTCAAGGCAATTATGTGATTAAAACACAGATCCTATTTCGTTTTGTTTTACATAGTTTCAAATTTTGTTTATTTGTCTTTACTACACTAGGATCTGCGTTTTGGATGACATGAATGATTAGCCGATGAAACCATCTGTTTCGGTGACTTCTTGGAGTAAACTACTAGAAACGTCAACGTTGATTGATTAATCAATGTCTGACGTCACGGGTTTAAAAGCCGTTCATGCGACCTCTGACACGTTTACAGGCGAACTTGCTATTTGTCATGTACAACCAGGGAATCGCAATCACACAAGTTGAACCAATGACAGACTTTAAGAAAGAACGTGCACACTCTAACCATACGGCCATCCAACCCTCCATACATAACTAGCAGTTTATATATCAGAAACCAATACTTACTCATTCTTCCATTTCCAGATTTCATCGACAAATTTTTCTCTACCGAGATCATGTCGTGTCAACTTCTGTTCTCTCATGAGTTTTTTCTCTACGACAACCTGTGTAGCAATACCAGCATGATCACAACCTGGATTCCATAATACCATCTTACCATTCATACGATGCCTAAAATAAATATCCATTGTATACCGTAGTCATCTTGACATGCCTATAAAATTTCGGGAAAAAATCCACTATTTTCCTTCTTACAGGATCATTCAATCTGATTAAAACACAGATTCTATTTTGTTTTTTACAGCTCAATGTTCTATTCCTGATTAACTTTCAGTTAGAAGAACTGATTACTGAAGAAATTCTCTTTTGGGAAACAAATCTATGGCATAATTGCAGGTAGGTGTCTTTAGCAGTGGGAGGGAACTGGAGGACCCAGAGAAAACCCACAAGATTGGACAGGAGACCCTACACTTTGTCACCCAAAACCGGGAAATCGAAAACATGCCAGTTGTCTAATTAATAGACCTTATGATACAGCGTTCACATGCTAAGCATTCGGCCATCCAACCCCCTGATCAATACATGAACTCACCATCTAGCTAGTGTATCTTCTACAGCATTGGTTAAAGCATGACCAAGATGTAGAGAACCTGTAACATTGGGTGGGGGTATTACCATCACAAACTTATCTTCAGCTTTAGTTTTACTTGGATCACGACCCTGTAAAAATAATCATACAATTAAGGCAGAAGAACTACAACATAAGGGAGACAACTTGTGTCTACTTAAACATAAGGTTTCAGACCACAATGATATTCAACCACAATATGACAATGCAGTATTTCTTCTAAAACTCAGTTAGAAATTATTTATTTTACATACAAAATACTAAATCAGGTTTAACATCCACTTGACACAAACTAGGTCATTTCCGGACTAACCTCTTTGACAGATTGTATGATACATGCACATACATGCTAACCATTCGGCTATTCAACCTCTCTTAATTAAATCAATATCAAATTATGTCAAAAAGAAAAAGAAAATCTTACACCATATTCTGGTTTAAAGAATCCTTGTTTCACCCACCAATCATACCAAGCAGCTTCTACATAAGCTGGACTGTAGGAATTAGGCATTGCACAATTAGTATCTGAAACAAAACAACAACAAAAAAATTATTAGAGTATTACATGTATCTTTTTGAAACACATGTTAAAATGAGAGAGAGAGAGGTCATTTCGGGACTAACATATGGTTTAATTTTATTTCAATAATTTGCATGCGCGTAGGGGTCTTTAGCAGTGGGAGGAAACCGGAGTGCCAGGAGGAAACAGGTTGAGAAGGCGCCCCTATCTCCATGTCACATACGCTCACACCAGGGCTCGAAACCACAGCCGCAAGCCAGAGCTAGAAATGGGATTTAAAGCTCTACTGTTCTGTTCTGACTGGGCTATTATTTAAAGACGAGCAAATGCCATACAGTGTCTACTATGAGGGAAATTTTGTCTGGACAGCGGCACAAACGTCTACTCTTATATCATATTTTTTTAAGTATCAAGGGTTCTTTTACATGCACACCAATGTGTATACAGGACCTCATATTTTCTTCCTAACTAATAACTATATACGTTGTCCCTTGCCAGGCCCTTCATCCTACACCATTGACAAGGGAGAGCCATGCCAGAAAATCCTTATAAAGTCTCTCACGCAACACGGGATCTCCAGATAAGCAAGCCAATGTCTTACTCAATAAGTCACCACGGCACTCATACTCTTTTATGCCACCGGTAACATATCAAAATTATTGTGAACTCTACCTTTCTTTTCTCCTTTCTCTGTTTTAATATCATACGTTATCACCTCTTTCTCTTTTTCCTTCTTTTTCTCTTTCTTTGGCTGTAAATGCAGAAATAATTCAATAATTTCATTTATGTATTATACACTTAATATGTCATTTTCTCAAATATGAGGAATAACAAAATCATAAACATTATGGGCACGACTTTCGTTTTAAAAATGTTAATCTAACGCTTCGAACAAACAGATTTTAACTTTCTGTCTGTCGTTTTCCAGGAAAGTTTCCGGTACCCAGGACTTTCCGTCGTGGCATTCCATTGTCAGTGGTGTAGGTCATGGGATCTGACAAGGGCAGCTGTCTAGTCGTTTAAATTAACGCAAAATTGAGGTTCCATGTTACACTGACGTCAAAGTAAAAGAACTTGACACTATTGATAGTTGAAATTCAACATAAGAGTAAGTCGTCATGTCGTTGTCTGAGGCAAATTTGTTTCATGTATGCCTATCTTCCACAGCGCAGTCGGACATTTAAAACCTCATGCATAATTATTATAGTCCTACAGTAGGCCTACTCATTCATATTTTTTCATTTTATTTCTATAAAAAACTTATACCTCATTGGATGAATTTTCTTTAGTAGACTGCTGAGCCTGTTTTTTCTCCAAAAATTTCTTCATTTTTTCTTCTTTCTCTCTTTGCTTTTCTTTCTGTTTGGCCAACTTTTTCAATTCTTTTTCGCTCAGCTGAGATTCGTCAACAGCCGGAATGTCAACAGCCGGTGAATCGCCACTGCCCTTAGCAGCGGCACCACTGTTTGGATCAGCACCCGACATGTTGTTTTTACTTTTCAGCTGTCAACTGTGATCCCAACTAACAAAGCGGTCTGACTTTTAAGTTTATTTATATTCAAAAACAGAGCAGATAACAATTAAATTTAATTCAAGTTACAGACTTTCAGAAATTTCTTACGTGAGACAACTCATCCACACATGCAATTTCCGGTCAATACAAACGTGATGTTCCACATTTGAAACGTTTCAAAATAGATAGTGACTGACTTTTTATTTTAAGAAATTACTTTAAAATCTATTTGAATTTAAATATTCAATTAGCAATCGAATAATTAGAATTAACTTTTTATTACATAAAAATCAGAAATCAAAATAAATAAATGCGGATCATCACAGTTAGAATGTTTACATAAATCCAAGATGGCTGCGCCCATGAGGATGATAAGATTTTCCCAAAAATTTAATGTTTACCAAGATTTGGGACACATTTTGCTTCCTTTTCACTGCATCATTAGATCCCCATGTCAACAAGTTTCCAGAAGATTTTTTGCAAAAGATGTCTTTAAATCTTTGATTGCTGGAAAATCGTTGAAACAAGTTGCCTTTGCAAGTTTTGCCCTTGGACTTAGTGTTGGTGGGACAACTCTGTTTGTTGGTCATAATTGGAATCGGCTTACAGTTAGTGCTGACACCAAAGCAGCACAAGAAGTTAAAATTTCAAAAAGTGTAAGAAATTAATTAATATGTAACAGGCATAGTTCCTTTAGGAACTGTCTCTGAGCGAACGATGTCTCGCTAACAGTTCCTCACGGGCCTTATTATCAACTAGTATGAAAATAAAGCTTTACCCCATCTCGGTTCTAAGGCTATTTTAGATCCTTACCGTCTATTTTGCACCGTGAAACTTTTTTGATCACCAAAAGAAATCATTTCCTGACACAACCGAGACAAATTTATAATAATCAAACACTATTTTCGTGTAGAATTCGATGTTTTAATCAACCTTCTGTATAGGTGACAGTTTTTGTTACGCACCTGTGTTACTGGAAAATAGCTTTGCTCAAGCACTGCTCTCCAAGCGATATTATTGCATTTGACTTTAAAGCCAAGTAGCAACTCCAGAATTATCCATGCACAAGACATGGCTTTTGGCTAGCCATAAATCCGTAACAGCCAAAATTCACTGTTGTCAAAACAGACATACTGGTAGTTAACTTTGGTCAAAAGGGCCAATGGCTTATGCATTGATGCCAAGCTGTGATCAGGAAACCATTTTGCTTCATATACCTGTAATTTGAGTATTTCCTCCCCACCAAAACACTAAAATGATGCATTTCTTTGAAAGACGAAGGTAAATTCTTTGCCCAAGAGATTGTTGGTAAAAAAAATAACTCTTTCATTTTCATATTTTCAGATACGAGTCAACTCCGATGACAGTGGATTAAAATTAACATTGTATCAGTTTCAAACTTGTCCTTTCTGCTGTAAAACAAGGGCTCTCTTGGATTACTACGGATTTTCATATGATGTTGTTGAAGTTAATTCTGTAACGAAGAAACAAATAAAATGGTCAAATTATAGAAAAGTTCCTATTGTGGTAGTAGACGATGCTGGAGAGGGAGGACCCGTAGTAAGTTTGTATGCTTTTAGTTGCCATAGACTCAATCTAATTTGGGGGGTTGGATGGCCGAATGGTTAGCATGTGCACGCTGTATCATAAAGACTGTCATTGAGAAAACTGGCATGGTTTCGAATCCCCGGTTGTACGTGACAAGAAGTAGGATCACCTGTCAAACCTCACGAGTTTTCTCCGGGTCCTCTGATTTTCTCCCACTGCTAAAGACCCTAATGCATAAGGGAATTATTGAAATAAAATTAAATTAATTAATGTTAGTCTCAAAATTACCTAGTTGGAGTGAAGTGGACATTAAATCCCATATCTCTCTCTCTCTCAATCTGATTAAAATACAGATCTGTATTTTGTTTCGATTTTTTATAGCCTACTTTCGATGTTTTACACTATATAAGGATCGGACATAATTTTATACACGTTAGGCCTATTCACCCACATTGAGGGGTTACGGTGGCTAAGTGGTAAAGATGCTGGCTCGCTAGCCTGGATGTCAGGTGTTCGATCCTTTAATTGGTGTGGCTCCCCATTGTCATCGCCCGAGAAGAACGAAAAAACAAGGTCCTGTGATATAAGAGTAGGATGAAGTGCCACTGTCCAGGCAAAATTTCCCTCATAGCACTCTGTATGGCGTATATGCAAATCTTCATTAGCCTAGTTTGGAGCAGAACAGTAGGATGTTAAACCCCATTTTTACATGTATTAATTTTATAATCCTATATTTTCCATATTTCAGCAATTGAACGAATCTTCAGTTATAATTAGTCTACTGGAGTCCTACCTCACCAATCCAAGTTTTAAAATAGATGAATTAAAATCCTTCTATCCTTGTATCGAGTCTAAAGAAGGGAGAAAAACTGTTTATGATTTTCCCAATCGATATTTTATAATGTATGGAGAGAAAGAACCCAAGTCAACACCAGATGCTAGAAAGTATGTGGTTATCAACTTTAAAAATTTTCATATACCGGTAACATTGAACTGGTACTAAATGTTGAAATGTAGGGGGGTTGGATGGCCGAATGGTGAGCATGTGTGTGCTGTATCATAAAGCCTGTCATTGAGTCAACTGGCATGATTGCGAGTACCCGGTTGTATGTGACAAGGAATAAAATCACCTGTCTAACCAAGTGGGTTTTCTGCGAGTCCTCTGGTTTCCTCCTACTGCTAAAGAAATCCTATGCGCAAGCGAATTATTGACATAAAATTAAACCATAATGACCTAGTTTGTGTCAGTGGACATTAAACCCCATTTCTGTCTCTGTGCCCCTATCTCTTGTACTGTATGCAAGAATTCTATAGACTCAAAAAATAACCTACATTGTTGGAGAGCCATTTTGGCTCAGTGAGTATTGTGGTGGCACACTCACCAGGAAATCACAAGTTCCATTCAGGCTTTTTTGGCTGAAGAAAGTAACAGTTCCTCAGAGTCAAGGACGGAAAAGTGCCTAGTCTTTTGAGTGGACCTAAAATAGTGTGCACCATGACAACTGGATTGTTTTTAATACGGTTGCCCATGTCTGTTTGGTCTCATTTTGTTTGTGGACACTGTACAGGTCACAATATTCTCTGGTTTTGTTGAAACTTGATTTATATAGGTTTATATCCCAAAATTCTCTATTCCTTTCGACATTGGCATGTATCGATTCATAACGTCCTAGATTATGGCTCCTGATTGTAACTTTTTTTAGCTTGTTCTCTGTGTTTACAATGCTTGTCAATAAAGGATTTTTTATTCTTTTTCAGAAGTGAAAGAACGTGGCGATTTTGGGCTGATGACCATCTGGTTCATATGTTATCACCAAATGTTTATCGTACACCATCCGAAGCTCTGTCTACCTTCCGTTACTTCTCCGAGGTTGGCGAGTGGGAGAAGAATTTTAGTACACTAGAAAGGTTAACAGTTATTTATGTAGGAGCATCAGTCATGTATCTGATAGGAAAACTGCTCAAAAGAAAGTGAGTTGAATATATGTTTTGTTTCTTAACTTCACCAGGAGGGGGGGTGAATGGTCGAATGATTAGCGCTTGTGCATTGTATCATTGAGTTAACAAGTGGACTTTAATCCCCATTTCTCTCTCTCTATTAGATGTACTCTTACTCATAGGATTAGGAAGTGGGGGGTTGGATGCCCGAATGGTTAGCATGTGCATGCTTTATCATAAACCCTGTCATTGAGTTAACTGACAGGGTTTGAAATCCTCGGCTGTACGTGACAAGGAGTAGGGTCGCCTGTCCAACCTTGTGGTTTTTCTCCGGGCCCTCCGGTTTCCTCCCACTGCTAAAAAAACCTACATGCAAATAGATAATTGTAATAAAATGTATCATATTTATGTTTAGAAATGTCCTAGTCTCTCTTAACAACATTTTCTATCCTTCATGTCCATACGTATATTTATAGAATCTGAACATATTAAAAAGGATGTTTTGAAAAAAAAACGATTTTGTTTGTTTCTTCCAATCTAGTTATAATCAGGTGTTTTTCATTTGTTTTATATTCAGTTTTGCTCAGTATCCAACAATTTTTTTTTTTATTGTGTCACGTGCTATCTTTATATATGTGTAAATCTTTATTTATACATGTGTTGAGAATAAGACCATTGAATATTTTTATTTTTAGGAATAAAAAAATAATTGGACATTTTTACTTGGTGAATCATAAAATAGTCGTATTTCTATAGGTATAAATAATAAAATAATTGTATATTTTTATTAGTGTAAATAACAAAATAATTGGATGTTTTTATTTTAGTAAATAATTATAAATTGGATGTTTTTATTTTAGTAAATAATTATAAATTGTATATTTTTGTATAGGTATAAATTAAAGGATGATGTACGAGAATCGCTGTATGATTCGTGTAATGAATGGGTGACTGCTGTGGGTAAAAAACGAAAGTTTATGGGAGGAGAAAATCCTGATTTATCTGATCTTGTAAGTAATTAAATGTACACATGTGTAAACAGTGTCAATAGGCCTACTACATAGAGAGAGGGGGGGGGGGGGGAGGTCCGAATGTTTAGCATGTGCGTGCTGTATCATAAAGCCTGTCATTGAGTCAACTGACATGGTTTCATATCCCCCGTTGTATGTGACAAGGAGTAGGGTCGCCTGTCAAACCTCGTGGGTTTTCTTCGGTTTCCTCCTACTGCTAAAGACCCTCACGTGCAAGCAAATTATTGAAATAAATTTAAACCATGTTAGTCCCAAAATGACCTAGTTTGTGTCAAGTGGACGTGAAACCCCATTTCTCTCTTTCTCTGTTTCAGTATCTCATATGGTAGCTTTGGTTATAGAGTTAAAATAGAAATAAAATGGGGTTTAACATCCTACTGTTCTGCTTCTATACTGGGAGGAGGGTTGGATGGCCGGATGTGTGCGCTGCATCATAAGGTCTTGTCATTGAGACAATTGGCGTGGTTTCAATTCCCTGGTTTTACGTGACCGTCAGTAGGGTCATCTGTCCAACCATGTGGGTTTTATCCAGTTTCCTCCAACTCCTAAAATGCGAATTATTGAAATAAAATTAAACCATATGTTAATACGGAAATATCTCTCTCTCTCCATATCAACTTAAATTCTATATTTTATTAAACAGGTTGTGTACGGTATTTTGAGTTCTATAGAAGGATGTTCTGCCTTTCAAGATGTTTTAATCCACACCAAGATTGGTCCATGGTATTATCGTACTAAAACAGCTGTTCAAACTAATCAGGGAGCTGCTCTACGACACAATAAATAACCACCGTTCATGGCCTTAGTTAGAAAAGTGTATAAATTATTGGATTATTTCGTAACATTTGTGTGAAGATGTGTACCGATGCCATATATGAGCTTGCCAATAGAATATTCAGATCAGGGAGGGATCCAGAGGGTGGGGTTCAGGGGTTCAAACCCCACCCTGCTCAGCTACATAAAACAAAATTGGTAAAACAATACTTAGAGAAAAGGGTAACGGTCAGGTGCTTTATCCTCTATTATCAAAATTGTGGAATGGGATTGGCATTTAAACAGTGAAATAGATATGTGTGATATCACAATTAATGCAGCACTACAGCTTACTCTTACATTGAATTACAATTTTTTGTCCTATCTGAACAACTATACATTGTTTATCCTGCATCACTGACAACATGGAACCACAATGGAATAGAGTATAAGACCGGTAACGTCTTACTCACTTTGCCACCGCTGGTCCCTTAAAGCTTTCAAGCAAATATGCTAATACACTTTGACTGCATTGACTGGACATGTTAGCTTTACAGGGTCTGTGTTCATCAAATATGGCCTGAAAGGGTTAATGTTGGAATAAAAACTTGAAAGAACAACGGCTGGAGCAAAATATTATGAACTTTTTTAGAGACACATTTAGAAATCAAACGTCTATTGTTGATTGTATGATGATTTAAATTGTTTACCGTTACATAGAACCACTGTCGTTTTATATTATATTTATTAATAATATTATATACATAAATACAAATAATCATATCCAATTAACAATTACATAAAATCTGATGATAATCAGGGGAATGTTTATTAACCTATTTTTTAAATTAACAAATTCTGTTTTATTCAGCATAGAAACTTGTATAACAGTACAAATAAACAGATCAAAAAGATAAATTGTATAATTCAAACATGTATCTGATAGAGAAGCTAAAAGGGCATTAAGATGCTTAGATTTAAACTAGTTTAAAAACACTTGCATGTGGCCTCATCAGTTTAGTATTAGAATTAATTATGGATGGACACAGCACCTCACCAAGATAACTTACTGCATGTGCTCAAAGCTAGCTTTAGCCTGGCATTTTTTAAATGCACCTAGAAGAAAGTTAGGGTTTTTCAACAGATGTTGTATTAGAACCACTTTCGCATTCCAACAGCAAAGTGAAACTGATTTATCCATAACCAGCGTTTTAAACGAGTTTAATAAAAATGTACTGTTTCTAAACCTGTCTCAGTGTCTTTATAAATGGCAGTGACTTTTGATTTCAGTTGTTCATATCTTGTGCTTCTGGCGAACCGACAAATCAGATATATTTACGAATTGAGAATTATGCGTTTGAAATTTGCGTAGTGTTGTTATATCCGTGTTCATCTAATAAGTGGTAAATATTTAGTTCTCCAGAACAATATGGTAAATTTTGTAATTGTTAATGATATTGAATAGAGAAGAAATGACTGTAGAAAGCCATTTCAGCCCTTAAAATTGTTTAGTTTTTATGTAAAAATTAACTAATCTTGTAGATTTAATTGTAAATAAAATTAATGTTTATTTGTCTTTTGTGTTCAGATCTTCTTGTTGAGCTAATTTGTAATACAATAATCATTTATATACTGACTCTGGACGTAACCAAGTAAAACCGAGTGACAATTGTTCAAATGATTAAATCAAATACCGGTAGGCTTTAAAATTGCAATCTTCATTAGCCCAGTTTAGTTGCAGAACAGTAGGATGTTAAACCCTATTTTATTTCAGATTTTAAAATAATGAAATGAAATCAAAAGGTGTTTAACTTTAAACATACGACTTCTTTCCACCAACACAATTAACAAAGAGGGACATACATGCTATTAGGGATAATTTTGCCCAGATACAAGCATTCACAAGGGAAAAATATGCCAGAAAATTGCAAGTAACTGTCACATCCACCACCTGGATCTAACTGAAACCTCCTGCTTAACAAGCCAGTTCCTCAAGTCATTAACATCATTTAATAGACAATTGAGAGATCAGATCAGAGACAATATTTGTGTGCAAACCTTTTAGGTCACCCAAGGAGACATCTCTAATCATCCGGTTGCCAGTTAGGGAAACCATTAAATTTTTGTCCGGAATGCACTCCATGGGTGTTTTTCAGTGAATCTAGTATTTTTCTAGTAAGATAAGATATTTCTACTTTCCCTATATACTAAGATTGCCATACTTTTATTGGAAATAAACACCCGATAAATAAGTTCATGGGAAAGTTTCTTTAAGGGGTGTTGTATCTGAACGTACTTTCTAATTTCTATGGGTCAGTTACCCCTGTAAATGTACTGAAATTAATGGCACTTGTTATATTAAAGTGGACTAAAACTGTAAATCTGTGCGACCTCAATTATAGAACTAAATATTAAATATCTATAGTGTTCTATTTCTTATAATTTTAAATGCTTTTTATCTAATACATACATGTAACAAACTATTTGTGTAAAACTATCACATTTTCTAAAACTCCTACTGGTAATCACATATATACATATAATTTAGAAATTACCTTCAAAACTATCTAAGACTGAGAATATAACATTATTCAATAAACCATATCTTTGTCTTGTAACATTATTAAATAAACCATATCTTTTGTCTTATAAAGTGCCACAAATACTTGATTTTTTTACAAACTTTTTTTCGTTAGTGTTTCTTTTGAGAACTATTTCATTAAAACTTTAAACAAAATATCTGTACATATATTTAATATATGCAGATCACAGGTTCAGATTTTAACTGGATAAAAACATTGGTCAATTACACCAATGTTTTGATTAATCTGGAGGTACTCCTTTTCATTGTTGACTTCATCAATATAAAATCTATCTATTAAATTTAATTTTTGTAAATCTTGTTTATATTTTCTGTCCGTCATTATGTCTCTATCATCTATACCCATTTTACGATCAATCAACATTTTTCATCCGATCAGGATCTCAAGAATTTGATTGTTTTCTTTCTTCTTTAATTTGTTCATGGACTTCCATATTATCCTGTAGAAGAGCAAGGGCTCTTGCTATTATATCATCATTTTTCGCTTCCATTGAATTTAATACAGAATTAAGATGGTCTAATGTTTGGTCTAATGCTTGATACTCTGAAATAGAAAAATAAATTGTCAAAATATTTGGATACTGATATTGATTTTGGCACATTTTTGTCTGGATAAAGTGGTTATTTATTCCAATTTTTCCATGAAATGTCCAATATTCGTTTCAAGCAAATGGATAGAGGAGTCACATATACAACGGTTTATAGCACTATATGTTTGATCCCTGCATTGGCCGAGAGAGTTCATCGGGATATTCTGACGTGGTTCCCCTTGTCAGTGGTGTGTGACAAGGACAGTTGTCATAGTCATTTGGGTGGTATGGAAAACCGAGGTCCCATGTACACATTGGCGTGCACATAAAAGATCCCTTGGCAGTCGTAATTCTATATAAGAGCAGACCATACTGCTGCTGGGGAAAAGGGGGAAAACTATTCTCATAGCACACCGTCTTCATTAGCCCAGTTGGAGCAGAAAAATAGGACATCATTTTTATTGTACATGTTATATGGTTAATATATATGTAAAACACAAAAAAAAAACAGTAAGTGTGTCTGTAAAATATCTTACATCCCACTTATACCTCGTTGCCAGTGGCAACCTTTGATAAAAGTGGCCTGTTTATTTCCAATACAGGCTTAAAAGTATCCGTGTATCAGAAATGAACAGTACACTTTTTAAAAAGAGTACTGTTCATTCCCGACAAACGAACACTTCTACACCGTTTAAGATACCATTCAAGCAATAAGTAGCGGACGTTTAGTCAGACCCAGATCGCAATGATAACGATAGCTCTATTCAAAGCAGCCTGATAAATCACACCAAACAAGTAGTCAAAATCACTGTAACAACACAAACCGGGTGGAACAAACTGGCAGTTCAAAAATATATACAATAAAATTAAATTAAAATAAAAACATATTACAAAAATCAATTATTATACATATCAATTGGCATCTATTCCACAATTTGGTTTGATTTATATTAATATGCAAAACATATAAATTAGAATACTAAATAATTATATCAATTGTGAGGATAGAGGGTGCAGTTCTCTTGCTGGACACTTCACAGGCATTAAAAATAAGCAGGATGAAAAAGAAACGCCTAGAAAGACATACACTTTATTACAAATAATTCGCTGATGCATACTTTTCACCAGGAATGACCCAAGTTTCGCATTTCCTTTACACTACATTTAATAATAATATTATTAATATCGCAGTCCTCTTCGCCATAGACAAGTTGTTTTGACGATGTGGTCTAAACAAACACGTGATAGTTTTACTCCCAGCGGTATACCAATACGCACGTGTAAATACTATTCAGGTCGTCTCTCCACTGCGCAATCATTCTACCATGAAATGTAACGTGAGGCTCAAAAAGGGATAAATGAAAGAGCATTTGACACGTTTCGGTTGAAACGACTCGATAATAAATACTATTTTTACATTTTCCTTCACAATACCCGATAGAAATGTGATGTAAGTCAGTTATTAGCACCTTTCCTCTGTGTATCGGTGAATATCAGGACAGTTTTGGTCGGGGACCGCCTCGGCTTCGCCTCGGCTGAACCCCCGACCAAAACTGTCCTGATATTCACCGATACACCTCGGAAAGGGTGCTAATAACTACTACTTTTTATACTAATGCAGACAATTACTGGTAACCAACCTAGACAAGCTGAATTGCAGTCAACATTAATTAGATAAGTGTTACTGTAATGTAAAACTAGGAGAGAGGTCATATAGGCTGTGCCTGTTCCTCAATCCCTTTCAATATCTGAATAAAATATTTTTAATAAAAATAAATACTTGAAAATGATGTGACAGAAACAAACACAGATTATAAAGGCCTAATGGATTGGTTAAAGCGACACTTCAACTTTAAAGCGCCAATAATACTCTTGTTGTAACGGAATAATATGCCCCGATCATTATTCTGGTCATCAAATTGTACTATTTTACAATATTCCAATTAATTGATGATGCAAATTTCATCTTAACACACCAAATTTAAAAAATTGGAAAAATTCAACTACATGGTAACAACATGGTTTGAAAAGCTTTATGTAAACCCTTTCAAATGCAACTTGGATTTAAAAATATTTTCAAACCCTCTGGACAAGTAAAATAGGATATAATGGATAATTTACACAACAGGTAGGACACTTAAACATCTAGTAGATAGAATAAGGCTAATTTATTTTTCTGGACCTGTCAAGCCAGCAAGAGTGTTATTGTCCCTTTAACATAGCACTGTTGCCAAGTGTATAGTGATACTGATAGTGACATTTTGGTGTTTACAGAGAAGTTTAGTCGGGATATTGAATAAATTGACCTTTATACAACTAGAAATATATAAACATTGAACTACTACATATGTACAAAATACACCAAATAAAATTCATTCACTAAACTAAGGACTAACATATGTGGTCATACATTATAAAACTGTCATAGCCGAAATAAATATGTCACAATGGTTATTAGGTATATATATGTATGTTAATCAGCAAATGATAGCTGTGATAGTACTGATAAGACATGTATACAAGAGTAGCCTACAATATTATGTGTTAGTTTGTTGCTCAAATATATATAGAGAAAGAAATGGGGTTTAACGTCCACTCAACACAACTAGGTCATTTTAGGACTAACATATGGTTTAATTTTATTTCAATAATTCGTTTGCGCGTAGGTTTTTTTAGCTGTGGGAGGAAACCCACGAGGTTGAGAAGGCGCCCCTATATCTATGCCATACGCTCACACCAGGGCTCAAACCATAGCCGCAGCGGCTTGAGATGGCTGGCCAGCTAGAGGTTGAAGCGCGGCACTCTAGACAACTAGGCCATCCCAACCCCCCTGCTCAAATATAGGAAGTGGTATCAGATGGTTATGTCACTTAATAATAATATGATGTTCGATGGTACAACTAGCGACCGGCGCCACCGCTAGAGGGCTCAGACAGTGTTGCTCACAGCTATGGACGATTTTCAACCCACTCCGTCTGTTTTTGGGTCATATTTTCGCCGAGCTAGTACAGACTTGTCTGAAGGAATTTGGATCGGAAAATGAGTGATTCTCATAGAGGGTATCCAAACGGGTCTGAAAAAAATGTTACCGGCGGTTGACATGCGGTAAATTAGCTTTTAATAAATTGTTGAAGTTTTCGTTTTTATTAAAATTGTCTGATACGCGATGATACGCTCACAATTTTACTTACAACTATGAAAATAAACACTAAATTAGTGATCTAAAATGTTGCTGAGGACGGAAACCCCCGTGGAAAGTGGCAAATCTTGAAAATCGGCACCGTGTCGGATTCCAAAGGGACGCAACTCCATCAAAATATGGGTACAGACCACAATCAATACCTCAACTATTTTATTGAAATTGTCTGATATGCGCTGATAAGCTCAAAGTTTTACTTACAATTATAACAATAAACACCAAATTAGTGATCTAACATGTTTCTGAGGACGGAAACCCCTGTGGGTAGTGGCAAATACTGGAAATCGGCATCTAGTCGAATTTCTAAAGGGACGCAACTCCATCACAATACGGGTACAGACCACACTTAATTTCAACTAACTTTGACAAAAGAAAATGTTGCTTGTCGTTCAGTGTGTATTTTTAGATGTAAGCTTAAAAATAAGTTGTACCTGTTACATAAAGGTATTAATTTTATTTTACAGGATTGTGTATGATGAGTGTGCGATTAAAATAATTTTAATATATAGATAATAAATCATAAATACATGGCAATAAAGTTTGGTATGCATAATAGTAAATAATAATTAAAACGGTTAGCTTCATAAAAAAATATGATCCTGATTAATAATATTTTTTTTAAATTCTTTTGGGGGGGGGGGGCGTAATATTTTAATTTTATTTTTAAAGTAGTTTATTCTTATTCTCTTCTGAATACTCTTCGACGAAGTTTTGTTTTTAAATATTTTGATTATATTGTATTATTATTGATTATGATTATGTTCTGTTAAAGTAACTATTTAATTTTCTGTACCGCTATTTCAAACCTCAGAAAATAAATTATTCAAGGTATGTTTCATGTGCGTATATCGGTGTGTTGATACATAAATAAGCTTAATTTTGGCTAAACAATTATGTCTCTAGCTTATTTCCTTTCTCATATATGGAGTGGGACTGAAAATTGAAGCAAACTGACTGATTTCGCGAAAAGGAGGGTCTGCCAGTTGGCGTTACTAAACGGACAATAACTCCGTCAATTCTGCTCTAAATTTAAAAAAAAAAGTGTTGTTACAATGCAGATATTTTAAGCTTTTGGGAAATAACAAGGTTATCGACAACATAACTCAGTCAATTCTGCTCCGATTTTCATACACTTGGTGTTGTTACAATACTGAGATGTGCAGCTTTCGGGAAATAACAAGTTTCTGGAGAAAATAATAATATTTCAAAATAGCTGCCGGTCGCTAGTACAACGTCGACTGCATCGACTAAATGTGATTATTCTACAATGGGGCTGCTCCATTAATTATTTACCCTGGCTACATTCTTCGACTACACTGTCTAAGTCACTCTCGTCATCTTCCATTTCTTCAATTCCATTATTCTCTATAGCATCTCGGTCGGAAATTTCTTGTTTGTCAGATTTTTCCTCATCGCCGTCCGCCATTTTACGAGTCATGTGACACATAGACATTTTTAGTCTCGTTTATCATTGAAAGTAATATTCGAATAGTTGTTAAACGTCTGGATAATCTTCTCTTTATTTTTTTGGTTCACGTGATTTCTTTGGTGACATCTGATTGGTTAATAGTAAAGAGTTAGCCGGCCATTGACACAGAAGACTGAGAAGAAAGAAGAAACGTACGGGATAGAAATCTGACATCATCTCAAAAACTAGGCTGAAGTTTGCTTTTAGATTTTAAAGGTTTGTTCTTCAATATTTTGTGTTCCATTTGGAATAAGTATTTTGAATAAGTAATGGTTAAATCGTATGTAATTGAAATATTCAGACGGAGGTTACTGAATTAGAATAAGCCAATTTCACAAATTACCAATGTTTACTTTGATTCTTGAATAATACCCCATAATGACGGTTCCACAAAAATGATCTTATTATTACAATGCGATTATGCATTTAGTAACTGATGACTATTCTCAACTGTCCGAGAAGGTAATATACTATTAATAATCGGATGACGCTTTCCAAAGAAACTACCAGGCGTTACCGATATACATTTTTTTTCGCTGGTACCCCCCACCATCACTTCCGGTAGGCTAGATAATTTCTTTGGGTGTGAAATTAATTTGTTCTTTAAAATCCTGACCCGAGACCGAAATTTAAAATTATTACTTTAAGAAGATAAATTTGTTGAGGCCTGGTAAGGATAATTTTATGATTTGTACTATTCGGTCCATGAATCAATGAATGGCAACAGCTTGACTTTTGTGTATTTCTTGTCCTGAACAAGCTGTTGGGTCATTTGTTTAAGTAGGATCACTAACTTAAAGTGACTAGAAATCATTATCCCCATAGTAGGGTACCAGATGTATGTGTATCTGTAAAATTGCAACGGATATAATCACTTCCCAAAGAGCATGAGTAATGCCAGAATCAATATCGTGCTGTTTATTCTTCGAAATTATCCACATTTATCAAGAAGATACATTGAAGTAACATTGTCTTCATACATAGATCACCAATTTGCCATAGTTGTAACGTTTTTATCTTTGCTCCTTTTTAGTTACCAATTTAAAGAATTAAAATGGCCGATGATGCAGCAGAGAACGAAATTTTAGACTACGAAGATGAAACCGAAACAGTTGTTGAAGCAGCCGCTGGTGATGCTGTAGCGAAGAAAGATGTCAAGGGTACCTACGTATCTATTCACAGTTCTGGTTTCAGAGATTTCTTATTAAAACCTGAACTTCTCAGATCAATTGTTGATTGTGGTTTTGAACATCCTTCTGAAGGTAAGTTAATGGCTGGAATGCAGCTAAACCATTTTAAGTTTTGTTATGTTGATTTTGGGACTGCCATCTTAATACTCCTTGAAAAATAAAATAATAATCAAAATAGTGATTTTCATTTATTCTTTGCTTTGATTTACTATTAATGTTTGTTTATTTATTTTTAGTTCAGCATGAATGTATTCCTCAAGCCATCTTATCTATGGATGTATTGTGTCAGGCTAAATCTGGTATGGGTAAAACTGCTGTATTTGTGTTGGCCACTTTACAACAACTTGAGCCGGTAGATGGACAGGTAAATTAGTTTGATTAAATCTTTAACCATGTCTAAGGTCATTAGATGTCAGGGTATTTCTGCATTTCATTCTCTTGATTTGCAATAATAGGATTTTAGCATGTCTAACAAGGATTCTAAAAGTAATCAGCTTTTTAATCTGATTTTCCAAGTATTTATTTATGTCCAGTTTCATCTTTCTTATTGCAGGTGTCTGTCTTGGTTCTGGCCCACACCCGTGAATTGGCTTTCCAGATCAGCAAGGAATATGAAAGATTCAGCAAGTACATGAACAACGTGAAGATTGCTGTGTTTTTTGGTGGTATGTCAGTGAAGAAAGATGAAGATGTACTGAAGAAGAATTGTCCCCATATTGTTGTTGGTACACCCGGTCGTCTCCAGGCGTTGATTCGCAGTAAAGCACTCAGTCTAAAACATGTGAAACATTTTATACTGGATGAATGTGACAAAATGTTGGCTGAACTTGGTACGTTTCATTCAATTCATTTAATAAAAATATTTCACAATGTGGAATATTTCTTGATGACATTAAACAATTTGCAGACTTGACAATGAAATTATTTATATGTGACAAGAGATTTAGGAAATGAGGGTTTGACATAGACAGCTGTCTAGTCATTTGAATGGGACAAAAACACAGTTTATGTGTACAGTTGGGTTGCTGTTAACTGGTCATATGAAAATGTAGTCGACAATCTGATTATTACTGCAAGATGATTTTGGCAGTCCAAACTTTTTGACTTTAAATTTTCCTTATTCTTTATTTCAGATATGAGAAGGGATGTTCAAGAGATATTCCGAATGACACCACATGAGAAACAAGTTATGATGTTTAGTGCTACCCTGAGTAAAGATGTCCGCCCAATCTGTAAAAGATTTATGCAAGATGTAATTAAACCTGAATTTTTAACCTTTTCTCCAACTTCTATGGTCGTTGCCTACGGATGATTTGATGTTACGATTTGATTTTATCAACAACTACAAGTCATTGATGTGGACAACGATCCTATTTAATCTGTTAGCAAGTCATTGATTGGTCAGCAAAAAACTCGATTGGTCAACAAAGAGCTTGATTGGTCAACAAAGAGCTTGATTGGTCAACAAAGAGCTTGATTGGTCAACAAAGAGCTTGATTGGTCAACAAAGAGCTTGATTGGTCAACAAAGAGCTTGATTGGTCAACAAAGAGCTTGATTGGTCAACAAAGAGCTTGATTGGTCAACAAAGAGCTTGATTGGTCAACAAAGGGCTTGATTGGTCAACAAAGGGCTTGATTGGTCAACAAAGAGCTTCATTGCTATTGGACATCATGCTACTATGGGTCAACATTGCAACCTGTTGTAGAGAACATATTTATCCGATCTCAAAATTCTGACCACAAACTACAAATTATAAATCACTAATCATCCACCGTAACATTGTTCATATTCAAAGCACTTACAGCACATACTTCAAGCAGGCCTGGAAATAACGGTTTTAGATGTAGCTGATATTTGTCAAACATTTTCAACTTAGTGCCAGACATGTATTAATGATATAAATGACAAATCAGTACCGGACAAATGAAAGGCACCAGAGGTTTTGTGCCTGAAAAAGTCTGAATTTGTTTTTTGATTTTGTCTGTGACAGGTGTCTTATTTTCAGGCTTGTCTGAACGATTATTAATATTGTACACGGAAACAACTATCAAATGAAGAAAAAAATTCACTAGTTTTAAAAGACAGGAAAATAATTATCTATTTTATTCTTTTGGTCAAAATGTAAATATAAAAGTTAATTCCGATAATTGAAAAACAAAATTGTTCTCTTATAAGGAAATAAAACATGCTTTCAAATAAACTATGTATGAGAAAAAATGTCAAAAATAAATCATTTTCAGAAAGGCTAAATCTAAATTTTTATATACTGATTTGAAAGTAGAAATTGTTTAGAAAAGAAAGCTGTTTTAACGCCCGTCTCTGGTTTAACACACAAATAATTCCCCCGAATCGTATCCGTTTAACAAAGAAAATGAATGTCATTTTTATTAGATTTAATTAAAACCCTGCCCTAATATGTATTTGGTGTGTTTGAAAGTTAATGGTGACTTTTAGAATATCCAGAAATCACAAAACGCATCAATTACACTTACCCATTCCTTGTATTCAAACAAAATTCCATAGTATTTTATTTATTTTTTAGACAGATAAAAATGGCATCAATTAAAAAAATTGGCTAATAAATTTTGGGCCCTTTTTAAACACAAACTAGAAATCGGCTATATATTGAAGATAATCGAATTCACAATAACCAAACATTTATTTATTTACATTATCAGCTATCAAAAACTGATTCTGTATAGATTTACAGCCATCACATTGTAAGCTGAAGATTTTCTTTTGTATTTTTGTAACATTGTCACAAACACCAAAAACATATTCCACACACTTGGGACAAGTTTTCACTAACACCTAAAAACTAATTATTCGGTTGTGGTCAGATTGACAAAATTGGGATCATCGCGTTACGGGATCGCGTTTAGTTGTTAGGGACCTGTAGCAGATACGAGGCACACAAAGCCCCAAACTCTCAAAGCGAGGGGATAGCTGTGTCTCTTTTTGAGTAGGTCGCGAACGTGCGTTAGAAATTCGTTAGAAGACTTAAGACGTTATCCAGAATTCTAATTAGAAGTGATCCAAAATCCACAGAAGACCCGAGAAGTTTTACAGAATCAGAAGATGGATGAACGTGATAAGCTGAGATGTCTGAAGAAAATGGATTGGTAGAGAGAAGTTTGAAGTTTTTTAAGTCCAATTCAACGGTTATTTTAGAAGGAACACTGGGGTAGAGGAAAAATGATTTCTTAGTTATTGGTATTGTGGAAGCAGACATTCAGTAAGTATTTAGGGAAAACCAAAAAAATATTTTGCCAATGACTAAAGATAATCATCAGTTCCTTGAAACAAAGTGAAGATGCCATCAACATATTGGATCAGTTTTCCAGAGAAATCGTAACATCAACGTATTGAACCAGTTTTCCAGAGAATCATTACATCATTTGTATTCTAGAATTTCTACAGAATAGCTGTTTACAATCAACTAAAATCTTTCGCCAATTCTAAATCAATCAGAAAACCATTGCAATACACCATACACAAAAATATTAGAAAATCGATTTTACAATATTAACTTAGGATAAGACAACTTTATCATTGCTATTAATATAAACACCGACTTGAGTTAATATGCCATTGAAACGTCATCAAAGAAATCCAAGAATAAACTTTAATCAGACTATCATATGCTGAAGATCCACCACAAGTACCCCATGTTCCTTCCTTACCATCCAGCTGAAGACTAACCGAATCTTGTTACCAAATCATCATGACCAGTTGCAGATTTTAATGACTTTCTTCTTTTATAATTTTTTTAATACTTTTAAACATTTGATCTAATTTACACTAGTAAATCTATTCTTGAGTAAAAAGAAAACAAAATGAGTAATTTAAATTTTTTTTAAATACGATATTTTGTTTAATAAGTACACTATTAGTGTACTAGCCATGCATGCTATGACACCCATGTTTTATTACAGCCTATGGAAGTGTATGTCGATGATGATTCGAAACTAACTCTACATGGTCTACAACAACATTATGTTAAACTCAAGGACAATGAAAAGAACAGAAAGTTATTTGAATTATTGGATGTTTTGGAATTCAATCAGGTACTTACTAATCTAAAATAAAGTATATTTGTACTGTTCTGAGTTAGGCTAGATTTACAGATGGGCGGAAAACCGAGGTCCATCAATGTTCACACAAAAAAAAAACCCAAGACCGTTTGAAACCCTGTCTTCTTTGGCCTGGTTGATGTAGGGGATTGGATGGCTGGATTGTTAGCGTGTTCGCGCTCTATCATTAGGTCTGTCAATCAACTGGTTTTGATGGCCCGGTTGTATGTGACAAGGAGTAGGGTTATCTGTCCTTTTTCCTCCCACTGCTAAAGATCCCTATACTAGCAAACTAATTATAAGATTGAACCATATGTTATACCTGAAATGATTTGTTTGTGTCTGTGGACGTTAAAACCCCATTTCTCTCTCTCTCTCTCCATTTCACTACAGTTACAAAATTAAGCAAGAATAGAGAGGGATTGTTACTTTCATAGAAATATGATTTATTATATGTATGGGTTAAAATTACAATATTTTTAAGATATAATGCCCATTCAAATTGTGTATAAGATGTTGAAATACTACTGAATGGAAGATTGTTGTTACATTAACCATATCGTATTTACAAGTGGACGGAAGACTGTTGTTACATTATTTATATTGTATTTACAGGTTATTATATTTGTAAAGAGTGTACAGAGATGTATGGCATTGGCTCAATTATTACAAGAACAAAATTTCCCTGCTATTGCCATTCACAGGGCAATGACACAAGAAGAAAGGTATGTACCGCAAGATAACTTGGGAATCCTTCTGATAACAGTGGGGGTATGATCAATTTAAGAGATTTACTGGTGTTCAGATCATATTTTTATCCATTTACATCTGTCATCTGATGATCTAGAGAGTTGATTATGGGCTTGTCATGTGAATTAATGCCTAAATGATTTTTTTAACAATTGGAGCTGTTATAGCTCTTACATAATGCCTCTTTCAGAAAATAGAATATGAATTATTTATTGAATAATTGTCTTAAAAGTTTGACTAAATTTGTACATGAATGATATCTCTATTTTTATAACTTTTTACTTCAGATTGTCCCGTTACCAACAATTTAAAGATTTCCAGAAACGTATTTTGGTAGCTACTAATTTATTTGGTCGTGGTATGGATATTGAGAGAGTTAATATTGTCTTTAACTATGACATGCCTGAAGATTCAGATACATACCTTCATAGAGTAAGTTGAAGCCGTTATCTGTTGATCATACTTTTATAGAGGTGGCTTGTAGTAGAGGATGGTTAAGGTGCGGTTTAGATTCCTCTTTTGTAAGTGACAGTCAACCTCATGGGTTTCCTCCGGGCACTATGGTTTCCTCCCACTGCTAAAGACCCCTGCGTGCAAGCGAATTAATGAACAAAAATTGAAAACCATACATTGGTCCCAAAATGACCTAGCTTGGTCGAGTGGGTGTTAAACCCCATTTCTTATTCTCCTGTTAGTGACAAGGAGTTTTCTCTGGGTTCCCCCGTTTCCTCGCACTGCTAAAGACACCATGTGCAAGCAAATTGTTAGTCCCAAAGTTTGTGTTGAGTGGAGTAACTCCAGAAATACTTAATAATTATAAAGTTGCTTAGAACTCTTCATATTATTTTTTTGTCGACAAGATTATCCCCGGTCATACTAGCTTTGTTGTTGGATTAGGCATATGTATAGTTAAAATTTCTCCTTGAAAACTACTTTCTGCACAATTGTACGTAATTTTATGCTATTATTTAATCTTTTAGGTTGCCAGAGCTGGTCGATTTGGTACTAAAGGTTTAGCCATTACTCTGATATCAGATGAAAATGATGCTAAAATATTAAACGATGTTCAGGAGAGATTTGAAGTGAACATCACTGAATTACCAGATGAAATTGACATATCCTCTTACAGTAAGTTTTATTTTAATAGTGACTTTGTCAGGCTAGTTAATCATTGGGCGTACTCGACTGAGCGTTCCGGAATTGAATTTTTATCCCAACGTTAGTGACAATCAAGTGAAAATAGGTATATTGGGCTACATCGCATGCGTCGACTGCTTATGAAAATATCTCGACCAACCATGCAGCCAAAACCTTTCCATTGTGACTGACAAGTGTGACAGGACTGAATTCCATGTCACTTGATTGCAATTTTGTCAATTCGGACTGTGAATAAAGCATCCCCATAGTGTCTGTAAAACCAATGTCCTCATTTTGGGATGATTAAAATGGAACAAATATAAATATTTATGGTGTTACTCCTTTAATTGAACTGGATATACACCATGGGAATACAATTTGAATTAAGCCATATGTCTTCGTTCTGTTATTTTTGGATAAAATTGTCATTTTTTTGAAAAGGAAAGAATTCTGGTTGATCAGTGTGCAGTAAAATGTATTTCTCATCTCGTACACTGTTTAAATGGCATTTGGTAAATCAACACATTAAAATATGAATCTGTGGCGCCGCTGCCCGGACAAAATTTCCCTCATAACTAACTGTATGCCATATGCCCGTCTTCATAAGCACAGGTTAGAAGCCGAACAGGACGTTAACCCCATTCCATTTCAATATTTTGTTTTTTTTACAGTTGAAGGACGATAAGCCGTAAAGAATAGAAGAGAGGAGATTTTATAGTGCCCATACATTTTAAATGTACGACTGTCAACGCCCATTTATTTTTATTTTCATTTGTGTAAAAAGATTTTATGTAAAACATTTCATTTTAAGTTGTAAATAAATCAAGTCATTTCAAATAGGTTTTTGAATTTTCGTAGTCTTTTATATTGACAAATGCACCGCATCGGGCTAGACAAATGATGTGGGAGCTAGTCATGGTAAAATTGTAGTACCTTTTATATGAGGGAGGTCTAGGTTATGATTATAATCCTTCTTGCCTTTGTGGTGGAGTTGGGATGGCCTACTGGTCTGAGTGCTGCGTCTTGACCTCTAGTCGGCCACTCACCTCTTGTTGCGGCTGTGGTTTCGAGCCCTGGTGTGAGCATATATGGCATGGAGATAGGGGCGCCTTCTCAACCTTGTGGGTTTTTTCCTAGGGCACTCCCGTTTCCTCCCACTGCTAAAGACCCTTAGTGCCAGCGAATTATTGAAATAAAATTAAGCCATATGTTAGTCCCGAAATAACAGTTGTGTTGAGTGGATGTAAACCCCATTACTCTCACTCTTGTAGTCAAAGGAGTGGATGGCCGAATGGTTAGCAGGTGTGTGTCACTGTGTGCAGTATCATAAGGTGTCATTGAGTTACCTGTCCAACATCGTGGGTTTTCTCTGGGTCTTTCGGTTTCCTTATACCTGCTAATGAATTGTTGAAATAAAATTGTTAGTCCCAAAATGACCTAATTTGTGTCGAGTGGACATCAAAAGATTGCCATGGTTTAGTGAAGCAATTACTTGCTTGTCATTCTGATACAAGAAATAATTGTATGGCAAAGAAAACTTGACCCAGAGTTCACAACCCATTCTCAGGCTTCAGTTAAAAATTTACACAACCTGTGAGAAATATCTTTGATCCAGAAGCACATAACGTTGCACATAGTTTCTTATTGATGTATTGGATACATTAAAAAAACAATCTTTTTAAAAGGACTATAAATGCATGGTATGATTGCGCAGGTCCAGATTTTGTGTACGAAAATAAAATTGCTGCAGATTTCGGCCCTGTGTTCGGCAGCTATTACATAAGGATATTCGGTGTACATTTAGAGGTATATGCAAATACTTGTGCTCGAACAGGAATTTGCTTGGCGGTTTACAGCGGACTGGACGCGAATACATACATGGCATCGTGATTGTTTTTTTCGGGGAGGAGTAAATTCTATGAGATGACTTCAAAATGGGGCATTGTGTTGTAAAACGTTCTGAACATTGATAGATTCTCGTGGGCAGTGTTTTCATGTTAACCCGGCGCTCAATATTGGAATGAGCCAACTCAAAGCCTGACCTTCACGCCCTCCACAAGTAAAAACCAAGTCAGTTTCCTCTTCTGAATCAATTCTGTTCGGATATGAATGCAAAGAGTTTGTTTCTAATCTTATTTTTTTCATTGGCAAACCTCGACAGATTCTACGCTTCTAATGTCGGTCGTATGACGAATTCCGCCATATTTGAACTATTTTAAAGGTTCCGAATGAAAAATTGCTTCCCCCATGGTGATTTCTGTTGGGAGTGTATTATATCAACAAACCTCAAGATTGGGTTTGGGGAATTACGAGGGAATTGTAACAAACCAGAAGCCTAGAGACAAAATATCTCTGCTAATTTAGGTATATGCACTCTACAAAAGACGCCCGTTGGAACCGATTACCGGACCAAGTTTTGCAATTGGATTCAGTGTATAGCTTTAAAGAAGCTCCACAGTCGACCGTGGGTGTGTAACCGAAGTCAGTTAATGTACAGTGTAGCCTACATACAAGTTGATCTTTAAACTTTCACGCTCAAGGGCAACACCCGACCTCGCGCATGTACAGTTCACCAAGCACCTTTACGTTCATTCTGAACATCTGAGACACGCTTCCTGCGGAGAAGTGATCTCGGAGGCAGTCCATCGACATGTTTTCATATCACGTGGTCTATACGTCGCAGGTCATGGGGTCAACGCACTAACAATAACAATCATGGCTTCACTCTTCCTTGTATTTCTTTTGTAATATCCATGGGCGAATTTGAAAAATCAGGCTCTTTCCATAATATGTCGGTAACACAGCTTCACAGTCGTGACCTTCATAACACGCATGTGATCCCTCCACTTGTTTTTCCTTCAAATTTAAGTTTGTAACTCCTAACTTCGAAAATGTATAGCGTCCCGAAACTCTTCGCTCATGGGCGCTGATATCTTGGAATTATTTTGTGGTTCGGTCGGGTCTGTTTCAGATATACACAATCAATTATTTAAATGTTTTTAGCATGGGGATTGACTAATATTTAATTTATTTCAGTTCTAAACCAAAATTTAAATCTTTATAGCAATTTTAACAAAATAGCCAAATTCTGGCTGGGATTACTGCGCAAAATGGCCAGTCACTGTGTACGTGCGAAAAAAAAAGCCAGCTACGTCATATATTTCGTTACGTTAGCTTTACGTTATGTCCAACAGATGATTTTGTGATGTGTTTCGTTGAAGTTGAATTTGGAACTTTTTTTGTAACAGGGGCTCGTTATCCTGTTCGAGTAAACCGGTAGCCGCATCGCAAATGTATGGTCGTAGGTACATATCACTTACTGTCAATCCGAGAGTACTTTGCCAAAGACGTCTGTATTTCACTCGACGGGCTTTGAACTAACCACCATTATAGTTTTGCAAATAGGGGAATCACGGTGTTTAAGACCAGTGGTGGATCAAGGCCCGAGGCGGCAGTTGCTGGAGGGCCTATTAAAACTGGCGTGGGCCTAATTAATTTCGGGTCAGGGCCTTTGTTGATTCCCGTTCAGGCTAAATCCGCTCCCTAAACATGCATTGTCTATGCGTTTTTAATCGTATCAGACAAGTCTTTACAAAATATGTGGGCCTGAGGTAGCAGCCTCATTGATAATCCGCTACCGGGTAAGACGCTGGCTTGCTAGCCTGGAGTTCGGGTGTTCGATCCCTGGATTGGCTGAGAAAGTTCATCCAGATCTTCCGACGTGATTTCCTTTTGTCAATGGTGCAGAACGGAGGGCCACACGAGGAGAGCTGTCCAGTCGCATAGGTGGGACCATAGACGTAGATGAGTTACAAGCTGCCAAGACTACGTCCTCCAAATCGAAACATCCCAGTAGACCGCCCAAGGTAATAGAATCGTAGTCGGCATCTGGACGCCACATGAATGTCCGCCAGAGCACCATTTCACGTCATTGGGACAGGTACCAGCAGTCCCAACCAGCACCAGAAGTGGAAGACCTCGCACAATTACCGCAGCACAAGATTTCTGCATCTAAAGCACAGCAACGGAATGGTATGAGAAGGGTGTATGCACGAAGTGTGTACAGACGTCACAAACAATTGCTCAGCCAAACGCGAACACGTTAACCACCACACACGCACCCACCCACACACAACCGTCCTTTTTACGGTACGGCATGCTGTTCTGTGATATCAAATGACTACCATTAAAAAAACAGAAATCCATTTAAAATGACTATGATTTATTACAACTATAAAAACTAGTAAAAAAATCTTGTCTTTGATGGCCTATCTTCCTTCAACTGTAAATAGAAAAGGATATTTTTGATAGTACTTTGTAAATATTCTAATCTCCAATAATGATTCTCGGTGACCTTTGGCGGACATCAAAGGCTATATTATAAGAAGAGACGTATTACACAAAAGCAATGAAGATACAACTATTTTATTTCGGAACTACCTCTTGCGCGTAGGGGTCTTTAGCAGTTGGAGAACCGGGAGGAATGGGGTGTAAAATTATCATAACAATGTTTTAGAAGAGACGTATTACACAAAAGCAATGAAGACACAAACCATTTTATTTCGGAACTACCTCTTTCGCGTAGGGGTCTTTAACAGTTGGAGAACCGGGAGAAATGGGGTGTAAAATTATCATAACAATGTTTTAGAAGAGACGTATTACACAATAGCAATGAAGATACAACTTTTGTATATTTAACTGGACCATGGCCATCATCCACACGTACTATTGGCGACAGTTAAAGTGAAAGAGAGAGAGGAGGAGAAATGGGGTTTAAAATCCACTGGACACAAACTATTTTATTTCGGAACTACCTCTTGCGCGTAGGGGTCTTTAGCAATGGGAGAACCCGGAGAAAACTCATTGTCACGTATAACCGGGAAATCTAAACCACGCTAGTTGACTCAATGACAGACCGTATGATACAACACACACGTGCTACCCCCCCCCCCCCCCGTACTATTGCTACTGAACAAATTCATAAACTTTAAACGCACAACCCATGGATTACAATTACTAGAATTGTCGAAATTGTATCAAGCAAATAAGACATTTTACACATTTAATGTTTCCAAAGATACCACTAACACTGTATTGACAAACCTTCGCGAAAAAAAAACTTACTGAAAGAAGATATGTCAATTTCATCTGGTAATTCAGTGATGTTCACTTCAAATCTCTCCTGAACATCGTTTAATATTTCAGCATCATTTTCATCTGATATCAGAGTGATAGCTAAACCTTTAGTACCAAATCGACCAGCTCTGGCAACCTAAAATATTAAATAAAAGCATACAAGTACGTACAATTTATTGTGCAGAAAGTAGTTTTCAAGGAGAAATTTTAACTTGATATCTGACTAATCCAACAATGCAGGGACTTTGACAAAATGAATGATTATCAACTACAGTATTTAAGGTCTGAGATTTATCGACAGTCTCGCCTATCCAACCTCATGGCTTTTCTACGGGCCCTCCGGTTTTCCCCCACTCCTAAAATACCCCAAAGGATCTCCGGACCCTCCGCCATGCATCAATGATCTGAGGAAAACCGGCAGGAAAATCAAGATGTACTTGCTCGGCCATCACAAGGGGTGAACCTTGGACCAAAAATACAAACTAGAGCGTCCACAAGGTTTTTTGACGTGATCAAGGGCCATAACTCTGACAGTAATTATCGGCATTTGCTAAAAAATCAATAGGCTTCTTTGTTTCATGACCTTAAACACTGTGTATAAATTTAAATGTGGGCGTATAAAAAACGAAACGAAATATAGATCTGTATTTTAATCGGATTGGACCAACCCCATCCTCAACAAGCCACCTTTAAAAAAAAAATGCAATGAACAGTCAATAGATAAAAGTTACTAATTTTCTGGATTCAACTTACTCTATGAAGGTATGTATCTGAATCTTCAGGCATGTCATAGTTAAAGACAATATTAACTCTCTCAATATCCATACCACGACCAAATAAATTAGTAGCTACCAAAATACGTTTCTGGAAATCTTTAAATTGTTGGTAACGAGACAATCTGAAGTAAAAAGGTTTTAAAAATAGAAATTGCATTAATCTCACTGCTATGTACAAACAATGTCTGAAGAAGATAGGGGGATTGGATGACCGAATGATTAGCACGCGCGCGCTGTATCATAAATCCTGTCATTGAGTCGACTGGTGTGTGTGGTTTCGAATCCCCAGTTGAATAAAATTAAACCATGTTAGTCCCGAAATACCTTAGTTTGTATCGAGTGGACGTTAAAAAACATTTCTCTCTCTGAACAAGATACCCGTAACTTATCCAGAAGATTTCTCAGATTGATCATACCACACTTCCCATTTCTTATCAGAAGGAATGAAGGATCCCCAAGTCACTTGCGGTACTAGTTCCTTCATGAACTGTCTCTGAGCGAACTCAGAGACAGTTCATAAAGGAACTATTGCGGTACATACCTTTCTTCTTGTGTCATTGCCCTGTGAATGGCGATAGCAGGGAAATTTTGTTCTTGTAATAATTGAGCCAATGTCATACATCTCTGTACACTCTTTACAAATATAATAATCTGTAACAAGATATAGTTAATATAACAACAGTCTTCCACCCAGTTGTAAATACGATATGATTAATGTAACAAGTCTTCCACCCAGTTGAACTTGAACACTTAAAACACAATTTGAATAGGGGTACTTGTCACTTTATACTAATATTCTAAATCTTATTTCTATTCTTGCCAACTCTTAATAAAATTCTGGTAACGGTTCTCTACATGGACATGTGACCTCAGCGATTCTTTTCCCGGTCCTAAGTCCTGCACCATCGACCAGTAGAAACCATGCTGAAAATTCGTGACTGCTTTGGCCAGGGCGGAGCCGCACTTGCGGAGCCACTAGTGGCACTAGTTTCAAACTGCCGTGTTTTTCTCGGTTTTCCGCCTACCCGTACAACCAACCCTAACAGCGCAAAACTTTATGTGTTAAATAAACCTCGTCACATAAGTACCTGGTTGAATTCCAAAACATCCAGTAATTCAAATAACTTTCTGTTCTTTTCATTGTCCTTGAGTTTAACATAATGTTGTTGTAGACCATGTAGAGTTAGTTTCGAATCATCATCGACATACACTTCCATAGGCTGTAATAAAACATGGGTGTCATAGCATGCATGGATAGTACACTAATAGTGTACTTATTAAACAAAATATCGTATTTTAAAATAATTTAAATTACTCATTTTGATTTACTTATACTCAAGAATAGATTTACTAGTGTAAATTAGATCAAATGTTTAAAAGTATTAAAATAATTATTATGATGATTTGGTAACAATAGTTGGTTCATCTTCAGCTGGATGGTAAAGGAAGGAACATAGGGTACTTGTGGTGGATCTTCAGTATACGATTGTTGGATGAAGTTTATTCTTGGATTTGTTTAAAGACCGCCAAGTGAAGCTTCCAGGACGTATTGACTGAAGTCGGTGTTTATATATATAATAGCAATGATGAAGTTGTCTTATCTTGAGTTAATATTGTATTATCGCTTTTCTAATATTTTTGTGTATTGTGTGTTTGCTGATTTTCTTATTTATTAAGAATTAGTGAAAGTTTCCAGTTGACTGTAAACAGCTGTTCTGTAGAAAGTCTAGAATACAAATGATGTTATGATTCTCTGGATAACTGGTCCAATACATTGATGTAATGTTTCTCTGGATAACTGGTCCAATACATTGATGTAATGTTTCTCTGGATAACTGGTCCAATACATTGATGTAATGTTTCTCTGGATAACTGGTCCAATACATTGATGTAATGTTTCTCTGGATAACTGGTCCAATACATTGATGTTACGATTCTCTGGGACTGGTCGAATACCTTGATGCAATGATTTTCTGGATAACTGGTCCAATACGTTGATGTAATGTTCACCTTGTTTGAAGGACCTGATGATTATCTTTAGTCATTGGCAAAATATTTTTGGGGTTTTCCCTTAATAATTACTGGTTGTCTGCTTCCAAATTACCAATAACTAAGAAATCATTTTTCCTCTACCCAGTGTTCTTTTTAAATAACCGTCGAACTGGAATTAAAGACTTCTAAAACAACGTCAAACCCGAATTAAAACATCGACGTATCTCTTCCAATCCATTTTCTTCGGACATCTCAAACTCATCAGTCTCTTATATTATCTTCGTTATCTTTGGATTCCAGATAACTTCTCGATCTTCTTTGGATTCTAAATAACTTCTCGATAGTCTTCTTCGGATTCTAGATAACTTCCCGATCTTCTCGGATTCTAGATAACTTCCCGATCTTCTCGATTCTAGATAAATTCCCGATCTTCTCGGATTCTAGATAACTTCCCGATCTTCTCGGATTCTAGATAAATTCCCGATCTTCTCGGATTCTAGATAACTTCCCGATCTTCTCGGATTCTAGATAACTTCCCGATCTTCTCGGATTCTAGATAAATTCCCGATCTTCTCGGATTCTAGATAACTTCCCGATCTTCTTTGGGATTCTAGATAACTCCCCAGTATTCGTTGGATTATAGATAACTTTCCAGTATTCTTTGGATTCTAAACAACTTCCCAGTCTTCTTTGGATTCTTGATAACTTCTCGGTTTTCTGGATAATTTTTATATCATCTGAATCTTGTTAACTTCTGGATTTTGAATATCTTTCTGGTCCCTTGATTCTGTGTAACCTCTTTGTCGTCTGAGTCTGGGTAATTTGATTGACCTCTGATTCTGGATAAAGTCTCGGTCTCAGATGCTGTGTGACATCTCGGTATCCGATTCTGGACAACCTCTCGGTCTCTGTGTAACTTCTTGATCTCTGACACTGTGTAACTTCTCCATCTCGGATTCTGAATACGCCCTTGGTCTCCTAATGACTTTTTAACGCACATTCACGATCTACTCTAAAGAGACACATCTATCCCCTCACTTTGAGAGCTTGGGGCTTTGTGTGCCTCGTTTTTGCTACCGCTTTCCTAACAACTAAATGCGATCCCGTAACGCGATGATCTCAATTTCGTCCATCTTGCCACAAATCGTCAGCTTCCAATTTGATGGCTGTTAATCCATACAGAATCAGTTTTGACAAATAATATTGGGTTAAAAAGTATGTGAATTTGATCGGGTTTACACGTTATGTGCATATGGTAATGTTTAAACTATAGGTCCCATTTGTGTTAAAAAAGGAGCAAAATGTAATTAATTGATTAAATTATCAATATCTGCTGAAAAACACAAATATATGATAATTCTTCTGAATAAATGAGTGTGTGTAACTGCATTGAATGTGAACAATGTAGGTTACAGTGAATCAGAAGTGAATCCGAAGTCCTGGTCAGAATTTAGTATGGTGTCGAATCTGAAGTCCTGGTGAGAATTTAGCATGGTAATTGAATCCGAAGTCCTGGTCAGAATTTAACATAGTGTTTGCAACCGACACTTGATCCATTCAAAGGTTGCAAAGTTGACCAATTAGGATGTCCAATCAATGACAGTTGATCAATCAGAATGTGGCCAATCAATGACTTGCTAACAGATAAAAAAGGATCGTTGTCCACATCAATGACTTGTAGTTGTTGATAAAATCAAATCATCATAACATCAAATCATCCGTAGGCAACGACCATAGAAGTTGGAGAAAAGGTTAAAAATTCAGGTTTAATTACATCTTGCATAAATCTTTTACAGATTGGGCGGACATCTTTACTCAGGGTAGCACTAAACATCATAACTTGTTTCTCATGTGGTGTCATTCGGAATATCTCTTGAACATCCCTTCTCATATCTGAAATAAAAAAAGCAAAATTAATTTAATGTTAAAAAGTTTGGACGGCCAAAATGATCTTGCAGTAATAATCAGAAGATTGTCAACTACATTTTAATATGACCAGTTAACAGAAAACCCAACTGTCGGGGGATCTTTTACGCGCATGCCATTGAGTATACAGGACCTCAGGTTTTAATCCCATCCAAACAACTAGACATGTCCTTTTCAGGCCCTTCATTCTGCATCTCTTGTCTCGTATATCTAAAATAATTATTGCCAGGCCCGCAAATTGTTTATTTTTCACCAATAACTATTCTCCACTGTTAAATATTTTTATATAAATGAAATGAATGAAACGTACCAAGTTCAGCCAACATTTTGTCACATTCATCCAGTATAAAATGTTTCACATGTTTGAGACTGAGTGCTTTACTGCGAATCAACGCCTGGAGACGACCTGGTGTACCAACAACAATATGGGGACAATTCTTCTTCAATACATCTTCATCTTTCTTCACCGACATACCACCAAAAAACACAGCAATCTTCACGTTGTTCATGTACTTGCTGAATCTTTCAAATTGCTTGCAAGTCTGGAAGGCCAATTCACGGGTGTGGGTCAGAACCAAGACAGATACCTAAAATTTAAAAAACCCACACGAAACTGAAGATCTGGTAATAACATAGAAAAAAATGATTAAAACCAGATCGGTATACATATTGTTTTAGGAGCCTGCAAACGATATTTCAAATTTCAGCTCAATCAAAAATGTACTTTCTGGGATATGGCTCTTCAAAGTTGGGTACAAATTTGGGCAAGTAATTTACTGTCCCTAAAAGTGTTTCAACACCTTTCTTGTCAATTTAAGGTGGAATTTCAAATATGCATCGTGTGATTTTCGTATAAACTATGGTGTCATAGCTGCAAATATTTCGGTCCCATTTTTTTGGCAACCAGTGTGTCAATTTCATGTTACGGAAAATGGAGTTGCGTCAGGTATACAAATCTGCCATTTGACCCTTATTTTGTAGTGTATGGTTTGTTATCGTGTGGGTTGTAAATCAATCTGATTAAAATACAGATCTATATTTCGTTTGTTTTATATCTTCGATGGTCTACACTATACATGAAGATCTGAGAAGTTGTGGTGGAAGGTCGTGTTGGGGTCCGTTGAGCGGTTTTTGACCCTATGACATCAGACATTGATTAATTAATCAGCGTTGACGTTTCTATAGTGGTTTACCCACAGTTCGGTCGGCGTGCATACATGCCAAGAGCTCACCGTAACAGACCGTTTTAATGGATAATCCCCCACTTCAACCAAAACGCTGGTAATATAACACAAGTAAAACGAAATTTTGAACTATAAAAAACAAAACGAAATAGGTTTAATCAGATTGGTTCTAAATTTAATTCCCTTTCCAGCAACACAGCAATTATGTGGTTTCAGAATTAATGGATTACAATGAGTGATCTTTTATCCAAAAAGAATGTTACCTGTCCATCTACCGGCTCAAGTTGTTGTAAAGTGGCCAACACAAATACAGCAGTTTTACCCATACCAGATTTCGCCTGACACAATACATCCATAGATAAAATGGCTACGGGAATACATTCATGTTGAACTAAAAAATATACAAACAAATGATAAAATTAATGAAAATTGAATATAGTTCAACTTGTATCATTATAGGGGGATTGGGGGGCCGAATGGTAAAGCACGTGCACGCTGTGTCATATTACCTTTCATTGAGTCAACTTGCATGATTTAGAATCCCCGGCTGTACGTGACAAGGAGTAGGGTCGCCTGTCCAACCCCTTGTTTTCCCTGGGTCCTCCGGTTTCCTCCCACTGCTAAAGACACCTACGCGCAAACGAATTATTAAAATAAAATTAAACCATGTGTTAGTCCCGAAATGACATAGTTTGTGTCGAGTGGACGCTAAACCCCATTCTCTCTCTCTTTCTCTCTCTCTCTCTCTCTCTCTCTCTCTCTCTCTCTCTCTCTCTCTCTCTCTCTCTCTGTATCACTATATACACAAAGTGTATGTCTACATATACAAACATGGGCATATTACCTGTCAAAGATTTTTTCAACACAAGAAATACAATGAAATGGGGTTTAACGTTCTACTCTTCTGCTACGAACTGGGCTAATGAAGACGAGCATACGCCACACTATGCTTTGGCGTAAATATTGCCCGGGCAGCGACGCCGAGGCAAACCTTACGTCGACGCCCAACTACAAAGGGATATTTTACGTGCACACCTATGTGTACACAGGACCTCGGCTTTTCCACTACACAGCTGTCCTTGTCAGGTCCTCCGTCCTGCGCCACTGACAAGGGAACTTTGTCAGGAACAAATTTTCGCACAAAATAATATATTACATGTACATGTATGTGTGCCCTAGTGTGAGCGTATGTGACACGGAGATAGGGGCGCCTTCTCAACCTCGTGGAATTCCTCCGGGCACTCCTCCCACTGCTAAAGACCCCTACGCGCAAGCAAATTATTGAAATAAAAAAAAAATGGAAAAAAACATACGTTTGTCCCAAAATGTCTTAGATTGTGTCGAGTGGACGTTAAACCCCATTTCTCTCTCTCTCTCTCTCTCACATGTATGTGTCTGGCAAAGTCCATATATATACGAGTACAATTTCAATGCATTTGATCAGAACCGTAGCCGACATAAAATGATAACAGGACGTTCACCAAGATGGACAGGCTTGTACAAATAGATAAGACAATTATTACTTTTTACGGATTTAATTTGGGGTATGCGTACTAGTCCGAGGGCTCACTATTTAGTCCACCGGTATCTGTTATTAGTGGCCTTAGGGTTAGAGTTCATTAGTCCACCGATATATATTTTAGGGGGCGGGGTAGGTTTATAGTGTTTCTTATAGCAACGGACTGGTGCACCCCTCTCCCCGGTTTAACATCTCACTGTTCTGCTACGATTGGGGTAATGAAGACAGAAAACTCAAAATAATTCTATGTAAATTTAAAATGGTTTCATTAAATTACCTCTAGAAGGATGTTCAAAACCACAATCAACAATGGATCTGAGAAGTTCAGGTTTCAATAAGAAATCTCTGAAACCAGAACTGTGAATAGATACATAGGTTCCATTGATATCTACGTCTCCACCAGCAGCTTCAACATCTGACTCTATATCATCTTCGTAGTCCAATTTTTCTTCTTTCTCTACTGCAATATCGGCCATTTTAAAATTTAAATCGGTAACTGAAAAGAATATATATAGAAAGTTCCAATTACGATGATCTTTGTATGCAAGACGATTTATTAGGACTCTTCTGAAAGAGAAGCATCCTCATGGCCGAATGGTTAGCATGTGTGCGTTGTATCATAAGGTCTATCATTGAGTCAACTGGCGGGGTTTCGATTCCACTTAGTAGGGCCACCTGTCCTTCCTCGTGGGTTTTATTCGGGTTCACCGCGGTTTCCTCCCACTGCTAAAGACCCTACGCCCAAGCTAATTATTGAAATAAAATTAAAACATATGTTAGTCCCGAAATGAGCTAGTTTATTTTAACCACCCCTCTCTCCATCTCCCCCCTCCCCTCTTTCTCTCCGTAATACAAGACATTGATTCGGGCCACTCAGTACGTTATTGGTATTCTTCCTCGCAGTGAGTATATTTGACAAAGTTTAGCAATGTATTGGACGGATTGTAACAAATATTCTTCCTTCACAGATATTTCTGTCCAAATTCATTGACCTGGGACCAGTTGCTCAAAGCTCCGTTATCTTTCAACGATCCGTTACCTTTAACGGAGAGAAAGATTGTTGCTGGAAATAAAGGCCCCGTACATTCTGTGGTGCAAATGTTTCCTACAGATTTATGCTAATATTTCTAAAGGAAAAAAAAGTATTCTATGGTGTTTTCTGTAGTAAATTTACCAAGATATGTCCGTTACCAAGATATGTCCTATGTCCGTTACCAAGATATGTCCGTTACCGTTTAAGGGATCGTTAAAATAACTTTGAGCAACCAGCCCCTTGTTTTGATATCAACAGTTTGTGCATATACCTGTGCGGCCAGTGGTGGGGCTTGAAGGAGCGGGCGGGGGTAGGGGCCGTGAAATGCCCGAAAAACATCCAGTCGCAGCCGGGACTATCGTAGAAGAAATGAAAATATTCACATCCCGAAAAAGTGATGAAACAAAAAATAATGATGACCCCCCCCCACACACACACACACTAAACATCCTGACCGCCTGACGTCTCTCATAAAGCAGAGTTTATTACGTTGAATTGAAAATTTAAAAAATACACCCATTAATCAATTTAAAGAAACCTCCATTCCCGAAAAATCAATGAAATATATAATTATCGGGAACTCAACTGACAAGAAGGCAATAAGCCCCCCCCCCACCAATTCTTTTTTTGTTTTGTTTAATAATTGATTTTTTTTAAACTGCCAAGGCCAAAGCGCCTTTGTGACAGGAATAAAATAAAATAAAGGAAAGACCGGCTGTTACCATTGAATGATTCATGGAATGGATAGTCGGTCTAATCATAAAATTATCACTTACCCGAGTTTAACAAAGGTTTATCTTGTTATAAGAGTTAACGAAGGTTTATCTAATTGTTAAAGTTATCAATCCAGTCTTACGATTAAGAAAAACAATTCCACAACTGCTAAAGGTATAATATATACCTACAAACAAAAAATGCCTTCTACAACAGTATTTTTCTTGCACAACGTTATGTCATAATTAATACGTCAGGTGCTATTTATAGGCGAGTCAGTTACTAAAAATAACTGCATCATCATAATAATCTCATTTTGATATAACAATGGACCGTATATACGGTCAATGATATAACCTGTCGGAACATGGTAACTGATAGTTATTTTTGGGTCTTAATCGAAGTCGTAAACATTAATTTGGGAAATCTGCCAATTCGGTATCGGTAACACCAGAAATTTCGTCTGAATATTTCAATCAATTTTGCAAATAATTTAACAATTACTTATCCAAGCATGGAACGCAAAATAATATTAGTACCGTAGAATTCCCTTTAGACGGCACTTGAGGGTGGATGGGGAGGGGGCTGCGTGGTAGCCGACGGGTTGGCGCGTGCACGCTGCATTATAAGGTCTGTCATTGAGTCCCCTCTTCGTTAGCCCAGTTTGGAGTAAAACAGTAGGACATTAAGCCCCATTTTATTTCATTTCTATCATTTAGTCAGCTGGCGTGGTTTCGATTCCCCGGTTGTACATGCAAGGAAAAGGGTTGCCTGTCCAGTCTAGTGGGCTTTCTCCTGGTCCTCCGGTTTCCTCCCACAGCTAGAGACCCGTACGCGCAATCGGGTCTTATTATTGAAATAAAATTAAACCATATGTTAGTCCCAAATGACATAGTTTGTGTCGAGTGTACGTTAAACCCCCCCTCTCTCTCTCTCTCTCTCTCTCTCTCTCTCTCTTTATACAGTAAAGCCGTTAACAAATCGGAAATGTTTCAGAAAGATCTACAGATTGTTGTTAAAAGACGATATTTCCATTGTAGCCATTATTATATAATTATAACACAGTGATAGATGTAATACTATGGTCCTTGCGACCATATTCGTGTTCCATTAGCCCATGCTAGGTGCATAATAGTAGGACGTTAAACCCCATTTCATTCATAAGTTTTTTGTAGACCATATAAGGTCATATTCGATCAGGGCGTCAGGCAGGTTTCCCCCGAGTTCTTCCTGCAGTAATGATCGAAATCATTCACACGATCTGTGCCAAGGGCCAAATTGAAAATAAGCCTCAGTCTTAATTTGCTACCCTTGTAAAATGACGAGATTATTATTATTATTCTCCTCATGGTCTTAGGGGAACGGGGATCACGGTGGCTAAGTGGATAAGGCGCTGGTTCGCTAGCCTGGAGGTTGAGTGTTCGATCCCTGCATTGGCCGAGAAAGTTCATCTCGATTTTCCGGCGTGATTTCCCCTTGTCAGTGATGCAGAAGGAGGGCCTGACAAGGACAGCTGCCTAGTCGTTCGGATGGGACGAAAAACCGAGGTCCCGTGTACAAATTGAAGTGCACGTAAAAGATCCCTTGGCAGTTGGAATTCGATATAAGAGTAGGCCGTAGCGCCGCTGCCCGGGCAAAATTTCCCTCATTGCACACTGTGGCGTATGCCCGTCTTCAATTAGCCCAGGTACGGTGCTTAAGCGTAGGACGTTAAACCCCATTTCATTCATTCATTCTTAGGGGAACGGGAATGTTTACGCCAAGGTCAGTCTATGACGTATAGAAATTAGGGAGTTATAAAAGAGGGTGTTGAGCGAAATTTGCCAGAACATCCAGATATTCCGAACAGCAAGGGTGAGAACAAGGAACATCGAAGCCAAGCAGTTTTATTATCATCTATACTTTATTGAGAACGAGGAACATCGAAACCGTGGAAGCGATTTTAATAATTAAGTTGTAGAAAAGAACTAACCTGTAGTTTTATTTACGAACACGAAGGAAGCACAACAAGGAAATTCCATATTATTTTTATGCATTTCACCTATATGGTTGCTTGTATAGTTTGGAATTTTTACTACAGCATGCTTGCCTTCGTATTTCTTGTAGCATATGGCAGACCATGACGCATGTTGACATCACATAATGTTTTTTCTTCGGGTTGTATTTCTGATCATTTTCAATTTTGAGTGAAGTCTGAGTTACTTCAGACCCGGGACTGTACAGCGCAGTTTATTTGTTTGTTGTTTCGGAGTATGTCTTGTCGTTATATTTGTCTTTTGTGTAAATCATATGTGGCGAAGTCCCCCTGCACTTACTAATAAACCATTATAAGGCTACGTCAGATTTTCTTCGATACAGTCACAAAGTTGTATTGATTACAGCATTTTTCAAATATAAACGTGCTTTTAGTCCGGGGTATCAAGTGGCTAAGTTGGTAAGACTCTGGCTCGCTAGCCTAGGGGTCGGATGTTCGATCCCTGCATTGGACAAAAAAAGTTCATCCAGATTTTCCGGCGCGTGGTTTCCCCTTCTTGTCAGTGATGCAGGGCGGAGGACCTGACAATGACATCTGTCTAGTCGTTCGGATGGTACGAAAAACCAATGCCCCGTGTACACATTGGCGTGCACATATAAGATCCCTTGGCAGTTGGAATTCGATATAAGAATAGGCCTTAGCGCCGCTCCCCGGGCAAAATTTCCCTCATAGTACACTGTACGGCGTATGCCCGTCTTCATTAGCCCAGGTTAGTAGCAGAACAGTAGGACATTAAACTTCTTTTTATTTTATTTGGCCTTTAGACTGGTGGCTCAAGGGGGTGGTGGGATTGGGGAGTCGCCACCCCAGAGGAGAATTTATAAGACCAAGTTTTTCTAGATCCGGTTTTTGCGTAAATTGCGTAGTACCGAACCACTTTCATTGTCTGGTTTTAAACTGGATATTTTTATAGTATAATAGTATATTAATTAGGGTTTAAAGAAATCGGCAGAATGGGCTAATGAAGACGGGCGATTAACGGAACATTATTTCCACTGGCACTGACTGCCGTAAGGGGAGCAACTCTATTCACAACTAGTTTTTTTATTTTAAGAAATGAAAATGTGGATTTCGACAATGTTATAACGATAAAAAAAACAAGTACTAAATTATTAAACAGCTAGATATGCGCCTATCGGAGATAAATTTGGCAGGAGGAGATTAATACCTAATTGATTCATTAGCATTTCATTTTTTTAAAGGACAAAAAGGATTATGCTCTTGTCCATACATAAACACTGTTTAAGACCCTATAATAACTGTTCGCATACTGCACACACATACGAGAATTCTCAGCCGGAGCTAGCAGTAGATAGGCAGCCTAAGTTTGGGATGAACTATTCGGTGGTGGTTAAAATGTCAATGGTAGTCTTTTCTGGCTAAATTAAAAGGCGCATAGACATACCGAGTTGCTGTTCCGATCTCATGTACTAAAGAGTTAGGAAGTTTTTCTTATGACTATCAAATATCTGACCTTTTTTATATCAACAGTTCAGAATCGACGGAGTATGATTGAAAAGGGTATAGAGACTGCGAGTCCAAATCGATGGAGAACAGAGCTGTGGTCTGATTCCGAAACTGTCATGGAAGAGTTGTCTGTTCCTGTAGCAATTATCACCCAGTGCACGTTTCACCGGAAGCGCATTCCATGGCGGCGGATTTGTAGCCGTTGAGACTTGTTTACTAATATTATTTCTTGAAACAACAAGTTCAAATTAATTAATTTATGCTTCATTAAATATACATCACAAGCCCCGATGCACTAGATTCGATCATGCATATTTGAATGATTAAGAAGTAAGTATTAGCCTATTTTTGCTACCAATTCTCAACTTTTTAGTTTGTCTCGGCTTCGTTATTTCAGTTGTTCTCATCATATCATTCATTATCTATCATATCAAGACTTTCAGTTCTAAGTCAGTCAAGATTTTTCCATTATAGCAACAATGTCAATAAGTCCCAATGGTAAATGTCTTAAATATTGGATATCAGAAGCCCATCTTTTCCCGGTAAATGTTAATTTAGATTGACAAAATTCGTGTTTTCAATGTCAAAGACTTTGTTTGTGACACTTTGACTTAGTGACTTTTAGTGTGTGATTTTGAGTTATCTACCATACTTTAAAACAACATTGATGTTCTGATCTCCAATATTTGAAAGAAAATAAGCATTTTACCATTGGACTTTGGTACACGAATCGTGTACCATATAATTGGCATAATGCATTTCATTGCCATTTGACTGTAACAGGGGACTCAAAGAACGAACCAAGACATATTCCACAAGACATGTCTATGTCGAATGGTGACGGCATATTCTTATCTCAAGAGCATGCACAATAAATACTTTTGGTGTAGACTGGAATAACCAGACACTAGAGATTGCCATTCGATTCAAACTTCTGACGTATTTCACCAAATATAACTGATTTGAAATCAGAGTAAAATGGAAACGATTGAATGTAATTCAGTTTACATGTATATACATTCATATTACATTATTTTATGCATTGCAACCCCTTTTTGTCAAGTTCTAGGTCCCAAATGTGATTAATTTAGCTCCTTTAACTAGTTAATGAGATAACAACTTTAAATGACGAGCATGGGCATTGTTGAAATTGCCTTGTAGTTGCATAAACATTAACATAGTCTCACTATGACCATGTAACCTTCTATTTGAGTTTAAAATCGACTTCCCGCAGGGTGATAATGCAGACTAGGGAAAGGGGTTTTACATAGGCTAAGCCTGTTCCCCAATCCCATTCAGAAAACTTGAATAAAATATTGTTTAAAAAAAAAAAGATAATGCAGACAAGTTGTCCTTTTGATTATCTTAGCGCACACTCAGAGATCTTACCTGTGGAAGGAAACCGGAGTATCTATAGTAAACCCATGAGGTTGAGACGGCTCCCCAATCTACAAGCCACATACATGTACCCTTACACCATGGATTGAAACCATGACCGCAAGCAAGAGGTGACATCAGCTAGACTGCAAAGTCAGTAGTCTCCATTCAGGGGGGTTGGATAGCCGAATGGTTAGCGTGCGCGCACTGTATCATAAAGCCAGTCATTGAGTCAACTGGTGTGGTATAGAATCCCCGGTTGTACGTGGCAAGGAGTAGGGTCGCCTGTTCGTAGTCCAAACTTCTGGGTTTTCTCCGGGTCCTCTGGTTTCCTCCTACTGTTAAAAACCCCTATGCGCAAGCAAATTATTGAAATAAAATTAAACCATATGTTAGTCCCGAAATGACCTAGTTTGTGTCGAGTGGATGTTAAACCCTTAAACTCCATTTCTCTCTCACCATACAGTTCCTTAGGCAACCATTTTGACCTATTTTGCAACCATTTTGACGTATTAATTAAAGATCATGGGAAAGCGGTAAAGTTCATTTGACGCAATAATCCCTCAGACCGTTTTAGGTAAATCTATGGACTGTTTGAGAAGACATGTTTTCAGTATGTGTTTTTCATGAATATCTGGATGCATTGTGGTTGTTTTTTCAATATTACTTTGTGTTCACATATGTATGTGTGCATACAAATTACAAATTCTTAAAAAGCTTCTGATCCTACCAAGCTGATTACAGTCAATATGATGTCAATATTGAATGTGATCAGATGTGATGATATTTAGAACCATGAATCAACAGCTTATTATAAATCTCTTTTAAGGTTAAAATCTAACCTACGGTAAAATCCCTGTGAAATTAAATTGAACTTGAATTTAAAATTTTAAAATAATTTTTTTTAGGTAAAATGTGTGAAATAAACACTACCTGTATATAGATCCATTAAATAATGTATCCTGTTCCAAAATCTAAAAACATACCTAGCAGTACAAGTCATCCAGCAAGAGGTAAGTTTTTATACGCCCACATTATGTCGTCGCCCCTGTCTGTCCGTCCGGACGTCCACAATTGTTTGTGGACTCTCTACAGGTCACAATTCTTGTCCGATTTTGACGAAACTTAAAATATAGGTTTATCCCCAAAAGATCTCGGCTGCTTTCGATATTGGCATGTATCGGATCAAAACTTCATGGATTATGGCCCCTGATTGTACGAAAAATCACGTTTTTAGCTTGTGGACCGTATAGAGGTCACAATTTTGAACCGATTTTGATGAAACTTTACATGCATGTTTATAACCCAAAGATCTTGGTTCCTTTCGATATTTGCACCTATCGGAACGTAAATTCCTGAATTATGGCCCCTGATTGTCCGAAAATTCACCTATTTTAGCTTGTGGTACCTCTGGAGGTTACAATTATTATCCGATTTGAAAAACCGTTCGATTATATCACCGTTACACCCTAAGGAAGGTTGAGTTCAAATTTCGGAAAAATCTGACCAAAATTACCATACAAAATGGCCGCCGTTCGTACGCAAATACTGTTAAAAAATGATATATCAAGGTTGTGGACCCTGTAGAGATCACAATTTTAATTCGATTTTGATGAAACTTGAAATGCATGGTTATAACCCAAAGATCTTGGTTTCCTTTCGATATTTGCGCATATCGGATCGTAACTTCCTAAATTATGGCCCCTGATTATACGCAAAATCGTCTTGGTTTAGCCTGTGGTCTCTCTGGAGGTTACAATAATTATCCGATTTAAAAAATCGTTTGATTATATCACCGTTACACCCTATTTAAAGGAAGGTTGAGTTTGAATTTCAAAAAAATGGGACCAAAATTGCCATACAAAATGGCCGCCATTCGTACGCAAATACTGTTAAAAAATGGTATATCAAGGTTGTGGATCCTGTAGAGGTCAAAATTTTAATTCAAGTACCTTTCAATATTTGCGCATATCGGATCGTAACTTTCTGAATTATGGCCCCTGATTAAACGCAAAATCGTCTTGGTTTAGCTTGTGGTCCCTCTGGAGGCTACAATAATTAACCGATTTAAAAAATTGTTTGGTTATATCACCGTTACACCCTAAGGAAGGTTGAGTTGAAATTTCGGACCAAAATTACCATACAAAATGGCTGCCGTTCGTACGCGAATACTGTTAAAAAATGGTATATCAAGGTTGTGGACCCTGTAGAGATCACATTTTTAATTCAATTTTGATGAAACTTGAAATTCACAGTTATAACCCAAAGATCTTGGTTCCTTTCGATATTTGCGCATATCAGATTGTAACGTCCTGAATTACGGCCCCTGATTATACGCAAAATCGTCTTTGTTTAGCTTGTGGTCCCTCTGGAGGTCACAATTATTATCTGATTTAAAAAATCGTTTGATTATATCACCGTTACACCCTAAGGAATGTTGAATTTGAATTTTGGGAAAATTCGGAACAAAATTGCCATACAAAATGGCTGCCGTTTGTACGCGAATACTGTTCCTTTCGTTATTTTCACATATCAGATCATAACTTCCTGAATTATGGCCCCTGATTGTCCAAAAAATCGCCTATGGTCCCTCTGGAGGTCACGATTATTATCCGATTTAAAAAACTTGACTCTATCACCGTTACACCATACGGAAGGTTTAGTTTGAATTTCAGGGAAATCGGACCATAATTGCCAGACAAAATGGCCACCGTTTGTACGCTAATAGTGTTAAAATATGGTATATCAAGGTTGTGGACCCAGTATAGGTCATAATTTTAATTCGATTTTGATGAAACTTGAAATGCATGTTTATAACCTAAAGATCTTGATTCTTTTCACCTATTTTAGCTTGTGGTACCTCTGGAGGTTACAATTATTATCCGATTTGAAAAACCGTTCGATTATATCACCGTTACACCCTAAGGAAGGTTGAGTTCAAATTTCGGAAAAATCTGACCAAAATTACCATACAAAATGGCCGCCGTTCGTACGCAAATACTGTTAAAAAATGATATATCAAGGTTGTGGACCCTGTAGAGATCACAATTTTAATTCGATTTTGATGAAACTTGAAATGCATGGTTATAACCCAAAGATCTTGGTTTCCTTTCGATATTTGCGCATATCGGATCGTAACTTCCTAAATTATGGCCCCTGATTATACGCAAAATCGTCTTGGTTTAGCCTGTGGTCTCTCTGGAGGTTACAATAATTATCCGATTTAAAAAATCGTTTGATTATATCACCGTTACACCCTATTTAAAGGAAGGTTGAGTTTGAATTTCAAAAAAATGGGACCAAAATTGCCATACAAAATGGCCGCCATTCGTACGCAAATACTGTTAAAAAATGGTATATCAAGGTTGTGGATCCTGTAGAGGTCAAAATTTTAATTCAAGTTCCTTTCAATATTTGCGCATATCGGATCGTAACTTTCTGAATTATGGCCCCTGATTAAACCCAAATCGTCTTGGTTTAGCTTGTGGTCCCTCTGGAGGCTACAATAATTAACCGATTTAAAAAATTGTTTGGTTATATCACCGTTACACCCTAAGGAAGGTTGAGTTGAAATTTCGGACCAAAATTACCATACAAAATGGCTGCCGTTCGTACGCGAATACTGTTAAAAAATGGTATATCAAGGTTGTGGACCCTGTAGAGATCACATTTTTAATTCAATTTTGATGAAACTTGAAATTCACGGTTATAACCCAAAGATCTTGGTTCCTTTCGATATTTGTGCATATCAGATTGTAACGTCCTGAATTACGGCCCCTGATTATACGCAAAATCGTCTTTGTTTAGCTTGTGGTCCCTCTGGAGGTCACAATTATTATCTGATTTAAAAAATCGTTTGATTATATCACCGTTACACCCTAAGGAATGTTGAATTTGAATTTTGGGAAAATTCGGAACAAAATTGCCATACAAAATGGCTGCCGTTTGTACGCGAATACTGTTCCTTTCGTTATTTTCACATATCAGATCATAACTTCCTGAATTATGGCTCCTGATTGTCCGAAAAATCGCCTATGGTCCCTCTGGAGGTCACGATTATTATCCGATTTAAAAAACTTGACTCTATCACCGTTACACCATACGGAAGGTTTAGTTTGAATTTCAGGGAAATCGGACCATAATTGCCAGACAAAATGGCCACCGTTTGTACGCTAATAGTGTTAAAATATGGTATATCAAGGTTGTGGACCCAGTATAGGTCATAATTTTAATTCGATTTTGATGAAACTTGAAATGCATGTTTATAACCTAAAGATCTTGATTCTTTTCGATTTTTGCGCATATCAAATTGTAATTTAATGAATTATAGCCTTTGATTGTAGGAAAAATCACTTTCGATTTTGCTTGTTCTCTAACCATCTCTCGAAAATGTGGGCGTATCCTGCCTGGCAGTGCCAGCTTACTATCTTTTTTATTGATTTAAATAAAATGTACACCGTATGGAATTGATCCAATCTGATTAAAATGCAGATCTATATTTCGTTTCGTTTTTTTATACTTTCGTTTACCTTCACTACATTGAAGATCTACCAAGCTATAGTAACATTTGATTAACCCATCAGCATTGATGTTATTACTGAATTACCCACAGTTCTGTGCAAAACACGCCTTAAGCTTGTAACAGAACGTTTCAATGGCTTATCCCTGACACCATTCCAAACACGTCAATGATAACAACGCTTCCAGGTCCCAGTGTAGTAAAGACAAGTAAAACGAAATTTTAAACTATAGTATAGAGATGAAATAGGATCTGTGTTTTAATCAGATTTGGAATTGTTCAAATAATCAACGGTGTCACAGTGTCTGATTGAGTAAGGCAAACTAGGAGTTAACGGGTTCGATCCCTGTGTTAGCTGCTAAAGTTTCCCCTTGGCAGTGATGCTGAACAAAGGAACAGCAGTTAGTCCTTCGGATCAATCTGATTCAAACACAGATCCTATTTCTTTTTTATAGTTCAAAAGTTTTTTTTTACTTGTCTTCACTACACTACAATCTGGGGGGTCGGGATGGCCTAGTTGTCTAGAGTGCCGCACTTCGACCTCTAGCTGGCCGGTCACCTCTGGGTTTGCGGCTGTAGTTTCGAGCCCTAATGTGAGCATATGTGACATAGCGATAGGGCTGCCTTCTCAACCTTGTGGGTTTCCTTCGAGCACTCCGGTTTCCTCCCACTGCTAAAGACCCCTACACGCAAGCGAATCATTGATATAAAAATGGATAATCATACGTTAGTCCCAAAATGACCTAGTTTGTGTCGAGTGGACGTTTATCCCCATTTCTCTCTCTCTCTACACTACAATCTGGAAGAGTTGTTATATAACCATGTGTTCTGGTTAATGTGAGGGATTAGCCAATGAATGTGTCTGTTGCTGTGAGTTCTTGGCGTGTGTATCCCATTAGAAACATCAACGCTGATTGATTATTTGAATGCATGGAGTCATAGGTTAAAAAAACACTTGTGGGTATGTCCCCAAACACGATCTGCCACTAAAACCAGTCAGATCTTTATGTAGTGCAGATCATAAAAAAATGAAACAAAATTATCCTTAGGATGTGACGAAAAAGTGTGATCCTGTACAGGTATGTAAAAGAATTTAAAAAAAGAGGAGTGTGTAGTCTGTACTGTAGCGCCACTATCCTTTTATAGTTTTCCTCATGGCACACTGTCGTATGGGAAATGCCCATCTCTATGAATAGTGGGATGTGAAACATCTTTTCATTTCTTTTTCATCAATGGAAAATGAATTACCAGTCTGAGCCCGGTTGACAATTAGAAACCAAACTGACTAATCTCCCCTGTCACATGATTTCAAGTTGTATGCATTGACATCTGTTGCTATGGTTGATTTTAAAATATTACAAGCACCAAGAATCACACAAGTGTCATAAAATAAACTTATTCGATGTGATTTAAAGTGAAATAGCTTGTTTAATAACACACAACCTGGCAACATTTAAACAAGAGTTCTCCTTTCTTTATCACCCAACCTCATGTGTTTCCTCCAGGCATACCAGTTTCCTCCCACAGCTAAAGACCCCTAGGCGCGAGAGCGAATTATTGATATAAAATTAAACCATGTGTTAGTCCCGAAATGACCTAGTTATGTTGAGTGGACGTTAAACCACATTTCTCTCTCTTTTTCTTTATCAAGCCAAGAATGCCGAAAATAAAAACAAACTCTTAGTCAATTATACGAATATTTTGCTGTATATATGGAATTTTGGGAACTTAATTTGCCTGTAGTATGTACATGTACTGCACTAACATCTGCAGGATTTCTAGAGTAGATCAGGGTTGGTTCCAGAGGGGGCGGAGGTCCGAACCCCACCTTCATGTACATGTACATGTACATAAAAAAATAATTGTAAAACAACTCTATGAGAAAGAGGGATCATGTGGCTAAGTAAGTAACGCAGACTCACTAGCCTGGAAATGGAGTGTTTGATCCCTGCTTTGGCCGAGAAAGTTTATCTCAATTTTCCGGTGTGGTTTTGTCTTGTCAGTGATTCAGAACAGAGGATCTTATAAAGACAGCTGTCTAGTCGTTCAGATGGGACGAAAAAACAGGTCCCTTGTACACATTGGTGTGCACGTGAAATATCCATTTGGCTGTTGGAATTCTATATAAGAGTAGGCTGTAGTGCCGCTGCCTGGGCAAAATGTCCCTCATAGCACACTGTATGGTGTATGCCCGTCTTCATTAGCCCAGTTCGGAGCAGAAAAGTAGGACGTTAAACCCCATTTCTTTTCCTTTCTACCCATATATCAAGCTTTACAATTACAAGCTGTCATGCACAATGTAAGGAATACTTAAATGAGCTAAATCGCTAACATTTGGGATCCAGAAATTGACAAAAGTGGGTCGAAACTCATATAATACTGTAATATGAATGTATATAAACTGATTTACATTAAATGCTTTCCGTTTTACTCCAATTTCAAATCAGTTATGTTCCTCGAAACAAGCCATTCAGTCTCAACCCAGTGCATTTTTTTTTAGCGCCTGGTTATTCCAGTACACATATGCAGTGTGATACAGTGCAATGTGTCTAGCCTCGTCCCTTGAGTCTCTCAATAAAACTAGGACCAGAGCGCAATATTATCTTAAATATCGGATATCAGAAGCTCATCTTTTCCTGGTAAGTTTACATCATCAATGTTGATTTAAATTGACCAATAATTCGTGTTTTCGATGTCGAAGATTTTGGAGGATTTTAAGTTACGGACTTAGGTCCTTTAAAGTTACATTATTCAAGATATAGATAAGAACTAGCCATTCTTGCTATACTAGTTCGAAAGTAGATGATGTAAAATGAATAATTTGAAAATTCCATTCGAATTACTCTATTGCGAGCGAAGATATTGGCATTTAAAGATTTGACCGACCTGTGCAATAATTTCAACCACGGACCTGGTTGATCAAAGCTACACCTCGAAGTGTTAATGTGCGCCATATTTAATTAACCGCTGAAACGTTTATATCTGTTTAGTATCGGAGCAATCTGATGCCATCCAAAGTTGATTAAGGCCTGGATCAGTTAATTAATGTCTAATTAATACTTTAGAAAACATTTCATGCCCTAATAAAGACCTGCACTAGGCAGATTTAGCTCTTGAATAATGCATGTTTAATCTTTCCAGAAAATTTGCTTTTACATGTCTTTATCTGGTTAGGCCTTGAATGGGAATGGCAGTATATTTAAAGTCTGTAACTCAAAATCCTCCAAAATATTTAACATCGAAAACACAAATTATTGGTCAATTTCATGATGTAAAATTACCAGGAAAAGATGAGCTTCTAATATCCGATATTTAAGATAAACTGGAATAACTAAACGCTAGAAATGTGCAATTGATACCGATTGCTGGTTTATTTTGTCGAACATAACTGATTTGAAATTGGAGTAAAAACGGAAACCATTGAATGTAAATCAGTTTATACACATTCATATTACTACAGTAATATATGATTCGCAACTCACTATTGTGAATTTCTAGGTCCCAAATGTTAGGGATTTAGCTCCCTTAAACATATTATGCAAGAGCTAAAATCTGCCTATTGCAGGTCTTTGTTATCAAAATTATTAATTAGACATTAACTTAACTTATCCAGACGATAATCAACTCTCGATGACATCAATACCCAGCGATATACACTGGATTTAAATCTGATTTGCTGTTTAACTTTCAAGATTTAATCATAAGATGGATAATCGAGACTATGTTTTTTATCGTACCGACTTTAGTAATGGATCAGAGAGAGGGAATAATGGGGTTTAACGTCCACTCAACACAACTAGGTCATTTTGGGACAAACATATTGTTTAATTTTATTTCAATAAATCGCTTGCGCGTAGGGATCTTTAGCAGTGGGAGAAATTCGGACTGCCCGGAGGAAACCCACGGTCGCAAGCCAGAGGTGGCCGACCAGCTAGAGGTCGAAGCGTGGCACCTCTAGGTTGAATTTGACCAAAATATTCAGCAAATTGCCTTTACATTGTCTTTATTATAGAGAGAACTGCCAGCTCTTTATCTAAACTCCTATATTGCCCCTTTAATTAATCATTCAATTTTAAATGGGAATTACAGTCATTGATAAAGCAGATTAATGCTTATAACATTAGCTAATTTTCTGATATACCATTATCAAAGATAGTGTCCTGAAATAATTTAAGCCATTGATAAATACATACCATTAGATAATTTTCTTATTACCATTCTTAACGATTGCCCTGAAATATTTTATCAGTTATATAAAGGGCATGGTATGTATTTAATAACAACTTAGAGAATAAATGTATTTATAATCTTTTGACATGATGATCACGAGTAGGAAAAAGAAATAGAATTAGACAAGTCTAAAGTAAACAATCTTTATATATAAGTTATTATTATTATTCAAAATAATCATTTAACCGGTATTTTTTGTGTTAATCTCGAACGTGGTATATAAAAGTTATTATTATTATTCAAAATAATAGAAAAAGCATTATACATATATACATATATTTTATATATATATACATGTATACCCATAGAGTCGAAGCTATAGTCTATCTTATTCTTTTACTCTAAGGTTTCACGAATGTGACAAATGTAGTTTATGGCTGGATTTCTATACAGATCAATCTATTGTTAATCAATGATAACATTAGTCCGAGTTGTCGTGAATATATTATCAAATTGAATACCAATCTAACCTTACTATAATAACAAGCTTACTACAATGGAATATATCTCAATACTTTTATTGGCATTGTTCCAAACATTTTTTTTTGATAAGGAATAATATTTATTGATTTCCTAAATTGAAATATTTAGGGTTAGCTGTCAAATGTACATATGTAGCGTCAGTTCCGTTGGAATTTGCTTGAGTTTAACCTAAGTCTATCTTTGAGTCAACTGGCGTGGTTTTGAATCCCCTGCTTGTACTTGACAAATAGTAGGGTTGCCTGTTTGCTCCAGATCCTTCGGTTTTCCCCCCACAGCTAAAGACCCCTACTTGCAAGCAATTTATTGAAATAAAATTGAACCATGTGTTAGTCCCGAAAGACCTAGTCTGTGTGGATTCGACATTAAACCCCATCAACTCTCTCTATCTGAAAGAAAAGAAATTTTTGTAGTCTGGAGAAAGAGAGAGAAATGGGGTTTAATGTCCACTCAACTCAACTAGGTCATTTCGAGACTAACATATAGTGTAATTTTATTTCAATAATTTGCTTGCATGTAGGGCTCTTTAGCAGTGGGAGGAAACCGGAATGCCCGGAGGAAACCCAAGAGGTTGAGAAGGCACCTCTATCTTCATGCCACATACGCTCACACAAGGGCTCGAAACCACATCCGCAAGCCAGAGGTGGCCGGCCAGCTATAGGTTGAAGCGCGGCACTCTAGACCACTAGGCCATCCCAACCCCCCTTTTGTGGTCTGACTACTGGATACATATTAAACAAAAAACACAAAAAAATTTGTTGGAGCTAGAAATCCTTGATATTTAGAATTTTGCAAAAACATGCATGTGTACAAAATTGCATAATTGGATTCTGTTAGAAGGAAACCCCAATTTTACTGTTAAAATGACTTCTGGTGATCTGCTCAAATTTGAATAGTGTGGTGTGTGAAAAGGTTTATTGCATTTATTGAGTTGGAGTTAAGTGGACGAATACATGTAGTTAACGCGTGTGCATCAGAAGGGCTGTGATTGAGTCAAATAGCATGGTTTCGATTCTCTGCTTTTGTGAGACAAGGAGATGCATCGTCTGTCTAACCTTGTGGCGGGTTTTCTCCGGGTCCTCTGGTTTCCTCTCACTGCTAAAATGACCCTTACGGCCTAAGCCTGGACACAACTTAAAAATTTGTGCCTGACAAAATGTCAGGCACAAATCACTTGGTGCCTGACATGGCACAGGTTGTGACTGACAAACATATCGCTGTTGTGTTTCCAAGAATAGAAATAAAACTCAACTGTAGGCCTCGATGAATCCCCTCTGTCTAGTGTTTTACGAAAAAAAAACAAAACAAAACTCATTGCTTAGTTCTGAATGGAGTTGCAAAAAAGAAGTGTTTGTATCTTTAGAATAAAGTCCAATCGCCATTAAATGGCATTTAGTTTCAGCATGGTCAAATGGATTTAACAATTGAATGTTGCGTGAACCGTTTATAATATAGGCCATACTGCCCATAGTCTATAGAGAAGTCACGCATTGTTTTTATTAGTACCGCAGTATTTCACACAAATTTCGCATTTTAACGAAGTTACAAGACCCAGGTGTTCTTGAAAAAACCCAACATAAATCTGCATCACACTTTGCAAGATCTTCTCGCAGCCATTTGCGCACCGTAGCTGTCTTCAAGGTGTGACTTTTATTAGAATTAGTAGGACAAGAAATGCCATTTTGCTTTGACGAGCCGAGACGACCTTCACCCTCGAGATATCTCGCGGTTGACATCTATGAAGTTATACTTATAGGCCTACTGCGTGTATCATCCTCAAACTGTTTGAAGAAAGATGTTATTTTTTGCATAGTGCTAGCCTACAAATTTGGACCAAATTACGTGTTTTTATGTAAATATAGTAAATACAAAGGCCGGGTGACTTGCGCGGGATTTTTCGTCTGCTCAAAGCCGGGGACCTCGCTCTCGCGTGAAATTTTTAAGTCTCGAATAAGCTGACCTATTTTTGTCGCACACATACATGTAGCACAGAGTAAAAATAACAGAATAACTGTCTGGGTTGATCAAGACTTCGGATTTCTGGATGTTTACAATCTAGAACATCGTGGAAGTGGCTACTCAGTTTATACATCAGTTACGATTCTACATTTCTTTTAAAAATATTGGGACGGACAAATTGACAGGAACAATAAAATTTGTGCCTGACATGTCGTAAAATTGGGATGGACAAAGTCTGTGTCCGGCCGCTTGTGTCCAGGCTTGCCTTACGCACAAGCAAATTATTGAAATAAAATCGAACCATACATGTATGTTAGTCCGAAAATGACATAGTTTGTATCGAGTGGACATTAAGTCCCTATCTCTCTCTCTCTCTCTCTTTCTTTTTATTGCATTAGAAAAGCACTAGATATACAATTATACAATATAATTCACCTTTGAGTTGAGTTGTACATAAAGATAAATAATAAAACAGTGAATAAAGTCAATATACGTGATAGAGGACAAGCGTACAGACATCTAGACTCGTGTTATAATACACCCTTATTGTCACCAACTCCTCGTCTTGACTCGGATATCTTATAAATTACATAATAAAAACACGGCAACAAACAAATTAAATTAACGGAAATTCCAAAAATGCAATAAGTTGTGGAGTATTGATTTTCATAGGGCTGTTCCAATTGCATTAAATTAGTTGAGATTAAAGAATCAGATTGTTTCTTGGTGTAAAGGTGAATTTTATGACGCATTTGTTTTCAATTAAAGCCAATAAGTGAGATATGTCTAGGCAATAAGTAAGTGTAAATGCATAACACACACCTACATGTACATATTTATTTATAATATTAATTAAATTACCTTACCTATGCAGGTATGTTAAAGGGACAATAACACTCTTGCTGACTTGGCAGCTCCATAAAATAAATAATAGCCTTATTCTAAGTACTAGATGTTTTAGTGTCCCACCTGTTGTGTAAATTATCCATTACATCCTATTTTACTTGTTCAGAGGGTTCGAAAATATGTTAAAGTCCAAATCACAATTGAAAGTGTTTATGTAAAGCCTTTCAAATTATACAGTTGAATTTTTCCAATTTTTAAAATTAGGTGTGTTAAGATGAAATTTGTATCACCAATTAATTGGAATATTGTAAAATAGTACAATTTGTTGACCAGAATGAAGATTGGGACATATTATTCAGTTACAACAAGAGTGATATTGTCCCTTTAATAATTAGGTTTTTATTAATACATGTACATGTGTAAACTAACTTAGTGACTGTTATATAGCAATCACATTATTATTATATAGATATAATATTTATTTTACATCATTCATACATTATATACTATGAATTGCTTGTTCTGCTGTGCCATTCTATGTCATCTCTTTGCACTGGACTGTACCGAAACTCTCATGATCCCTGACCGCAAGTCCGCAACAGCCCCCCCCCCCCTCAACGAGCAACATATCCCAACTCCTTAATTAGCTTTTCCACCCCTCTCAATTCTGATCCTGGCACACTGATATTGGTATAAGTATAGAAGTACATGTACTGAGGAAACATTTCAAATCATATACACCTGGGGCCGTATTTATAAAGGGTCTTAGAATTTTCTAAACTTTTACTCTAAGACTTTCTAAAACAACATTTAGTTAAAAGTTACTCTCTAGAAATATTTATAAATATTTTAGGAGGACTCCTAAATATGTGTCATAGTTAGGAGTAATTCTTAAAGTAAAATGTTTTATAAATAGGTCTAAGGGAAATCTACAAAGTTAGGAGTAATTTTTGACAGTTAAGAGTTGATTTCAACTCTTAGAATGTTTATAAATACCACCCCTGGTCTGGGGCCTGTTTCACGAAATTTAAACTAAGATAAAATCCAAATTTTAGTCATTTGATTGGATAATATTAGATTGATTTTAGTGCTTAGCCAATCACAATTGGAAATACATGTATCTACTAAACTGTAGATTTTATCTTTAGTTAAGATTTTGAGAAACAGGGCCCTGTTCATCACAGTACTTTTAAGGACGAAAATAAGTTCAGTTGCATGATTTCTTTAAAGGGACTATCCAGATTTGAACAGAGTCTCGAAAATAAAAATCTGTGGACATGTACATATGAAATTTGAGTTCCAAAATGTCGAGGAATGGTGTATGTAATCTGTCTCAAAATTTCAGCTCAAAATATGAAGTGGTTTGAATCTGAATGTCAAAACTGCTTATTGATTTTCTGCGATATCTGATAATTACTGCCAGTGTTATGCCCCTTGAGTACTTCGAAAAATCTTGTGAGGCTAAAGTCAATATCCAATTGATTTTCAGCGACAACCGATTATTAATGCCAGATTTCCGTATATATGTAAATAAGTCACATGATATCCTACATTTGCATATTTAAGTTGATGCTGTGCAAAAGATGTTATGACAAATGAGATATGATGTGAGGGATGTAAAATGTAGGCATGTCAATAACAGCATTTTCTAACAAAACATTGTCATTTGACACTTAACATCCGACGTTTTACATTTAACTCTTACCTTAGAGGTATTTTGACTTGATCATTACCAGTATTAGGACTTTGTACATTGTACTTTTTACATAGATATAATCAATGGAAACGACATTGTCGCAGAGAATTTAATATTGGCAGCGATACCCTTCCTTATTATTTAACGCAGCTTTAATTGCAAAAAGAGAGTAAATAGTATTAGATGAACTTGGGGGTTGGATGGCCTGTCCAACCTCGTGGGTTTCTCCGGGTCCTCTGGTTTCCTTCCACTGCTTATAAATCCTATATGTGCAAGTGAGTTATTGAAACAAAATTGAACCTTATGCTCAGTTCCGAAATGACTTTACAAGTGGAAGTTTAAGCCCAGTTTCTCTCTCTCTATTAGATGTACTCATAGGATTAGAAAGTGGGGGGTTGGATGCCCGAATGGTTAGCAATTGTGCGCTGTATCTTAAAGCCTGTTATTGAGTCAACTTGCATGGTTTTGAATCAACAGGGTCTTCTGTCCAACCTCATGGGTTTTCTCTGGGTCCTCCTGTTTCCTCCAACTGCTAAAGACCCCAAACCCTTTAGGCAAATTATTGAAATAAAATTAAACCATGTTAGTCCTGAAATGACCTAGTTTGTGTTGAGCGGACGTTAAACGCCATTTCTCTCTCTCACTCATAGGAATTAGTCACAGCAAGTAAGTGGCTCGCTATACTTGATTTTGTGCGTTCGATATCGATGTCGTTTACCCTTGTCAGTGGACGTTAAACGCCATTTCGCTCACTCATATTAAGTAGTCACAACAAGTAAGTGTCTTGATCTGGTTTAGCGAGCCAAGGTGGCTAAGTTGCTCGCTAGCCTTGATTTCGTGCGTTCAATGTCGTTTATCCTTGTGAGTGGTGCAGGACAGCTGTCTAGTCATTTGGATGGGACTAAACATGCTTGTCTTCATTAGCCCAGTTTAGGAGCAGAACAGCAGGGCGTTAAACCCTTTTTATACGCCCACATTTTCATGTGTGAAATAATTAATAAAATACAATATCAAAAAACCATCGTTTTATCCAACGTTTCGTTAGCAAAAATACCAACTTTCTCAAGGATGAAAGAATTACCAACCTATCTGAATATCAAATGCATCATTTTGACTTAGTCAAAAGTGATCCCATCAAATCGTCTGTATTTGGTTTGTGTTTCCTGTTTCTATCAATCGAAATTTTCACATTTTCATGTCAACGTATTATGTCGTCACCCCTGTCCACAAACAATTGTGGACGGACGTCCGTCCACAATTGTTTGTGGACTCTCTACAGGTCACAATTCTTACGCGATTTTGATGAAACTTGAAATATAGGTTTATCCCCCAAAGATCTCGGCTGCTTTCGATATTGGCATGTATCGGATCAAAACTTCATGGATTATGGCCCTTGATTGTACGAAAAATCATGTTTTTAGCTTGTGGACCCTATAGAGGTCACAATTTTGAATCGATTTTGATGAAACTTTACATTCATGTTTATAACCCTAAGATCTTGGTTCCTTTCGATATTTGCGCCTATCGGATCGTAACTTCCTGAATTAATTCCCCTGATTATACGCAAAATTGCCTTTGTTTAGCTTGTGGTCCCTCTAGAGGTCACAATTATTATCTGATTTAAAAAATCGTTTGATTGTATCACCGTTACACCCTAAAGAAGGTTGAGTTTGAATTTCGGAAAAATCGGACCAAAATTGCCATACAAAATGGCCGCCGATCATACGCAAATACTGTTTAAAATGGTATATCAATGTTGTGGACCCTGTAGAGGTCACAATTTTAATTTGATTTTGATGAAACTTGAAATGCATGGATATAACCCAAAGATCTTGGTTCCTTTCGATATTTGCGCATATCGGATTGTAACTTCCTGAATTATGGCCCCTGATTATACGCATAATCGCCTTTGTTTAGCTTGTGGTCTCTCTGGAGGTCACAATTATTATCCGATTTAAAAAATCTTTTAATTATATCACCGTTATAAGCTAAGGAAGGTTGAGTTCAAATTTCGGGAAAATAGGACCAAAATTACAATACAAAATGGCTGCTGTTTGTACGCGAATACTGTTAAAAAATGGTATTTCAAGGTTGTGGACCCTGTAGAGGTCACAATTTTAATTTCGATTTTGATGAAACTTAAATTGCGTGTTTATAACCTAAATATCTTGATACTTTTCGATATTTGCGCATATCAAATTGTAACTTAAAGAATTATGGCCTTTGATTGTACTTGTAGGAAAAATCACTTTCGGTTTTGCTTGTTCTCTATCCATCTCTCGAAAATGTGGGTGTATCCTGCCTGGCAGCCGCTGGTTCATTCTGATTTTGTCAATGTCCTATATATCACAAGTTATTGCCCTGTTTGTCTGCTGAGCAATGGTGAAGATATTCAACAAATATTTGAAATGTCAGAAGATTTATTGTAATGAATGTACATAAGTCATTGGGAATTCATTTAACTGTAATTCAGGTCGACTTCACATTTTGTTTTGATGATAAGTAGAAAAGACACGTAGGCAATTTGCCAATCGGTTGATAAGTCTCAATACAAGTAGACAATAAACGGAACCCCTTTTCTATACACTATCGGTGTAAGTAAATACACAAGGGTGATTTGAATATTTTATTGGTGACCTTTTAATGGTTTATTCTTGAGTCAAACGTCTCGTCTTTCTAAACCTAGTGTATTATTTTTCTGTTTCCTAATCGTTTTTTAAATCTACCTGGTAAATACCTTTGAGTTTTCAACAGTCCGGAATGTATAGATTACAAGTTAAATGCACTTAAATAGATAAGACAAGAATTTTATTATTCAATTTGATTTATTTGTACGAAAGAGTAAATGGCTAAATGGTCTTACATGTACATGTGCCCTTTAGATCATAAGGGAGAGACAGAGAGAGAGATGGGGTTTAAGGTCCACTAAACACAACTAGGTCATTTCGGGACTAACATGGTTTTTAATTTGATTTCAATAATTCGCTTGCGCGTAGGGGTCTTTAGCAGTGGGAGGAAACCAGTGTCTGGAGGAAACCCACGAGGTTGAGAAGCGCCCCTACATGTATCTTCATGCCACATACGCTCACACCAGGGCTCAAAACCACAGCCGCAAGCCAGAGGTGGTCGGCCAGCTAGAGGTTGAAGCGCGGCACTCTAGACCACTTGGCCAATAAGTTCTTGTATGTTTAGATCATAAGGTCTTTTATGTGACAGGGCATTGGATGGCCAAATGGTTAGTGTGTGCGAGCTTGTGAGTTTTCTCCAGATCCTCTGGTTTTCTCCCACTGCTCAAGACCCCTATGCGTAAACAAATTATTGAAATACAATTGGGTCGTATGTTAGTTTCAAAATAACCTAGTTTGTGTTGTGTGGAAGTTAAACTTCATTTCTCTCTCAAGGTGGGGGGGGGTAATGGTTAGCATGTGCGTGCTGTATCATAAAGCCTGTCATCGAGTCAATTGGTGTGGTTTCAAATCCTAGGTTGGAATAGGGTTGCCTGTCTAACCTCGTGGGATTTCTCCGGTTTACTCTCACTGCTAAAGACCCCAATACACAAGCAAAGTATTGAAAGAAAATTAAACCATATGTTAGTCCCGAAATTACCTACTTCCACTGCTAAAGACCCCTATACACAAGCGAAGTATTGAAAGAAAATTAAACCATATGTTAGTCTCAAAATTACCTAGTTTGTGTCGAGTGGATGTTAAACCCTATTTCTCTCTCTCTCTCGTGTCCCCCTTTCTCTCTCTCCCAGTATTTGGTAATGTTATTAGTTAATTATAATTTAAGCCACTGTCTCAGTCGAATGGCAGTCTCTAGTGTCTGGTTATTCCAGTCTACCACGATAGTATTTATTCAGCATTGCTCTCCAGATAAGAATATGAGGTCATCGTTTGTCATGACATGTGGAAAATGTCTAGCATCGTTCTTCGAGTCCCATGTTAGAAATTATTACACTGAAACGCATTGTTAAAGATTGGATATCAGAAGCCATCTTTTCGCGGTAAGATCATAACATCAGTGTTGATTTTTAAACTGATAAATAATTTGTGTTTTCAATATCGAAGACTTCGGAGATATTGAGTTAAGGACTTAGCTACTTTAAATCCCTATAGATATACATGTATTTAGTTGATCGTAGTGTGTCATTTATCTAATGTTTCACACCTTATTGTACTTACATGTACCCATATATTAACATACCAGTATGTAAAAGGTTATTACACCTTTATTAAAGCCCCAATAACACTCTTGTTGTGACTGAATAATATGTCCCAATCATTATTCTGGGCAACAAATTGTACTATTTTACACTGTTTCAATTAATTGATGATACAAATTTCATCTTAACACACCGAATTTACGTAAACCTTTCCAAATGTAACTTAGATTTAAATATATTTTCGAACCCTCTGGACAAGTAAAATAGGATGTATTGTAATGGATAATTTACACAACAGGTTGAACACTTAAAAACATCTAGTTGTTAGAATAAGGCTATTTTTTTTCTTGACCTGTCAAGCCAACAAGAGTGTTAATGTCCCTTTAACATATTTGAAGAGGTTAATTATAATTTAAGCCAGTGTATTATATTTATAATGTTATAATAATATGTACACATTTATATAGCGCTAGTACTCTGTGCACAGAGGCATGCTCACAGCGCATACAGTTCAGTTGATTATTAATCATGATAACATTTCTCAAAAGATGTGATTTAAAACAAGAAAGAGTTGGTGATGATTTAATGATTTCTGGTAGGTTGTTCAACTGTTTAGAGGGGGGGGGGTAGGGATGGCTAAATGGTTAACGTGCTGTATCATACAGCTTGTCATTGAGTCAACTGGCGTGGTTTCGAATCCCCGTTTGTACGTGGCAAGACGTACATGTAGGGTCGTCTGTCCAACCACATTGGATTTCTTCTCAACCTCGTGGGTTTCTTCCAGACACTGGTTTCCTCCCACTGCTAAAGACCCCTACGTGCAAGCGAATTATTGAAATAAAATTAAAACCATGTGTTAGTCCCGAAATGACCTAGTCTGTGTTGAGTGGACTTTTAACCCCATTTCTCTCTCTCTCCTCTGTTAAGGTGCATTAACTGATAATGTATATATTATTTTTATATTACTAGTGTTAAATATCTTACAACTGCAGTTTTTATACACCCACATTGAAATGTGGTAGTATATTGCCGTCGCCCCCGTCGTCGTTCTGGAGTCCACAAGCAATTGTGGACACTATAGAGGCCAAAGTTAATATCCGATTGACTTTAAATTTATACACAGTGTTTAAGGTCATGAGACGAAAAAGCCTATTGATTTTCAGCGATTTCCAATAATTACTGTCAGAGTTATGGCCCTTGATCACTTCAAAAAATCTTGTGTACGCTCTAGAGGCTAAAGTTAATAACTGATTGACTTTAAATTTATACACAGAGTTTAAGGTCATGAGACGAAGAAGCCTACTAATTTTCAACAATTTCCGATAATTACTGTCAGAGTTATGGCCCTTGATCACTTCAAAGAATCTTGTGGACGCTCTAGAGGCTAAAGTTATTAACTGATTGACTTCAAATTTATACACATTGTTTAAGGTCATGAAATGAAGAAGCCTATTGATTTTCAGCGATAATTACTGTCAAGAGTTATGGCCCTTGCCTTGATCACTTCAATAAATCTTGTGGACGCTCTAAAGGCTAAAGTTAATAACAGATTGACTTTAAATTTATACACAGTGTTTAATGAATGAATGAAATGGGGTTTAACGTCCTGCTATTATGCACCTGACCACAGTGTTTAAGGTCATAAAACGAAGAAGCCTATAGATTTTCAGCAATTTCCGATAATTACTGTCAGAGTTATGGCCCTTGATCACTTCAAAAAATCTTGTGGACGCTCTGGCGGCTAAAGTTATAACTGATTGACTTTAAATTTATTCACCGTGTGTAAAGTCATGAGACAAAGAATCCTATTGATTTTCAGCGTTTTCGATAATTATTATCAGAGTTATGGCCCTTGATCACTTTCAAAATTTTGTGGACGTTCTAGAGGCTAATGCACAAGTGAATTATTGTCATAAAATTAAAACCATGTTAGTCCCGAAATGACCTAGTTTGTGTCGAGTGGACGTTTCTCTCTCTCTCTCATCTAAAAACAAAACTCGGATGATGACTTTCTAGTTTATAAGATGCCTTCGGGAAATCTCATCTCTATTGTAGTATTGTCATTATTATTATTATGCAATATCATAAAGCACCCATCCTTCACTCAAGAGGAGGGATTGGATGGCCTGTCATTGAGTCAACAGACATGGTTACGATTCCAAGGTGATGAAACTTGAAGTGTATGTTTATAATCAAAAGAACTTGATTCCTTCCTTATTCATGCATATAAGTTGTAACATCCTAGATTATGGCCCCTAAGCTGGTGGTGCCTCTAGAGGTCACAATTTTTTTTATTTAAAAAACTGTTTAAATATATCATTGTTAAAAGACAATGTCAGTTGATTTTAAATTCTGTGAAAATGTGACAGATACTGTCGAACAAAATAGCTGCTCCTCGTACGCAAATAGCATAAAGTATGGTACGTGTACACTGTATATCTAAGTTGTTGACCGTGTAGAGATCACAATTTTTATCCGATTTTGTTTAAATTCGCTTAGATCAGGGTTGCTTTTGATAAGCACGCATATCAGAAGGTACATGCAGCTTCTTAAATTATTGCAGCCGGTTGTTAAAAAACCCATGTTTTTGGCTTGTGGACTCTCTACAAGTCACAATTTTTGTTCAATGTTAAAAAAAACGTTTAAACATAGGGGCCATCCATAAAGTACGTACGCTCAAAATGGGTAATATTCAGACCCCCCCTCCCTGTACGCTACTGTACGCAAGTATTGCCATTGAATTTAAGCACCTGTACGTTTTTGGCGTGACCCCCCCTCCCCCCTTCAAGCGTACGTACTTCATGGATGGCCCCATACCACCATTATTATACCCCAATGAAGGTTGAGTTCAAATTCATTATTCGTGCATATCGGATCGTTAATTACTGGATTATGGCCACTGATTGTACCAAAAGTTGTTCTCTATCCATCTCATCCAAAATGTGGGCGTATCTGACACAAAGACAATTTGTCAGTGCACGTATTAGTTCATTAAATGTCAGGTTGATCTAAAATCAATATTTCCAGACCTATCCTATGTAGGAAATTGGATCTTATTGAACATTTCTGGGGGCTTATCTTTGGGGAATTTTTTTGATATGCCAGTTATGTAAATATACTATCTGGTAAAAATAGATTAGAGAGATAAAATCAAAAGTTTTTTTTTTTTCATTCTGTGAAAATAATAAAAACTTAAAGTTCGTTACACCCATTATCAATCAATCAAATTCTGAGCAAAACACCTCTTGACTTTAAAAAAACAAAACAAAACAAATCTGAAAAATACCTGAACTACCGACCCTTCTCCTCAATTGTGGGTCGGGTTTGGTGAAACAAAGATATTTTTAAGATCAGCCTAACTGTCTTTATTACTTTTATTCCCCCAATTTTTAAGATCAGCCTAACTGTCTTTATTACTTTTATTCCCCCATTTCAGCTCATTATCTAAGTTGTCTTGGCCTTATCTCCGAAAGAATAGTATATTGTAAAACATGTTAGGACATATTAATTTTATCTTTCCCTGTCATTGATCATTTACTACTGTATGTGTATATGTATAAAAGATAGATTATTTATACAGTAGTATGGTATAGTCATACTTTACTGTGGTATACGAGTGGTATTGGACTGGCTTTACTGTGGTATACGAGTCGTATTGGACTAGCTTTACTGTAGTATACAAGTCATATTGGACTGGTTTTACTGTGGTATACGGGTCGTATTGGACTGGTTTTACTGTGGTATACGAGTCATATTGGACTGGTTTTACTGTGGTATACGAGTCATATTGGACTGGTTTTACTGTGGTATACGGGTCATATTGGACTGGTTTTACTGTGGTATACAGGTCGTATTGGACTGGTTTTACTGTGGTATACGAGTCATATTGGACTGGTTTTACTGTGGTATACGAGTCATATTGGACTGGTTTTACTGTGGTATACGGGTCGTATTAGACTGGCTTAACTGTGGTATACAGGTCGTATTGGACTGGTTTTAGACTTAATCCAGACCATAAGCTGTGGATTTATCTCTCTGGATTTATTTCGTATTTTATTGTTGTTCTAGATATTTGGCCATGGGATACAGATGAACAATTCAAAGCTGAGGTAAATATGGATTTTTGCTTACAGAATAAATTGATCCATTTTTTTAGATCTAAATTTAAAACTTTTCCGTAAATGTATGTCTTGGAGCGCAGTCTAAAAGCATTTTAAAAAGTTCTCATTCAAGTCAAGAAAAATCAATATTACTGAGAGATTTGTATAATAGATGCTTTGTTGATGTAGACATCTATTGTGTAAATTTCCACCCAGTCTTTAACAAGAAATCTTTTGTTTGATTCTAATAAATTTCATACACATCTATCCAGTATAAGTGTACTTTCAATACCTGGACATAAAGTGCAATCTGATTAAAATCATACAAATCTATGTTTAGTTTCATTTTTTTATACTTTCCATGGCCTACACTACATAAAGATCTGACAAGTTGTACTGGAAGGTCATGTCAAGAGCTTTTGACACATTGACATAAAGTACTGGAAGGTCATGTCAGAGCTTTTGACACATTGACACCACACCTTGATTGATTAATCAGCGTTGATGTTTGTAGTGTAACAGACCATTTCATTGGCTAATTCCTCACTTCAATCAAAACGTCGGTAATATAAAAACTCATCCAAATCCTACTGATAGTGAAGACAAAACGAAATTTTAATCTATAAAAAATGAAACGAAATGAAATAGGATCTGTGTTGAATCAGATTGACATAAAGTGCAAAATCTTGTTGAAAGCAGATTATTTTGCCTGCATTCATCTGTTCATAGGAGTAATGAAGGCTCGGTGGGTGAGAGTGAGAGAGATAATTGTGGTTTAACATATGGTTTAATTATATTTCAATGATTCGCTTGCACATAGGGTCTTTGGCAGTGAGAGGAAACTAAGGGGCTGGAGAAAACCCAGAAAGATTGTTGCTGGAATTAAAGGCCCTGAACATTCCGTGGTGCAAATTGTTCCTACAGATTTATGCTAATATTTCTAAAGGAAAGAAATTAAGTATTCTATAGTGTTTTCTGTAGTTAATTTAACAAACAACGCATTACCAAGATATAGATCCGTTAAAATAACTTAGTTTTGAGCAACCAACCCAGGGGCTTCACCAAATGGCGAATTTGACCATCTGGATGACATCGCGTCTGGTACGTTCGTGCATTTTTTATGCGCGAACTCTTAGTTTTTCTATTACTGGCACGCGCACGGGCACTATTTCTTTTGTTTTACATGTACCAAAATCTGGGAGAAAGTATCTAGTCTCGGTGAATAGAACCATAGTTGTCTGGTAGAAAATTACTTTTGTATTTTTTGGAACGGTAAACAGTGTTTTTAGAAGCAAACTAACCTGCCGCACATGACGAAGTCATTATACTAATAATAAAAAGACGAGAACTCTTTTTGCAGCGGACGCTTAGTACTGAGTAATAGGTCAAGGTTAAAACATACAGAATGCGTATCGCGGTGGTTTGATGTTTTTTATCGTGGAATTCCGTGAATTACCGAGTGAATATCGAGTGACATGATACGACTGACAGAGCAGCCCGGAGTCGAACAATCGCCGCCCGAGCTGTCTTCGTCAGCTAGTTTCAAAATGGCGTACAACCAGTGCAAGTGGGAAAAAACGACAATAAAATCAGAAATATGTTATTTATTATTGTCGGACTTATTACATCACTCCTGTCTAACAAATCATAAAGCTGTGGTGTTACGGTGGCGGCATAGTATTTCACCGTAACACCACAGCCACTCTAACCATTCATAATACATCTAACTATCACTCCCTACACATTTCCCCTCGTCTACCTCAACAACACATCTCATACATCCATTTCGCTGATTAATCCTTGTACCATGTCTACTGGTTGAGAGGAAATTGGATGTGCAATATTATGATTGTAAAGTCATACAACCGCTGTTTAGCAAAATGTTCTCATAGCACAATAATGTTGGCCGATCTCTATTACCCCAGTTGATGCAGAAAAGTGGGATGTTCAACCCCATTTTATTTCATTTGGGGGGGGGGTGGGTGGCCTACTGGTCTAGAGTGCCGCTCCGACCTCTAGCTGGCCAGCCAGCTCGGTCTTGCGACTGTGGTTTCGAGCCCTGGTGTGAGCGTATGTGGCATTGAGATAGGGGCACCTTCTCAACCTCGTGGGTTTCCTGTGGGCACTCTGGTTTCCTCCCACTGCTTAAGACCCCTACGTGCAAGGGAATTATTGAAATAAAATTAAAAACACATATGTTAGTCCCGAAATGACCTAGCTGTGTTGAGTGGATGTTAAACCACTCTCTCTCTCGCATTTCATTTCGCTTTAAGGTTAGTGTAATGTAATAGATGACTTTCTGTTGCATTCAGGGTGGCGGATGACCAAATGGTTAGCACGAGTGTGCTGTATCATAAGGTCTGTCATTGAATCAACTGGCATGGTATCTATTCCCTGGTTGTACCTGACAAGTAGTAGTTTCAATTGTCCAACCTCATGGGTTTTCTCTGTGTTCTCCGGTTACCTCTCCTAGGTGCAAGCAAATTTTTGAAAAAGAATTGAACCATATGTTAGTTCCTCTCTCTCTCTCTTCAATTAGCCCAGGTTAGGTGCTTAAGCGTAGGATGTTAAACCCCATTTCATTCATTCATTCTCTCTCTCTCTCTCTCTCTCTCTCTCTCTAGTAACCAGGGGCCGGCTGCTCAAAGCTTCGTTATCTGTTAAGGATCTGTTAACTTTAACGGAGAGAAAGATTGTTGCTGGAAATAAAGGCGTGGAACATTATGTGTAGCAAATTTTTCCTACAGATTTATGCTAATATCAAAAATAAAGTATTCTATAGTGTTTTCTGTAGTAAATGTAACTGAAAGTTAACATAAAAGATGTTACCAAGATATGTCGGTTAGAATTTTGAACAACCGACCCCTGGCTGATAAACAATATGTTATCGGATAATGTTCATGACATGTTTAATCAAAAACAGTATTCTTGAAAGTATCACTTGACAGTGCCTGCAAAATAAACATTAGGAGTTTTTTTTAATGCTTTAAAATTAGTGTTTTATGGCATTCCTAAATAACAAGAATTTTGTCTCGTTGACATGTTCACTATCTTGAGCCGGTGCTCGATGCTGCCGCCAAAAAGGCGCATTTGTCGAATTCTGTTTATATCAAAGGACCTCACCACAAGAACTGTTGAACTGTGGTCAGCCCGTATTGACAGATCAATCAGGACCACTGGTCACTAGAATTATATTGATTTGATCACCAATAACTGTATAAATAGTGAGCCTGATTAATTCAACAAATAGTGTAAAAAAGTACTGGTACTTGTAAATGAAGTGGACTATCTATTTGCCTGTTAACATAGTCTTATCCAACAATTAATCAATTAACTATAAATTCTCTTTTATTCTCACATTCAATAAAATTGTTTGTCAGCCTCATCAAAAATTCTATATGTTTTGAATGTCTGTATTCCCTGGACCATGGTTATTTTTTAAAAAAATTCTTTACCATAGATCAAGTGTGACAAACCTTTTACATACCATGAACCAATTTCTTCACATACAAGGTCAGATGCACCATACAGCTCTAGTCCACTTATTTGTGTTTTATTCCTTCTGCCAGCAGTAATCTGTTGTAGGGAAGGGGGGGGGGTCACCTGTCCAACCTTGAGGGTTTTCTCTGGGTCCTCCGGTTTCCTCCCATTAAACCATACATGTATATACATGTAAGTTCCGAAATGTTGTAGTTTGTGTCGAGTGGACGTTAAACCCCATTTCTCTCTCTCTCTATTTCTGTGTTATTCCACCTGTCAGCAGTAACCTGTTGTATGGGACATTCACATGTGGTATGGTAACAAAACTACCAACCAGTAAAACGTCCATAGTACCGTTGGGGGGGGGGGTCGAATGGTCCAATCTCATGGGTTTTCTCTGGGTCCTCCTGTTTCCTCCCACTGCTAAACACCCCTACACGCAAGCGAATTATTGAAATAAAATGAAACCATATGTTAGTCCCAAAATAACCTAGTTTGTGTCGAGTAAACATTACCCCACCCCCCTCTATCTCACTCCATAGTACGGTATGGTAACCCACTTACATGTACCAACTGTAACACATCTTGTACTACATGGTAACCCACTTATCAACAGTAACACATCCTGTACTGCATGGTAACCAACTTGCCAACTGTAACACATCCTGTACTGCATGGTAACCCACTTACCAACAGTAACATTTACATGTACTGTATGGTAACCCACTTACCGACAGTAACACATCATATATGGTAACCCACTTACCAACAGTAACCCATCCATGTACTGTATGGTAACCCACTTACCAACAGTAACATTTACATGTACTGTATGGTAACCCACTTACCGACAGTAACTTTCCTGTATGGTAACCACGTACCAACAGTAACACATTAATGTACTGTATGGTAACCCACTCACCAACAGTAACACATCAATGTACTGTATGGTTACCCACTTACCAATAGTAACACATCCTGTATGGTAACCCACTTACCAATACTGTATGATAATTATTATAACCCACTTACAAACAGTAACATTTACTTGTACTGTATGGTAACCCACTTACCGACAGTAACACTTGCATGTAATGTATGGTAACCCATTTGCCAACAGTAACACATCCATGTACTGTATGGTAACCCACCTACGAACAGTAACTATTGCATGTACTGTATGGTAACCCACTTACAGTCACACATCAATGTACTGTATGGTACATTTGTAACTGGTTTGCACACTGTACTCTATGAAAACCCACTTGTCATTATTTATTCCTCACGGTAATGGCATCTCAAATTGCGTATCTCTCAAGAATGCTAAATGCTGATTTCCCTCTGGTATATGTAGAATTGATGATTAAAATGAATAGTTTTTATCTAAGTGTAGTATTCCAATACCTGCCAATAATTGATTTTTTATGAAGATAATTGTGTCTTACATGTGTCAAGATACCAATTTATGTTTTGTATAAGACCGGTTAAAAGGTTTACAAGTTTTACAACGTATTGATCCATATTGATTGATTGACAGTCAGAATGAAGTTTGTCATACTCGAACTGTCAACGAATGATAATATTGGAAATATAAAATGAAGGTTGTAAAATGAGTCTTTTATATAAATAGCCATAGAATCTTGGTGCAGGTGATTATACACTTTAACTTAGTACTTCATCGAGTACTTCTGAACTTATTTCTCTTTTGTACAATATTGAATCTTTAGCCTGTGGTGGGTGGGGTGAAGTGGTTGATTGGTTTATGGTCAGGTATTTAGTCAAGTGGCGTGGTTTCATTTCCCATTGTGTAGGTAACAAGATGTAGGGTGGCCTGTACTACATGTACGGCCTGGACATCTGTGTAGGTTTTCCCTTGGGCCTCTGGTAATATGTTAGTCCTGACGCCTGAAATGACTTAGAGAGAGAGAGGGGTTTTATTTCCACTACTAAGTCATTTCAGGCCTCAGGACTAAAGAGGACCAAGGGAAAACCTACAAGGTTGTCCAGGCCTTACACGTAGACTTAGAGAGAGAGAGACAGAGGGGGGGGGGGGTACTTCCACTACTCTCTCTATCTCTCTTTTTCTCTTTCTCTCTTCCTCTTGTAGCCAGTGAATAATTTGTTAAATTGAACTAAAAATAACACAGGGTACAATTTTATGGATACACAATTACTGAGTTTAATACTAAGCGACGTTTCGACAAGGATATTCTTGTCTTTATCAAGCAAACGATACAGGTATGTGATAACTGTACCTTGTGTAATATGTTCAGTTATTCAATGCCAATCAAAGAAGATGATCTAGAATTTGTGTTTTTCTTTCAGTATAATAATGAAGGAGTAAGTGGGAAATCACGATCAAATGCATCTAGAAGGAAGGTGGTTCGTTCAGGTGAGTAGAAGGCCATCATTTAAAATATCTTTTTATCTTAAGGGAGGTGGGGTAGATGGCCGAATGGTTAGTGTGTGCTTCTGCATCATAAGGTTTGTCATTGTGTCGACTGGCAAGGCTTCGATTCCCCGGTTGTATGTGACAAAGAGTAGGGTTGCCTGTCCAAACTGTCTCAGGTTTCCTCCTGCTAAATACCCTACATGCAAGCGAATTATTGAACTAAAATTGAACCATATGCTGGTCCAAAAATGACCTTTTTTGTGTTGAGTGGATGTTAAACCCCATTTCTCTCACTCTCTCTCTCTCTGTCTCTGTCTCTCTCTCTCTCTCTCTCTCTTTTATGTTAATTATTTCTCCATGAATTGATATCTGCACTGGTGTGTTGTTCAATGTGGGCGTATATTGTTGTTGCCCCCGTCCGTTGGTCCGTCCGTCCGACAAGTTTTTATTTTGTGAGCCCTGCAAATGTTAGCTCCACATCACTGCCGCCCATTCATTGGTTCGTTGTTTAGTTTTGTCAAGAATTGATAACTGCAATAGTCTTCTCTTGGATGTCAATCAAAAACTTATTGATAAATTATTAATAACTTACAGCTAGACAAATTACAAACCACAAAGAATTCTCAGATCGTAGAATGAATGTCTTTTAATTGTACCTACTTATAAACTTAAATCATTTGGACACAGAGCTTTCTCCTATATAGTCCCAAACCCATGGAACTTGCTTCCTTAAGAATTCCAAGAGCAGAACGGCCACCTCTGGCTTGCGGCTGTAGTTTCAAGCCCTGGTGTGAGCGTATGTGGCATGGAGATAGGGGCGCTTTCTTAACATCGTGGGTTTCCTCCGGGCACTCTGGTTTCCTCCCACTGCTAAAGACCCCTACGCGCAAGCGAATTATTGAAATAAAATTAAACCATATGTTTGCCCAAATTACCTAGTTGTGTTGTGTGGATGTTAAACCCCATTTCTCTCTCTTTCTCTTTTGCATCATATGTTTAAGTGAACAGCTGGAAATTGCACCATGAGCACACACGACTGGAATGTTCGATTACAAATACACACTATTATTGTTATTATGTTCTTGAAGCAATGACCCAAGAAATCCCTATCTGGCTATTGCTGGATAGTTTTCTGATACTTGAGGTTTTGAGGGAGTGTGTCTCTTCCTCCCATTTAATCAATCTCTCCTATAGCCTATAGCCTAAAATCCCGTATGCGCAAGCGAATTAATGAAATAAAATTAAACCATATGTGAGTCCCGAAATGACCTGGTTGTGTTGAGTGGACGTTCAACTCCATTTCTCTATTTTTCACACAATTATTTTTTCAGCAATATTTGATCTCCTATGCACTGGAAAATTGGGCGTAATAAATTTGTGAATAATGACTCAACATTATGTAACCTTATTTGTAGCTCTGTTTTAACCTGAATGATATTGTTATGCAGTTACGTATTTGTAGTTAATCGGACAATTGACAAGTCATAATTTGGAACAGAAATTTGCTTTCATCACGGCAGTGTTGAGTGAGATTAGGTCTAATCAAAACAAAGCAAAAGTAGTTTTAAATATCAAGTCAATTGTCGCTTGCTTTGTACCTGGGGTGATAGAATGTGAACTCCCACTATTATAACTTGTTAGATCTACATGGATTGTATGCCATCGAAAGTATATAAAAAAAGAAATATAGATCTATATTTAGATTGGTGTTGAGTGGGACTAGGTCTAATCAAACGAAATACTACGAGGAGTATGTACCACTGCATTGGTCATATCACTTATCACTTACAATACCTGCTTTTAGGCAAATATTATTCTAGATGAAGTGCATGGCGCATGCTGATTATATAAAATTTTATTGGTTTGCACAGTCCAATGACAGACGATTATGTTATATAAATAGTTCCGATATTTAATAGCCTTGAAGTTTGAACTGTCCAGACCAATTAGACGATTCTGTTATAAATGGTTGCGATAGTAAATAAGTACGTAGCCTTGAAGTTTGAACAGTCCAATTAGACAGCTGTGAATATGTGATATTAATGGTTGCGATTGTAAATAGTCTTGAAGTTTGAACAGTCCAATTAGACAGTCCAAAATGGTTGCGCTTTGTAAATAGCCTTAAAGTTTGTCGATTATTCACAAATGGTTCCGATATTAAATGGCCTTGAGGAAGAACTGTTAAACCTATAAAAGGGATCTGGATATTAATAAACCGCCCTTGTTTGTCGACTCCTATTTTTCAATTTATCTTTATTGACTCAGGGTCTAATTATACACGATTTATGGCCTCCGTATTTTGTTTTGTTTATTTTATCGCAAAACTGAGTAAATAGAGTTAATGTTCTTTGTATTCTAATATGGTATTTTATTGGTGTAATAAAACGCGCTGTGCACATACTTAACAAACACTAGTTACTGATTCAAAATAGACATTTTTAACCACTCATGGCATGGAATATGAAATGGCTCTAGCCTTTTCTTTTAATATACATGCTCATGTGGGGGGAGGGAATATAAAGGCATGGACTTTTAAATAGCTCTAGCCATTTCTTTTAATATACCGTACGTGCTCATGTTGGGAGGGGGGGGTAATATAAAGGCAAGGACTATTAAATGGCTCTAGTCTTTTTTTTAATATATGTGCTCATGTAGGGGGCGGAATATAAAGGCACGGAATATTAAATGGCTCTTGCCTTTCCTTTAATATTCATGCTCATGTGGGGGGGGGGGGAATATAAAGGCATGGAATATTAAATGGCTCCAGTCTTTTCTTTAATATAGTGCTCATGTAGCTGGCGGAATATAAAGGCATGGAATATTAAATGACTCTAGTCTTTTCTTTAATATACGTGCTCATGTGGGGGGGGGGGGTAATATAAATGCATGGGCTATTTAATGGCTCTAGTCTTTTCTTTAATATAGGTGCTCATGTAGGTGGCAGAATATAAAGGCATGGACTATTAAATGGCTATAGTCTTTTTTTCATGTAGGTTGGGGATATAAAAGGCTGGGTTATTGTGGAATGAAAAAGAGGCTACTGTGATCTATTGAGTGATATTGTACCCCTGGTCTATTTGAAGAGTAATATATTAATATAGAAATATATACAGTACTAATAGAATTACAGCTGAATATACTGAATGGATTGATTGAAGGTTTATTCATGAACATATATGTATTGTTTGATCTAGCCGTTTTGATTTATTGGAATGGGTATAGTAGGTCCTTGTATTTTCTGCATAATTTAAGTGGAGCACACTGCCTTATTAACTTGTAACACAGTGGGACTTATTGGTTATTATTACAATATTTGATGTCATGAATGAATAAATAATAATTTAAAAATGTAAGTATTTATAGAACTTGAACAATAAGCCATGGACTTAATGTAAAAAGTGAATGCAGGAAAGATGAAAGTAAAAAACATTAGAGATCCAATTTTGGACATATAACGTAATGTAGACTGTAGCTGTAGACCGGTTTAGCGGTATCGAAGGTGACAGGTTTTTCGACAGGAGAATGCGGCCTAATGGACAATGTACATATTTGACAAAGTTGACATAAGATTTAAAAAAAGTATTTTAATGTAAATGTGCATTGGTAACTTCATAAGTAGCGTTGAAATAGTTTGTCTTGATTTTCATAGAGAATTTTTGAAGGATAAATTCTGGCTGCAAACGCCTTGTTATGGAGTCCATGCATCATTTCTCGTATGTACAAGGCGTCATGGAATAAAAAATAGAAGAAATGATTTGCAGGTAGTGTAACACAGATGACATACCACCATAACTGTGCTTTAGTCGCGAAATGACCTAGTTGTGTTGAGTGGACGTTAAACCCCATTTCTCTCTCTCATAACTGTGCTTTCGTGAATATACTGATTCCAGTATCAAAATTGAAACAGTGCAGTAGGATTAACAAGTATGGTGTTAATTGAGTAAAGATATATGTATATTAAAGTTTAAGTAGAATGGCAATGTGTCATGAAAGTGTAAATAGCATGATAATGCATCATAGAAGTGTTAAGGGGTGAGGCTACCCGAAAAAATGCTTTCTGAAATTCTAAAGCCAGTGAATTGAATATGGCACAAGTAGTTAGGAAATGCAATAAACAAGGGAAAACTAGCATTAAAAATAAAGAAGTTGTTGAAAAGTTGTTGCCAGGGTAACACAGATTTTGGAGAAAGTATGAAAAACATAGGTACACTATATCTCTGGTATTAATAAAGATAAATGTCACATTTTCGAAATGCGTATTTTCTAATGATAACTCTAAAACCAGACAGAGAGGTTATCTCTATAAATTTTATAGTTTCTTGGAAAATGATGTCTAAATTATTTGTCTCACCACAATATTTTGTCTTCGGAGAAATATTTTAATAACTTTTGAAATATTAATGATAATTCAAATTGCTTTCTGTCTGATTCTGTGGTAGATATTAGTTTATATATCTTGAAAATTTTGTAAAGATATTTTAATTAGTTACAGAGATATAGCGTACCTACGTTTTTCATAATTTTTTACCCAAAAATTGTGTTACCCTGGTAACAACTTCTTTAATGCCAATTTTCTCTTGTTTAATACATTTCCTAACTACTTGTACTGTTTTCAATTCAATAGCTTTAACATTTTAGAATAAAAAGTTTTGGATAGCCTCCCCCCTTAAGTACATGTACATGTAGGATGGTAATGTGTCATTGAAAGTGAAAGTAGAATGGTATTATGTCATGAAAGTGTAAATAGAATGGTAATGTGTCATTGAAATGTAAGTAGAATGGTATTATGTCATGAAGGTGTAAGTAGAATGGTAATGTGTCATTGAAATGTAAGTAGAATGGTATTATGTCATGAAAGTGTAAATAGAATGGTAATGTGTCATTGAAATGTAAGTAGAATGGTAATGTGTCATGAAGGTGTAAGTAGAATGGTAATGTGTCATGAAAGTGTAAGTAGAATGGTAATGTTTCATGAAAGTGTAAGTAGAATGGTAATGTTTTATGAAAGTGTAAATAGAATGGTAATGTGTCATGAAAGTGTAAGTAGAATGGTAATGCATCATGAAGGTGTAAGTAGGATGGTAATGTGTCATGAAAGTGTAAGTAGAATGGTAATGTTTCATGAAAGTGTAAGTAGAATGGTAATGTTTTATGAAAGTGTAAATAGAATGGTAATGTGTCATGAAAGTGTAAATAAAATGGTAATGCATCATGAAAGTTTAAGTCAAATGGTAATGTGTCCTGAAAGTGTAAGTAGAATGGTAATGTTTCATGAAAGTGTAAGTAGAATGGTAATGTGTCATGAACATAGAATGGTGATGCCTCATGTAGGTGTAAGTGGTGCAACTGACAGTAACATGACAATGGCTTAAGATGATGTGACTGGCATGTTTTTTAGGAAAGCAATGAATTGAAAGTGAATGTTAAAGAAGGAAAAAAAGCTGTATATTGTGTCAAGGTACATGTACATGAAGTCTGACGTGTACTGTTCCCAATGAGTTTTATGTTAGACGACGAATGAGTGTAGTAGGTACATGTAATTAGGATTAATCTCTCAGATTATAAACTGTGTGGTTAACCATGTTTATTGTACCTGGTGTAGGGTTTATCTGGATTATCCTTTATACAGGTACCTTTATATTACTACTTCATTTAGTTTATTGACACTATTGGGGGGTGGATGGTCGAATGGTTAGCATGTGCACGCTGACTCATGTCAATGAGTCAACATGCATGGTTTCGATTCCTCGGTTGTAGGTGACAAGGAGTATGGTCGTATGTCCTAGTTCGTGGGTTTTCTCCTGGTTCCCCTAATTGGTAAAGGCCCTACTTGCAGACGAATTATTATTGAAATAAAATTCATCTGGTGGGGTTTCGATTCCCTGGTTGTGCATAGCAAGGAGCAGGGTTGCCTAACTTGCCTTCCAACCTTGTGTGTTTTCTCTGGCTTCCTCCCATTGCTAAAGATCTGTACTCGTAGCCATTTCTCTCTCTTTCTCTCTCTTGACACAATTCTTATTTTAAGATTTTTGTTGGTTTGATTTTTGTACTACCAGACTTCTGTTAAAAACCCAGCTTTCTAGCTTCAAATTTTATATAGATTATTATTTGGACATGTATTCACATGGCAGGCCAATAATTAACTCTATAGACCTTCGAATGGCTGTGATATTGAGTGGATTAGAAAATTGCCAACTGTATCTGTGTTAAATGCTAATTCTGCCACTCAAGGAGAAAACAGTTGAAGGATTGAAAATCAAGATTTTGTTTGTTATTGTCACTTTATACTCGTCTTTATTAGCCCAGTTCAGAGCAGAACAACAGTAGGACGTTAAACCCCAATTCATTTATCACATAATGCTATATTTCTTGTCAAAATTTCAAACATTCATAACTTGGTTCAGAATAAAGTAATCAGACTGGAATTTTCAATATATTCTTTATTCATTATATATTTTAAACTACTGTAGCAAAATCTACCAGCTCTATCTCTAAATCTTAAAGTAATCGAACTGATGTTTTCAATATATTCATTTTTCATTATATATTTTAAACTACTGTAGCAAAAATTACCAGCTCAGCCACTATCTCTAAATCTTGCATAGTCTATCTTGAATGTTGTTAAATTTTCTGTGATTTATAATTATTGTATTTTGTAGTATGAGAAATCACTGTGTTAAACTACCTATAATAATACTGCAAATGATAATCTTTTAATTGGATAAACGCCAATAATATCCATGGGTTATACATATAATATATATTACTACTGTGACTGTGCTTTACTATGCTGGGTTATTCGGCTTATCTGGTTATTTAATGGGTTTATTGAAACACAATATAGGTGTAATGTATGATACACTTACATTTACTATAATCATATTGTCGTTTAACCTATTCTTATGCTAATATTTACAAGAAAAGGGAAATTTCTGATTCAGTTTACACGATCGAAGATCGTTTTGGTCAGAGGTGAATCTTGTGTTTGTTTGTGGTGGTTGTTGTTATAATTCGGTCAGGAATATTATTTTTGCAGACATCAGGAATGCATTCATTGGATCAAATTATTTCAGTGTTTTAGAGGTGATTTGGAAATTTGAGATTTATTTAGGGTTACTGAAATAAAATGGAGGTTTAACGTCCTACTGTTCTGCTCTGAAATGGGCTAATGAAGACGAGTATACGCCATACAGTGTGCTATGAGGGAAATTTTGCCAGGGTAGCAGCGCTATGGCCTACTGTTATATCGAATTCCAACGGCCAAGAGATCTTTTACGTGCATGCCAATGTATACATGGGACCTTGGTTTTTGTCCCATCCGAACAACAAGACAGCTGTCCTTGTACCTTGCCAGGCCCTCTGTCTTGCCCAACTGACAAGGAAAAACCACATCAGATTTAGGGAGAGGGGTTTTACACACATGTAGGATAAGCCTGTTCCCCAATCCCATTTACTGGCATTCAGACAACCTGAATAAAAATATAGTTTTTTTTAAAAAAAATCTTTCCAGACATGGTTTCTGGTTAGATATTGATGACTTATGTATGGATTTAATATCTAGAGATTATTGATTTGTGAGCACAATAAATTTGTCTATTTTATTGTATTTGATGTGTAAATATGTCTTCTTTGATAAAATATCAGGTATATAATAGCCAGGTTTGATATACAGCCAAAATTAAAATGAACGACATTAGTTAACTTAATCTTTCGAAAAAAAACTTCTTTCATATAGAGAGCTTGATCCATCACTACATGTAGATAATGTAGATATTTTTGGGATATGTGTAGTGGTGTAACTTAACAACAAAGATACAAATGGACATGAAATCTGGTGGTCATTAGGAGAGGTCATTATTACAAATGTTGAAATAAATGGACTGTAAATGCTGAAAGTTGTATCCAAACTGTGTATAACATCAAAAACTTGAAAACTGGACAAATACTGTGTTTTTGCTGCCTAATTTGGGGCCTGTTTCACGATATTTTACCAAGATAAAAACCAAATTTTAGTAATTTGATTGGATAATATTAGATTTATTTTAGTGCTTAGCCTATCAAAATGAAGTATCTACTAAAATTAGGATTTTATCTTTAAGATTTCTAGAAACAGGCCATGGACATGAATTGAGGTGCGAAGTATTGATTGTTCCATTAGAGTTAAAGATTATGTTATACATGTAATTGTATAGTGTAAATTGTTGATGGATAGATCACAGGATTCAAATGATCAATTATCACATTGTTTGATGATGTGATTAGTTATCACATTCTTCTTTGATTGCCATTTAGTAATTATACATATTAACACAATTCATATACGGTATTTGTATCATTTGCTTGATAAAGACAAGAGTGTCCTCGTCGAAACATCGCTTAGTTAGTATCAAACTCAGTAATTGTGTATCAATAAAATTGTACCTTGTGTTACTAGTTATTACAATGTTTGATAATGTGATTATTTTATCTAGCACTTATCTTTTATTAAACATACCTCATGCAAGCGCTAAATCTGAGTATTGCGGGTCTTTCTTTAGGCCTGAAATGTTATCTGAATTATTAATTAGACATTAATTAAATTATCCAAATCAACTCTTGATTTTATCTTATGTGTCAGATTGTCACTGGATTTGAATCTGATCTGTTGCTCAACGCTCACTGATGAATAAATCATCAAATAGATAATCGAGACTATGTTTTTTTTTATCAAACCGATTTTATCAATGATGATAGGGGCTTTGTTTTTTATCGTTCTGACTTAAGTAATACTGATCGAGGCTATACTGAAAAAAAAATCGCAAATATCTCAGTTCGGAATGGACCAATTTGATTGAAATTTTCAGCCCGTTCCATTAACTAGTTTTTAAATCTATATTTCGCAAGAGCTAAATCTGCCTATTGCAAGTCTTTATTTAGGCAAATTAAAAACTTGTAAATTGGACTCTCAATATCAAAATTAATCAGTCAGCTTTGAAGTAGATGATGTATTAAATAAAGATTTGATAACCAGTGCTAGATACACAAGACTAAATGATACCCCTTACAGGTTACAGTGTTATGAGAGAGAGAGAGAGAGAAGAGAGAGAGAGAGAGAGAGACCCCTCCACTCGACACAAACTAGATCATTTCGGGACTAACATATGGTTTTAATTTTATTTCAACAATTCACTTGCGGGTAGGGGTCTATAGCAGTGGGAGGAAACAGGAGGACCCGGAGAAAACCCACGAGGTTTGACAGGTGACCCTACGCCATGCCACGTACAACCGGGGATTCGAAACTACGCCAGTTGACTCAATGACAGGTTTTAGACGCTAACCATTCAACCATCCAACCCCCTACAGTGTTACGTAATCTCCCATAATGTATCTTTAATCATCGATTGTTAGTTTCTGTTTGTAATCAATAAATTTACTGAAGTAGAACTGTTCGGGAAAAAAAGATGAAGCGAAGTATGAAAATTGGATAAAAATAAAAATGAGTTCACACATCGTCATCCCAGTGACACATCCTATAAATTAATGTCATTGTCTCTTGTTGGATGGCAGTGGGATATCTTTGGTTTTTATTTTTTCTACATTTATAAATGTTTTGTTTGATATATCTACACTCAATCAGTTGATAAGTTTGGTAAGTTTTGTGTCTTTACTGATAAGTGATTGGTTATTAAAGCATTTGATTCAATAATCGTAACTTTACACAGAAAACGATGCCATGATCGTGCGAGGAGTGTGTTGACATTTCTTTGAAATGGGAATCCTAGACATGCACTAGCCTGGAGGTCGGGTGTTTGATCCCTGCATTGGCCGAGAAAGTTCATCTCGATTTTCCGGCGTGATTTCCCCTTGTCAGTGATGCAGAAGGAGGGCCTGACAAGGAACAGCTGCCTAGTCGTTCGGATGGGACGAAAAACCGAGGTCCCGTGTACACATTGGAGTGCACGTAAAAGATCCCTTGGCAAAATTTCACTCTTAGCACACTGTATGGCGTATGCCCGTCTTCAATTAGCTCTGGTTAAGTGCATAACAGTAGGACGTTAAACCCCATTTCATTCATTCCTAGACATGCAAAAGAAGATTATGCATACGGTTCATTAAGAAGATACATGTACTTATGCAATATATCCGGGAGACATATAGTTAACGGATATAAACGGATAAGATGTGGAGTCATATCTCAAGAAGCTTTGAATTTTAACACGTTCTTAGCTCAATTTCTAGATTAGTTACATGCATGACGTCAAAATAACCTATGCGTTAGTTTATAACGGAACTCCTTCCAGTATATTGACCAGACAACAGGAAGAATTCGTGATTATCAATTAAATTATTATTACATTATATAAATAGCTAGTTTGAGAAAACAACTCAAAAGAATAAAGTATTCTTGTTGTAGTTGGTGAATTAGATTATATTTTAAAGATAGGTTCCTTGATATATATATATATCGGGTGGTTATTTGTAATAAAAGTATGTCAATTTTGGTGTACATGTATAATTAGTTTGAATATGTTTTTAATCCAAATATATCATCAAATCACCCAGTTTGTACGCGGGAATGTATCTTTAACATGTGATGATGTATCTAATTGATGTTAAACATTGAAGTAGCTAGATTAGATTCCCAGGTTGTACGCGACAAGGAGGAGGGTCGTCTGTCCAACCTCATGGGTTTTCTGCGGGTCGTACCCCTACGTGCAATCCCAAAATGATCTAGTTTGTGTCAAGTGGACATTACTCCCCCCCCTCTCTCTCTTTCTCTCTCCCCCTCTCTCTCTCTCTCTACCTGATTGATGTTTATTTTGTTATTTTTATGTTTTAGATGATAGATATGACGAGGGAATAAATGTAAAATCTAAAACAAGGAATGTAGATAGAGGTTATGGAATCGAAAATGTGGCTAACAATCCAAGGGCGATAAATAAAAAACCCTATCAAACCAACGGTGATCTGGACTTACTGTATAAATTACCAGAACAAGACAGAAGAGATGAACCAGTTAATAAAATTGAGTTTTCTAATCGTCAGCGGTTACGCGAAGTGAATGCAGAAGGATCATATTTGGATAGTGTAGTAGTGCAAAATCCATCCCAGAATTCTGTGGCTAATTTAACAGATAGTCGTGCACTTCGTGAAACCGAAGTTCGTTTTTTAAACACACATGTGCCAATCACAACACAATCTAACGCTGCTAAAAATGGCGGACCAAAGTTAACGTATGTGGATGTACCGTTTCCTGGTCAGCATCATCATAATGTACAACTGCCCGGCAACAAATATTCTAATCAAATGGATTTACCTCTAGATTCTGGTGGAGCGTCTGCGGCCGGAACCGATTCTACAAATAGTCGTGTCCGGCGGAAAAAAAGAGGATTGACAGATTTGCCTGAAGACAATGGTAAGAAATAGTATTACATTCTTTTCTCAAGCTCCGGGATGGCCGAATGGTTAGCAAGTGCACGCTGTATCATAAATCCTGTCATTGAGTCAACTGGCATGGTTTTGAATCCCTGGTTGTACATGTACGTTGCAAGGAGTAGGGTTGCCTGTCAAACCTTGTGGGTTTTCGCTGCGCCTCCGGTTTCCTCCCACTGCTAAAGACTCCTATGCCCAAGCGAATTGTTGAAGTAAAATTAAACCATACATTTATATTTGTCCCGAAATGACCTAGTTTGTGTCCAGTAGATTTTAAACCTCACTTTTCTCTCTCTCTCTCTCCTCTCTCATTCACCAGTATTTCTCTCACACTTATCTTATAATTGAAACCAACCGTTAACAATATATTGCATTTGTTGAAAAAGACCCCTACACATGTACATGTACATGTACGAGCAAGCAAATTATTGATCAAGCGTTAGTCAAAAAATGACCTAGTTTGTGTCAAGTAAACTTTTAACCCAATTTATTTCTCTCTCAAATTATTTCAGCGTATAAGATGTAAAAAGACATTACTTGTTTTTAAAATGAATTTGTGTATTCAAAAATGTTTATATATATGTACATTGTACATGTTCACATGCCTCAAAATTTAGTTGACATCACAGCACAGCTCATATGTAGTTTGTCAAAGTTATTTATTTAAACATTATTTTTTAAGGTTTTGTTATTTAATGTTCATTTTCTAATGTTAACTTGTTTAAATCTTCCAATATCTCAAGTAATTGATTTGATGAATTTTATTTGAACTAACCAAAAATGGCCCTATAATCGATATTTCAACTGATCAATATTTCAAATAGCATTAGAATAATTATTTGGAAACTTCAATAATAGTAAAATATGCATTCTTACATGTATAAGCACTTCAAATCAACTTACAATGTACTGTACATGTACACATGTATTTATGTACATGTAAAATATTTTTTTTCCAAAAAACACACACATATGCAATTAAGTTAAGATTTTACTCAACTTTCAATCAATGTTTATGAGAAATATCTTTGATCCAGAAACATAAAACTTAACACATGTAGTTTCTTATAGATGTATTTGATACATTAATATAACACAAGTTTTATAAAGAACTATATTTTAGTTAAAATAAGGCAAACAATATTGAGTAAAACCTTAACTTTAAAAGTCTGAGAATAGTTTGTGAACTCGTGGCCCAGAGTCTTTTAAAAAGAAAAGAATTACATGTGCCAGTAGTACTAGTTTGATAACTCTTTGGGCTTTGAGACACTGAGACTAGAAAATTTACCAAAAAGAAAAGAGCAATATAACATTTAACTGTTACAGAAGACCTGAAAACTAAGTACCATAGCCGATCTTCTAATCCCCAAACTTTAAAACTTTTATAAAAACAAGATCAGACAGCTTGCTAAGTTAATATTAATGAGCGTAGGTTCCTTCTGTTGGATTTATTTCAAGTACTCTGGTATCTACTGTCTTAATTCCCCTGTTGTTACAAGCTACACCCATTTACAGGCCTGCCTTTTGATCTGGGAGATTAAACTAACCTTTTTAAATAGGTAACTCTGATTGTATTAATCCTATTGTACACCTAACTTACTGCTCTTTGATTTTTTTGATTTTTTATGTAAATAAACAGTTATGCATACTTGAAATTCTGATCTGTTTTTGATTCAGATTTTGTCCGTTATCCTACTTCAGGGGTCTTAACTTATTTGCAAAATGGTACATGTATTATTTGATGTTAGATCGGGAGACTAATGATTTTTTGATCTATGGTTTGATTGGCTGGTAGTTATTTAAAAGTCTAGAGTACCGTAATAAATAAATCTTTTAAAATCAGAATTGATACATACATGCAGTAGTTTGTCGAACTGTCTATCCTCTGAAGGTGGTCGTTTTTAGTTTTGAAAAAAAATGTTATGTTCAGAATTAAGTGTAAAAAATGTGATGATTCAGTTTACAAATATAGAAGGAATGGATATTAATGACAATATTGGATATACTTTATATCTGTGAATACTGTGATGGTTAGATTAAAACCCATGTTGTACTAGGTTCATTTAATTCAACTGATTTACGTACAGAGCTACAAAATGGCCAGGAACAGAAGTTTTCGGAGAAAAGTACGTGCAGTAGTAATAGGTACTGTACAAACAAACAGTTGGCAAAAAGTTTCTACTATCACAAATATTTAAGAAAACTTGTAGAAAGTCCATTGTCTTTAAATATTTTTTTTCTAATATATCCAATATTTGGTATCGTAGATTTAACTACAGTGTATAAAATTATTAAATATTAAAAAAAGCTATTGTTAAAATTAGATTAAAAGTTATGATATTGATCTAAAAGTCACTTTCTTTAGTATTTAAATTATGCAAGAAATTATTTTTAAATTAAAGATTATGTAATATTGAAAGAGTTTGTGAAATGGCTTCAAAACTCAAAAAAGTATGCTACATGTACATACATGTACGTTCATGAAGATTTTTTAAAGAAATTTTGAGATAAAAGTGAGGGTGTTCCTAATTAATTATTTGTTTTTAATTAAAATATTATGTTATATCTGACAATTTGTAAAACAGCTTCATAACTCTCATAAGAATATGTATTTAATAGATTTTTCAAAAGAAGTTTGTAAAATGACTTCATACATAAATATATGCTACATGTATTTAATAGATTTTTCAAAAGAAATTTCAAATAAAAATAAGGGAGTGTGTTCCGCAAGTTCTTGTAGGTACATATGTATTTAATAAATTTTGCAAAAGAAATTTCAAATAATTATGAGTGTGTTCTGCAAGTTCTTGTAGCTACATGTACATATATTCACAGGTGATGCGATGATGAACAAGTACAATATATTTATAATTTACTGATAATAAGTTATTAATAGTTTATAATGATTTAATTGATCTGAAGTCATCTTTTATTCAAGAGTTTATTGATCAGATAAAAGAGAAAAATACACATGTAGAGTGTGTACATGTTGATTTGTTTTATCATCGTGTAAATCTATTGTTGAGGTTATCGACTGAATAAATATATTTAATTTACATTATCATATAGTTCGGAACACATTCCTATACTTATAATAATTCTGTGATTAATGGTTAGGACATGATTATAAGAATTGATAAAATATAGGCTAAGTATTTGTGACAACAAAACTTTAGTTCCTTAATATTAATTTTAATTCGAAATACTGAGTTGTCAATGGTAAAATACTCAGTTGTACATCTAAGTGAAACAAAGTCCTATACTTACTTATTAATAATTATGTGATTAATGGTTTGGACATCATTACAAATAAAATGTACATGTACATCATGTAGGCTACTTAGGCTACTTATTTGTGAGAACAAAACTTAAATTCCTTAAAATTAATTTTAATTCGAAATATTGTGTTTCCAATGGTAGAAAAGTGAGTTGTACATCTAGGTGGGAACACATTCCTTCACTTAATAATAATTTTGTGATTAATGGTCTAGACATGATTACTAGAACAAATGATATGTAGGCTACTTATTTGTGACAACAAAACTTAAATTCCTTAAAATTAATTTTAGTTCAAAATACCAGTACTGGAATGTCAATTGTAAAATACTACATGTAGATGTAATTTGCCAATGGTAAATTACTGAGTTGTCAATGGTGAAATACTAATATGATGATAATAAAATACTGAGTTGTCAGTGGTAAATACTGATATACTGAGCTGCCTACATATACAAACCAGTAAGCAGGAAGCATAAAATGAAGAGTATTTCACTATTTAAAGAGATATTTGTATACAATACAGAATATATCACTATATAAGTATAACCTGGGTATCATTTAATCTTATCTAGCCTATTTTCTGTCACCTTCGTTTAATATCAAATCTTTGTTTAAAAATTTGTAAAAATCATTTAAAATCACCCCAAGTCATCTAATTTGTACTGTACTTGCATCCAGTTTAAAGCTGACTGATTAATTTTGATAATGAGTGTCCAATTTACAAATGTTTAATTTCTGGATCATTAGACATCAATAATCAGTTGGGTTGTTTATTTTTTAACAGTGATGAAACAATACCTGGGTTACAGTATTGCTTACTAGTATAGAATTATATTAAACTATTTTCAGATATTTTATCCAAGTTAAAGGAGAAGATTAGACAACAACAATTAAATGCTTCATCTTCAGGTACTTATCTAAGAATATAATATTATTTTGGTTTGGTAATGAAAGATTCCAGGGTTCGCCCATCATAATTTACTGGAAAATGTGTGGATGTGATCCAATCTGATTAAAACACAGATCCTATTTCATTTCCCTTTTTAAAGTTCAAGACTTTGTTTTACTTTCATCTTTTATTATACTGTATTTAATGTATAAAAATTATTGGATCAGGAATTGGCCCCCAGTGCTACCGGTACTCACTTTGTTGCTATTCTTTTGGGGGGTGGGGAGCAATGATCTTTGAAAAAAGCTGATGCATGTCTTTGGACAATTGTGCATAATTGACAGACTTTGTGCATTATTTGTCGTCACAATTGCAAGATGGTGCTGTTGACATCAACTGACATTCCTAATCCATATTGTACTATCGTACTTGTTACGAGTTAAGATTGGTTTATTTACGATAATTTATTTGTAGATACGAGCAGTCGAGATGATAGTCTATTATTAGATCATGGGAGGGGTGGGGTAGAACATGAACCCCATCATGTTATACATGACCCCTATGACCCTGTGAGTATGAGACCAGGTGCACACTGTGATGGTATGGAGAAACCGCCTGCAATAACCAGGAAAATAGCACCTGTACCATCCATGCCTAGTTATAAAGGTAATTTCTTACTTTACTCATATTAAAGTAGGGTGCCCCACCATAAATAAATATCTCTAAAATATCTTGACAATTAAATAACAATATTTATATATATATATACCAAGCCTGAAATCAGTTTCGTACATTTATAGTCACTAAATAAAAGGCCATGCTTTACTTAAAGTCTATGACCATTTAACCACCCATAAATAATACACTGAAAAATGGTCGGCAAATCGTTGCTTTAATTAATTAAAAGAGTAATTGTGTTCCATAATGTTTTGTATTTGTATGTCAATTGTTAAATGTGGCCCAAAGTTGACTTCTCCCTTCATGAAAATAAAACCCAACTAAAACAGTATTTTAACATAATTATGTAGTTAAGATAACATTGCTATGTTTTACAGTAAGTTGTTAATGTATTCTAATTTTACTTCATCATGAAGTACATGTTTATTAATATTGACACAAGGTCAAGGGTATAGAGACCTCCACCCATTCACCACTTCAAATAGATCTGTATCTACTGATTAGATCTTCTTATTTTCTTCAATGTTTTCTTATTAGCTTAGTCCATAAGAAATCAGGGAATGGTTAATATGTGCGTGTTGTATCGTAAAGTCTGTCATTGAGTGAACAGGCATGGTTTCGATACCCTGGTTGTACACGACGCGGAATAGGGTCGCATGACGGCCTTGTGGGTTTCCTCCCACTGCTAAAGACCCCACTGCGCAAGCGAATGAATGAATGATTGAAATAAAATTGAGTCGACCGTTAACTCCATTTCTCTCTCTCTCCCTAAATTGTGTTCCATTTTATTTCAATTCCCTTTTAACCTTCTATATAATCAAACTCTGCCGTAACTAGGCAACAACTAATTCTTTGAAATCAAAACATCGGAATGAGAAATAAAATTTGTAATTTACCTTTTTATCTGAACAATTTTAATTACCGTTCGACATATCTGTACTAAACATTGTTACATATTTCTTTACAAAAGACACGGTGGTGTAAATAGGGTCGTGACCCACCATTCTATTTTAAGTTTGGAAACCTTTATATCGTGAAATATGATTGAATATTTGTATACTGTTCAAACAAGTTATAAATCACACTTGATTGATAATCTCTTACTTTTAGAACTATATACCAACGCTGTACTTACATTCATAGAATATTTACTACAACGTTCTAAATAAATAAAATGATATTGCATGATATAATTTGTGTTAAAAAATTTACTGCTTGAGTTCAGGCCCCGAGTTCACAAAGCATTCTCAGACTTAAGTTGAGAATTTACTTAAAATTGTTCGCCTTATTTTAACTAAAATATAATATAGTCCTTTATTAATCGTTCGTTGTTTTAATTCATCAAATACACCAATAAGATGCTACATGTATGTGAATAGTTTTGTGTTTCTGGATCAAAGATATTTCTCAGAAAGGGGTGATTGACAGTTGAGTAAATTCTCAACTTAAGTCTGAGAATGCTTTGTGAACTTGGGGCCAGTTGTAATCCATTCCATTAATATTTTTAGTATGCAATTAATGTGCAAAGCTTACATTTATCATAGACTATTCACTGTAATCGTCTAAATAGATAAGGGGGATTGGGATGGCCTAGTGGTCTAGAGTGCCACGCACCGATCTTTAGCTTGCCGGTCACCTCTGGCTTGTGGCTGTGGTTTTGAACCCTGTTGTGAGCGTATGTGACATGGATATGGGGGCTCCTTCTCAACCTCGTGGGTTTCCTCCAGGCACTCTGGTTTACTCCCACTGCTAAAGACCCCTACGCGCAAGCGAATTATTGAAATAAAATTAAACCATATGTTAGTCTCTCTCTAAATAGATAAAATGATAACGAGTACGGTACTTTGATTTGAATTAAGAAAGTTAAGTTATATTTATAGCAGGTCGAAATGTTAAACCTGTAAACGAAGGAATCGTGCTATAAATGACTTATAACATTGACACCTACTCAACAGAAACCCTACCCTACTTCTCATTATGATTTCTACTAAAACTAGTGTAAACCAGCAAAAGAGTGCAATAAGATTGAAAACAATCTTCTTATTCAATGGAAAGAACAAAGGAAGATTTAGCGTCCATGTGACATATTTTATACAACTAGGGCTTGCCTCAAGTTGACAAAGCATTCTCAGACTTAAGTTAAGAATTTACTCAACTTTCAATCACTGTTAAGGTTTATATGAAATATCTTGGATCCAGAAACTCAAAACTTAGTTTCTTATTGATGTATTTGATGCATTAAAACAACAAAAGTTTTATCAAGGGTTATATTTCAGTTAAAATTCATGTAAGGCGGAACAGTTTTTTGTATATTCTTAACTTTTAAGTTAAAAGTCTGTGAATGTTTTGTGAACTCGGGGCACAGTTGTTATACATTATAATTTGTAGTATGAAATTAGTGTGCTCCGACTGGGCTAATAAAGACGGGCATATGCCATGCACTGTGCTGTGAGGGAAATTTTGCCCGGGCAGTTGCACCCTACTCTCAGACATGAGAGTTTTCATCCAATTGGCAGATTTCCTCCAATCAACCTAAAGCAATATTTATAAATTCGACTACAAACCCAAAAAAAAGTCACATAAAGATTAAACAAAAATTATCACCATATGTAAACTAATGAAAACTGATGTTAATTTAGCAAATAGCTTTCGCTTCAATCGGAACACCCTTCGGTGATCTACGCCAAGCCAATTTACGACTTTGACGGAAAAATTCTTCCCTTTATTATGACTTCTTCATGCTGCATTGAGGGTTTCTGAGCGGTTTAAATTTTTCAGCTAATTTCACTTCTCACCATTCTCATGTCTGTACGCTTATATCGAATTCCAACTGCCAAGGAATCTATTACGTGCATGCCAATGTTTTTTGTCACATTCAAACGACTAGACAGCTGTTCTTGTCAAGGCCTCCGTCCTGCGCGAATGACAAGGGGAAATCCCTGATAAAATTTCTCAGCCTGTGAAGGGATCGAACACCCGACCTCCAGACTATCGAACCGGCGCCATACCTACTTATTAGCCACCTTGGTTCCTACTTTGAAGTTTGAATGAAGGTTGATTACCTTAAGAATATTCTAATAAATGAAGTGTGTAGTTTGGGATATGATTTCAATTTCCCGGTGTTTTCTAAGTGGAGAAACAAGATCATGTTCTTATATGTGCATTGTTCAGATAAAGAGAGATTATTCTTGCTCAAGTGCACATTCTGATGTGTTTTTAGTTCGAAATAATAAAATTATATGACTGCCAAACATTTAAAGATACTTATGTAAGTGTTAGTTATGGAGGTGGCCCTTTGTGATTTAATACTTCAAAAGTACATGTAGATTTATAAATTGAAAATTTCAGTCAATTTATTCTGTGTAGAGTTATGATATGAATGTTTCAAGTTTTAACAATAAATAGCCTAAACTGTTGAGTGTCAGGTACTGTTGCATCGATAATAAACAAAGTCTTGATTTGCAAGCAATCCAATCCCAGTCTTGGTTTAATGACACTCAATCTCTTAACATATTTGATTGTCTAGAGATTTTGGGGGTCGGGTGCAGAATGGTTAGCATGTACGCCTTGTATCATAGGTTCTGTCATTGAGTCAGCTGGCATGTTTTTGATTCCTCGCTTGTATATTACAAGGATTAGTGTCGCCTGTTAAACTTTGCGGGTTTCCTCCCACTGCTAATTAAAGACCCCTAGACGCAAGCAAATAATTGAAATAAAATTGAATCATACATGTATGTTAGTCCTGAAATGACTTAGTTGGTTCGAGTGGCCGTTAAACACACTCTCTCTCCTTTTCTCTTTCTCTCAATATATTAAGCAATTCGATTGTCTAGAGTTTTGATTATTGACCTTACATGTGAATAAATGTCTAAATAATGTTTAATTTATATAACATTTGAAGTCAGAAAATAGACATGCACGACTTGCATAATGCTTTTTTACAACGTCTGATCTGATAAAAACTCTTCCTCAACTTTACAAACATATCAGAAACGTAGCTAATATCGTTGAAAGTCAATGATGTAAGGTTAATTTCAGCATGATATTGTTTGAAGTCTATGAAATATGAAAGATTTTTTATTTGATGTTCTACAGAGAAAGAGAGAGAAACGGGGTTCAACGTCCACTCAACACAAATTAGGACATTTCAGGAATTAACATACCAGAAAGACAGCTTATATCGTTGAAAGTCAATGATGTAAAAGTTAATTTCAGTGTGATATTGTTTAAAGCCAGTGATATATGTATATGGAAAAAAAATTTGATATTATAGGTTTTAGTGATATACAGTACACATCACACGGGAGTGTGAAATTCCGCCTTAGTCCGACCTGGGCGGAAATGAAAAATCGCTGACCTCAGTTTATTAATCCGCTCTACAACAGATAACAACTCAGGTCGTCCTGTATCACTAGCTGATTGAGATTGTTATTTCAGCGTGATATTGTTCGATCTGTGATATATGAAAGATTTTTCATTTGATTTTATAGGTTTTAGTGATATAACAACAGATAACAACCTAGGTCGTCCTGTATCTCAGTCTGTTATAGTCAAGAAAAAGGTGAAGAAACCAGCAGTGAACATACAGCCGCGTAAATATGAAATGTATGGTAAGTAAAGGATTGATTGATTAACATTATTGTGGGCCTGACAATCAAAAAGCATCTAGTTGCTCGGACAGGACAAAAATCTGTGGTTGACTTGTGGACTTTTGATGTCCACAATTTGTTATCTGATTTTTTCATATGAAACTTGAAATATAGCTTGATAATGGCATGTATGGGATCAAAACTTTATGCATTATGGCCCCTGATTGTATGAAATATCCCTTCTTTGGTTGAGCTTGTTCCCTGTCCATCATTGCAACATGGTGGCATATCTTGCATGGAAACCACTTGCTGATCATGTAGAAGAACCAATACACTTGTTATTTGATGGAACACCACTGTCCAAGCAAACCGTCCAAGCAAAACTTCCCTCAAAAAGCCCTTCTTCATTAGCCAGGTTAGTATGGAGAGATATAAAATCTTATCATAATACATTTATTGATCTAAAACGAACCGTTTCGGAGGCCAGAAAGTCCAATTTGCGGCCATCTTGGATTTATGCTAATTATGAAAAACGTTGGTTTCAACGGACAATTTTGAGTCCTTTAGGCATACCTTTATTGGATTTCAGTGAAAGAAATTATTTTGACATTTGTTCTTGGCACTTAACAAACAGAAATTATTTATATCTCTCCATCTAAAGTACAAAACAGTAAAAATTTAAACCCCATTTCATTAATTCATTCATTTATTTCATCTAGAAACTGATAATTTATTCACATTGGGTGGATATGCACACCTTGTATTTATATCCATTACTATTTTGATTGTTTTCTTTTGATTAGATTATCCAAGTGGCGGTGACTCAGGTTTATCATCCTCAGAAAAACCTAAAAAACCTACCAGAGTTGTCTCTCACGATCGTACAAACTCTCATGCTTCAAATGGTAGGTTTCATCTTTATGATTGTTTGTTACCACACCATAAGTAGAGGTAGTGCACTTTTTTATAACGGTGGGGGTGGGGGGCCTAATGGTTAGCGCGCACTCTGTATAATAATGTTTGTCATCGAGTCAACAGGCATGGTTTCAGTTCCCCGGTTGTACGTGACAAGGAGTAGGATTGCCTATCCAATCTCATAGATTTTTTCCCTGCGTTATCCGGTTTCCTCCTACTGCTAAAGGACCCCTTCACGCAAGAGAATTATTGAAATAAAATGTTAGTCCCAAAATGACCTAGTTTTTTGTCGAGTGGACATTAAACCCCATTTCTCTCTCTTTCTCTCTCATTAATTAAGGCATGGAAACCAATTTAAGCTCCTAAAGAGGTTGTGATTATAAAATTAAGAATAATTCTGATTATGTTGTAAAATAATTGATAATTATATTACAGATATTATAACAACATCCTCATGGCGTGCTGGTCAGGAATTAATACGCCAGAAATTAGGTCCTTCGCGAACCAGAAAAACCTCAAGTGAAACTCAGAAAAAAGATGTGGTGCAACCTGAAGAACAGCGAAGACCTGATGGGGCCGAAGGTCACGACCTCTGGCAACCTGTGGGGTCAAGTAATACGGGTACTACTGGTCTAGAAGTGAAGAAAATAAAAGTAGGGATAGCTCAAGAAACCGAGAAAATGTTAGAAGATTTCCATCGAGATACCTCAGATGACGATGTACATAAAAACACCAAAAATGTTCGTAGTAGACCTGCGGTGAAAAGGAAAGCCCCGAAACAGACAGGTAGCTATACATTTTGAAAGCCCCCATCAATCAAACAGAAATCAACATAGTTGTAAAAACCAAAAGTTTCTTTTTAAGGATATTATGTTTCATTAAATTAAATGTACATTATGCAAGAGCTAAATCTGCCTATTGCAGGTCTTTCTTTGGGCTTGAAAGGTAGCTTTACATTTTCTGTCATTGTTGTTTTTTAAGGCGAGTGATTGCCCTCGAGCACCTGCCACATACCTGAATGTAGACCGAGGGGATGTTTTTCTCCCTCCCCTTTAAATTGAAAGTTATTGGGGGTTTATTATCATTTATGAAACCAGAAATGACCCCATCACATGTAATGATTTGATTGATCTTCGGAACCAGTTAGCTTACACTCTCCTTAATATCAGAACCACTCCCCTCAATTTCTAAATTTCTAAATCACTCTTCTTATCGTAACACGGAGAGCTTTTTTAGGGGAATTTTCAGCATATTCCCTGTACATTTATATCACTCCCCCCAATTTCTAAATCACCCTTCTTATCGTAACTTGGAGAGCTTTTTAGGGGAACTTTCAGCATATTCCCCTGTACATTTATATCACTCCCCTCAATTTCTAAATCACTCTTCTTATCGTAACTGGGAGAGCTTTTTTAGGGGAATTTTCAGCATATTCCCTGTACATTTATATCACTCCCCTTAATTTCTAAATCACTCTTCTTATTGTAACTGGGAGAGCTTTTTTAGGGGAATTTTCAGCTAATTCCCATCATATTATCTATTTTTTAACTATTATAGTGAGATCATCCAGTTCTTAATCTAATCTCCCATAATGTGTCTTTAAGATGATTTTAAATTTTAAGTGAATAACACCATTTTGGAATTCTTGTATTTAGAACCTGAAAAACAACAAGCCGTATCTGCCAAACAACGACATTATGACCAAGAGGAAGTGCGGAAGTTTATTGCCAAACAAAAAGCCGAGAGACAAAAGCGGAAGAAAGAAGAAGAGAAAAAGGAATTGACTGAACACGAGAAGCGTAAACGTCACTTAGAGGAGCTTTACACAAAACGAAAATCTAGTACACAGAAAGTGAGTACAGCAACGGCCAGTAAATCAAAACAACAACGAACCCGGGAACGATCTCGCCGACCCGCATCAGAAGACAGAAAAAGATTAGTAAGTAGACAAATAAATGTGATATCAATATTTAATTCAGAACTAAAAAACAAAAAAAAAAAGAATTGTAGTTGGAAGTCTTATTGACCCTATTTCCTAATGCTGATAAATGACTTCTAGGGACCCTTATTCTGGCCTCCATAAACCCCAGCTGAAAATGTACGACTAGCAAAATTTTGAAATAGCATCCCTGAATAGCACTCTTGGATTGTCTATAATTCTTGTTTATACCTACGAGGCGGGTCATAGTGGCTAAGTGGGTAAGACAGAGGGCTTGACAAGGACAGCTGTTAAGTCGATTGGATGGCACAGAAAACTGAGGCCCTGTGTATACATTGACATGCCCGTAAAAGATCCCTCAGCAGTTGAAATCCACATAGTGCTGCTGCCTAGGCCAAATTTTCCTCATAGCACACTTTATGGCGTAAGCCTGTCTTCGTTCGCCCAGTAAGTGCAGTATTGGTTAAAACCCATTTCATGTATATATAATTCATTTTATGTTGCTCTTCCAATACTAAAAGGGAATTAGGAAAATTTGGAATTAAAAAGTAATTTCTGCTTGTGTTTTAGATATGTGGAGAATCAGATAAAGAGAATCAGGATACTCACAATAATACAGCTCCCGATCTAGATGATGACAGCTCCACTTTAACAGGTGACACGGAGGATGAAACAACTCCTGTTGGTACACCAAGGTAACATTTTCTCTTATATACTTTAAACTCTGAAAAAGATCAGGTCCAGATTTCACAAGACATTCTCAGACTCATATAGCACTTTATGAAGCTTTAGGATAGAGTTGAATGTAATAATGACAATGTCGAGGTGTTTGAGTTTCTGTTTCTCTCTGTTTGTAGAGAATAGAAATGGGGTTTAACGTCCACTCAACACAACTAGGTCATTTCTAGACTAACATATGGTTTAATTGTATTTCAATAATTTGCTTGCGTGTAGGGGTCTTTAGCAGTGGGAGGAAACCGAAGTGCCCGGAGGAAACCCACGAGGTTGAGAAGGCATCACTATCTCCATGCCACATACTCTTACACCAGGGCTCAAAACCACAGCCGCAAGCCAGAGGTGGCCGGCCAGCTTGAGGTCGAAGCGCAGCACTCTGGACCACTAGGCCATCCCAACACTGTGTAAAACACTGTATAACACTGAGTGATATTGAAAATAACAAATTGTCGACTTCTATGTCTACTCCATTCAGAATTTCTAAATTTGTTTTTATTCAGGGCTGAAAAGAAAATAGAAATTAAAATTGATGGTGCTAAGCCCAAACTCATGGATCCAAAATTTAACGTGAATGTGGATGAGGCTCTGTCAAGGTTTTCTGAAGTTGTAAAACAACGAAAGGCTCAAGCTGGGTTGTTGCCAGACACTAACTATCAGCCACCAGTCTTACCTACAGCAGATGCGGAACCCGATCTTTACCAACGAAAACAGGCTATTAAAGACATGGCTAGCAGTCTACGAAGTCGACTTAAAGCCAGTTCACAGATTAATAATAATCCAACTGATAATCATGTCACATTTCACTGTAAGTACAGCACATACTTTTCACCTATTATCTTTGACAGTTATCTTTCTTTGCTGGTTCCCCTGTTTTGACCTATTATCTTTGACATGCAAAATCCAGGAGCTCGCTAAATTCAGAGCTCCTCAAGAACTAGAGGGGATTGGATCCTGTTGTTGGCCTAAAACATTTATTTTTTGTCATCTCTTCGGAACAACTAGTTATCTTTCCTTGCTGGTTCCCCTGTTTTGAACTTTCTCGTGCAACACGGGATTCAACTTGGAGCTGTAATTAACTAGGGGGATTCAGTCCGGTTGTTGGTCAAGAAAATTTGTTTTTTATCCCATCCGAACAACTAGTTATCTTCCTTGCTGATTCCCCTGTTTTGAACTTTCTCGTGCAACACCGGGATTCAACTAGGGGCTGCGACTAAATGAGCTAACATCATACTCATTTTTTTTTCTGATTGGAACGACTAGAAGCCTTTCCGTGCCAGACATTCTCTAATGCACCATCGTCATGGGGAAATCAGACTGGATCAATAGGCTCAAGCTGTCTTGGCCAACCCGCCAGGAGGTCCTGGTTAGTGTGCTAGTGGTCTATTCACTGATACCCTTAGCTTTTAAGTGTGGTTTAATGGTCGAGCGCGAGACATTAAGTAATATATTGATACTTTTGTTTCAATATATTACGCAATGTCTTAAGCGCGAGAGCATTAAACTACTTAAAATTCAGACTCTATCTCGCACGTGCATTTCAATGAAATACGTCTCACGAACTCACTATATTAGATAATGTACTATTGGCAAGATGCCCGTACATTATTGGAAATAATGGTTCGCCAACATCAAAGGATAACGTCACATCTGTATTTTAATGTTAAATAATAATAAGGCCTCTCTGTTTATGTGTTGATAGTACTGTATAATTGTTATAATATAGATGTATATTTTAACCAGATTGTTGTTGATGTAAATAAATACTGTATATTGTAATTATTGTAGCCTCAGTTCTAAGTACAAGTAATGATAATAAAGCTACTGCCACTACTGGCCTATTCACTGATTCATTGCGGCTCCCATTTAAAACTCTTAGCTGTAATGATAAGGTCTCCTGTGTACATGTTTATCATTATATTTGTAGCCTCCGTACCAACTACTAGTACTGATAATAAAGAATATGCTAGTAGATATGATCGTCTAGTTGGCAAAACAGAAGATCTCTTTACAACTAATGTTCATTTACCAGGTAAATATAGAAAACTTTTAAATCTTTGATCGCCCTTCACAATAAGTTCAGGTAAATATCTTACACTTTTTACTCTTTGATCGAACTTCACAATAAGTTCAGGTAAATATAGAAAACTTTTAACTCTTTGATCGACCTTCACAATAAGTTCTTGGGACCAAGATGTCTGACACATCCATAGAATTTGTACTGTAGGTCCTATAACGTTGCTTTCTTGGTTTTCTTCAATATTCTACTGTCAGGTGCTAGTTGTAATCACAGGTGATTGAAAGCAAACAAATGAGGATTGCAGCTCCACACTACATTGTCACAGCTGGAAATTTTGCCCCTCTTGTTCAAAGGCAATGACATGAAATGGGGTTTACTGCTCTGCTCTGACTGGGCTAATAAAAACAGGCATACACCATACAATGAGTTCTGAGGGAAATTTGGCCTAGCAGCGGCACTACACAGCTTATTCTTATATTGAATTTCAACTGCCAAGGAATCATTTACATGCATGCCAATGTTTACATTTTTCATATCAACTGAATGCCTAGACAGCTGTCCTTGTCAGGCCTCCTGTCCTGTACCACTGACAAGGGTAAACCATGTCGGCTTGGGTTGAAGTTTTATTTGTCAGTCTTATCTAAACAGTGTGTGGATGTTATTGTATTCAAATTGTGTAATTTGAGTAAAAGTATTTCATGAATTCATTTATAAAAAATGATCAATTATAAATATTTTGAAAAAGAATTTTATCATTTACAACAATATGCTACTAATTTTCTAGGCACTCAGGATTTAGCGAAACGAGCTAGAGAGGTTTTAGAAGACAATTATCAAAAAGAGGCTGCCATACGTATCCAATCAGCATATAGAGGTCATTCGGCTAGAAGAAGTTTAGATATGACATCACCAAATCATCCACATTCCAACACAGCACAAAGAAAACATAGATCTGTAAGTAATCCACCAGTAGCAATTACAGATTATAAATTTAACAAAACTAAACTTGAGATAAATGGGATTAAACCTCCACTCAACAAAAACTAAGTCATTTTGGAACTACCTTCTTGTTCGATTTTATTTGAATAATTCGCTTGCACGTTGGAGTCTTTAGCAGTGGGAGGAAACCGGAGGGCCCGGACAAAAACCCTTGAGGTTTGACAGGTAACCATACTCCTTGTCACATACAAGGCCAGTTAACTCAATGACAGACCTTATGATACAACACGCACATGCTAACCAGTCGGCCACCCAACCCCCCCTCGAGCATAATGTGCAATAAATTCAGACTTCAGTGTCACTTTAAGTATATATATTTAAAATGTAAATGACGTATTTTGATATATGAATTATTTGTCATTACAGGAAGATGATGATTCAGAATTAACACCAACATCAACATTTAGTGAAGTTACACCTGATTCAGAGAATGATTCATTACAATTATTACATCCAAAGGTAAAAACACTTTAATACTTGTCTAGTTACTGAAACATGATGATGCTCCATTAAAAAAAAGTTAAAAAACGGTTGGACAAGGCAATTACTGGTAAATAATAAACGGATTTCTTCGATTATGAACAAACTAGTTAACTTTGGTTATTATAAACTTACCTGTGTGTTTGTTATCAACTCCCATTCAATAAAATCCATTGCACAGGCAAGGGTGTTTGTGTGACTTTTGGTTTTTGGTTACTGCTGGCTTTTTTCAGCTTCTCTTGACTGTATAGTGGACTAGCAAATATTCACTGGTGATCAGTGCGTATGTATAGTTGTATGTCATTTAGATCTGACACTAATTTATTGAACACCGGACACAATTATATGGAATACAAGTTACTTGAAGAGTTAATTTCAGCGACGTTTCAACGAGAGAGAGAAATGGGGTTTAACGTCCACTCGACATAAACTAGGTCATTTTGGAACTAACATATGGTTTTCAATTTTTATTTCAATAATTTGTTGCGCATAGGGGTCTTTAGCAGTGGGAGGAAACCGGAGTGCCCAGAGGAAACCCACGAGGTTGAGAATGCTCCCCTATCTCCATGTCACTTACGCTAACACTAAGGCTCGAAAATCAGAGGTGACCGGCCAGCTAGAGGTCGAAGCGCAGCACTCTAGACTCTAAGACTCGAAAGCCAGAGGTGACCGGTCAGCTAGTGGTCGAAGTGGGGCACTCTATACCATTAGGACATCCCAACCCCCCCATTTCGACAAGGGTTCCCCGGTCTTTATCAAGCAACTTCTATTCCATATAATTGTGTCAAGTGTTATTCTGATCCAGTTACTAAATGTCACTTAAACAATAAATAATCTATCTATTTCTATCTACTATTTACAGAGAAAAGATAAGAGAATAGGATATGTTTATGTCTATTATCTCTGACAATAATCTATTTATTTCTATCTATTTACAGAGAAAAGATAAGAGAATAGGATATGTTTATGTCTATTATCTCTGACAATAATCTATTTATTTCTATCTATTTACAGAGAAAAGATAGGAGACATTCACCGGTTGGTGGAACTTGTTATAACCCTCCCAGTAAATATAAGTGGGAGGGGCCGAAATCAGATCCTTATAGCGTCATGAATGTACTAAATCGCAGATCGAAACATAATAAAGGTAATGTTGAAAATCTTTCTCTAAAAATCTTTTTGTCTAAATCTACAGCATATTTGTCAATATTCTCGTAATATTGTTCAGATTACAATCAAGAATATCACCAATTTGATAACAAGCTTGAAAAACCGAGGTCCCTTGTACACATTGGTGTGAACGTAAAAGATCCTAGGGAGTTGGAATTCAATATAAGAGTAGGACGTAGGGGTGCTGCCCGGGGAAAATTTTCCTCATAGCACACTGTATGGCGTATGCCCGTCTTTATTAGCCCAGGTCAGGAGCAGAACAGTAGGACTTTAAACCCATTTCATTTTATTTCTTTTAGGCTGTAGATGGAGATGTATATGTTTTATTTTCTTAGATTACTTGATCGTATGACACTTGAGGTCTAATGGCCAATGAATGATAGAGTTATTTTGCCTGAATTCTTGACTGGCACTGTCTGTGACAGGTGCTTTTTTCTAGGCTTGATTAATAAACTTCTTCTACCAGCAACTGATTCTCCATACTTTTATCAACTGGATTCAATTTCCTGGTTGGACGTGACAGGAAGTAGGGTCTCCTGTTCAACTTTGTGGGTTTTCTCCGGATCCACTGGTTTCCTCCCACTGTTAAAAAACCCTAAGCACAAGCGAATTATTGAAATGACATAATTTGTGTTGAGTGGACGTTAAACCCAACACTCTCTCTCTCACTCCATACTTTAAATAACATGCTAAATATCTTTCCACATTTCAGAAAATTACAGTTTAAATCCTGTAGAGCAGCAAATACGTGAAACTGTGTCTCAGTCGGCTCTACCCCCGACAGATCCAAGAATCACGTCTCGATCTGGCCAGCATTATACTTCCTCCATGCCGGCAGCTGTGAATATGGAGAGTAACCTTCGACCTCATCGTATGAGAAGTCAGAGTGAGGTATCGGAGGATTTCAGTGCTAGATCTAGCGTGTCCTTGAAATCATCTGTTCGAGAACTGAAAGAAAAGTAAGTGTTTTTATCAATGCTTTTGCCTTTTATATTTAAAGCTGACAATTGGTTCCGGTTTTATGTGACAACCTAGTCGGTTTTCTCTGTGTCTTGCGCTACCATGTTAGTCTCGAAATGACCTAGTTTGTGTCAAATAGATGTTTAACCCCTTTTCTCTATCTCTATCTGAAGATTGGTGCATGTTTTATGGTTATTTCCTTCATCCTCCTCATGCTCAAGCTGTGCAGCCAGAACTGTGTTATTCTCCCCTCTCCCTCTCCCCCCTCCCCCCACACATAAGAAAAAAAAAGAACCTACAAATGTAGTTCAATTTCACTTTCAATTTTTAATATCACATTATTGTTAAAAAAAGGTTGTAATAATTTCCTTCTATATGTGGTCTAAGGGTAGATAATATGGAGATTAGGTTCAGAGGTAGGAGTTTTCTCCCTTTATGTTGGGCCTGCTTGTGTTTGGGAAAAATTGTAATTTTACAATATGAACCAAAAAATGAATGTTTGCTTGTGTATTATAAGATTAAAAGTATGTGTTTTCTTTCTAATTTTAGGAGTGAATCACGCCAGGAATCGAATAAAATTAAACCTGTCCAGGATACAGACGGAACGGACACAGATGATTCGTATTCCAATTTAGTTGAAGCGTAAGTTTTTTTTTGTTGTGCTCACCCTTGTGGAGTTTCTACGGTGTCTCTGGTTTTCTCGGATTGCTAAAGACCCATACTTGCAAGCAAATACTTGAAGTAAAATCTACTGTATGTTAAACCCCAAATCACCTGGTATGTTCCGAGTGGATATATAACCTAATTCTCTATCATTCTCTTTTTAACTTGTTGAAAATTTTGTTGAAAATTATGTTAAATTCTTGTAATGGAACAAAAAAACTATACATTAATAAAAGTATTTTTCGTGTCTTTCAGGGAGAGTTTAAGACCACGATCCAGACAGAAGTCGGATCATTATCCATCTGCTCATTTAGACAAATCCGAGAACTCTTCAATCAGTGAACAATATAACTGGAGTTCCGCTGATAGGGTTTGTAAAATATTTTATTTTAAACACTGCTGCAGTGGCTCAGTGCCTAAGGTGCTTGCTGGCTCACTAACAAGAAGGTCCAGGATTCGATCTCAGTGTTGGCTGATGGATTTTCCAACGTGGTTTCCCCTTGGTAATCGGAATTCAATCAAGAATAGAAAGAAATTCTTCCTTGTGGTATCTGTCTTCATTAGCCCAGTCGGAGCAGAACAGTAGGACATTAAACCCCCATTTCATTTCTTTTCTGCATACATGACCAGAGACAAAATTAACCATATGGTCTCAAAATGCAAGAAGTATACTGTTAAAACTTTTCCTTGAAGTCCATTTCATGCCTTCTAGGGCTGTCAAAGTATATTGTTATAACGATATCCCATCTTCCATTAGGCCAGTTTAGGTGCATAATAGTAAGACGTTAAACCCCATTTCATTCATTATAACGATATCTTGCAATACGATCGTCTGTGATACACTGTATCGATACATTTTTGTTGTATCAATATTTTTCTACTTTTATTAAAGACTTTGCAGTAAACAATAGTCTGCAAAGACCAAAGTTGTAAAAACAATAAAACAATTCAAAATAAAACGATACTTTGTGATGAACCCCTTACTTTATCGAAATATTGCAATACTTTATGTCAAGTATTGCAATATATTGCAGTACGATATTTTAGCCACAATACACAGCCCTAATACCTTCATTTTGATTCATTTATTTATCAGTAGTACTATAACCATTCATTTGGGGATCACGGTGGCTAAGTGGATAAGGCGCTGGTTCGCTAGCCTGGAGGTCCAGTGTTCGATCCCTGCATAGGCCGAGAAAGTTCATCTCGATTTTCCGGCGTGATTTCCCCTTGTCAGTGATGCAGAAGAGGGGCCTGACAAGGACAACTGCCTAGTCGTTCGGATGGGACGAAAAACCGAGGTCCCGTGTACAAATTGGAGTGCACAAAAAAAATCCCTTGGCAGTTGGAATTCGATATAAGAGTAGGCCGTAGCGCTGCTGCCCGGGCAAAAATTCCCCTCATAGCACACTGTATGGCGTATGCCCGTCTTCAATTAGCCATGGTTAGGTGCTTAAGCGTAGGACGTTAAACCCCATTTCATTCATTCATTCATAACCATTCATTTATTATTTTAGCAGCGACCTGCTTCAATGCCGTCTGTAGATAACATCCATTCTATGCCAGCACGTTACTCTCCTAATTCTCTCGATCGTCAGATGATGGCCGAGTTAAATCGTTTAGAAAGTTTAGAAGAGTCGTACAGACAGTTAGCAGGCGTAGAGAGAACCCGAGCCGTTTCATTGGCTCAACAAGAATCTGTATCATTGGCTCAAGTATTAAAGGTAATCTATAATTTCAGATTTCAAATTTTGACACAATTTGCTCAACTATAAAAATACATTATAAATATAAAGAATAAGGGGACCCTTCGAGACCAAATCTTATAAAATTGTAAAGCCGTCGATACAAAAGTTCTTAAATCTAAATCAATTTCGATTAAAAATGGTTCAAAGATATCCTGCCGTGTGACATATCATTTATGTCTCAGTCAGGAGCAGTCATTAAAGCCCAATTATTTATATCGTAACACTACCTACATATCAGCCTTCTAAATGATTTGATTGGGCTTTTTGGAGGATATAGACTACGGCATGGGCTATTTCCGAGTAGAATAATAGATGCTGTTTCTCTTGGCAAAGTTTTCTAATTATAATAACAAAATGTGAAGTTCATGATTCCGAACTTTGCATTAGATATGATTTTGAAAAGTCGAAAACAACTTGTATATCTAAAGATAAAAATGGTGTTTTGTTAAAAAATTTGATTTGTTATCTGTACAGATAATAATTTGTTTAATGATAAGAACTTGTAGTTTTGAATTAAAGATTATTGCAGAGTTCTGATCTCTTTATCACAAATTGTTATAATTTTGTATAATAATAGATATACAGAATTAGGGAAATCTATTTATATTTCAGTCCCGTCAAATGTCACATGATCTGGAGATGAAAAAATTACAATTAGAGGTTCAACAAGAAGCTCACGCTAGCAACCAGCAACTTAATGACATAAAATTACGTACGCAGGGAAATACGACAAATCAACGTAACTATACCCAACCAACCAGTTTCGACATGGAACCTCAATTACATTCCACGCCAGCGGCCAAATCAAATGAACAACCAATCAAACGTGATGTTTCTGCAACCCATAGTTTAACGGAAGCAAGAAGTCGTCAATCTAACCGTGATCGTACAGATACAGAAGATTACTCCGATTCGATCAGTGCTCGTAAAAATAGAGATGCGTCAAAAGTTTCCAATACGGGTTCCACATATACTTCTCGTCACTCCAAACAATCCAGGTAAGGTTTTTACTAATTTTTTAAGATACACATTATTTTTTTTTCAATGCCTAAAATAATATCTTATGACCTGTAATTAATGTATGAACCTTTTTATGACACCATTTGTAAAAAATTTTGATAAAGTAACACTAATTTCTTATTTTAAAATAATGTGAGAACTTTGAATGATCATGGACATGGTCAATCTCGAACCAGAAAAATTTTGGAGAAAGAAATTTCTCTGGTGACACTGGGTAGCCATTTTCCTGGAAGGGACGAAGCACACGACTGTCACGTGACATGTATTTATTTTAAGTGTCTAGATGACCGAATCACTTAAAAATATACACACGCGTAGAAAAATAGATCTTTACGAAAACTTAAATTTTTACATTTAGGATCCACTTTTGTTATGTCAGTGAGTTGACTTTGACTCAAGAATCATTTCACAACAAACAAAACGACGATCCGACATCTTGTTTTCGAGAAAAAGACCCCAAAAAGATTGTCCAATCAGAGGTCAGCATGGGCGGGGCTTACACGTTAAAAAATCAGAAGATAATGGACGGTCTTTGGCCCCAGAGGCCTCCGGCCCCGCGGCTGACTCTGGGAACGAGATTGGGACATGGTCTCTCGGTCAGCTAGGCAAGGAAAAAACGGTATTTTAAAATATTTGTTTATTTTGTTAGATCTAGTAGTGGTAGTGTTATCACAGCTAAAGACAGCCAACAAGATACCGATTCTTCTTCCATTAAATCAGCTAGCGATGCAGACGGGCGAGATGAATCAAAAGCTGAGAGTATAGCAGAAGATATTCCAGGTTTGTCTTTATTAAAAATTTGTTTCCGTCTGTTGTACGTGACGAGGAGTAGGGTCGCCCGGCCAACCTCGTGGGTTTTCTCTGGGTCTTCTGGTTTCCTCCCACTGCTACAAAAGAACCCTACACACAAGTTTATTTTTGAAACAAAATTGAACCATATGTTAGTCCCGAAATGACCTAGTTTGTGTTGAGTAGATGTTAAACTCTTTTTTTTCTCTCTCCCTGTCCAACCTCGTAGGTTTTCTCCCACTGCTAAAGACGGCTAGGTGCAAGCGAATTATTGAAATAAAATAACCTAGTTTGGTGTGATTGGAGGTCAACCTCCCCTTCTCTCTCTCTTATATTGAAGTAAATCAGCAATGTATTTCTATTTATAGAAGGTGATTATACATTATCGTTTGATTCGTCTATAACAGAGGATGAATCATTTCGTCAAGTTTTGCCATCTGAAAGTCACAGGAAGGAAGTTAAACGTCGTCACCAAGGTGATGACAGTATATTAAATAATGATGAAGGTAGGTAACTCTTTGATCTAAATGGTTTTGTTGGTGGGGGGGGGGCTAGCTGGCAAGGACAGCTGTCTTGTCATTCGAATGAGACGAAAAAGCGTGATCCAGCGTATACATTGGTGTGCATGTAAAAGATCCCTTGGTAGTTGGCATTCAATATCAGAGTAGGCCATAATGCCGCTGCCCAGGCAAAATTTCTCTCATTGCACAATGTATGGCTTATGCCCTTCGCTATTAGCCCTGTCGGAGCAGAACATTAAGAAATTAAATTCCATTTTATTTATCATTGTCAGTATATTTTACATGTAATTCTTTCATCTGTATAAAAGTTTACACCTTTGACAAATGAAATAATGTATATTTTAGCTGGAACAAGTCAGCTATCTGTAGGAGATATGTCGTCGTTATTTGTTGGAGGTGATACATTCAGTAAATTTACAGCTGATATGGTCCGTCAGTTGATGAAAGAAGAAGAGTTACGTTCTCAACATCAGGTAAACAAAATAAGTTAACTTATGGAATAATAATGTATATTTATAATAATAATAATAATAATAATAATCACGTCATTTTACAAGGGTAGCAAATTAGGCCTGAGGCCTTTTTCAAATTTGGCCCTTGGCACAGATCGTGCGAATGATTTCGATCATTACTGCAGGAAGAAACCGAAGAACTCGGGGGAAACCTGCCTGATCGGACGGGAGACCGAATATCCCTCTCACTTACAACGATAAAGTTCATGTGCATATATCCATCCAGAAATGCATGCTCAAAGCGCTACACAATTATTAACCCAGACTGTAGGATACAGGTAAAGCCAGAATAAACAGCTACTTATTTATTTGTGCGAATGGCCAGCTCTTAATCTAAATCTTACATAAGTAACTTTAAGCTTGATTTCAAAATTCTACATTTCTGGGTTTTGTGTGCAGAATAGGAATCTCCCCTGACAGCTAGAAATTAAGATAAGGAAATGCTGTAGTGCTGCTTTCCATGAAATTATGAATTCAAACATCTTTTTATAGGTGGCCATGCTTCGTATTAGAGAAACAGCATTAAAGAAGAAAGCTGATGCTGAGTTGTCATGGTTACAACAACAAAAACACCATCTCCGTGATAAAGGTGCTGATGACGTTCGGCCTCAGATCAAGAAAAAAGAAAAAATTGTTTTAAAAGAATTACATGAAAAACAGGTAATGTGAAGAATATTGTGTTTTTGTCACATTCTTTACGATGTGATAACCTTATTTCTAGTAAAAAGATTTGAATAAACTTTGGATTATACCTTCATTACCCCAGTCATTTGCTCAAGTTCAAATGGTTAAAATATTAAAATTAGTCCCGAAATGACCGTTGTGTTGAGTGGACGTTAAACCCCATTCTCTCTCTTTAAAATATTAAATGGTTAGCTTGTGTGCTCAGTTAAACATGGCAAGAAGTAGGGTTGCCTGTCCAACGTCATGGGTTTTCTCTGTGTCCTCCAGTTTTCTCCCACTGCTATAAGAAAGTAACATATTAAATTGACTGACTTGAATTATTTGTTGTGTTTTTCAGGCTGAAATCCGACGTCTACAGGAGGCTAACATACAAGCTAATAAAGAACGTCAAGCTGTATTAAAACAACAGGAAACTATAGCTAAATTACATCAAAAAAAGGTAATAATATTGTACGGCATTATCAATTTACTAGGATAGAGCCCTCCAACATTTCCCCAACCCTAACGCACAAATCAGAAGTGATAGTGCAATGGCACCAGGCCCATGTCACTCTCCACCAGAGACGGGTCTAATGTGTGTGTATATGTATATATAAATAAGAACTAAATAAAGCTGCTCTCTTTATATGATATTTAATAAAACACAATTTTAAACTATAAACGATTCACAAAAACTGATAAATTAATCATATTCCGCGGATTACTTTCGTTTGATGTCTGATTATTTTGATGATTAAATATGAGATAAATTATTTTACAGAGAATGGCCAAATTACAAGACGGTTTAAAGACGTTAACGGGTAGACTAGGTCGTCCAGCTGATATTCACACTGAAGATGAAGCTAGTGCTGTAAGTCAAGATTACTCTCAGTTTCAATTCTTGAACCTCTTGGGTTTTCTCCGGATCCTCTTGTTTCCCCCCACTGCTAAAGATCCCTGCGATTTATTGAAATAAAATTGAACCATATGTTTGTCTTGAAATGCCCTAGTTTGTGTTGAGTGGATGTTAAACCCCATTTCTCTCTCTTTTTCTCTCAAACCATTAATTGGTGGTTGGATGGCCAATTGGTTGGCACATGTGCGTGCTGCATCATAAGGTCTGTCATTGAGTCAACTGGCGTGGTTTCGAATCCCTGGGGTAAAGGGGTGTTGAGATAAATACAACCCGGGTCTTGAATAGAACCCAGGTCTCTATTATAACCCGAGTCAGTGGTTTGTTGTCACATATACCAAATGTTAAAAATGGTATTATGTATCGAGAAATCATTGTAAGGCAAATCGGTTCAGTATAGTGAGAATGCAGTTTCAAAATTCATTTTTGCGGGGGACATGACCGACCCTGTCTGCTTGTTTTACTTGTCCAAAATCTCACTCCTATATAAGATTTTGAAGCATTAATACGGGTCTGAAAAAATACAACCCGGCCTCGAATATAACCCGGGCCTCGAACAGAACCCGGGGGACGGGGGACGCTGAACGAAATAGAGCCCCGGGGTTGTATTCGAGGAAATACGGTATTGGTTTAAACAGTATTTATTTCCAGAATATTATACAATATAAAAAGCATAAATAATAGGATACAAAAACAAGCCAAGTAGGCCTATATTAATTTGCTTCCTTTTGGTTTGGGTGTATAATATATGTACAATGTCGAATAATATATGATACAGGCAAAAACTGATTACATTATTTTATTTATGGGTAGTATTGATTAAGTGTTTTAAGTTTGTCATGTCATTAACTATATATTACATCATAGTACTACTGACAGTTACAACTCGATCATTTATACAAGAATAATGAGTCTTACATCTATATTATGTAACAGTGACAGTTACATCTCTATGATAGAATAGGTGTTATACATATTTTGTAACATGGACGCTAAATCTTCCTTTGTTCTTTTCTTTGAATAAGCAGATTGTTTTCCCTCTAGTAGATTGGGTGGAGCTTAACTGTGCAATAACTAGACATATTCAATGTTATTGCACTCTTTTGCTGGTTTACACTAGTTTTAGTAGAAATCATATAGAGGAGTGGGGTGGGTTTTCTGTGCAATAACAACAAGCATGTTGAGTAGGTGTCAATGTTACAAGTCATTTAATAGGTCTCAATGTTTAAACCTGTTAACTCATGAAAGCTGTGCTATAAATATAACTTATATCTATGTTATATAACAGTGACAGTTATAACTCAACAATATATCACCATATATATATACTCTTACTTTACTTACTTGATGTGGACGTTAAACTCCAGAAAACAACAAACAACTTTCTTGATTAATATCTCTTAATATTGATGTGCTTACACATAAATTTATGGATTTTTCGATCTTTTGGGGACACCTGTTAAAAACATTGCTGTAGTCAATTGAATGATGTTTGTTAATAATGATATAATTTATAATTAAAAAGTACACATTAATTTAAACTCTTGTTCTTTGGGGAACACTTGTTAGCAATTTTGCTTCCTATATCTTTGGAAAAAATTCATTTTGTCTTATGATATCACCGTTGGTGGAAGTTGACATAAAAACTTAGACATATAGTACTCTGTTGCCCTTCTCAAATCTTTTAAGTTCCAAATTTAATGTTTTTGAGTTTTAATTTAAACAAAACATAGCTTAGGAGTCTCAAGTGGCTATTTAATTATCAAGACTGAGGAATTTAAAAATTAATTTGGTTAGGCCTAAAGAATGTTGATTATTTGTAGACTTCTCAACGTAAGATAAAAAGAAATCTTGTTTGAAGTTTTATCAAAATGTTGGCGGTATTAGTTTATTATGTTCGAGAAAGAGAGAAATGGGGTTTAACGTCCACTCGACACAATTATTATGTTCTAACCAAGGTAAAAATAAAAATGAACCTAAACCAGATGTTAAAACTATAGTACCACATTAAATTAAAGATATCTAGTGACAGAATTAATTGAGGATTCTTTCAAACTTGACTTTCACAAATTTATGATATGATGTATATAGAGTATTAAAATTTATTTCAGTTTGAAGATGGATCTGACCTAAATGATAATTTTTCTGCTAAAGGTAATATATAATATTACAATGTATTATCAAAAAAATAATAGTAAGCAATAGTGCCACTGCACAGGCTAAACATAGTTTGTACTTGACATAGTCTGTGACAGGTACCTTATGTCCGGATTTGGTCCATGCTCCTGAAGCAACGACTGTGAGTTTTACAACATCTGGACAGACATATGAACAATAGATTCCAATCAGAGGTTGTGACATAGCGACCTCTACGGAAACCTTGACATTGAACGAACCTTGAACTTTGCAACTCGATTATCAGAGGTAGACATTTTAGCTGGAAAGCGCGAGACTTGGTATTAACCTTGATCAAGGAATCTGATAGGCTCCAAAGCAGGCGAATACCCAATCGAACTTAGTGCCGAAATATGTGTAGGGTATTACGTGAAAGCCTTGATAAGATGTACGTAGTTAAAGCAAGCTCAAGTCTTCTATTGAATATGAGCTTGGTCTGAAGTAATATGTAAACATGTGATTAAAAATGAATAATTTATTTATTTTTAGATTGTAAATCTGATTCAGAAGTTATAACAGATAAAAAAAGTGGAAAAACTCTGAAAGGTGACAAAAAGAAACTTGAAAAACAACAGAAATTATGGTTGAATGACAAGTAAGAGGGACTTAAAAAATTTAATTTAATTGAATACATACCATAATATATATCGAAAAAAACAAAATATTTATATAAGAGCTTAGTATTTCCATTTGTTTATGTCAGACATTAAACAAAGTTTATTTTTATTTATTATTCATCGATTATATTTTTTGGGACTGAAAATTATTGTGACTAGAATTGGGTCAATTGTTCGTGACTGCAATTTAATCGTGTTAGATTGAAACCAACACCAATAAATTGATAAAAAACTATTGACTGTATGAAGTTCAAGGAAGAATAGGTGGCATTGCTGTTATAACTTGTAACATATGGTTAAAGTGTTCATGTTGTATCATAAGGTCTGACGTGGTCTGGATTCTCTGCTTGTACATGACAAGGAATAGTGTCCCCTGGCCAACCTCGTGAGTTTTTTCTGGGTCCACTGGTTTCCTCCCACTGCTGAAGATCCCTACGTGCAAGCGAATTATTGAAAAAATTGAACCATATGTCAGTCCCGAAATTACTAAGTCTCTCGCTCTCTATCTCTGTAACCTTCTTTTTGAAGTTGACCTCGTTATAAAATATACGGACATGTAGACTGATAATCTATCTTTGTTGCTATTTAGATATCTGACAATAAGAGAACATAAATTATTAAATCGTAAAAAGAGTGCGGAGGAATTATTAGCGTGGAAGAAGAAATTAGATGAAGCTGAAGCGAAGGTTTTTGAACTTGAGAAGAAAGCGTTAGATGTATGGGAAGATAATAAACCTACGGATGTTAAGCAACCCAGTAATAAAACTAACAAACCAGACAAAATAACAAGTCAAAAAGGTAAATTACATCTCTAGCTTGAAAAAGGGTATATTACATTCACACTCCTAGCCTGAAAAGGATAAATTCTAACTGTAACCCTACCCCAAAAGGGTTAAATTACATTCACACCTCTACCCCAAAAAGGATAAGTTACAACTGTACCCATACCCTAAAAAAGCCTAAATTCATCCACCCAACTATCCCAAAAAGGGTAAATTAACTCCCCAGCAGTACCCTAAAAAGTCAAATTACAATCAAACCACTACCCACAAAATTGCTTTTTTTTTTAAATTTTGCAATCGATTCCTGTTGGCATTTCACAAGGCTTTCACTTCACAATTTTGATGTATTTTTATACAAAATGATAGTGGACCAAAAAAAAAAGAAGTTAGAACTTGTTATTCTGTTGTTTTGAGAAATTTCTCTCCCCCACTGCAGCTAGTTATAAAAAATATTCTACTATGTATTCACTTCATAAATTAAGAGCTTATTGAAATCTCTATTTTTTAACAGCCAATAAGAATGAAGCCGTGAGCCGCAAGGACAGTGAAAGTATCGTATCCGAGCAAATTATTACGGCTCGGGATGAATCCAACACAGCAACAAGTCAAGCATCAAGTCAGAGATCCAATACAGCAAGTAAAGATAATGATGGTAAAAAACGTAATAAATCAGTTAAAGAGAGTACTAGTGATATGTCTATACCAGAAGAGGTACCATCAGTAACTGATTTATCAGCAGTTACACCAGATAAACAAAATAAGTAAGTATAGACTATATGTCAATTCAGTAGGGGGCTGGAGGGCTGAATGGTTAGCACATGCACCCTTTATCATAAAGTCTGTCATTGAGTCAATTGATGTTGTTTCGATTTTCTAGAATAGGGTCGCCTGTCCAACCTTGTGGGTTTTCTCCAGGTCCTCCAGTTTCCTCCCATTGCTAAAGATTAAAATAAAAATTGAACCATATGCTAGTCCCGAAATGACCTATTTTGTGTGTAGTGGACGTTAAACCCCATTTCTCTCTCTTTATTAAACTCATAGAAACTAAATTTAAAAATTCAATATATACACAAATATCTTATGTTTTTTCAGGATAAATGATTCAAGTGATGATACTATCGTGAATAGTTCTGTTAATGACGAATATACCAATGAAACATTTGAAGCTGATACTTCTGCTAGTCGTCGACAGAAACCATTAAAACGCTATCTACCTTCAGGATCTCCTCTTCCCTCCCCGTGGTCACGTAGAACAGGATCTGAGAGTGAATCAGAAGATTCCATTTCACATACAGGTAAGTGTTAACAAGACAAAGAATAAAATGAAGGCAACCCAAAAGCCGAAAAAACAGGACCTCTTAAGTTTTTGCTGATCCCCCATTTTCCTCCCTCTGGGGGTTGGATGGCCGAATGGTTAGCACATGCTTGCTGTATCATAAAGCCTGTCATTGAGTCAACTGGCGTGGTTCTGATTACCCGGTTGTATGTGACAAGGAATAGAGGCGCCTGACCCCTACGCGCAAGAAATTATTGAAATGAAATTAAACCATGTTACTCCTGCAATGACCTACTTTGTGTTAAGTGAACGTTAAAAGTAATTAAACACATTTCTCTCTCTTTCCTCCCATTGCTAAAGACCCCTGCGTGCAAATGAATTATAGAAATAAAAATTTTAACTGTAAGTTAATCCGAAAATAACCTAATTTATGTCAAATGTACGTTAAACCCCATTTCATTGTGAAATATCTATTTATAGATACTGTATCAGATACTAGTGATTACGAAGGTCGAATTCGTCATCTTAATGATGAGTTAAGACGAAGGCGGAAGGAATTTGAGATCTTGAAGAAAGAAAGAAAACAACGAAAGAAGGAGAAATTGAAGGCCCAGGAAGAATCCCTGAAAAAACAAGTAGAGGTAAACTTCTTCCTCCATTTTATCACCAAATTTATGGAGAATAAATTCTGAAAAGTAGTTTGCTGGCATCAGTGACATCCCCTTTCAAATAATTCTCCTCCATTTTTTAAACATAAATTATGCAAGAGGTAAATCTGCCTATTGTGGGTCTTTCTTTAGGCTTGAAATGTTATATAAAATATTTATTAGACATTTATTAACATGAAATGACCTTGATCAAGTGTATGCGTGTTGTATGATAAGGTCTGTCATTGAGTCAACTGGCTTGGTTTCGATTCCTTTGTTGTATGTGACAATGTGAAGGATCGCCTGTCTAACCTCATGGGTTTTCTCTCTCAATTCCTCGGTTGTACGTGACAAGGAAGTAGTAGGGTAGCCTGTCCAACTTCGTTGGTTTTCTTTGGGTCCTCTGTGCAAGCGTATTATTGACATAAAATTGAATAATAATAATAATCTCGTCATTTTACAAGGCTAGCAATTAGGCCTGAGGCCTGTTTTCGATTTGGCCCTTGGCACAGATCGTGCGAATGATTTTGATCATTACTGCAGGAAGAAACCGAAGAACTCGGAGGAAACCTGCCTGATCGGACGGGAGACCGAATATCCCTCTAACTTACAACGATAAAGTTCTTGCCCTAAGCTGGGATTGAACCCTCGATGCATTGGTACAATATGTTAGTCCCAATATGATTTAGTTTGTATCTAGTGCAGGTTAAACCTCATCACTCTCTCTCTCTCTCTCTCTCTCTCTCTCTCTCTAAGCATGGATATGTGTTTTATTTTATATTACAACTGGCTTATTATGATAATTACTGTTAGTCTTAAAATGACCTAGTTTGTGTGGATTGGAGTTAAACCTCCCTCTCTCTCTCTCTCTCTCTCTCTCTCTCTCTCTCTCTATCTATCTCTCTCCAAATCAGGATATTTATGATGTTTTTATTTTATGTTACAACAGGCGTATGATAATTACATCAATCAGCTAAAACATGAACAGAGTGACCTGGAACTGGAACCACCCAAATCAACGGTTAAACCACTTATAAAACATCCCAGTAAAACCAAGAGTCATGTTAAAGATGATGCTAATAATAAACGTCAGAGAGATCAGGAAGGTAGCTTCTCTTCAAGTTACGAAGATACAATCAATGGGTCGGATTCAGCTCAAACTTCACCCAATCTTTCGGACAGTAGAGGTAAGGAAAATAGTAAACTTTGGTAAAGTTGTTTTGGGGGTTTTAGAAATAATCGTTTAAAGGTGGCATACAAGCGAATTGCTGAAATTGAAATTCACCACAAAGAAGTACTCTGGCTGATTAAATATCAGTGCGCCAGGGCCTACAACAGTGCTGGCACGATATATCGCTGTATTGCGATTCGCATATTAAATTGCGACACACTGAATTGATGTATCGCATTCCTTTTAATATTTTTTATTGTCGCTTTAATACATCACATCACTCTTAATTATCCATGTCACTCTTAATTAAATTATTTTGGTCCTTATATTGATCTGATTGTGCATGGGCCCGTGGCTTGATTCCCCAGTTGTATGTGACAAGGAGTTTTGTGTTAAATCTCAAGTTTTTCATTCATTCATTCATTCATTCATTCATTCATTTATTTGTTATTATTCACCTAGTATTTTGTTTTTGGTTTCAGAAAGCAGTAAGTTATCTCCTCTTGTTGATAAGAAGAAGCCATTATTCCTGGATCGTATATCGGAGGGCAGCGAGTCCGCTCAATCAGGCTCCGAGAAACACAGCAAAAAGAAAGATGCCAAGGATCCACGATCTCAATCCAGTGTTTCGGAGATCATCGAGGAATTGTCTCAGGGTGACTTAGATATTTCTGACAAGACCGATTCTGGTTTGTTGAAGATCGAAACGAGGCTCCCAGTCGGTGATGAGGTTGATCGAACACAAAGTGCTGCTGACGATGAGCCTTCGTATAGTATGGACTTCACAGCTTCTGCCAATTCCCTTCAAAATTTGAAACCGTCTTTAAGTGCTAGAAGTGATCGAAGTGCATCACACATTTTCTCTGAAAAGGACAATTCACGGATATCAGAACAAATTGAAGAAGCCATTTCTGTTCAGTCGGAAGTGTCAAAATCGTTAAAATTGGATCTGAATCAAAAGAAACCTGAATCAGATCAGCCGGAGTCTCAGCGCGAAAAGTCTGAATCAGCAGTTATGACAGGAATCCAAGAATCAGATAGTGAAAATGATTCCCATACAAAACACACGTTTTCCTACTCCCCGACAGTTTCCAGACCTTCCAGTGGCACAGAGAGGTCGGCTGCTAGTTCCTATGGGGTTAATTTCGAAGACGAAGAATCCGAGAGAACGGTGGAATCGGAATCTGAATCCGAGAAAACCCCAGTACGTGTTCCTTCGCAGGTTCATTCAATAGGTAGATCAGTAAGTCAAGTCAGCGAGGAGGATATCAGCGAGCACATCTCTGTCAGTTTACCGTCGCTTTCGGAGAAAAAGACGGCCAGTCAACGAGATGATACAACCAATCGTGACTTAGATCAGCTGCTCGGAGAGATGACAGAAGAAGAAGATTTAACTCCACGGGAGAATACTCCATTGATCGGGGAAGGCGATACTAACTCGTTACTTCTCACAGATCCATTAGCCGAGTTTCAGATCGGAGAAGAAGTCTTGGTGTGGGGTCGTAAGAAGGGAACTCTTCTCTACAAGGGCAAAGTGGAGTTGGCACCAGGTATTTGGGCGGGTGTGGAACTACAGGAACCCGAAGAAGACCAGGACGAGCAATGTAGTCGTTATTTCAAATGTAAGCCAGCACATGGAGCCTTGGTTCCTGGTAGTGAGATAAGTGCAATAAGAGAAGATATGAAACCCGGAGACAGGAAGACGGCCGATGACTCAGTTACTGATCAGGAAGATAACTCGACGACCACAGACAGTGAGTTGGATAAAGTCATCAGAGAAACGGCCGATAAAGTGGAACAATTTGGAGACAAGAAACCTCAAAGCAGAGATATTGACGCACTGGCCGATAAATTAACCAATGAAATTGCAGCAGAACTGCTTGTTGATTCTATTGATACGATGGGTAAAGCTTCAGACAAGCAGACACCAAATAAGAAGGTGCCGCCACCTACATTACCAAAACCAAAGAAGCCAAAGACACTCGAACAAAAATCAGATGATGAAGCCGATAACATAATGACATCCTTGGTAGAGAATGCTCTGACTCATATGATTGATATTAGAAATAAAAAACGCCAAAACAATCAAACCGAGGAACCATTGGTCAATGGTCATATTGGTTCTGAAAGTGACCAATCGGACACTGGTTTAGAATCTGCTGTAGTAAAAGATGAATTACAGCGCCCCCTGTCTCCAGTTCTTGGTGGATCTCGATCACAGGTATGTATGCATATTTTAATCTTTTTGGAAGAGGGAGCTGGGTGGCCAAATGGTTTAAAGAATGTGCTATAGACCACAAGGTCTGTCATTGATTTAACCGGCGTGGTTTAGATTCTAAGCTTGTAAAAGGGATCTGGGTGACCAAATGGATTAAACGGTCTGTCATTTATTTAACCAGAGTGGTTTAGATTCTAAGCTTGTAAAAGGGATCTGGGTGACCGAATGGATTAAACAGTCTGTCATTGATTTAACCGGCGTGGTTTAGATTGCCTGCTTGTAAAAGGGATCTGGGTGACCGAATGGATTAAACGGTCGGTCATTGATTTGAGTGGTGTGATTTTGATTCCCTGCTTGTATGTGACAAGTAATATAGTCACTTGTCCACCCTTGTGGGTTTCATCCAGTTTCCTCCTGCTTAACGTCAAGCAAAGTATTGAAATATATAATTGAATCACATGTTAGCCCTGAAATTTGTGTCAAGTTCTCTCCCTCTCTTTTGGAAAATAAATTGTGTATTTGAATATTTGATTTGATAAGGAGGCACAACAATCAGTTAACCATTCAGTGAATTTGTTCATATCTTTGAATGAACAAAAATTGGTTGACAATTTATTTAATTTGTTTATATTTGATAAGAAGGGACAACAATTAGATGAATGTTTATTTAATTTGTTTATTTTATAGGACGTACAACAGTTAGATGATGATTTATTCAATCTATTGGGTGGAGATGATATGGAAGATGAATATTTTGAAGAAACTTTAGGTGTTGGTAAATCAGCTGCTGGTACAAATAAAACAGGTATGTTTAAATTGTTAACAATGATACCCAGTTTAAATTGTTAACAATGATACCCAGTTTAAATTGTTAACAATGATGCACAGTTTAAATTGTTTATAATTAAGCTCAGTTTAAATTTTTTATAATGATGCTCAGTTCATTTTTACTTGTTGCCTGTGTTGATTTTCCTGCTCGTCCACCAATTATGAACATGAGCAGGTATGATGTTAGATTTATGAACTTGGGGGCTGGATAGCCGAATGGTTAGCATGTGCCTTTTGTAGCATAAGGTCTGTCATTGAGTCAACTGGCGTGGTTTCGATTCCCCAGTTGTACGTGACAAGGAGTAAGACCCCTTACGTGCAATCAAATGAGTAAAATATAATTGAACCATGATAGTTTGTGTTGAGTGGAGGTTAACAGAAAATTGAAATTGTTATATTTCATGTGTTTTGGGATTATATCATCTTTTTTTTTATCTTCATTAGATGCTACAAAACCAGAGATGCCAAAAGTGGAAAAAATTGTTTACGCTGTTCCTCACGAGAAAGCTGAAGTCGAGAGAATCCTCGACGATGCTATTGATATTTATTGGAATGCTCGTAGATGTGGAGAACCGTTCACAGGCGTCGTGGCACCCGAATCGTTCTACGATACGAAAGACGAAAATCTAACAATGGAGAAAAAGAGCGAGAAAACGTACAAACGTATGTTGTTTGATCTAGCAGGGGAGATAATCTGTGATATTTATAGTCAAGAGGAAGTTGTTGACCCTCTTCCCTGGGAAAAACCCACTTATAAACGACCTCAGTATAGTAAAACTCACACCCCTCCTAACACAGTGGACAATTTAAGACCTATCGTTCAGAAGGCAGTGAATGAACTCTTGGGGTTAAATGGTGTACGAAAATCGGATCGTGTCAAAAATAAGTTTTCGCTACATAAGCGACGGGATCATGTGGACAATATTCTAGCCGACGATCTTCGATTAGAGGAACCGGGATGGTTGGATTATAATAGTGCCGAGCTCGATGTGAAACACGCGCTAACAGACTCCATCTTTGAATCGCTGTTAGCGGAGACGGTTGAAACGTGTACGAAAATACACAATAAACGACATCAGCGGTCGGAGCGAGACTCGTAAAAACTCTTGATTAGCAAGAATACCTGGATAATATTTCTGCTCACAAGAGAAATGATTAATAAAGAAATACACCTATGGTTCCTCTGTTTATGATTTAAAGCGTGGAACGAGATCTCAAATATATAATCATAAACATTTCTTATTGTCTACCTGTCTTGACAGTCCGATTTGAATACCAATCGGCAGTTTTACCTCTTGCTGCTAGGCTATAATGATATGGAGTAACCAGATTAGAGGACTTTCTCAGGAAGTTTTATTCCAATCTCAAAAAAAAACCTAGTGCTGTGTCCTGCCTTCTAACCACCAAGATTGGTGTCGGGGATAATCGTCACGGTAACTCAAATCAAGGTTATAATGTGATCACATGACGATAGCAAGTGTGTAGGTATATCATAGTATCTTTCTATATGGAACAAAGGGAGCTAACCCCTGACCCAAAGCAGGAAACAGGATTGTGCTGGCCAAGAGGTAGCGAAGTCTCGCTATCCAATGTGAACTTCAAGGGAAGACAACTCTGTTTGGGTGATTGGTAGGGAAGAAGACCATGACTTTTAGAGAAATAAAGCAAAAGTGAGAAAATTGTTGATTTTTTAAAGAAGACATTTATTTTGCATTTGATGTGTTACATAGAAATTGTACGTAGTGTAAATATTAAATTTATTTATTTTTTATGATTTTATTTCTGTATATCTGTAATATAATCCCATTCTCTATTCATAATGTATTGTTTATACCAAGGCCTGGAAATAACGGTTTTAGATTTACCTGACAAAATGTCAGGCACTAATGAAATAGGACCTGACATGTATTAATAATATGAGCAAAAAAACACAAATCAGTGCCGGACAAAATAACAGGCACTAGAGGTTTTGTGCCTGAGTGACAAATCCTAAATCTGTGCCTGACATTATCAGTGACAGGTGCCTTATTTCCAGGCTTGTTAATACCTTGTAGGGCATTTTCCACTAACCACACATATAAACTACTCTCTATGTCATGTATTTGTTTTGAAATTGTATATTTCATTATGTTATGTTTATTATTAATTTGAATGCCTTATAAATATATGTACACAAAATATTTAATGTTTGCCGTTGGTGAAGAACATTTGACGTTTCTAGCGGTTTACTTATCCACAGTTCCATGCATGACACGCCAAGAAGTCTTTAGCAGATATATTACAGACAAATAAAATGAAATTTTGAACTAATAAAAACAAAATGAAATAGGATCTGTTTTAATCAGATTGATGTAGGACTGATAAGTTAATGTTGAACAAAACTAAAAGAAGAAATTCAAGGATTTAATAATTTTTGGGGGAAACTTTTCTTTTGTTTTTGGAGAACAAACAGTAAAATTCAAATATAAATGTGTTGCTACTTAATTGTGTTCGAATTTTCATTGATTTAATTTTCTGTTTAGAAATTCACAATTCAATTTGATGTTTTTATGATCTGATAATTTGTTCCCATGGCCTTATAAATATAAACTAATCTCTATATTTCTTCCAGTGTGTATCAGTTTTCACTTAAATTTAATTGACTACTATGAACAAGTATGGTCATTCTATGGATCAGGAACTGCAGCCATCTTGTGATGTCACATCAAAAATTGAATCAATCGATCGATACACAATTCAATTTTGTGGGTTTTCTTCGGGTCCTCCGGTTTCCTCCCACTGCTTAAGACCCCTACATGCAAGCAAAGTATTGAAATAAAATTAAACCATATGTTGTTCTAGTTTGTGTCAAGTTGATGTTAAAAACTATATAATGTAAAGGGATTCTGCTCAAAATGTCACACAAATTGCTCTGAACCTAGCTTGATCATCATTACTTAAGTCTCGATTATCTAATTTTTGATTAAATCATCAATGATCGTTGAGCAGCAGATCAAATTAAAACCTAGTAAATATCGCAGACTAGTGATGATATCGAGAGTTGATTATGATCTAAATAAGTTAATTTATGTCTAATAAAGAAAGGCCAGCAATAGGCAGATTTAACTCTTGCATAATGCATGTTTAAATTATGGGAGCCGTGGACATTTTCAAAGAGCATCTCTCCCAAGAAGAAGAAGATGAGTAGCACTTGAGGAGAACAGCTCCAGATTCCCAAACAATTTTTGGACCAGGAACTGATTGCTAATCGCTACCTATCTGGTTTTTGGAGGGGAAGGATGCTCTTCGAAAATGCCCAAGGTTCTGTCAATTCAAGTCCGATCAACATGGAGGAGGGGGTTGGATGGCTGAATGGTTAGCATGTGCGCGCTGTCATTGGATCAACTGGCTTGGTTTCAATTCCTGTGTTGTACTTGACAAGAAATAGAGTTGCCTGTCCAACCTCGTGGGTTTTCTCCAGTTTCCTCGCACTGCTAAAGCCCCCTTCGTTCAAGCAAATTATTGAAATAAAATTAAACCATATGTTAGTCCTGAAATGACCTAGTTTGTGTTTGACCCCATTCTTCTTTGAACAATTCTGTTGGTGAATTAGATTTTTGAATTTCACCCGGCCAACAACATGGTCAGTTCCTTGTCTATAGCAAGGTCGTACTTAATATAATATTATAGCGAGAACGGACAGCTCATCAAACAACATGGTCAGTTTCAGGTCAACAGTACGATCATACTTGTTGTAGTAGTCCATTGAATTTGAGTAATGTTATGGTGTTTGTGATATTTTGTTTAGCATATTATTACTGGGTATAGAGACTATAAGTTGTAGTACAGTCAGTATGTATTACTATTAGATGTATATTTTTGTATTTTATATAAAGAGAGATACAGAATGACAGAATAAAAAATAAGGATGTCTCATGGATTATATATATGATAATCCTTATACTGTTCTGTTCCTAAACTAGGCTAAAGAAGACTGGCATTCAACATACAGTGTGCTATGAGAGAAATTTTGCCCAGCCAGCTGCACTATGACCTATTCGTATATTTAATTCCAACTGCCAAGGGATCTTTTAAGTGCACACCATTATGTATACACAGGACCTCAGTTTTTTTTGTCCAATCTGAACTACAGAGTGGATTGAAATACATGATTTTTTTTCTAGGATTTGATTTGAATATTTAATCTGAAATGCTTTATACTGTTATCCATTTTCCTCTTAAAATTGCCAAATTTAAATTTAGTGCCTAATGTTGTTTTTTTTTTTTATATGTTAATCTTTAATCAAAAACAATGTACTCTTATGACTCCATCCATTTTCAGTCAATTTAAATTTAAACTAAAATTTGATAATAGTCTCATAACAATTGTTCCGTCCAAACCTTACTGTAGCATTGTGGATTTGTTTTAACAAGATTTGTAAATTTGGCAGTTCATTAAAATAAAATGTAAAATTGAATTACATTTACATGTTAAAATGTGTACTGTATTTTGATATGAAGGAATTTGTTGCCAATATAGTCAAATGTTGATCAAATAAAAATAATGAATAATATGAATTTAGTGTGTTTTTTCTTTATAAAGGGGAGCTACGGTGGCTAAATGGGTGAGACCCTGGCTCACTAGCCTGGAGTTTGGGTGTTCAATCCCTGCATTGGCCGAGAAAGTTCAGTAGATCGTGATTTTCCAATGTGGTTTTCCCCTTGTCAGTGGGGCAGGATGGAGGGCCATTTCATTTCATTATAAATGATGATATTTTAATTTGCGAGGTCTGACTGAATATCGGTATTGTTAGTGATGTGGGTGAGACTAAGATTGCGTGATACAATCATTACTGTTCGAAATGCCATCTGAAATGTCTTGATATGTCTTACTCTTCACAATGTTTCTGTGGATATACAAAGTATTGTTAGTCCTCTGGGGTTAGTTGTACAAACATCCTTTATAAAAAGCTGGTGCATGAATGGTTCTTCTATCCTCAATCTTACCTCTTAAAGAACAGTAGGCCTACACATTAGAAGTGTAGACACTATGAACAGAAGTGGTCCTAGAACAGGCCCCTGGGGAACACCATAACTTACCTTATATCTGGATCACAATGGTTTCTATCTGATGACAATTTATTCCGGAATTTCATTAAATTGGGTACCGGTACAGGTAATATAGGACAATAAAGAGTAGCTAAAGGAAAGTGTTCAGTACATTCTGCATGTTCTGTGCACCAAAACCAGTTTGGGGGTCGGATGGCAGAATGGTTAGCATGTGCGCGCTGTATCATGAATCCTGTCATTTAGTCAAACTGAGGTGGTTTCGAATCCCCGGTTGTACGAGACAAGGAGTAGGGTCGCCTGTCCAACCTTGCGAGTTTTCTCCGGGTCCTACGGTTTCCTCCCACTGCTAAAGACCCCTATGCGGCAGTGAATTATTGAAATAAACCCAATTTATCTCTTTCCAAATATTCTGAACTGACAGAAATGCAGTGGGTTGACAAAGAATGCCGTCCTCTCACAGTTCATCTGTCTGTCAAGTGAGGGAAAAGAAACGTTCTTGGTTGGGTTTTATATTTCTTCAGTTGGTGCAAGAGTTGGAGCCTAAAATCACCTTTTTCACTTGAATGTCATGTGATTGAAAAAATTCAAACTTGGACAATGGGCGTCCTCGCTAGAGATAAAGGGACATAATTTCATAGAGGAGCCGGTCCCTCGTTACCTCATGGTATATCGCTCAGCATTGTTTTTCTTTACATTAAATACGAACTGATGTGTTGATAAACATTAGTTTTTGTCGTTAATATGGAATTTAATCCCTATACGTCGAAACACAGTCCTTTTACCATCGATAAGGTCACGTGGAACCACCTTTTTTACTGGCGACATCTGGTGGGAATTCCTTCAGCGAGGACGTCCATTCAGTTAAGGGGATCATGGTGGCTAAGTGGATAAGGCGCTGGTTCACGATACTGGAGGTCGGGTGTTCGATCCCTGCATTGGCCGAGAAATTTGATCTCGATTTTGCGGCGTGATTTCCCCTTGTCAGTGATGCAGAAGGAGGGCCTGACATGGACAGCTGTCTAGTCGTTCGAATGATACGAAAAACCGAGGCCCTGTGTACACATTGGGGTGCAAGTAAAAGATATAAGAGTAGGCCTTAGCGCCGCTGCCCGGGCAAAATTTCCCTCATAGCACACTGTATGGCGTATGCTAGTCTTCCATTAGCCCAGATTACGTGCATAATAGTAGGACTTTAAACCCCATTTCATTCATTCTTCCATTCAGTTGAGTATCCCGATAGTGACTATAACATACTGGACAAAAGAGACTAAAATTATGTTTCTTACAATATATCCTTTTGTAAAAAAATGATTTAATCTTTAATATATACATATTTACATATAAAAAGTTAACAAAATAATTGACAGTATTACATCATATCACTGAGAAAAAATTAAAACTTTATCTTGATTTCCTAACTTATTGCTATTCAGACGACAAAACAAGGGTTACTCTCTTATTTTGAACTCCAACTGCCAAAGGATCTTTACGTCCAATGTGAAAAAAATATTTGTAATACCATTATCAGATCAACAATAAAACAATATTCAGCTGTTTAAATAGGATACGCCATGAACAGATCTTGTCCACCTGCCACAGGTTCTTTACGTCCAATCTTCTCGTAATTATAATAACTATAAATAACACTTATGACCGTTTCTAATTATCTGATCACTTCAAAGCTAAATTTCAAAATCGTTTCATAAACAATTGCATGTGATGTCCTAAATAATATCTAAATGAATTTCTGGGACACAGTTTCCACCTAATAACTATTTGGAGACAAAGACACCTTGTAATGCTTTGTAACACAATCGAAGTATCCCACTTCAAAGTCAACTTTGAAGGACAATATTGGTGTCAATATGTGATTAAACTGGTCAAACACATTTCAAAATTCGCCTGTGAGTCTTTTATCACTCATCACTTCAATTATATAGAAGGAAAACTGGTGTTTTCCTTTTGCGTTCGTCACTTTCCTTTCTTGAAATCTTCATAACGCATCATCGGGCATTATCAAATACCAGTATGTGATAGAACTGGTTAAACAAGTTCCAAATATAATTATAACGCATCAATCGTAGCCATGATTTCTGTGTTCAAATTGTATATGGAACGTGTTTAACCAGTTCTATCACATATATGATAATGCCTGGCACCAATATTGTCCTTTAAGAGTAATTTTGTGTCAACACTCATATGCTGCCTATTGAGTAGAGAGGTTAATTATGGCACTTGTAGGCTACTATCAACTGACAGCTGACTGTTCATTAGCTAATTGTTGTTTTAAATTAATTTCTTGTTGATGTATACTATCTTGATCTAATTCTTCATGACTCGGATGCCATAACTTGTGTATAATACGTTCTATCGTTGGTGCATACACGGAATGAGACGGAATGGTATTTCTATTCAACTGAAATAAAAGACAAATATACAAAATTCCAAACAACAATAAAAATGTTTTTTTAAAATCTATAGAAATATGGTTTAATGTTCACTCGACAAAATGTAGATAATTTCGGGACTAACAAAGCTAAATTGAATTCAATAATTACGTAATTTGCTTGCGTGTAGAGATCTTTAGCAGTGAGAAGAAACTTGAAGGTTGGACGACCCTATTCCTTGCCAAGTGGGAATCCTAACCACGACACTTAACTCAATGCGCACATATTAACCATTCAACCACCCAACCCTCCTTTGTAGACAATAACCATTGGGCAAGAAGGAATGAATGAAATGGGGTTTAACGTCCTACTGTTATGCACTTAACCTGAGTTAATTGAAGACGGGCATACGCCATACAGTGGTTATGAGGGAAATTTTTGCCCGGGCAGCGACGCTACGGCCTACTCTTATATCTAATTACAACTGCCAAGGGATCTTTTACGTGCACTCCGAACGACTAGGCAGCTGTCCTTGTCAGGCCCTCCTTCTGCATCATTGACAAGGGGAAATCATGTCTGGAAATCGAGATGAACTTTCTCAGCCAATGCAGGGTTTGAACACCCAACCTCCAGGCTAGCGAACCAGCGCCTTATCCACTTAGCCACCGTGATCCCTCATTGGGCAAGAACAACCATCAACAACAAATCTTAACCTGTTATCCTTTGTTACATCTGCCTTGGTTTCAGCTGTGTTTCTGCTGCAACCTTTTTTCTCGCAAGCTGAGATTGCGCATTGTGTGACTTGTATTGATAAAATAAGTCGCTAAGTTTTGGTTCACATCATTAAATTCCCAATACCAACATTTACTCTCAAAACAAATTCAGAAAAGACAATTTTATTCAAATTCGAAATTGTGAACTTACTTGCAAGGCATCTAGTAAGTCATACAGAGTTACATGCCCCTTATCACTAGGTGGGTTTGTAATGGCTGATATTTGTTGAGCAGCACCAGCTTCCCCGATATCTAACGGAGGTTTTAAACATGGTATCTGATTTCCTGAAGTTGATAATTTCGTAGTTTCTCTGAAATAAAAACAAATCATTATCTTAGAATATCACGATAAGAGTGCTTGAAGTATCATAGGCAAACAGACAAATCTGGGACAATTATCCACATTTTCAACTTTCCCTATGTGATGAATCACGACTGGTCCAAATGTACATGCTCGTCATGTCCATCAGGCAACTCGACAGGGCTCTATAAAAGTTGAGTGTGCCTGCGCACACACTTGAAAATGTGCCTGCAGGGTCATACTAAAGAGGAGAGTATTCAATTGTCCAGTATATAGCAGGGATGTAGCCAGGATTTGCCAAGTGTTGAACAAAATTTTTGGGGAGGGGGCGTGGTCTTTTATGAAAATTCAACCCTTATTGGTGTATTTTCAGAGCATTTGCTGTCTTTTATTTGCTTCAGTGCAAATTAATTTTCATTTTTATATTCAAATTTATATAGGCCTTTTCTTAAAACGGTGTTTGTATTTTATTTGAGTACAAAGAATTATGACAACAGGTAGATATTCGTAATTAAAACACATTGTTTTATTTGACTTGTGTCTCACGAATTATATTATTATTACCGGTACGGTGGAATGATAATCAGGTCAGACAGAAGTTGAAAAAGCTCTCATCGTCCTCCTAGTCCTACTCCCGGGTCGTAGCAAATCCACGGTCAACACAGGCAAGAAATAAAAAAAAGAAACATTGACATTGTGGATAGGCTAGGATTTAGTATAGATTCGGTAGAATTAACTGTAGAATGAGTACATTCAAAATTGATTGTAAAACCGAATGTACGACACAATTTACGACATCCAAACCCTTAACATTGAAGTGCCGTAAATTGGTCTTGGTGACCGTGAAATGAATGAGTCTGCACAACTTCTAAATAGAAATAAACAAAATACCGATACTTTTATCTTTAAACTAATTTGGGATGATTGGGTCTACTACGGCACACAAAAATAAATAATGCCGCGGCAGACATGGTTTGTGTGGGCTTTTACACTTACTGCATGGCTTTGCCGTTAGCCGTGGGTCGAGCGCTGGGTTTGTTTGTGTACGGAGTGAGAGAGGATTTATATGACTGGGCGGCTTTCTTCGACCTGATATAGTTTGATTCAGCAGAAGAAATTTATTAACATGATTTACGTGACAGTAAATTTATGCGCATGTGCGCGGAAATATCGATGCCTGCAACTCGACCATCACGTCATTTTAGAAACGAAGCAAAACAGTCCACAAACTAGATTCTTTCTGAAACTCTCTCTGATAGCGGAATCTGATGATTTTTATATAACCAATTTACCAGATTTACCTTTGTTAAATTACCGATTTACCAGTTTTCAAAAATTACCAATTAACCAGATTGTAAAGTTACCAATTTACTATATTGTAAAATTACCAATTACTATATTGTAATATTACCAATTTACTATATTGTAATATTACCAATTTACTATATTGTAATATTACCAATTTACTATATTGTAATATCACCAATTTACTATAGTGTAATTTCACCAATTTACCAGGTTTCAAAATTACTAATTCACTAAGTATAGTTTCAAAATTACCAATTTACTAAGTATAGTATAGTTTTAAAATTACCAATTTACCAGATTGTAAAATTTACTAAGTATAGTATAGTTTTAAAATTACCAATTTACCAGATTGTAAAATCCAAATTTACCAGGTTTGAAAATCACCAGAGAAGGTTGGTATGTAACAAGAAACAGGATACTTACTCATCCATACTATAATCATGTAGAAGATTACTATGTCTTAAATATGGATTTATAACATCACCACCCATAGCAAACTTAAATTTATTTTCTCTTAGTTTAAACCCACTCCGCCTTGATAAAACAGAACTTAAAATATTTTTCAATTCAGTCTGAAAACAAAAAGAGATGAATTTCAACAGTCAATGGCAAATTACAAAAAAATGAAACTCTCCAGATGTCAAAAAATAAACATCCAAATTGATATTAATGTATAATGATTAACTATTGAACAGTAGTCAGGAATTTAAACATTTGTAAACTGAACACTCATAATCAAAATTTATCAGTCAGCTTTAACTGGACGCATGTACTAACTAGACTTTGGGTAATTTTAAATGATTTTTCAAATTTTTCAACAAAGATTTGATATTTAACAAATGTGAAAGAAATCAGAACTAAATACACAAGATTAAATGATACCCTGATTACAGTGGCATGTGTTGAAGCTATCATTGTCACTGTTAATATCATACCTCAACAGCTTGTACTATAACTTTGACTGCTGTTTCATTTACTTCCTGTAATCCAGTTTCCCAGGCCGAGACTAACATACGGCCATGTACCATGGATTCATCGGGTAATAAACATTCTCTCGCCACGAAACCTGAAGAATGAATGAATGAAATGGGGTTTAACGTCCTGCACTTAACCTGAGCTAATTGAAGACGGGCATACGCCATACAGTGTGGTATGAGGGTAATTTTGCCCGGGCAGCGGCACTACGGCCTACTCTTATAACGAATTCCAACTGCCAAGGGGTCTTTTACGTGCACGCCAATGTGTACACAGGACCTCGGTTTTTCGTCCCATCCGAATGACTAGGCAGCTGTCCTTGTCAGGCCCTCCTTCTGCATCACTGACAAGGAGAAATCACGTCGGAAAATCGAGATGGACTTTCTCGGCCAATGCAGGGATCGAACACCCGGCCTCTAGGCTAGAGAACCAGCGCCTTATCCACTTAGCCACCGTGATCCCCGAAACCATGAAGAAGATAAACCTTGTATTTTTAATCAATGCATGACGTTTATGATTCGTTACACCTTCAATAAGGTTTTTTCCTTCAAAGTTTTGACAGTTTGTTTTAAGGTATTTTCTTTTATACATTTTAAAGTGTTTGACACAAAAAAAGTAGAAATCTAACTGCATTAACTGTTATTTATTGTAAATTACTGAAAGACTTCAAGCAAAGTATTCTTCAAAAAAAAAAAATACTATAGAGAACAGCGAGCACGTTGAACCAATAACATAACTTTCAGTAAAAAAAAACTCTTATATAAATATACAGGTCTGTTATTAATACTTACTAAGTCTAAGTTCGTCATCTGTAGATCTGATACTAGCTACTGGTATATAAGCTGTAGCATTCACAGGTGAAAATCTCTGCTGAAATTACAAAAACACAAAAAAATGTCTAATTTCTGTGGCATACCACAACAGTAACATTATGTATACCAGTTCACAGTTTTATCTGTGGGTCTTTAATAGTGGGAGGAAACCAGTGGAAAGATGACCCTACTCCTTGCCACCTACAACCGGGGATTCGAAACCACGCCAGTTGAATCAATGACAAACCTTATAATACAATGCAAAATAGAATCAACTTACTAAATAATCTCCTCTACCATCCACCCCCTCGATAAAATAGAATAAACTTACTATATAATCTCCTCTCCCATCGGGCAATCTACGTTTTAACTTCCCTTTCTTCAATAATTTACTTCCTCCTGAATGAACGGGTTTTATCGTTGGATCTTTAGGAACTACAAAATACAATTATTTAATGTTATCCTAATCAATCAAGTGTGAATTACAAAATACAATTATTTAATGTTATCCTAATCAATCAAGTGTGAATTACAAAATACAATTATTTAATGTCATCCTAATAAATTAAGTGTGAATTACAATATACAATTATTTAATGTTATCCTAATCAATCAAGTGTGAATTACAAAATACAATTATTCAATGTTATCCTAATCAATCAAGTGTGAATTACAAAATACAATTATTTAATGTTATTCTAATAAATTAAGTGTGAATTACAAAATACAATTATTCATTGTTATCCTTATAAATTAAGTATGGACTACAAAATACAATTATTCAATACCACTTAATAAATTAAATGTCATAAATAACTTAGGAACTACAAAAAACAAATATTTCATATCTTCCTAAAAAATGAATTAAATGTGATAAACAATTTGGAATATAACCACAAGAGGAAACGTTATTCACTGAATGAAATGAAATGGGGTTTTAACGCCCTAATATTCTTTTTCGACTGGGCTAATAAAGACAGGCATATATGCAACCTATTATCATTTCGAATTCCAACTGTCAATGGTTCTTTTACATGCACACCAATGGGCTTACAATTATTCAATTTTATGCTTCTAACAACAGCAGCACTACAACCCACTTTTATTTGGATTTCCAACTGCCAATGGATCTTTTACGTACATGTCAATTTGCCCTCTGGACATCTGTCCTGCACAACAAACAAGGGGGAACCAAGGTGGAAAATATTGAAGAGAGAGAGAGAGAAGTGGTTTTACTTCCACATTTCGGAACTAACATATGGTTTAATTTTATTTCAATAATTCGCTTGCGTGTAGGAGTCTTAAGCAGTGGGAGGAAACCAGATGAACCGGAGAAAAAACCCAGAGGTTGAAAATACTGATGAACTTTCTTGGCCAACACCTGGATCAAATGGGGGCGACGACAACATACCACGACGCTTCAATGTGAGCGTACAACAAATAGTTAAATCAATGTTTTTTTAAAAAACAAATTAGAGTACTTACTGAGAGTAGAACCAAGCATCTGACATCTTGATAATATTGCTAATAAAAACTCATTATGTAGATGAACTGAAATATAAAAGATAGGTTGCCACACAATGAAATATATGATACATCATATAGTATGCTTTGAGGGACATTTTGCACTAACAGCGGCACTAAGGCCTACTCTAGTATTCCAACTATTAAGGGTTCTTCTATGTGCACGCCAAAGTACCCTGTTTTTTCTGACTATGCAAACAACTATACTTTCCCCCTTGTCAGACCACCCGCCGGCACTATTGACAAGGAAAAACTTTCTCAGTCAAAATCTCACAACCCAACAAAGATTAAAATCTGTAAAAAGCATACAAGTACAAAAGTAAATACATGTAAACATGCATTATGCAAATCAAAAACATAAATGAATAGCTATCAGAAATTGTATATTTAATTACCTTCTTCTGACTTGAACAACTTTCTTGATTCTGAATCAAAATCTTCCTTAGATATCTGAAATATTCAATGAATGAATGGGCTAATGGAAGACGAGCATATGCCATACAGTGTGCTATGAGGGCAATTTTGCCCCAGCAGTGTCGCTATGGCCTTCTCTTATATCGAATTCCAACTGCCAAGGGATCTTTTACGTGCACTTTAATGTGTACACGAGACCTTGGTGTTTCGTCCCATCCAAACGACTATGCAGCTGTCCTTGTCAGGCCCTCCTTCTGCATCACTGAAAAGGGGTAATCACGCCGGGAAATCGAGATGAACTTTCTCGGCCAATGCAGGGTTCGAACACCCTTATTTGAAATAAAAATTGTTATAATTCTTCTCTGTACGGTTCACACTGGAAGTATGACCTAAATGTCCCTAGTTAGATTCCTAGCATTGACCTTAAAATAATACCTGGGTTATTCAAGTAAATTTGTATAAACAGACAAATAGGTAATTTGGGGACTAAAATATGGTTCAATCTTATGTCACATACAACTGGGGAATCAAAACCACGTCAGTGGATTCAATGACAGACCTTATGATAGAATGCCCATGCACTTACCATTCGGCCATCAAACTCCCTTTTCATAAACAAATAAAATGTGGTTTAACATCCTATTTCTTTCTGCTTTGACTGGGCTAATGCAAACAAAAGTTGCAGAATTATCCCTGTTTGCACAAATCAAACACCCCTTCCATTGCACATAGCATTGTTTACTTGCTTTGATATGAATTACATGTACAAGCTGCTTACTCAATCTTATAGAAGTTTAGCCCTTATAATCCAAATAACACTGTCAACGCAGCCCTTGTGTAGCCGCTAACTGACAACAGATGAGCAAACAGACAAATGACTATCACAAATATATAAAGTCTAAAAACCCTACAGTCAATGAAACCAACCTTTTGTTTGAACCAATTTTTCAGATTTTGAAAATATCTGCAAAGAAAAAGACCAAATTAACTACATGTATGTATATTTAATTATTACATTTAATAAACATATAGAGCAACAATATTTGAAATATACAGCATTGCAACAAAAAGTGTTTAATTGTATCCACAGTCATCATAATACATGTAGATGGCTTAGATGGGGGCACCTTCTCGACGTTGGGTTTTCTTCGGTTTCCTCCAACAGGAAAAACCCCTACACTGAGTATAATAAAATAGGACAACACATGACTACGATACAACTATCTGTGAAAGCAGATGTTAAACACTAATATAGAGACGAATTAATATTTTATAAGCCTTTGGCTTGTTTTTCAATCCTTAACTTTTGACAGTTTATAATGTATATAACATGTATCTTATTTGAATAAAATATTGTTTAAATCAACACTGACTCATAGAAGAAATATTTCCATAAACTACTGGAGTAAAACAAGCTAGAAATTAGTATAAAACATAACTATGGAAAGGTAGGTAAATAAAACGGGGTTTAACTTCCTACTTTTCTTTTACAACTGGGCTATTGAAGAATGGCAAATACCATATAGTGTGGTATAATTTAAGGGAAATTTGGCCCGAGGAGCAGCGATATAGCATACACGTAGGCTACATAATCATATGTATATTAACTGCCAAGGGCACTTCTATGTGCATGCCAACATGTAGACAGGTCTTCATTTCTTTTGTCCCATCCAAACAACTAGACAATGTTCGTTGCTACTGACATGGAACTTTCTCTACCAAAATGGTGAGTGAAGAGGTGACCTCTTTACTCACTGAGCCACCACAGCTCATGGTATCAAGCAGCCAGGAACTTAAGGAAGCAAGTCTGAAGCCGAAGGTTTTTTTTAGGGAAGAAACTACCTGTATTCTACTGAACATGTTGACGAAAAATTTATGGTAACTAACAGACAAATTATATGTAAATATATAAAATTAAGAATGTTTCAGAACCTAATGGAAACTATATTAAAACTTGAATTTTTCATTTTGTTAATGATATAAGAGACCCAATTTTGATTTATTATTGTCATTGACTATGAGTCAATTTCTCAAACCCATGACACTGATAGCTGTCCCCTTTATTTTTGGTGAACAGTGAATTAAAATGAGTGCTCAGTGTGTAGGTTAATACTTTACATAGTAATTAATCTTACAAAGATACAGTGTCGCCTAGGGCTTCCTCCAAATTCTTTCTGGCAACATTGAGATCTATGGGCGCAGCCATGTTGTCCCGAGTAATACCGGAAACTAACGGAAACTCACGAACTATCTCAAAGATAACCGCATTAGTACGTGGCAAAGGGATTTCCCTACAAATTCACTCCCTCTGCAGAGTACATGTATTGCTTAGTTCTCCATTTTAATGCAGAGCAATTAATGTTGATTTAAAACATCATATTTTACATCAATTTAAAGGATTCACATTTTAAAACAACCTCTTGTTTCTGCAACAATTACAGTTAGCGAGAGAAAACTTTGTGGCGATTGCGGAGGGAGTAAGGTCACAAGATACTGTATATTAACCTGAACTTCCGGTCACAGTGGTTGACAAGTTTACGTGGCTGTAGTAGCCTGTAGAGAATCAAGTTTTTCGGCAAAATGCCGAAGCAAAACGAATTAATGGACAAAGCCGAGGATGTCGTAGATCAGGTGAAGTATTTATTTGTCTTTCCATCAATTGTAGAGTTAATTTTTGACGACAAAAACATGCTGTTATAGTAAGAAACGCGTAACACTTGGCCGGTTTCTCATGTGTCGGATGGCACTGCCTGGCTTTTAATTGACACTTCAGTTCATAAAATCTGCATAGAACAACACTAACTGGGACCAACGTACAATATTTGATTGTCACTTGACTAAGAATATCTATTCAGCAACTACCCTTTTCCTTTTATGTTTTGTAGCATTCAAGCAGAACTAAAAATTAAGCAGTGGGTGATTTCATTTGCCACATGTGTTCACATGATCATCTGACAATAATGACAGAACTATTGTATATTTTACTGTAGTGTAAAGAAAAAATGTGTTGTTACCTAGTTTTAAAATAGAAAATAACATTTTACTTTAATTCCGGAAAAGTTATCAATGCAATTCTATTCTGTAGCTCCTTGAAAATGAGCTTTAACCTCCTTCTAGTAAGTAGGTTAAAGCAAACCATATGGTTTCATAAAGAATTTATTGCTATTAAAAAAAATAATCTAGTATTACCATATTTATCGATGGTACAATTCTGATGATTAAGAGTAATTATCAATACTAAGTAATCATTGAAATTAGAGTAATATTCATCCATATGGTAGCCTATTGTAGCATTAAATTAGCAATTAGGGCAAATTTAATTACATTTGGATAATTTGAATTTTCTGGATGTGATTGATGTCTGACATTAAAGCCTGTTTTTTGTGGCGTGACATGCACCACATAGTACTATACTATGCCCCATCCCATTTTAAATGGGGAGCTATAGTACTAATAGTAGCTAATGTGAATAAGACGTTGACTCCGTAACTTGGGGGTCCTGTTCATCAGGATATTCTGACATGGTTTAACCTTATCAGTACTAGTGCAAGGCCTGTCAAGGGACAACGTATACATGTAGTGTACACGTTGTCGTACACATAAAAAAACTCATGACAGTTAGAATTTGATATAAGATTACTTAGTTCCACTGTCTGGGCAAAATTCCTGTATGGCATATGCCCGTCTTCATTAGCCCAGTCTGAGTAGGACATTAAACCACATTTTGGTGGCTATGAAGTAGCTTTTACAGGTTATCCCAAACTGCATGTTCTGGTGCACAATGATCAGCAGTGAATATCCAGTGGCCATTGGTGACTTAATGAGCCTCAAATATTAACTTTTTGTATTAGAAAAATAAATAAAGACGTTTGAATTATTTGTACGTAAAAAAATAAAATTCCTGTTTAGTGTAAATGTGTATGTAAAATGAGTAAGAGGCACCATTCTGCCCGAACCAGTAACGTCTTGTGTAAACAATGCCCGCGCCATTGAGTCAATGATTGACACGTTACAGCATGATCTGATGCCACTTTTTGAAGGCAGTCATCTTTTACAGAGATATTAAAATACTTTTGTAATTCTCTGTGAAACAGATTGGTTCTGGTGTACACAAAAATGTCTGTTGAATTAGGGTTACCATCGCTTTAAAAAGGTTAGAACTGATCGGCTCATTGTATCATTATTTTTTTCCAGGTTCTGCGACACTCAAAACATATCCTGCCTCATGTTGCCCGTTTCTGTCTTATTTCAACATTTCTTGAAGATGGGATACGTATGTGGACACAGTGGGGAGAACAGAGGGACTATATGAATGCTTCTTGGGGGTGTGGTTGGTTCTTGGCTAGTGTATTTGTGTTCATTAATCTGCTTGGACAACTAGGAGGCTGTGTTATGGTTTTGAGTCGTCAAAAAGTTACCATAGCTTGTGGAATTCTCTTTGGTATTATCGGATTACAGGTTAGTAAATGTCTAGTTCTGTAGCTAATATGCATTCATTTGATGATGATGGCTGGTGTCTTTATCAAAATATGCTACCGGTAGTATCTTTATCAGCTGCACCACCCTTAAAACATAACGCAGAAATATACTCATACATGGCAGGAAATAAACCACAGACAAGTTTTAAGTATTTACTTTCATACCACACATGTTGGATGGATACTCAGGTGGTTGAATGTTGTATCATAAGGTCTGTCATTGAGTCAACTGCCCTGGTTTCATTCTCTAGATATACAGGACACAGAGTAAGGTCACCTGTCCAACCTCATGGGTTTTCTCCGGTCCTCCAGGTTCCTCCCTCTGCTCAAGACCCCTATGCGCAATTGTTGAAATAAAAAATTGAACCATATGTTGGTCCCGAAATAGCCTAACTTTAGTTGAGTGAACATTAAACCCCATTTCTGACATATTGCTTGATAAAAATCCTGATCCTCGCAATATAACAAGCAGTATCTTGTGATGGTCTACTTGAATGATCTTATTTTCAGATTAAGAGGACAGAATCAAATATAAATACTTCTGTTCCACTCTTTCTCTTATTGACAACACTTGAAATTCATGCTTAATGAACCTCGAGACTGGCACAACTTAAATTGAGTCATTTTATACACTATTGGTTGTAGGATTGACCAAGTGTCAAGCTGTATAAACTTTGTTAAATCTAAATTTCTAGCTTATTATTCTTTTGTATTTTCAGACTATAGCTTACAGTATTCTGTGGGACATCAAATTTTTATTAAGGTGAGACTAGCTAAAAAAAATAGGGGGGGGGGATGGATGTCCCAAATGGTTAGCACGTGTGTGCTGTATCATAAAGCATGTCATTGAGTCAACTGTCATTGTTTTGAATCCCTGTGTTGTATTGACAAAGAGTAGGGTCGCCTGCCAAACTTCGTGTGTTTTCTCCGGGTCCTGTTTCCTCCCACTGCTAAAGACCCCTATATGCAAGCGAATTATTGAAATGATTTTTTTTAAAAAAAAACATGTTATTCCCGAAATGATCTAGTTTGTGTTGAAACATTCAAACATGTGGTATTCTTTATGATTATCCAATGCAAGGTGATTACCACATTGATGATCTTTAGAGGCATTGAGTAACTTGATGGAGCAATAAACTATAACTCATACTTATGGAAGAACAATTACGGATTTATTTAGGCGATGTTTCGATGAGTATTCTTTCAATGTTTTCAAGTAAGTACTTGGATACTCTTTGAAATCACACCTAGATAAATTAGTAATTGTTCTTCCGTAGGTATGTGTTTTAGTTTATTGCAATTACCACAGTTATTTGTAGTCATTGGCTGGCACACTGTTAGTCCCGAAATGACCTAGCCTAGTTTGTGTCAAGTTGATGTTAAACCCCATTTCCCCCTCTCTCTTTCTGGCACAATTTTATCGTTTGAATTTTAAAGCAGAAATATTAGCTCAGGAATGCAATGGTTCACAGGGGGGGGGGGGGGGCAAATGGTTAGCATGTGCGTGCTGTACCATACCGTCTTCCAACCTCGTAGGTTTTCTCCGGGTCCTCTGGTTTTCATCCCACTTCTTAAAGACCCCTACACACAAGCGAATTATTGAAATAAAAATTGAACCATATGTTAATACCAAAATAACCTAGTTTATATAAAGTGATAGCCGTGGCGATAGAGAGGTGCCTTCTCACCAATGCAACGAGGGTTCAATCCCAGCTCAGGGCATGAACTTTATCGTTGTAAGTGAGAGGGATATTCGGTCTTCCGTCCGATCAGGCAGGTTTCCCCCCCCCCCCCCCCGAGCTCTTCGGTTTCCTCCTGCAGTAATGATCGAAATCATTCGCACAATCTGTGCCAAGGGCCAAATTGGAAAAAGTCCTCAGGCCTAATTTGCTACACTTGTAAAATGACGCGATTATTATTATTATTAAGTGGACATTAAACCCCATTTCTCTCTCGGTATGTAAATGAAAATTTTTGTGTTGTTTGTTACAGGAATTTGGCTCTCGCTGGAGGTGTCTTGTTAATAGTGGCTGAAGAAAGAGCAGAAGGAAAGAGTTTATTCGCTGGACTACCATCACTCGGAGAGAACAATCCTAAGCAGTATATGCAGCTCAGTGGTCGAATCCTTCTCGTTCTTATGTTCCTCACCTTGTTAAGATTTGAATTTAATTTCATTCTGATAGTGCAGAATCTTGTAGGCACTATTCTTATTGTACTTATAGCTGTAGGCTTTAAAACAAAACTATCGGCATTAATTCTAGTTACATGGCTCACTGGGCTCAATTTATATTTTAATGCTTGGTGGAGTATTCCAGATTACAAGCCCATGAGGGATTTTTTGAAGTATGATTTCTTCCAGACGCTGTCCGTAATCGGAGGTTTGTTGCTTGTCGTAGCCCATGGTCCCGGTGGTGTCAGCATGGATGAACACAAGAAAAAATGGTAATACTAGCTCTATTAGGAAATATTTAACTTGGTTACCAGTAGACGCGGTTGCTATGATGCATTGACCTTTGTACGGTTAAATGTTTATTATTATTATTATTATTAATATGGCTGCCAACATTTGTGTTTGGATCATTAGTTTGTTTGAATGAATTTTTATAGAAAAAATGAAAATTTAAAAAAAATACATAATAGGACTAGGGTTATAATAGATTGTATGTAACTTTAATGAGTCGAGCACATTCAGACTATGCATTTGAATGAAACCATAGCAACTCATTTTGTGTTGACATGGAAATGGTAGTTGCCATAGCAACTCATTTTGTGTTGATATGGTAACAGTAGTTGCCATAGCAACTATAACTGCTATGATTGGTAGTGTGAAATAAAGGTAGCTATTTAATAAGTTTTGTTTTGCAACCAGTCGTTGAACGATCTTTATTATTTAATTGTTAGACTCTTAAATTTCAAAACACATTTGGGGGAATTATTAAGCATTAACCCGAATCAGGTCTGAAGAAGTTCATAGACTCGAGTCTGCTTCATTGAATCTGTTTAATAACAGCTTCCATACCAGGGCCCTGTTTCTCGAAATCTTAACTAAAGATAAAATCCAAATTTTAGTAGATACTGCCATTAGATTGACGAGGCAACAAAGTCAATCTAATATCATCCAATCAAATTACTAAATCTTAGTTAAACCGGCCCCAGTTACCCAAACCCAATTTTAAAAGTGGTGTACACCTTAATAAATATCTTATTGAAGTTATTGTGTTTATTTATGCCTTAAGTGTAATTGTTGACTGTTGTGAAAAAAAAATTGTTGTAATAAATGGGCCTGAAGAAGTCTGTAGAATCAGTTCAGGGTTAATTTATTGTTGTTTTCATCCCCCCCCCCCTGCTCTTAATTTATTATTTTTGAAACCAATTGTTTGAGAAAATTTATTATTCTGACGGAATTCTCCCTTTTCTAGGGGGTTTGGATGGCATATTGGTCTAGAGTGCCGCACTTCGACCTCTAGCTGTCCGGCCACCTCTGGTTTGCGGTTGTGGTTTCGAACCCTGGTGTGAGCGTATGTGGCATGGAGATAGGGGCGCCTTCTCAACCTTGTGGGTTTCCTCCCACTGCTAAAGACCCCTACGCGCAAGCGATTTATTGAAATAAAATTAAACCATATGTTAGTCCCGAAATGACCTATATTTAGCTGTGTTCAGTGGACTTTAAACCCCATTTCTCTCTCTCTCCCTTTTCTACATTAGAAATTTTTATAAGTTAAGTAAATACAAGTTGAAAACTGTATTTAAATCATCCTTACTGCAAAATCTGAATCAAATAGTCACTCGATTTCATTTCTTTGTTGTTCATAGAATATTATTGCCAGTAGTCAATTAATTGTTTTTATTAAGTTCCTTTACAAGCTGAAAACAGCAGTACAGTAAAGAAATAGCAGTACAGTTGTTTCCAATATAAGAAATAGTACAGCTGTTTCCAATATAAGAAACAGTAGTATAGTTTCCGATATTTGAAACTGTAGTACAGTGGTTTCCGATATGAGAAACAGTAGTAAAGTTGTTTCCATTATAAGAAATAGCAGTACAGTTGTTTCCAATATAAGAAACAGTATTACATTTGTTTTCAATATAAGAAACTGCAGTACAGTTGTTTCCAATATGAGAAACTGCAGTACAGTTGTTTCCAATATAAGAAATAGTAGTACAGTTGTTTTTGATATAAGAAATAGTAGTACAGTTGTTTTTGATATAAGAAATAGAAGTACAGTTGTTTCCGATTTGAGAAACAGTATTACAGTGGTTTCCAAAATAAGAAATAGTAGTACAGTTGTTTCCGATGTAAGAAATAGTACAGGATATTAAATATGCTGTTGTATTTTCATTATAAGTCTCTTTCAAGTATATTGAGTTACATACCGGTAATTGTACAGCATTTTAAAAATACATGTTTATTTATTCCACGATTTATTTTACGCGTTTAGCCTACGATGGTGGTGGTCAAGCCTAATTATTTACCGCACAAAAAAAATATCTTAAGGCCAATTGTAGTTTGTCACAAATTCTGTTTTCTCAGATAGGCCTACCTTTTAAAGCTTGATGCCAGCATCGTTGTTCATTTTCATCATTGTCCATATGTTGTATGTCAATATATTAACATGTTACTGCAGTATGATAAAAGAAATAAATGATCTTCCAGTATCACAACACTTAACTTTAGTTTGTAACTTATAACTTCAATCTGATTCAAATACAGATTTTTTATACTTCCAATGGCCTACACTACATGAGGATCTTACCAGTTGTATTGGGGGGTTGTGTCAGGGGTCATATGATTAAAAAAAAAAACAAGTACGAACAATTCAAACCTTAAGACCAAACTCGAAGTCCTAATAACGTTATAGACAAAATAGTTTATGATTATTGACCCTATGACATCGGACATTGATCAATCAATCACTGTTGATGTTTCTAGGGGTTTACCCACAGTTCTGTGCAGAGGAAGCTAAGAACTCACTGTAACAAACTATTTTATTGGCTAATTCACATCAACTAGAACGCCTCACAACTCTTCCAGATCCTAGTGTGGTGAAGACAAGTGCAAAGAAATTTTGAACTATAAAAATTGAAATATAATAATAGGATCTGTGTTTTAATCAGACTGAACTTCTATTATGTAGCTGGTTTATGTAATGAATTTACGTTCGATTGGTAGTTGGAGGTTAAGCGTTCATCAAATTCGACAAACCTGTTGGTGCATGCTTCTTTAGATAGTTGTAAATGTGGGCAAACAAGGCTATTATTTATTTTCTAGAGCTGTCAAGCCAACAAGAGTGTTACTGTCCCTTTAAGTAGTTATAAATGTGGACAAACACGATGTTATTCGCTGAGTACGTTTAAGCTTCTAACAACAGATCGGATATTAATGTTGTATAAAAGACAAAGTTTGTTTATAAAGTTGCATGTACATTAACCGCCACATTCCTGTAGGTTTTTAATAATCATTAAAATACAGATGTGACTCCATCGTTTGATGTCAGAGTGTTGTTCATGTTGTTTGAAATAATGTACGGACAATTTGTCGATCTCGCATTATTCATACTAGATGAAATATCCGACTTGCTGTGACAATTTCATTAAAATGGATGTGCCAGGTAGTGTATGTATTTTAAGTTGTTTTATGGCCCCGAGCAAGATATTGCATAATATATTTTTATAACACGCAGGCTAATGTCTTCGTTCAGTATTGATATATTACTTAATATCTCGCTCTCTACCATTAAACCACACTTCTTGAGTTTGTGGCCTTTTATTGCCAAATTGATGCCATAGTTCTGAAAGGCTGTAAGTGCCACTTATGACTCAAATAGCCTTTTGCATAGGAATGAAATGGGGTATAACGCCCTAAGCTTCTGCACCTAATCTGGGCTAATTGAAGACAGGTTTTTTGCATAGGGTCACATTGAGGGGCTTCTCTAAGCAAGTTTTCAGAACTGTATGGTCGTAACTTCTACAAAACAATTGCTTTTAAGAATTTTGATATCCTAAATGCCTTATTAAGATTCAAATAGGTTTTCCCCTCGTATTTCAAAAACTAAATCTGACATTTTTTGAGACTTACTGCCTTTCAGAACTATGACATTGAAATAAATACAGAATTGTATATGTACCGTAATATACTATTAATGGAATGTTATCTTTGCCTAATTGATTTCTCTAGTCTCCTAATTTTTAATATAAATACTTTATATGCGATGCGATATATTGTATGTGTAGCATTTTGTTTTTTCGTTTTAAAAATCAAACACGTGAATAAAATGTCAAATACCTAAATATCAGTGATTTATTGTTTGAAACATTATCTAGAATTGATGGCAGCTGGGTATTGCATGGAATGAAATGGGGTTTAATTCAAGCCTTGAAATAACTGTTAAGGTTCAGTCTGGCTCGGGGGGAGGGGGGAATTTCAGCAGACTCCAGAAGCCTTACTTATTTAACGAAGTCGGCCTTTCAAGTTTCCAGATTACCAATGGTGTTGCCCATTACGACACCTTCAAAGAATGTTTTATCATCCAAAGCTTTCCATGTCTGAAGCTGTCTTTCTTTCGAGTTTATCCGATTTTCTTCAAACTTTGCACAGAAAATTCTGAACGCCGTTTATTTCAGTACATGGCTTAACGTCCTACTGTTCTGCTCCAACTGGGTTAATCAAGAAGGGCATATACTATACACTGGGGTATGAGGAAAATTTTGCACTATGGCCTACTCTTATATCGATTTCCAACTGTCAAGGGTTCTTTTATGTGCACACCAGTGTGTACATGAGACCTTAGTTTTCTGTCACATTCACACGACTATACAACTGGACTATATGTTGTCCCTTGCCAGGGCCTCCATCTTGCTCCACCCACAAGGGGGAACTATCCCGGGAAATCCAGTTGAACCTCTGGGCTAATGCCAGGATTAAATAATAGAGAGAGAAATGGGGTTTAACCTCCACTCGACACAAATCAGATCATTTCAGGACTAACATATGGTTGAATTTATTTCAATAATTCCATTGCTTGTAGGGGTCTTTAGCAGTGGGAGGAAACTGGAGGACCTGGAGAAAACCCACGAAATTGAACAAGCAAATTAAACACAGGACATCCAGGTTAGCGAGCTAATTTCTTACTAAATGAACAACCGTTGCCCCTGCAATAATAATAATCTATTTATAAAGCGCTGAATATCCAACAAACTGGTTGCTCAAAAGGTGAATTTTCTATACATGCATATATTAAATAACAGTTCATTGACACGATAAAGAGAAGATGTCTATGTCATAATGATGCTTGTTTATCAAACATTAATTATTTATCCATACAAGAGATATTCTTCAACTGCCACTCATACGTTCATTGGAGATAAATTATTCAAAAACTAAATTTGTCTATTGCAGGTCTTTCTTTTGGCCTTATAAATGTTCTACGAATTATTAATTAGACATAAATTAACATGACAAGACCATAAACATTTCTTGATGCTTGAGATTTTAACCAGATTAGAACAGTATGGATATTAATGATTGAGACCAACAGTGGTTACGATATTTAAAAATCAAATCTTGTCAAAACTACAAACAGTGATAACTTGGCTCAGAATAAAGTAATTTGACTGAAATTTTCATAAATCAATAATAACGTTAAACAGCTGTATGAAATTAATTTCATGAATTATGCTATAAACATCAGACAATTTCTTAATCATAACTATAATATTTAAATTGTGTAAAATAACTGTACATTTTTGACAGGCATACACCCTACACTGTGCTGTGAGTGAAATTTTGTCTGGGCAGCAGCACTACAGTTACTTTTTTATTGGATTCCAACTGCCAAGGGATCTTTTACGCTCCATCTGAATAATTAGACAGCGGTCCTTGTCAGGCCCTCCGTCCTGTATCACTGTCGAGGGTAAACTACACCGGAAAATCTGGATGAACTTTCTCGGCCAATGCAGAGATCGAACACCTGACCTCTAGGCTAGCGAGCCAGCATCTTACCCACATGATCCCCGACTTATAGAAGTGAGGAGGTACAATATATATATTATGTTATGGATAAAAGCTTCACTAAAATTGGAGAGAGAGAGATTCACTTGCACATAGGGGTCTTTAGCAGTGGGAGGAAACCGAAGGACCCGGAGAAAACCCACGAAGTTGGACAGGGGACCCTACTCCTTTTGATACAGTGCGCATGTGCTAACTATTTAGTCATCCATCCAACCCCGACTCAATGACAGACCCTATGATCTCAAGCATATACATTAGACCACCCCAAACCCCCATCCCCCTAAATCCGTGGAATTATAACTAAAGTTACTAGTGCCATTGGGAAATGAAAGTGAAATTCAAACATCCGGCAGGGAGCCATTGATAATGTGCAACACAAGTTATTATAACAAGCAAGATCTATACACCAGCTAAAGTTTTGTTCGAGTGGGTCAACCAACGTCTTACGAAGCTAGACCAAAAACTAAGACAGTGGTTGGCATAGCAACTAAAATTTAAAGAAGTACTCAGCAAGACACAAGATGGTTAAAGAAAAGAAACAAAATGAAAATGATTTTATTAAAAAATTAAACCAATTTTAATATTTAAACACAATTCAGAGATAATAATTGTGAAACGTTTCAGTTATTTTTCTTGCTTTTTGCAGTAAGCAGGTTAAGTTTATGGCATGAAACAATAGCTTACAACATTTTGTTGTACTTTAGAACTTAAGACAAATAAAAAGTCATCCTAATGTATTTGGGATGTCTTTCAACAAATTTCGTTTAAAAAAATGACATTAGAGAACTATTACTAGAACCAGAAATTGATTATAAGAGAAACTCTTTTAATGTCGCAGAAACATTGTTATAAAGTTCATCTTTGATACTAAAGATGCTCATGTCCAATTAATTCTCTGTTAAAAACATACTGTGCAAATGTGGCTTGGACAAATTCATGAGAAGTCCAATCCTTATAAGACATAATATAGAAGTAGATTTCACAAATTAAAAACACTTATATGGATATACTACTTCTGAATTTATTGACATGCTAGCTACTTTCAATACACATACAGATTTCGAATATCAAGCAAATAACGTAGCATGTTAATAAATTAAGAAGTAGTATATCCATATACCGGTTTTTAATTAATCAATTCGTATTAATCTGTCTCAAATTACAAATCTAATGCATGAAGAGATAACAAAAGATCTCCCTGGCTGGGATGCTCCAAATACAGTAATTAGACTAGACTGATTCAATCTGATCAAATATTTACTATTTTACTAATAGAATATAAATTCTATACTGGAATAAGATCACATGATAATGCCAGCTTCAAATTTTGCACTACATGTTCATTTTAGACTTTAGAATTACTGCTTCAGATGAATTTTTTAAAATATCTCTCTTAACATTTTGTTGTAGCAACACATATTTCATTCATACAAAACAAATATTTAATTACTGTATTTCAATTTGAAATAGCAGACTGCATATTTAACGACTACGAGCATGTCATATGGACCAGGAACCAAGAATTACATTTATCATCGCCATCATGGAATTGCGATGTTGTATCAAATAAAATCCGGTAGTCAATGTGCAATTCTCCGAAGAACAACCGTCTCTAGGTTTTTATTTTAAGAGTGTTTCCCCAAGAAGAAGAAGAAGAAAATCAAACTTAGTTCATGGTTCTTAAAACACTTGCTCAATCCACGGATTCCATATTTGCAGACGACAAACGTAAAATTAGGATATCTTACACATTTTAACATTCACATGTATCTATTTGTCTATATATTTTATAGACCATACTTTTTACTATTATAACAAAATAATCACAATTTCAGTGACACATATAAAATGAGAAACAAAACTCAAAATTATCTGGGACTCTATCTCAGAGATCTGGGCCCCTGAGTTCACAAAACATTCTCAAACTTAAGTTACGAATTTACACAACTTTCAATCACTGTTTATGAGAAATATCTTTGATTCAGAAACACAAACTTTGCACATAGTCTCGTATTGATGTATTTCATACATTAAAACAACAATTTTTTTTTAAAGGGCTATATTTGAGTTAAAAAAAACCAAAATAAATTCGCAACTTCAGTCTGTGAATGCTTTGTGAACTTAGGGCATGGCCCATTACTATTAAATGAAATTCACTAATTCCCAGGTTAAGAGCACATCTTTAATAATAACAATTATAATATATTTATTTAATATTTAATGAAGTATTTTACTAATTACTATCAATTAAAAAACATAAAAGCAGTTTTCTAAAATACACAATGTAGACGTGACTTTGTCATTTTTCTATGCATTATGTAAGAGCTAAATCTTCCAATTTATTTTGGCTTCAAATGTTGTATAAACTATTATTTAAACATTTATTAACATGACAAGTCTCTAATTAACTCTCTAGAGCATCAGAGATAGAAACTGATTTGCATGTCTTTATTTTGGCTTTGATTGTTATGAAAACTATCATTCAGACATCTATTAACATGACAGGCCTCTAATCAACTCTCTAGACCATCACATGACAGAGATTGAAACTGATAAAACATGACCACCATTTAAAGATGCCTTCCCGGGTACAAACTTTGTGAATTGACGAAATGGTGGATTATGATTTAGTCTCAAATAACAAGTACCGTTGCTACGATAATAAACAATCTTGTCAAAACTTCACACAGTGATAACTTTATTCATAATAAAATAATTAGAATGGGGTTTAATGTCAACTCGGCACAAACTAGATCTTGTGCTTAGGGGTCTTTCGCTGTGTAAGGAATCCAGAAGTCCAGGAGAAAACCCACAAAGTTGGACAGACGGCCCTACTTCTTGCCACATACAGCCTGGGAATCGAAATCACGCCAGTTTACTTAATGACAGACTGTGTGATACAGTGCGTACATTTTAACCTTCCCGCTATCCAATCCCCAAAATTTGAATGAAATGGTCAGCTCTAAATCTTACATAATGCATCTTTAACTATAAGAACTATTTATATATATATTGATAACCATAATTAATTATATAAATTTTATTTTATTTAATAATAAATCCATAATTTAATGCCATACTCATTACAGCGGTGTATTTCTAATCCTTATCAAAACCAAAAATTCATTTGTAATGAAAGTTAATAAAAAAAAGAAACTAATATTAATTAATTCCTTTTGATTAATTAATAAATCCATAATTCAGTTGTATATCAAATCTTTATCAAAACCAAAGATTCATTTTTAATTCCATTTCACTTTTAATAAATCCTTAATTTTGTCGGTAGGTAGACGAAGTACGTATCGTTAATAGAGAAGCTGTTGACGATACGTCACTTCGTCTACCTACCGACGAATTGAATGCCATTGGCCTATTGATTACAGCCTTGTATATCAAATCTTTATGGAAAAAGAAATTCAATGGTAATGAAAATTAATAAATTGTAATGATAATTCTCCATTATAAAATTATATACCAGAGCCCTGCTTCACGAAATCTTAACTAAAGATAAAATTCCAATTTTAGCAGATTCTTCAATTTTGCTTGGCGAAGCACTCAAAACAATCTAATATTATCCGATCAAATTACTAAAATTTGGATTTTATCTTAGTTAAAATTTTGTGAAACAGGCCCCAGGGTTTCAAACAAAAAAGTTCCAACATTCCTGAATAAACAGAAAATACAGACATTAAGAGTTCTAAGACATTAAGAGTTCTAACAGAGTCTTTCTACTCAACAGTATATTGGTCCAAATATTATACGAAATGATCAATACACTGACTTTGGCCTCATTTAGCAAATGACACAATAAATCATGACACAGGAATACACCTAAATTGAACATTTATGGTATAACTTAAATGTTTATTGCATCAATTGTATGGCATATAAATGTGTCTTATTCCTAATTTAAGTCATGGCTTTATGATTTATAATCACCATGACAACTGGATATCTTATATTATCACCATGGCAACTAGATATCTTATATAATCAGTGACTGTTTGTAACAACAAATTAGTAAGTTTGTATTCAGTTTTAGTATGTGTGAACATCAGAGTCAAAATGGTATCTAACCCACAGTTTTATAATTGTTGCAATTAATTTCTAAAAGGGAGAGAGATAGAAATGGGGTTTAGCGTCGAGTCGACACAAGCTTGGTCATTTTTCGGGGCTAACAATGATATAATTTTATTTCAATAATTTGAGGACCTAGAAAAACCCATAAGTTTGCGAGTTTATTTTTAAAGAACACTTATTTAAATAAGTTAAATCTATCAGCCTTCTGCCTACATTGGATCTATGACTAAATATATTTCCCTTAAATTCATGAAATAAGAATGAACGGAACTAATTAAACATCCATAAGAGATAAAATTTTTAAAAGTAAATGCACTTTCCTTGAATTCATAGAAACGAGAAATATCAAACCTAACATAAACATCCATAATATTGAATTTTTTAAAAGTATTACAAAAATGATGATTTCTAAAAAAATTAGACAGTTGACATGACGATGAATTATCTGAAGTTTTCTAGAATTGAATTAAATAATACAAATGTTATAAATGATTCTAAAATCAAGCTTCATAAAAAAAATCCTGACATTAAATAAAATTTTGTCAAACAATACCATTATGTTTAATCCCTGTTATTTTATCTATCAGCAAAAGCTACCTCATTTTTTTTTTATCTACCCTCCTTTTGTAAACCATGCTCAACCACAATTTGATTAAAAAACAGATTTATATTTTGTTTTGTTTTTATTCTTTCGATGGCCTACACTGTATCAAGATTTGACCAGTTGTAGTAGAAGCAGCTTTTGACCCTATGACGTCAGACATTGATTAATCAATCAGCTTGACGTTTCTAGTGGTTTACCCACAGTTCCTTGCATTGCACGCAAACAACTCACGGTAACAGATCGTTTCATTGGCTAATTCCTCACATCAACCAAAACACTGGTAATATAACAACTCTTCCAGATCCTAGTGTAGTAATGACAAGTTAAACAAAATTTTGAACTATGAAAAACGAAACAAAATAGGATCTGTGTTTTAATCAGATTGAATTATTGAGGAAAAGTGTCAGTTTAACTTTGCTTATTTATCTATGGCTACATATTCTAAGGGCCTTAAAAACAATTTAAACTGTGAACTAGACCATAAAGTTTTCAAGTCGGATATTAACATTTAGATGATTATTTCCTAGTTCAAATAACATATACTGTACCTAATATACATTATTCATATCTCCCTCTACATTCTAACAATAATATTTGGCCATAAAAGCGTATCACAAAGTTTATACATGTACATTTAATCAATAATATATTAGATATAAAAGATATGTTGCCAGGCAAAGAATTCTATACCCACCAGCAGCCTTGTCATCCTGCCTTTTATGTACTTTTTATCAATGTTTGTTGCATTTAACGGCTGAATACCAATGAACTTGTTAAAACTATTTTAAATTCATATGACTCAGAAATTGATAGGCACTAGTACAGAAACAAACATTATACATTTAAAAGAGACTAGGGAATATATTCTACAGAATCCACAAAGTAGTAAAGAGAGGGAGAGAGAGGGAATGGGGGTTAAATGTCCACTCGACAAAAGTGGGTAATTTCTAAAGATTAACACAGAGAAATTTCACAAAGTTGAACGAGTGACAAGTGACTCTACTTCTTGTCATGTACAAGTCTGGGATCGAAATGTGTTAGACCATTTGCACCCCCCCTCCTCCACAAAGCAATAGAAGGCAAGGATAGCTCATAATGCCAGGTTCCCATTGTCGTTTGATGCATTACGATAGGATTGTTCCTAGTAAATCCACGATCTGCTATGTGCAAATATGTTTATACAGTCAACGTGATTTCTACGACTGACCTCAATATAAAATTACAATTCCAATCATATTATGAATCGTGACAATGGAAACGTAGCTACGTGCAAATACGTTTGATACGGTCAAGACAATTGCAACAACAAGACCTCAATTTATGATAAGACCTGATAGGGACACCACAATTAAAATCACGATTTTAAACATATTCCGAATCTTGATAATAACCCTCCAAGTAAACATAAATAAATCACATCTAAATGTCTTTGTATCACTAATGTGAAAAATGAATCGTAATTTTAAAAAAAACTGATGATGACTTTTACCTATTATGAATCGTGACAATGGAAACGTAGCTACGTGCAAATACGTTTGATACGGTCAAGACAATTGCAACAACAAGACCTCAATTTATGATAAGACCTGATAGGGACACCACAATTAAAATCACGATTTTAAACATATTCCGAATCTTGATAATAACCCTCCAAGTAAACATAAATAAATCACATCTAAATGTCTTTGTATCACTAATGTGAAAAATGAATCGTAATTTTAAAAAAAACTGATGATGACTTTTACCTATAGAAAAACTCATAAACTAACTTAATTAAATTAATGAAAATTTCCATAATTTTGAATAAAAACAGTTGATGCTTGCAGTGTCTGCGATAAGACATTTTTTATACTTTTGAATAAAAACTGTAGATTCTTGGAGTGTTTGCGTGGTCTTTTAAAACTAAATTGATAGACATTTTTTATACTTTTGAATAAAAACTGTAGATTCTTGGTGTGTTTGCGTGGTCTTTTAAAACTAACTTTATAAAATTCCTATAAAATTTTGAATAAAAAAGGTAGATGCTTGGAGTGTCCGACTGTCCGTAGTGTATAAAAGGGGATGACAGACTGACGCGTGACGTAACTACCTGACAGGAGTAATGGCAGTATTTAATCGTGGTCTGATAAAATATATCTAAAAGCGACAAAAGCATCCTAGGAATACACAAATAAATGTATGATAAATATTAAATTCTTATCAATTGTTTTAATAGCGAGTATACAGGTCACAATTTTATGGAATACAATTACTGCTTATAACTGAGCCACGTTTCGACTAGGCTTCTCTAGTTATAAGCAGTAATTGTATTCCATAAAATTGTGACCTGTATAAATTCTTATCAGCTGCAACAATGATTGATTTTCTACTAAATATGTCTTAATTTTTTAGAAACATTTAGTAACTAGATTATAGAGCAATACACTGAAACACATACTTCCCGATCCTTGATTTAGTTCTAATCCAATTGTGTCTACATATTAATATGTAATGGTATGAATGAATATGTCTATGGTTTTTTTTTTCTTATAGAATGTTTAATCCAACTCACACTATTAAATATTGACAATTCACTAAATACTACTTAATAAATGACAAGAATTCTATTCATATTCCTGGAATAAAATGCTAAAAATAGAAATCTTTTAAAGTCTCCTATAAAAAGTGAATAAACGCTAGAATAGTATTTACTATGTCATGAAGCAGAATACTATCACTGCAAGCCTGGAAATAAAGCACCTGTCACTGACAATGCCAGGCACCGTTTCAGACTTTGTCAGGCACAAAACCTCTAGTGCCTGTCATTTTGTCTGGCACTGATTGTTTGGGGGGTGATATTATTAATACAAATCCGGCAATGTCAGGTACTATTTCATTAGTGCCTGACATTTTGTCAGGTACATCTAAAATCGTTATTTCCAGGCCTGCGACTCAGGCAAGCAGATATATTTTTTTATGTCATTTATTGTGTAGTCCTAGACATGTTACTAAAATGATGGTTCTGAGATTCAGGAATCAGCTATTTCCATTTTGTTGTGACGGACTGACAGGAGGCACCGCTACAGGTGGCATGAGGACATTTCTCAGATCTAGATTAAGTTGAGTTATAGCTGGGTCCTGTTTTTCATACAGTTTAACTGCCTGAGTGAATCGTACTAATCCTGCAATAATGAAAATAATTAACCATCGTTGAAAATTATTGTAACATGCTTAAGGGTGAATCTTGCGTTTTGATTAGTCAATTAGACACTGTCTAAACATTCTAAGACTTACGTTAAGAATTTACTAAAAATTGTTTGTCTTATTTGAACTAAAATATAGGCCTTTATAAAAAAAATTATTGTTTTAATGTATCAAATACATCAATATGAAACTGTGTGCAAAGATATTTCTCATAAACAGTTGATTGAAAGTTGAGTAAATTCTTAACTTTTTAGTCTTAGAATGCTTTGTGAACTGGGGGGCCGGAATTTTTGAAAAACCATTTCAGATGAATGCAGGTCAGCAGAATATTCAATTCTAAACAAAGGAAAGATATGATTATTTACCATCACCATCTGCGGGGAAGCCATATTTTTCAATTATGCCCATCTCTATCTTTGTGGCTACTGGGAAGAATATCTGCATGGTCTTTAACATATCATTTCCTGCAAGCTGTCGGGCTTCCTCTAGTCTTTGACTGTTATCTTCTTGTTTAAATGCTGCCAGAACATCATTTAAAGCAGCTATAAACAAAACAAAATTAAAATCGTGTCATACCAGCAAAAAAAGAGAGAGAGAAATGGATTTAACGTCTACTCAACACAGACTGGGTTATTTCGGAACTATGTTACAATTTCATTAAAATAATTCACTTGCGCATGTGGAACTTTAGAAGAAGGAGAAAACCAGAGGATCTGGAGAAAACCCCATGAGGCTTGACAGGCGACCCTACTTCTTTATTGTCACGTACAAGTGGGGAATCAAAACCACACCAGATGAATCAATGACAGACCTTACGATACAGCGTGCCCACACTAACCATTCAGCCATCCAAACACCCCACATTTATCAGCAATATTTGTCCAGATTTGTCCTTCAATTTCTTAAAGATTCTCAAATATTAAAATATTTGAAAATATCAGATGTTGGTTTATTAACATTCAGGAAAAATAGGACGCTCTTCCGGACACCTGCTACCACTGTTTGTCGTATATTTTGTACACGGTGAACAGTCCATATGCTGATTACACTTTTTGCCAGAGTACACTATTTGCCTATACCGTTTTTTTTTAGGACTTTGAACTATGTCTTTGTTCGTACTTGGTTTTATTTTATGCATATGACACATACAAGAATTTATAGTCATGTATGAATTTCTATTATTGAAAGATGCATATTTTAGTTTTTTATTACAATTCAAAACTTAACATGACGGCCATGTAACAATATTAAAAGGCCAATCCCGATAATATTTTGGATAATAAAACTGCTTAATTTTGTGTTAAAATCCCTTAAAATCCTCTACCTTAGGGTGGAGTAACTAACTCAATATTTGTGATACATTTTCACACAACTTAAACCTGTCAGTCTTCATCTGGAAATGGAGACCAAAGTCCCAAGCTGTATTATGCAGTGTCTGGATAAAACCATACTTTTATTTTATAAAATAATGTGAAGGTGAAATATACTTTTTGTTTCCAAGTACAACACATGGGTAATTCACTGAATAGACCTCTAAATGAACAGAAAACGATTGTCAGGTTTACACAACGAAACCATTGACCCGAAATCTTAAAAGGGTTATGTGTCCGGATAAGCAGTTTTGTCGTTCATGTCCAAACGACCCAATATTTGAGCTGAGATTTTGAGTCATGCTAAATACAACATTTCTCTATATTTTGGCGCTTAAATTTCATACCTACTCAGACTTTTATTTTTGAGCCTCTCTTCAAATCGGGACAGTCCCTTTAAATGTAAATGTAATGTAATTTAATCATTGTCTATGTTTAAAACAAACACTAACATAGCTGGTGATCATATAAATAATTTAATCAGGTATGTTTAAAGGGACAATAACACTCTTGCTGGCTTGGCAGCTCCCGAAAAAAAAATATAGCCTTTTTCTAAGTATTAGATGTTTAAGTGTCCTACCTGTTGTGTAAATTAACCATTACATCCTGTTTTACTTGTACAGAGGGTTCAAAAATATTTTAAATCGAAGTTACATTTGAAAAGGTTTACGTTAGACGTTTCCAAGCATTAAGTTGAATTTTTCCAGTTTTTTGAATAAGGTGTGTTGAGATGAAATGTGTATCACCAATTATTGGAATATTGTAAAATAGTACAATTTGTTGACCAGAATAAAGATTGGGACATATTATTCAGTTCCAACAAGAGTGGTATTGAGCCTTTAAGTTTAACTGATTATTAAAACATGTTACATTATTGGCTATGATAATTCCCTGTTAAAGCTGTAAAATGAACAGCTTGTTATCGTTTTCACATCAATCAAATTTTAATTCCAAATTATTAGTATTTTGTTGAAACAGTTAATACAGTATAGCAAATCTACAATTAATAATTTCAGCCTCATAATGGGGGTTGGAAAGTCGAATGGTTATCGCATATGCGCTGTATCTATTAGCATGGTTTCGATTCGCAGCATGTACGTGATAAGGAGTAGGGTCACCTGTCCAACCTAGTTGGTTTTCTCCAGGTCCTCCAGTTTCCTCCCACTGTAAAAGACCCCTTCATGCAAGTGAATTATTAAAATAAAGTTGGCAATATGTTAGTCCCGAAATGACCTAGTTTGTTTTGAGCGTACGATAAACCCCATTCTTTTTTTCAGTCTGTCTGAATAACATAAACTTTCTTCTATTGTTATATTAACCAAGAAATTTATTGAAATAGAAACTTGTGCTTCTAGACATCTAAAAATCACAAATTTCTGATAAAGGATCACAGGGGTTTCTAAGTAATATTCAACTTTTAACTAACGATTTGGTGTATCTAAGCAGTGTAAAGAGTGGGTCCACTAGTTGTACAAATCAGATGCATGTTGCTTTCCATAACTCACATAGAGAGAGACAGATGAAATGAGGTTTAATATCCTACTGTTCTGCTCCAACTGGGCTGATGATGAGGGAAATTTTTCCCGGGCAGTGGCATTATAGCCTACTCTTATATCAAATTCCAACTGCCAAGGTATCTTTAACGTGCAAGCCAATGTATAAAATCTACTTATTTCAAACCATGTCATTTTGAACTATTTATATAATTGGCTTAAAGTGGGAGGACACCTGAGGACCTGGAGAACAACCAAGAGGTTGGGAAGGAGACTGTACTCTTTGCCATGTACATGTACAAGCTTGGGATCGAAACCATACCACTTAAGTCAATGACAGACCTTATGATCTAAAGTGCAGGCTTTAGATTATTCAATCAATGCAGACTGCAGAGTGGATTGTAAACCACAAGCATTGTGACTAGTGACTGACTTGTGACTGAGCACATTGTTAAAGTACAAAATCACATAAAAATCGTCAGCTATATGAATTTCCATATTCATCAGATGTAAGTAAGTTTACCCTGCCACTACTTATAACTAAAGGGCTGCTTGTCATCCCAAGAAGTACTGGAGAAAGAGAGAGAGAGTGAGAGAGAGAGAGTTTAACTCTACTGGACACAAAACTAGGTCATTTTGGGACTAACATACGGTTCAATTGTATTTCAATACATTGCTTGCACGTGGTGATCTTTAGCAATCCAAAGGACCTGGAGAAAACCCACAATGTTGGACAGGAAGCCCTACTCCTTGCCACGTATAATTGGGGCAATCCAAACTACACCAGTTGACTCAACTCCTTACTATGAAAACTATGAAAAACATCAACTGCAATTCTAGTAAATCATTTAGCTGTTTGTGTGTCATTTGCTGAAAGATCCACACTTGTGCTATTAACTCAAACCTTAACTCAAATTGTGTAAATAAAAAAAACAATAAATCAATAGTACATGTAGATATGCCCCCCCCCCCCCAGATTAAAAGAGGTCATTTAATTTGATCCACACAGGTACTGACTCCAAATATGTATACAAAAAACCAGTAAATCCATGATAGATAATCCCCTAGTAGGTCGGTCAAGTTAATCTCAAACGCAGAGTGACCCAAAGAAAATTGCAATTGGTTTCAACCATATTTATTAAGACATCATATTCAAATTCAGACAAAGTCGGTCAAGACGAAATTACTGATTAACATAATTCAATATGTTGGTCTCCGGGAAGTTTCTGTGAGCGATATCTCATAACCAGGGCGTATCACTGGTGGGACAATACAGAAATGAAATGGGGTTTATATAATGTCCTGCTGTCCTACTCTGACTGGGTTAATGACATACAGTGTGCTATGAGGGAAATTTTGCTTGGACAGGGGCGACAACAATATACATGTACATGGTAATGTGGGACATAAAAACTGCAGCACCAGTGACAAGTGTCAAATATACTGACGACTAAGGCACTAGTCCGCACCACTTAGATAAACAGGTGTCATGTTCCATTTGTAAAAGCTTATGGTACTGACTTTGTGAACCAGCACAAATGTGGCCAATTGGGTCTGCCTGCCTCAAGAAACTGTTGGGCTATGCCATCCCACTAACTTCCAGAGAAGAAGTCTGGCTAAATGTACTGTAAATTTAAATTCAAATTCCAGCGTACAGGTGTCATGTAGCCTCTAGAGTATTAATTATATGAACAAATTCAAATACATGTATGTAGGCTACATGTAACCTATGTATGAACAAGCAAATAAAAGATACAAATACTGATGCTGGCTAATTTGTGCTATCATTATCAGTTACAATTTTTATTTAACGAGAAGGATTTCTAAGACCCTCATTGACATTTTAACTTAGTGCCAGGAGGAATCAGGAAGTGGATTGAACTATATTATTATTATGGAGATTACTATCGAGAAGGGGGTTCTCGAAGGCAGCAACCCTTAGCACACTGAATTTTGCAAAGGTCCGACTTACATCTGTCCTTTTAAGTTTTATCCATCTCCACATCCATGCTACATTATACTGGCACAATTTTATTTTAGCAAGCCAGCCAACAACATAAATAAACATTTTAAGGGTGTGTACCCAACGAAAACACAATTTCTCGAAAAGCTTTATATTGTATATCATTATTCGACAGTTACTTAAGTAGACAATATAAAGCAAGCTGAAAAAAATATAATAAAATAATAATAAAAACAATATCTCTATCATTTACAAATAAATAAAACCACCTTTGCAATCGTCTAATGTAAATTCTTGCATGGCTGCAGCCATAATGAAACTGCCAAAACAAGTTGATAAACGTAAGAATTGGAAATATTTTTGTTTCAGTTGATTTTCAGATAGTTCATTTGGATATTTATATTTCGTAATTGGTTATAATAATTATAAACAGTAAAAATCGTTTAAAAAGAGGTAACAGCGATTAATCAAACTTTAATCTTTACAGAAAATTTATCGGTTGGTTTCATTTGTTTGCAAGCTTTAACAGGTTGCATAATATTCTATGACAAATATAAAAAGAATCGATGTAGTATATAATTTATGTTAGGGTAATTAAAATTTGACAAATAAAGGGATTTTTCAAAATCAAAACGGCAATATTTATTATATCTACAAGTTTTTTTTTTTTTTAAATACGCAGGTTTGCTTTATTCGCTAATTTGTTACAATCCAAAATTTGTAAAACACGCACTTGCAACTTCCGGTAGAAATTCAACATGCCGTCTTTGGAATCGGAGTAAGTATTTTTCGATTTATTGCCATATGGATCATTATCCTTACATGTTAACGCAATATTTTCACGATCCTTTTTTCTTTCAGACCGAAAGGAATCAGTTGGGCAGAACAAGTTGAGGCAGGAGATGAAGGTAAATAAAGAATTGAAATGTCACCGCCCTTTCATTTATTTATTATTTCATTCATTCATTCAGTCATCAGATTTCTTTTTTTTTTTAATATTCACAGTAATACTAATAATTGAGAACGTATTGAAATTCCGCCACTAGCATCATTAAATTTGAGATTTAATTATGTTATACTAATTTGTTTCATCATTTTGTTTTCCGAAGTACCAGTTCCAGTAGTGGTAACGAATAAATTTTTGGACCGTTAAACTAAACTGCAGTTTGGCCATGCCCATTGTGACTAAATTCAGTCTGTTTTGAACAAACCTGTTCTTGTCCGTTATGGAATAGGGCCGTTATGACTACATCCACAAATAAATGTTAATCTGTTTAATAAATGTTTTGAATGAAATACCATATTTACAACTCTCACATCTTTTCAATTAAATATTATATATCATGCTTTATTGATTAGGTTCCCTGCCTCCAAGCTCAGAAGATTATGATGAAAAAAATGGAATTAAAACTATAACAGAGTATAAATATAACGATGATAATAAATTAATCAAGGTAAAGTATTGATGATTGATTAACTGATGGGTAATTTCCTATCTATTTTGGGGGTTGGGATGGCCTAGTGGTCTAGAGTGCAGCGCTTCGACCTCTAACTGGCCGGTCACCTCTGGCTAGTGGCTGTGGTTTTGAGTCCTAGTGTGAGCGTATGTGACATGGAGATAGAGGCGCCTTCTCAACCTCGTGGGTTTCCTCCGGACACTCCAGTTTACTGCCACTGCTAAAGACCCCTGGACGCGCAAGCGAATTATTAAAATAAAAATTGAAAACCATAGGTTAGTCCCAAAATGACCTAGTTAAACCCTATTTCTCTCTCTCTCTCTCTCCTATCTATTTTGCAGGGTCTGGTGAGCTCTGTGATTATTTATATCCCCTAGATTGTTCTGTCCTGTGGTGTCTCAAGTTTAAATATTTTCCTGTTTGGCTCACTCAGTTCAGTTGTATGGATTGCATGCCTGTGGGATCACAAGAGCTGCCATTGAGTTGAGGGCCGTGGTTTGAATCCCTGCTTGTTACATGTGTGTATGTGGCAAGGAGAGGGTCACTTGTACAACCTTGCAGGTTTTCTCTAGGTCCTCCGGTTTCCTCCAATCGCTGAAAACCCCTATGTGCAAGCGAATAATTGAAATAAAATTGAACCATATGTTAGTCCCAAACATTCATGTTACATAACAACTTGAGAACAACACTGAAACCATGTAACGTTTATAATAAATAGAGGTATATTAATAGTTGTTAAGAGTGAAATCTTTATTTTCTGTGATATTTTTTTAGGTTGTTAAAACTTATAAAGTTGAAGTAAGAAGAGTTTCTAAATCTATTGCCAGAAGAAAAGTAAGTTTTGTGTATTATTACTATATTTGTTGGATATTAAAGCCCATCTCTCCCTGGTTGTATATAATGTAAAAAGGAGTAGTGTCGCTTGTCCGACCTCCTAGGTTGATTCTGGACCTTCTGGTTTCCTCCCACTTGTAAACAACAAGTACAAGCGAAGTTTAGAAAAAAAATTGGAACAATATGTTAACCATGAAATGACCTAGTTTGTGTGGAGTAGTTGTTACCCCACTCTCTCTCTCTCTCTCTTAAAGATTCCATGACAGTTAGAAATTGTAGTTTTGTTATCAGGGCAAATTATGCTCTTAACACACATTGACATTGCTAGGTGCATGTCCATGCTGCTAGTAAGTATTTAGGAAATAAACCTGGCTAATATATTGATGTTTTAACCTACAGAACTGGAAGAAATATGGGTTAGCAGAAAGAGATCCACCTGGACCTAATCCAGCTAATACAATTATTTCAGAGGAAATTATGATGCAGTTCATCAATAGTAAAGACGTAAGATACATACAACTAATTCAAATAAGTAAACTGAGTGCTGCAACTTCTCAGGGAACCTGGCATCACTCCATTGACAGCATTTCATTCATTCTATTTGATTGATACATGGGGGGGGGGGGCTTTGTGGTTCAGATGCTTCTGATCATGAGGCCTGTCATTGAGTCAATCAATAATTTGTACTAGTGATTTCAGCCCAAGCCTTTTTGAAAAAGAATGGCTTTCCTACCACAGGGAATCATTCCATGGATCTTTTCATTTACAGCAAGGGATCCAGGGTGGCTAAGTGGGTAAGACCGGAGGTGGTGGTTCAATCCCTGCATTAGCCAATAAATTTCATCAGGAGGAGGTGTCACTGGTACAGGACAGTGGGCCTGACAAGGACAGCTCTCTAGTCATTTGGATGAGACAAAAAATCAAGGTTCCATGTACACATTGGTGTGCATGTAAAAGATCCCTTGACAGTTGGAATTCGATATAAGAGTAGACCATAGTTCTGCCACCCGGCCAAATTTCCATCATAGCACACTGTATGGCGTATGCCAGTCTTCCAAGCAGAACAGTAGCCTAGTCCGAGCAGAACAGTAGGACATTAGTACTTTTGAGCAACCAGTTTATTGGATATTCAGTGCTTTATAAATAGATTATTATTATTAAACCCCATTTCATTTACAGCAACAACCGGAGAAAGATGAGGATCCATTGGCCAAACTTAAAAATCAAAAAATTGTTCAGTGTCGTATTTGTAAAGGTGATCATTGGACAACTAAATGTCCATATAAGGACACCCTGGCTCCATTACAAGAACAGTTGACAGAAGATCCTAATAAGAAGGCAGGAGAGAGTGCCGGTGCTTTACAGCCCCCATCTTCGGCACCAAAAACAGGCAAATATATACCTCCTAGTCTTCGTGAGGGTGCCAATAAAGGCCGTGGGGAGACAATGGCTCAAGGAAGAAAAGGTAAGATTTAATTTAATATTGGCTAGAAGACCTGATTACTCGGAGTGTCGGTGACTAGTTTCAATCGTATTGAACTTTTCAGACTGATTGGACTTGCGTGGCAGGCATTTTTATTATTTAACTCACAAGTAATAGTCAGTAGCTCTCTCTCTCTCTCTGGCCACCTCTGGCTTGCAGCTGTGGTTTCTAGCGCTGCTGTGAGCGTAAGTGGCATGGAGATAGGGGCGCCTTCTCAACCTCGTGGGTTTCCTCCGGGCACTCCGGTTTCCTCCCACTGCTAAAGACCCCTATGCGCAAGCGTATAATTGAAAAAAATTTAACCATATGTTAGTCCCGTAATGACCTAGTTGTGTTGAGTGGACGTTAAACCCCATTTCTCTATCTCTCTCATATAATTAATGGCCAATATTTATTTCTACCTTATAGATGAAGCTGCTACTATTCGAGTTACTAATTTATCTGAAGAAACCAGAGAAACTGATTTACAAGAATTATTTCGACCGTTTGGACCCATTTCTCGTATTTACCTGGCTAAAGATAAACTCACAGGACAGAGTAAAGTAAGTATACATGTTACATTGATCGTTAACTGGGTTAAAATCCAGAATATAGAAGACTCGGGTTTTGACATTGACAACCAGATTCTGGGTTGACAACCAAGATTTTACAAGACTCTGGATTGGCAACAAGATGATACAAGACTGGGTTGATTATGCAAGACTCTGTGTTGACTTTGACAGCCATAGACTCTGGCTTGACAATCAAATACAAAAGACCCTTTAGTTGACAACCAGATTACACAAGGAATCTAGATAAACTAACCCGACATGTAAACTGTGTTAGTTTACAGTATTGGTTCGTTCCAGCCAATCCTGTGTGCAATTTTAAAAAAGAGCTTGGGGTGTTGGTTGCCCAAATGGTTAGCGCTTGCACGTTGTATGGTCTCCCGTTTAACCTTGTGGGTTTTCTCTGGCTCCTCCAGTTTCCTCTCACTGCTAAACGCCCCAACTCGCAGGCAAATTATTGAGAAAAAAAATTTGAACCATATCCTGTGCCGAGTAGATGCTAAAAACCATTTCTCTCTCTCTCTGTGAAGAGTTCCAAGATGGCCACATTTGAGGTGGAGGGTTTTTGTCTTTCTGCAGCCGACTTTTCATACCTATAATTGTTTATTTCAGGGTTTTGCATTCATCAATTTTCACCGTCGTGAAGATGCAGCAAGGGCTATAGCGGGTGTATCTGGGTTTGGATACGATCATCTTATTCTTAATGTGGAATGGGCCAAGTAAGTCAACATTTTAACTAATCATACATTCAACTAACATCAGTTTCAACCAAGGCTTCCATTTCGGCCGTATTTGCCGGTCGGGACCTACGGCTCTGGAAAATGACCTACAACCGAGTAGACCCTTGGGTCATTTTGCATGCCGGAAAAATAGCATATTTTGTGCTAAATCATAAAATCCCGGGATACGAAGAATCTCCGTGTGTGTCGTGATGTAAACTGTCGGGTATAATCAAATTAACAGTGTTCAGTAGTCCGCTAATTGACACCACTGCCAATCAATTATCCTTGTGTATATTGCTGTACTCACAATCAACAGAGGATCAATATCAAACAGATTAAAAGCTTGACATTTAATCACGTTAATTAACCGAGTTTTATATTTTAATCAGTACTGTGTGACCATTCTTAACACCGAGTTGTTGTTACAGCATATTTGCCGACTTTCATCGCTCGTGCAGCTATATTTACTATGTCAACATCAAACAGATTAAAAACTTTACTTTGATGTCTTCACTTGATAACTAGAGTTAAGCATGCGAATGATATATAAAGCAGAAATGTTTGCATGCTTTATATCATTTCAAAATGTTGAAATTCCAAACCTCTCAGAATAACAATTGTCGTCAAATGAATCCAACCGCCTTTTTTCAACATCGGCCCACGTGGAAGACAAATTCTGTCTTCAAATCTTGTCACAAACATTCCCGTGGTTAAGATTTAAAATTCCTACACAAAAATGTATTGTCGGTTGTTTTTTTTTAACCCTTTTGTTTTCTTTTATGTAACAACTGATTGCCGTTACTTTACTTGACACAATGAACTATTTACGCTGGCCGCCATTTTGATACAATGTGAATTAATCTTTACATGTTATCGAGTGCAGATACAAGAACGATCTTCTTTGAGCTCCCAAATATTAATACGAGTAAATAATATATTAATTAGTTTAAAAAGTATGTTAATTATTGTACATTGAATGACTTTTAATAATTTAAATGCATTAATCACTCGGAACTACTTTTCGCCGTGTATGGAGAAATAGTCAACAGTCTAACTTGTCCCGTACACGAACAGGTTAATTAAAAGATCGTTGTTAGAAATATAACGTCAAGAATAGTTTTGTGATTGTTCCCAAAATTTTCGAAAGTCGGCTCTTGTAGAGCACACTGTCTCCAGTGACCATAAAACGTCACATGAACACGAATATCGACTATTTAAAGATGTTATACCACAACAGTTCCATTTGAGATACGACGAGTATATACGGGTGATGTTATAAAAAAAAGTAAGAAAATAGTGTACTTGCGAATGTTTCTTGTTGTTATATTTTTATATTATATAAATCTATAAATGATAATTGGTTACATGTGTTCCTTTATTGAGGGGGTGGGTGGGTATAAATGCCGACGTGAGATTAAATTTCTTTGTGGCTGTCCTTGACCCAATAAAACCCGAACGGCATTTCAATATCATGTTGTTTAATGGCTTCTTATTTTGTGCTAAAAATACCATCACTTTCTCCACGGGAAAAATGACCGGTTGTGAAAATTTTGAAGTGGAAGCCCTGGTTTCAACTAGTTTACTACACAGACCGCACAGGTGCCATGGTCTCGGTTACCCAGTCTTCAATGTAAGGAGGATAGGACTGTTGTCATTATGTGATGAAAAGTTATGGCGACTTCTTGGCGTGCCATGCACGGAACTGTAGGTAAACCACTAGAAACGTCGACACTGATTGATTAATCAATGTATGATGTCATAGGGTCAAAAACCCTTGTACAACCCCTTATACAACCTTCCAGTAAAACTTGTCAGATCTTCATGTTGTGTAGGCCATCGAATTTATAAAAGAAATGAAACAAAATATCGATCTGTATTTTAATCAGATTTTTAAATTTAATACATTAATAACCTATTTTTAAAATAATTTTACTTTTTATTTTATTTCAGGCCTTCTGGGAATCAGTAGTTAAAATAACAGAAACAAAAAAAATAAAAATGTATAATATTAATAATGGTCTAATTAAATCAGAAATATGGGATATTTTGTTTTGTTAACTTGTTTTTGGATGATAGGGACAGTATTTTTACCAGCGAGACAAAACACTAAAATCGGTAATGTTTTTGTCGAGCATTTTGATAAAGAATGCTGATTCTTAAATTACTATGCCATCTGAAATTGGATACTGGTAATCTCATTCCTTCTTTTTATCGGGGAAAGTACCTGTTCACTAGTATATGTAAGATAACTCAGGAAGAATCTGAACGTTCAAGCCTGTCGAAATTGGGAATAATTCCTCTTATTTTTGGTCTGTTTCCGAACCTTCAACCGGTTGGAGCTTCAAGTAGTTCCACACAGATTTTTCTTTGAAATATGTTACTTATGTATGTTAAAACCTATACAATGTCGCATGTGGCCAAAAAATGTAGATGTATGTTTGGGTTAATGTAGTCTCATAACTGTGGACATATGTTCTCGAAAAGTTGGCATGAATTCTTGGAAGGATTCAGCTTTTGAAAAGTTAATAAGGTAATCTGTGTGAATATTCTACAAAAAAAACCCTCGAGCATCAAAAGTCACGATAACAAATGGCTAAATATCAGTCCTGCCTTTCTGAATTACTCTTTGCAGTCAACTATCATAATAGGCACGAAAAAGATTGGAGAAAGAGTTGAGACACATCAGTAAAATAATGATAACATACAACCCGAACAACAAATTTTCTGTTAAAGTACAGTCTTTATTTTCTTAAATAAACGTATAAAACAGAACAAATGTACGCCCTATTCTTAATCCTAATTATTATAACCTTCAAATCTTCATTTATTAGATCTACAAGGATCCCAGTTTCCTCCCTCTGGTACAGCCTACATGCACATGAATTATTGAGGTAATATTGAACCATATGTTAGTCCTGAAATGACCTGGTTTGTGTCGAGTGGACCAAAAAGCCCATTTCTCTCTCTCTCTACAAAAGGTTGAGCATTATGATTATGAATACATTATGGATTAAGACTATACTAGCACGATGGGTATACAAATGGTGGTGTATTTAAACAGTTCTTTTTACCCTTGAAAACAATTCTGTAAAATAAAGTTTCTTGAGCAATCATAAATGGCAATAATTACAGATTTGCTATTATTCAAAAAAAAAGAAAAAATAATTTGATCAATAATCATATATTTTTGTAAACATGATGATTATGGAAAAGTTAATACTAGTGTAAAAAAGATGAATGTATAATTTTGATCAATAATAATATATCTTTTTAAACATTATGATGTATAAAAGATGAATGTATATTTATAAATTAAGGCTAAAGTATATATGGATCCGTTTCACATGTCTTTACTTGCTTCAAAAAGTTCCTTGTTTGAAAATTGTGTTCCATCTCCAACCAAAGGGGAACTAATAAATGGACAAAGCCAGCAATATTTCCAATTTCTTCCAAAAGCAATCATGATATTCTTTTTCCAACCTAGATCGAAAGTTTTAATATTATAGGTATTCTCTTTCACTGTTTGTCCACCAAGAATATTACGCATATGATAAACAAGTAAGGCCGAAACAAGTAAAAATGTTACTAAACACATAGATGTCATAAATGCAGTTGTAATTGTGTAGGTTTCTGAGATATTGGTCATCCAGGCTACTAAGGGTAAAATCATCAAAATCAAAGATTTCGCACTGAAACCATCCAACGTTATATACGCATAGTCGAAGTTCATGATGTTTGCGTAGAGGATCGCAATCCACATATATCCCAACATGTGCATGTAGAATCTCAGATTGGCAAAACCCACACAATTTCCCGTAAACTGACAGTGATGGTCACGTTTCAGGATGCATTTGTTACACAGTGAACAGTGGTAGGCACGGGGCGGTGCATTACACTCGCAGACAGCACAAAATTTCCAGCCTTCCTTCAAAACAATGGGTAGCATAAGTCCAGCACTCCCAGTCTCTGTCATGATAATTCTACACATATTACCCATAGAATTGAAGTAAAGAATGCCTATAAATGTTAAATGAAAATAGTATGTATAATCCCAACCCTCGCGATAAACAAACGGCAAAATTACAAAGATTTCGAAGAAGGCTGCGCAATGGCCCAAAAATAAAAATATTATCACAGAAACGGCATCGGTTTTAGTCTTGGGAAGGAATTTCCTTAGTTGCGCGAAATCCATCTTGATGTGTAGAATGCTGGTTCTAATCTAAGTGATACTTTTCACCGGTTTTCGACACATAAACTACAATTTCGCAAGAATCGGCATGACTTTTTACGTTTTGTACCTCCTAACATTAAAAATCGACTAAAGGGGAGTAATTCAAAATTGTCTGCGATCAGGAATCAGACCAGCAATTATTTTCCCATTGACTTCAATGTTAAATGGCTGTATAGCTCTTTGCTCCACATTCCGTTTGTTCCAATCTTCATTGGCACACAGTGGACCGCATTTGTTACTTTCGTCATAAATTTTAAAGGGGAGCATGGGATTTAGATTTCTGCTAGGAGGATTTAATGTCGATTGGGGTAATGATATGACTTCCGACGCATAAAACACTTTACACACCCTATCCCTCCGCTATAATATCACCAGTATTACCCCAACAACTGCTATGAAATTGCAAATTTGATCCCTTTTCTCAAATTCTAGACCAAAATACCAACCAAATAATGCAGAACAAAGACAAAAAATAAGGGAATATTGTCTCTTCTTCCATCAGGACCTCCCTTATGGAAATCACCAAACCTATGAATAGGCTTATACCAAATTTGAAACAGAAAGTATACGCTGTACATTTCGAGCTGTGTCAACCAAAGTCGTTTTTCCATTCTATGCGGTATTTTGGTACAATTTCAGTTTGCTTCACTTTTTAGAATTTGTTATGTTTTCTCAACTGGTTTTAATCTAAACAAAACCTATTCACGTTTTTAGTGTGTATACTTTCTTTTGTGTAGGCTATATATTGAAAATGTTTTTAATGTTATCCTTCAGTCACCTGGTTGTTCATTTTGCTAAGGGCAGGGGCGCAGATCGCCAAAAATTAGTGGTGGGGACAGTCCATGCGCGGGGCAAAGGATTTTTTTAACCTCAATTTACTCGCTTACATCCAACATAGCAAAGAGTGGGTTGGATGTCTATTGCGTCAGTTGGCGTGATTTCAATTATTCGGCTGTACGTGACAAAAAGTAGGGTTAACTGTTCAACCTCATGGGTTTTCTCCGGTTTCCTCACCGACCCACAATCGAACTAGTGAAATAAAATTGAACCATATGTCAGTCAGCAAGACACCTTTTCGAAATATTAAAGAAATTTAGTAAAGTATCCGGCCTTCGAATCAATGCAACGAAAACCGAGATAGCAGAGAGAAATGGGGTTGAATGTCCACTCAACACAACTAGGTCATTTCGGGACCAACATATGGTTTATTTTTTTTTCAATAATTCGCTTGCGCGTAGGGGTCTTTAGGAGTGGGAGGAAACCGGGGTACCCGGAGGAAACCCACGAGATTGAGAAGGCGTCCCTATCTCCATGCCACATACGCTCACAACAGGGGTCGAAACCACAGCCGCAAGCCAGAGGTGGCAGGCCAGCTAGAGGTCGAAGCGCGACACTCTAGACCACTAGGCCATCCCAACCCCCAAAGCACAGATAAAGGTGTAAATAACCACCACCCCCCTTTCCCACAAAAAATTGTACGCTAAACACAATTTTATTTCATTTGTATCAGTACAGAAAACAGGGGACCGTATTCGCATTGCGTGCACGTGAACGAACCCGTGACAGTTGGAATTTCGATAAGATCGTAGTACAGCCCTCTATGCAATAATCCACCACACCCCCTCCATTAGTCTTGTCTCAAGGCCAGACATTGTTGTTTTCGTGGGCAAAGACATAATGTATAAACGATCATTGTTTGAGAGAGAGAGAGAGAGAGAGAGATGGGGTTTAACGCCCACTCAACACAACTAGGTCATTATGGGACTAACATATTATGGTTTAATTTTATTTCAATAATTCGCTTGCGCGTAGGGGTCTTTAGCAGTGGGATGAAACCGGAATGCCCGGAGGAAACCCACCAGGGCTCGAAACCACAGCCGCAAGCCAGGGGTGGCCGGCCAGCTAAAGGCCGAAGCGCGACACTCTAGACCACTAGGCCATACCAACGCCCCTGATCATTGTTAGAACAGTCTGATAGAACGGTATATTCCATTCAGAAACCGCCCCTATAGAACTAGATAAATGTACCTTTATTGTTTCTCCATATTGCTTTTCATCGAAAAACTTTTATTTTCCACATAACAGTATTTTGTACTTTTATTTCCATGTTAGAAACGACAAACGTGCCTTCGCCAGCTAATTTTCCGCAAACTCATTCGTTTCTACCTTTTTGAAGCAGGGTCGTTGGGAGCCGAGATTGCAGAGTGGGTAAGGTTCTCGTTCTTTCGTCGGTAGTTCTTGGGTTCCATACGGGCTTGGCAAATAAATTTCCTTGGAATGGGGACGTTTTCGTAATATGTATGGAGAAAATATCGAGCAGAAAATCTTGAGTAGAAAATCTGAAGTTGAAAGTGGAATGTCAAAAGTTGATTATTGAAGTAAGAATTCGGTCGTTGAAAGTAGATTATTTACGACTAAAAAAAGGGAAGGTGGACGTATTAGGTAGAAAAGCACACGAAAATGTTCATTTTGGATAAGAATTTTCTCTTTTGATTTTTATTTTTTACTTTCTACCGCAGATCGCATTTTGAACACGATACCCCGTCATAGAAAAAGACCATATGTTTGACTTTTGTTATTATTACTTTTCGGTCCTTGTCTGAAATATGTTTAACTACATATATTAAACGCTTCCACTTCTAGCTTGCGGTTGTGGTCCGACCCCTGGTGTGAGCGTATATGACTGGAGATATTATATTAAGAGAGAAATGGTGTTTTACGACTACACGACACTAGATCATTTCGCATTTCGGGACTAACATATGGTTTTATTCTATTTCAATAATTCGCTTGAGCGTAGGGGTCTTTAGCAGTGGGAGGAAACAGGATAAAACTCATGAGGTTGGACAGGAGACTACTCCTTCTCACGTACTACCGGGGATTGGACACACGCTAGTTGACTCAATGACGGACTTTATAATACAGCACGCACATGCTAACCATTCGACCCCCCCCCCTTATATTAGAGGGTCAGAGGTACAAATAAATTGCCAAAATTTGACTATGATGCTCCTTGTTTGACATTCAAATTAATTAAATGAATAACAAATTAACAAGGCAACCGTTTTAATAATTTGATATAAATATACATAGTAACATACATACATGATATGGTATACAAAGTATCATTCATTGTAGATGTAAATAACAACTCGGGTAAGAAAGTCACAGGTAAGAAAGATAAAGCCACAGGTAAGGAAGTCAATGTCACGGGCAAGAACGCCACGGGTAAGGAAGTCTGACTGCCACAGGTAAGAAAGTCAGACTGTCACAGGTAAGATAGTCCCAAAGTCACAACTAAGATAGTTCCAAAGTCACAACTAAGATAGTTCCAAAGTCACAACTAAGATAGTTCCAAAGTCACAGGTAAGAAGTCACAAGTAAGAAAGTAAGATGGTCCCACGTTAGAAATTAAGATAGCCCAAGGTGAGAAAGTAAGCCAGTCCCAGGTGAGAAAGTAAGGTAGTCCCAAGTGAGAAAGTAAGGTAGTCCCAAGTGAGAAAGTAAGACAGTCACAGGTAAGAAAGTAAGACAGTCACAGGTAAGAAAGTAAGGTAGTCCCAGGTGAGAAAGTAAGGTAGCCCTAGGTGATAAAGTAAGGTAGTTCCAGGTGAGAAAGTAAGGTAGTCCCAGGTGAGAAAGTAAGACAGCCCCTGGTGAGAAAGTAAGATAGTCCCTGGTGAGAAAGTAAGACAGTCACGGGTAAGAAAGTAAGGTAGTCCCAGGTGAGAAAGTAAGGTAGCCCTAGGTGATAAAGTAAGTTAGTCCCAGGTGAGAAAGTAAGGTAGTCCCAGGTGAGAAAGTAAGACAGTCCCTGGTGAGAAAGTAAGATAGTCCCTGGTGAGAAAGTAAGACAGTCACAGGTAAGAAAGTCCCAAAGTCACAGGTAAGAAAGTCCCCAAGTCACAGGTAAGATAGTCCTAAGGTTACAGGTAAGAAAGTCAGTGGTAAGAACTCTGGAAAACATTTCAATAACAATAAAAAATACCCTGTTAACAATTATGGAATAATGGAATGTTATTGAGGATGATCTTTGATTTGGAATGAATAGCAGATTATATTATTATAAACAAAATATGAAAAATATAATATCATAAAGATCAAAAATATAACTTCAAAGCAGCGGCTAATAAGCTTATCTGTATATTAACAAAAAAAAACAATACAAAAAAAACAAACAACTTTCTTAGCTCGACCTAAGTTCACACTCCACAGCAGACCCGAATAGTTAAATAAATCACCAATCAGATTCAAAGAGAATCTAGTCTCGGTTTATCGACTATCGGCCTCGTTACTAGAATTACTATTCGTTAAACTGCTATGGCGAGACGCGAAAGCCGAGTCTACTGATGCTCTGGAAGATGTCTGCATCAATGTCTGCCACCAATCACCCGTTTCTTGATCATTGGTCACCTGAGAAAAAGTCAAATATTTAAAACGTCATAATATTTGAGTTAAAGTATTCTGAAAGACTGTATTTTAGTCAAAACATTAAAATATCAATTTCAAGGTAAGTTATGGTCACTTAAGTGTTCCATAACGTTATTAATTCATTTAAAATGGCGACATGTAGGCCTACCAATGCATCGAGGGTTCAATCCAGCTCAGGGCAAGAACTTTATCGTTGTAAGTGAGAGGGATATTCGGTCTCCCGTCCGATCAGGCAGGTTTCCAGCGAGTTCTTCGGTTTCTTCCTGAGGTAATGATCAAAATCATTCGCACGATCTGTGCCAAGGGCCAAATTGGAAAAAGGCCTCAGGCCTAATTTGCTACCCTTGTAAAATGACGCGATTATTATTATTATTACTGTCATATTGTGGTATATTCTATATCATTGTGGTCTGAAACCTGATGTTTAAGTTGATACAAGTTGTCTCCCTTATGTTGTATTTGGAGAATGGTTGTTTTTCCTTTTCATCACCTCAGGATCCCATTATAACAGTAGGGCCTACCATAAGGCTGCTAATACATAGGGGTATACGGTATTCAGTATACGTTTAGAGGTAGGCTAGGCCTATACACGAATACTTGTGTTAGAACATGAATTTGCTAAGCAGCAGTTTACATCGGACTATACGCGTAGGCTATAAGGGGCACGCTATCTGTAAACCGCCGTGCCCGTATACCCCTATGTAATAGCAGCCTAAGAAAAGTCAAGAACTGGTCAATACATCTTTAAATGAAGGAATGGATATCAAATATACTCACAGTAAAATATTCTGACTGTGTTTTCGATTTTCATAAAGATTGCGGCAATTTCTATAATTAGTTTTCTGAAACAGACAAGAGTGTAGGCGACATTTATAGGTTAGAATCGCCCTCTAGATATTCAGCCGATGACATCACTCTTGCCGATTTCTTAATATATGATTAATCGCATAATGTATACTATTAGTTAGATCTTTAGTCCGAATTGTTAATTTTTTTAGTTTTCAAATAACAAGAGAAATATTTATATCTATATATAGCCTACCATGTGTTTTTGTTGTGGTGAGCGAGTTTAACAAGTATGATGTATCAAAGCAAGGAATACACCACTCACTCAGCAGTCCTTCCCGTTTAAGGGAAGCTTTTGTTCCTATGCTTCCCTCGACGCACGTCCTTCCTTCGAAGGATTCAATAAAGACTCCTGCAAATTAGCTCCTTAATATTGAAATTAATAAACTACTTTCAGTTTTTGTTTACTTTTAAACTGCATACATTCGAGGTATCTGGAGCTGTTAATAGCCCCTGCACAATTTTATAAACGTGAAGGAATACACTAGCGGTCTGTGTCATTTATATACTTCTTATTATTATTAACGTTATTTTTTCATATTAAAACAACTTTTTTGCGGTAGTATTTTCCATTAAACAAAATAATGCCAAAGACAAAAATATGGTACGTTGGAATCAGTTCGTTTTGATTGTCCGACGTAACGATTCAATCAATCTGATAAAATACAGTTCTATATTGCATTGAAAGATCGCGTCAGGGGTCGTATAAGCGGTTTTTGACCTAATGATCGCCGACATCGATATACCAGCGTTGACGTTTCAAGTGGTTTACCCACAGTTCCGTGCATCGAACGCCAAGAAGTCGCCATGGCAGATGGTTTCATTTTCTAATCTCTCACTTCAACCAGAACACTGGTAATATAACAATTCTTCCAGATCCTAGTGTATTAAAGGCAAGTAACCGAAATTTTGAAATATAGAACTATAGAAAACGAAAAGAAAAAGAATTTGTTTCAATTAAAGATGCATTGACCGACTGAATAAAATTGAAGAATATTTATCTTAATATTGTAGTGTTATAAAAAGTTACTTACGTCATCACAGTCTTGAAAGCCGGGATTATTAAAGCTAATCTCCGAAACTAATTCCTCTACCTCCTCGCATTTTCCCACATTAGGATTACGATATTTGATCATACTGACTAAGGTTACATCTTTACTGTAAAACAGAAGAAGGACAGATGGGGTTTAATATATTATAAAATAATTATGTGTTAATAAATATGTATTTGCCGGCAGTATAATTCTCTCATTTAGACTATCTTCTGGCTAATTCCTAACCTTGCCTCTTAAATGGGAGCCTTTGTGTTTTGCTCACCTTACCAGGGGAGAGTATATTCCCTTTGCAGTTAACGATTTATATGATTAGTCAATAAATATAGCACAATCATCAATGGTGGATAACGTGAAAACGTGAACCCCCACACCCAAAGAGAGAAGAGAAATGGGGTTTAACGTCCACTCGACACAAACTAGGGGAGCAAGAGAGAGTGAGAGAGAGACAGAGGGAGAGTGAGAGAGATGGGTTTAACGTCCACTAGACACAAACTAGGTTATTTCGAGACTAATATATGGTTCAATTCTATTTCAATAAATCGCTTAGTGAGTGGAATCCGGAGACTCAGCAAAGCCCAGCTTAACCGGAACGGGGCCCTGGACCAGGCTAGAATAGCGGGGCCCCTAGTACGACAAAAAAATGATATCATGACCATTTGAATGGCAAGCGTGCGTAACACACAATTAGAGAGGGAGAGATAAATGGGGTTTAACGTCCACTCAACACAACTAGGTCATTTCGGGACTAACATATGGTTCAATTTCATTTCAATAATTAACTTGCGCGTAGGGGTCTTTAGCAGTGGGAGGACACCGGAGTGCCCGGAGGAAACCCACGAGGTGAAGGCGCCCCTAGCTCCATTCCACATACGCTCACACCAGACTCGAAACCACAGCCGCAAGTCAGAGGTAGTCGGCCAGCTAGAGGACGAAGCGCGGCACTCTAGACCACTAGGCTGTCTCAACACCACATAATTAAACGGTCTGTATAATACAAGAATAATTACATAATATCTTATCACAATCCCGCTAGATCAATTACCATGAAACCTTTATCTCTGGAATTTGAATTTTTTCTCTTTTGCCATGAAACGCGGGTCCTCCTAAAAAGCGGGGACCTAAACCATGTCTAAGCTGGGCTTTGGATCCGGAGAAAACCCTACTCCTTGTCACGTACAACCGGGGAATCAAAAACGCGCAAATTGACCCAAATGACAGGCTTTATGATACAGCATGCACTTGCTTTATAATCATTCGGCCACCCAATTCGAGAAGAAGCAAAATGCTGAACCGTCTAGCTGGCTGGAAAATGTATCTTTTGAGAGTAGCATAGAAATAACTTTGTATATGTCGGCTTTCTTTCTTGAGCAAATAAAAGCCAAACCACAGTAAATGAAATAGACATACTTTTTAAAACGTAAATAATAGGCTCATCCGCTAATAAAACAAATAATCAAAATAGCACCTAAAACCACGCCTAATGTCGGCTTTCTTTCTTGAGCAAATAAAAGCCAAACCACAGGAAATGAAATAAACTTACTTTTTAGAACGTAAATAATAGGCTAATCCGCTAACAAAACAAATAATCAAAATAGCTCCTAAAACCACGCCCAATATCCAGAGTTTAGGTTTACTACTACTACCAGTTTTACTAGTACTAGGTACCGGTATACTACTAGTATTATCTGGCTTGTCTAATAGGTTAATTTCACACAGGGTACCATTATAACCCGATAAACACCTGTAAATAAAATAACGACAACATGAAATGGGGTTTAACGTCCTACTGTTCTGCCCCGACTGGGTTAATTTAGACAGGCATATGCCACACCAGTGTGGTATGAGGGACATTTTTCCCGGTCAGCGGCACTACGGCCTACTCTTATATCGAATTCCAACTGCCAAGAGATCTTTTGCGTACAAGCCAATCTGTACTTTCGTATCGAACTTCAACTGCAAATGTATCTTTTACGTTAACGCCAATGTATACAAAGGATTATGTTTTTTTAATCCCATCCAAGCGACTAGACAGCTGTCCTTATCAGACCCTCTGTCCTGAACCATGGATAAGGGGGGAAACCGGAAATAGAAAATGAGGTAATTTCTGTATATTTATGTTTTAATAATTTGCTTGAACAAAAGAAGTTGGGGGGGGGGGGGGAGGTAACGTTCACTCGATACAAATTAAGTCATTACGAGATAAAATATGGTTCAGTTTTATTTCAATAATTCGTTTGCGCCTAGGGGTCTTTAGCAGCGGGAGGAAGGGGGAGGGCCGGGAGACACCAGGACATCTGAAGGACTGATGCCAGATAGGGGCTCTAACATTGCTTTAGTAGTCATTTGTGAACAAATTAAATACTTACACGCAGTTTTGTAAATCATCGTTTTGTTTACAATAACCACCATGCAGACAGTTTAATATACACGTTTTATTATCAGGAACCGGGAGCATATCATGGTGTACTATTATTACAGATGATTTCTGGGATCGTTGGGATGAGGTTTTCATATACTTTATACCACTACTATCTGAAAGAGAGAAATCGGGTTTAACGTCCACTCAACTCAACTAGGTCATTGCGGGACTAACATATGGTTTATTTTATTTCAATAATTCGCTTGCGCGTAGGGGTCTTTAGCAGTAAGAGGAAACCGGAGTGCCCAGAGGAAAGCCACGAGGTTGAGAAGGCGCCCCTATATCCATGCCACATACGCTCAACACTAGGGCTCGAAACCACAGCCGCAAGCCAGAGGTGGCCGGCCAGCTAGAGGTCGAAGCTCTAGACGACCACTTGGCCACCCCAACCCCCCCTGCTATCTGTAATGACAATATTATCAATCCTGAATGACATTCAATGGTATGAAATGTAATGTACAAGTAAAATGAATTGGAAAGCGGGATTCTAATTCAGCGTTTCTACACCATTTGGGTAAATGAGGATCCGGAGAAAACACACAAGTTGGCACAGGCGACCCTACTCCTTGTCGCGTACAAATAAAATGAAATTGGGTTTTACGTCCTACTGTTCTGCTCCGAACTCGGCTAATGAAAACGAGCATATTATTATGCCCGGGCAGCGGCACCGTGGTGTACTCTTATATCGAATTCCAACTGCCAAGGGATCTTTTACGCACACGCAAATGTATACACGGGACTTCGGTGTTGGTACCACCCCCGAACGACAAGACAACTGTCTATAAGTCCTTACAAATTATATTGATATACTGACCATACACGGACACGCATTAATAGCAGTGAGGGGAAACCTGAGGACCCGTAGAAAACCAGCGAGGTGGCACAGGAGACCCTACTCATTGAAGTTTTCACGTACAACCGGGGGGGGGGGGGGTCGAAACCACGCCTGTTGACTCAATGACAGGCTTTATGATACAGCACCGCACGTGCTAACCATTCGGCTATCCACCCCCACCCCCATTCGACATCCGAGACCCCTGCCTTCTTAGAGACTGTAAATTTGTACTGAAATTTGTTAGAAAGGTTGTTTTGATAATTTAATAATAAGGCTGGGGACCTATAAAGGGCTTGATAAGGTGTACATAGTCAAAGCGAGACCAAACCTTCTATTGAAGATGGGGGACCCATGACTTCCTAGCCTGTCCACATGGATTATTTTACTACCTACCTATACAATCTCCAGTAGTTCTATTTAATGAATAATGATCTGGACAGAGACACTTTGCTCCTGCTGGTGTGGATATACACATATACTGACATACAGCTGTACGACATGGTGCTGGGCCTGAAATGTGATAATTTGATAATTTAATAATTTTTAAGCAATATGGTATCACACAGCTGTCCGACACGATGCTGGGCTTGCAATTTGTTAGAAAAAATAGTTGATTTGATAATTTAATAATTTTAATGTAATATTGTATCAGACACACGAGCATTGATCTCCGCCACAATAGCCAATTAATTGACGCACAATTCCTTCCGGTCTATTTCTACCCAATATTGCCAATTCTAACAAAACTCTAACAAACCAAGTACGGACAGTCCGAACCATTCTCTCATCCAAATTATAATGCGCCATAAGGACATATTCTTTATTTTAAAATTTAACTTAAATTAATAAAAAAAAAAAATCATTAGATAGCAACAAATTCGCCCTTGATGTACGTGCATATTAAAATTATAAACGTCGAAAGTAATGGGAACTTCCGATTAATATGAATTAATGGAAATGTAATAGGGTATATGGTCCTACTTGAATAATGAAGATGGGCATACGTCCTATAGCGTGCTTTGAGCGAAATTTTGCCCGGGTAGGTGCACTACGGCCTACTCTTATATATAACTACAACTGCCAATGGATTTTTTTACGTGCAAGCCAATGTGTACACGTGACCCAAGTTTCGTCCAATCACTTCGGGAAAAGCCCGCCGGAAAATCTGGATGAATTCTCTCTGCCAGGGATCGAACACCCGACCTCCAGGCTAGCGAGCCAGCGTCTTACCCACTTAGCCACCGGGATTTTTTGGGGAAATTCAGGTTTCACTAACTTTCAAGATCGCCCCAACCCCTAGTTGACAATATAAGAATAATTTACCTGCCGACTGTTTAATTGGATGCACAATTTTAACCCCCATGACGTTAGACATGCTAGTCATACGAATGTGATCTGCTGTCAATAGTATAACTTTACTTATACCAAGGCTATCAGTTATATAAGCATGGCTCTCAAACACATCTAAACTACTGGGATTCCTGAATAATTTACCGCTTATAGTTTCTCTGAAATAAATTCAAGGAAAAGATATTAATAGAGAGAGAGAGAGAGAGAGAGAGAGAGAGAGATGGGGTTTAACACAACTAGGTCATTTCGAGACTAAGATATTAATAGAAACAAAAATTGTTTTATGAATGACACACGCGAAAAAAGCCCAATCCTAACTAGAAGTCAAAGTACAACGAAATAATTCGGCAATATGTGAATTATTGAAAAAATTAGAACAATACTTCATTATAAGGTTGTTTTAAGAACACTGTAAGTTTCGGTCTATGGAAAGGAATTAATTGAGAGATAGAATGGGGTTTAACGCCTAGTCGGCACAAACTAGGTCATTTCAGGACTAACATATGTTTTTTTAAAAAAAATTAATTTAATAATTCACTTGTGCGTAGGGGGCTTTAGGACTCTGAGAAACCCACAGGGTCGGCCAGGCGACCCCACACCTTGCCACGTACAACCGAGGATTCGAAACCAAATCAGTTGACTCAATGACGGGTATTATGATACAGCGCGTGCACTCTCACCATTCTGCCATCCAACAGACAGGTATTGGTTTTCAGTGATTTCAATTTACTTTCAAAGTCACTGATCGGCATATGAAACTACACTAACGCGAAGATCATGTATAAAAGGGAATATCAGTCTGTCCCAACCCTTGTCTACGATATCACTCTAGGTGGAAGTGGACGTTAAACCCAAGTAACAAACGAACTATGTCCAAATCGAATTAAAGTACAGATCTATATTTCGTTTCGTTTTTCTTTTATACTTTCGATAGCCTACGTTGTACTAGAAGATCGCGTCAATGGTCGATTTTGACCCTATGAAGCCAGACATTGAATGATCAATTATGATCAATCAGCGTTGACGTTTCTTGTGGTTTACCGTAAATCGGTTGCTTAGAACTCGCCGTAACGGACCGTTCCAGTCGCTAATCCATTACTTCAACCAGAACGGCGGCAATATAGCAACTCTTCCAGATGCTAATGTAGTAAAGACGACTAGAACGAAATTTTGAACTTTAAAGAAACGAAACGAAATAGGGTCTGTGTTTTAATCAGATTCAGACTGTTTAGTTTCCTAAAGACTTGCTGTAGTCGATAAATCGGTAACTACAAGTGTTGGATAAAATCTGATTGAAACAAAGAATGCAGAGTTTGGAGTTGTTAATTATTTATTGTACTTACTTATGATCTCCGTTTAAATCGACTGACTTAATCCAGCTAAAGAATCCATCAACCCAATAAATCCGATCTTTAACATAATCTATTGACAAACCAACCGGGCCATATATCTGTGAACTAGTTAAAGTCTTCCGGTTACTACCATCCGTCCAACTAGACACTAACTGTTCATTATTGTCAATCCAGAACAATTTACTGAAAAAATATTGTGACCAAAATGTGACTAAATACTTTATGGGGCAAATTCTACGAGTATTAAAAATATAGTAACAAACATGTTATCCATAGAACTGTGTTGTGTTATAACAAACATGTTTTCGATATTTATACAGCAAAGTCATTTATATATCGAAAGGCCATTTTAAATTAGTACCTACCCTTTGGAAGGATAAACCGCGATAGATGTTGGAGCCCAATTTTTCTGAGTCGAAAGAGTTGAACACACACTTTTGTCTATATTACAACAACCAATAACGCCAGTAGAGTTAAAATAGTTGGTATAAAATACAGTTCTACTAATCCAACAAGCAGTCAGTCCACCAATATAACCATTAACATCCAACAAAACATGTGACCGATTCCCTGTCGTAGCATGAATTGACGATTTAGAACTGGAATGCTACATAGAAAATAAACAAATGAACCTAGGTTAAAATATGTTGCATACGGTACCACACAAACAGCCTACATCAACAACATGTGGCTTTGGAATGGACAAACAAATCTGAGAAAACAAAACCACGATCAAATAGTACATAATCCGCATACATTACTGCCTACATCAACGTCAACGTGTGGCTTTGGAATTGTCAGTATAAAGTAGATTGCAAAAGAAAGTTGATACCACTTAACAATGTGACTATGGTGGACAAACAAGGTAACCCCAGAAAATAAATGAACGAGGGTTCAATCCCAGCTCAGGGCAAGAACTTTATCGTTGTAAATGAGAGGGATATTCGGTCTCCCGTCCGATCAGACAGGTCCCCCCCCGAGTTCTTCGGTTTCTTCCTGCAGTAATGATCGGAATCATTCGCACGATCTGTGTCAAGGACCTAATTGAAAATAGGCTTCATGCCTATTTTGCTACCCTTGTAAAATGACGAGATTATTATTATTATTATCATTATTATTTACGCCCTACTGACTGTATGCTCCTAACCTGGGCTAGTGGAAGACGGGCATACGTCATACAGTGTGCTATGAGTGAAATTTTGCCCGGGTAGCGGCGCTACGGTCTACTCTTATATCGAATTCAAATTGCCAAGGAATCTTATAGGTGCACGCCAATGGGTTTTTTTCCATCCGAACGACTAGACAATTGTCCTTTTCAGGCCCTCCGTTCTGCATCACTGACACGGGGAAACCACGCCGAAAAAATCGAAATAAACTTTCTCGGCTAATTCAGGGATTGAACATTCGACCTCCAGGCTAGCGAGCCAGCGCCTTATCCACTTAGCCACATTCCCCTCCCCACCAAGAAATAAAGCACGAGCAATCAGTACATAATCTGCATACACTACTGAGATTTTTAAATATTCCCCATTCAAAAGAATTTTTCTTTTTATAAGCAATATTTTATTCAGGTTGTCCGCATGGGATTGGGGAAAAGGCTTAGAAATGGATATCTCACTTGAAAAGTGGACCAGATAATATCCCCAGTTTTCGAGATTATATCTATGTGTATAGCTGGTATTGTTGTTGATATTACTAAATCTGTTTGTCCTGTCTGACCATTGGTTGAAACTCTGTGTATACCTTTATCATTGGCTACAAGAAGATACGGTCGTACACCTAAAAACCAATAAAAGAAATTATTACAAATAAAACTTATTAAAAAGAATTCATTCACAAAATATAAATATTAACCATGCAACAGCAAATTTGGAATCATTTACAGCAAATTCAACAGAACAAGTTTTAATAAATGTGCTTGATAACGATAAGAGGATACTTGTCGAAACGTCGTGATTTGCGAATAAACCAGTGATTGATTCCCATAAAAAATGTGTCCTGTTTATGTGTTTCCCAATCGCTAAATGCCACTAAAAGATTATGTATTTATAAACTTTGTGTTGTATTATGTTCACAAGATTTCACGACTTTTTGAGCCTGAACTTCTTTTGAGTAGTATATTATATATATATAATAGATTTACCTTTAGCCAGACAAGTTTTATTATCAGAGGATAATTCATAATCAGCTCTACAATAACATAGAACTTTCCCTTTTAATGTCTCACATTTATGACTACAATCACCATTCTTTATTAAACAGTCATTAGCATCTACAAATACAAAATAATTTCATACTCATTAATTTAAAGCTGTCGATTGCCATTAATCACAATCTAAATTTGTTGAAGCCAGGTCTTTTAAAGGAAATGAAAAGATATGGTGTTTAATCGAATAATGCCCTACTGTTTTGGTCCGACTGGGCAAATGAAGACCGGCATGCATAATACAGTATGCTTTGAGGGAAACTTTTCCCGGGATTGCCTTCCATCCTGCACTACTAACAAGGGGAAACACGCCGGAAAACCAGGATGAATTTTCTCGGCCAATGCAGGAATCAAAGACTCGACCTCCAGACTAGCGCACCAGCTTCTTACCCCACTTAGCAGCCTGGGTTTACTGCCTTTAAAACGAATATAGGAACAAATTAAATTAATACAAGCCCCTTGACTACAACCCACATTAACTGACCAGCGCTTATATGAGTGACCTCATTATTCCCAGGAAATTATTCTAAATATATGATCTTTTAGATATAAAACCGTTGAATATCTTTATATCAAGATTTAAACCCTTTAATTTCGGTACTATTATGACTGGTCGTAATATTTCTGTAAATCATTTTAGTGAAGCCTGTACCATAACAGGCCAGGGACTGTACAGCGTAGTGGACGCTTACGGCTGGTCCCCGGATCCATTCACTTAATTTGATAGAATTATTTATTTTTTATTGTCAAGATGTCTTGTCGGCAGGTTTATCTTGTAGATTTTTGTTTTGCGTGTAGGGCTGTCATTCTGCACTTACTATTGAATGTCTTGCCAAAACAAAACGCCGATACAATATTATCATCTAGAAGCTCTTTACTAAAACTTCAGAGAGAGAGAGAGAGAGAGAGAGAGAGAGAGAGAGAATGAATGAAATGAGGTTTAACGTCCTACACTTAAGCACCTAGCCTGGGCTAACTGAAGACGGGAGAGAGAGAGAGAGAGAGATGGTGTTTAACGTCCACTCATCACAACTATGTCATTTCGGGACTAACATGTTTGTTTTATTTTCTTTAAATAATTCGCTTGCGCGTAGGGGTCTTTAGCAGTGGGAGGAAACCGAAGTTCCCGGGGGAAACCCACGAGGTTGAGAAGGCGTTCCTATCTCCATGCCACATACGCTCACACCAGGGTCGAAACCACAACCGCAAGCCAGAGGTGGCCGGCTAATTAGAGGTCGAAGCGCGGCCCTCTCGACCACTAGGCCATCCCAACCCCCCCTAAAACTTCAGAAATAAATTTCTTACTGCACATGTTTTCATCGGAGCCATCTTGGCAATCTTTTGATCCATCACATTCTTCCTCTTTATCAATACACGATCCATCAGTGCACTGAAAATCATCACGTGGACATTTCACCATACAATTTTTTTCATCTTCACCGCCGGGACAATCCTTATAATGATCGCACCTCAAGGCTTTTAATATACACATATACTTGGTACAACGAAACTGGCGATTGTTACACTCTGTAGGAACTGGAATAAAATAAAATAATGGATGTTTTTAAAATAAAATGGGGTTAAACGTCCTACTGTTCTGCTCCGACTGGGATAATGAATACATACAGTGTGCTACGAGAGACATCTTTCTCCGGCAGCGGCACTATGGCCTACTCTTATATCTAATTCCAACTGCAGAGGGTCTTTTTCGTACACGCCAATGTATACACGGTGCCTCGATTTTTCGTCCAATCCGAATGACTCTACAGCTGTCCTTGTCATGACCGAGGGGAAAAATAATATAACATGGAAGTTTTAAACTGAAATGGGTTTTAACGTCCTAACTTTTTTGCCCAGACTAGATTAATGTAATCGGACATACACCATGCAGTATGCTATGAGGCAAATTCTGCCCAGGCGGCGGTACTATGGTCTATTCCAACTGTCAATGTAAAAACGGGTCCTCCGAATGACGTGGCAGCTGTCCTTGTCAGGCCTTCCGTTCTGCACCGATGACAAGGGGAAACCACGCCAGAAAATTCCGATGGACATTCCCTGCCAATAAATTATTCACTATTCTGCGCCTTTTCACGTGATAATTTTGTCTCTATATTTGGTTTACTTCTGTTTTCAATGGTACTCCCTGACCCTACCGCAATTGTCTGTTACTTCATCTGTGCCATTTATACAATCTAGAGAACCATCGCACATCCACCGCGGAGGAATACATTTACCATCTGTACATCGGAACTGATCACCACTGCATTTTGCTATAAAAAAGAAAAAAAAAGAAATTTGGATCATTGATTTAGGTCAATCTGATTAAACACAGATCCAATTTCGTTTTTTACAACTCAAACTTTCGTTTCTTCCCACACTAGGATCTGAAATACTTGTTATATAACACGCACTCTAGTTGAAGCGAGGGATTAGCCAATGAAACAGTCTGACAGTGTTACCCATATGTAAACATAACTGAACAGATTCTTAACAAGTATGGAAAAAACAACAAAATAAAACTGACCTGCACAGTTGAGTTCATCGATCTTATTTGGACAATCAACTTTATCATTACAGATCTGTTCTGGTTTTAAACATGATGACGTCATACGACATTTTGTTTCTTCTTCTTTACAAGTATAATTATCTTCTGTTGAATGTAAACGAAAGTAGAAAATAAAAAAACATGGATTTAATGTTCTGAATTTCTTGTTCTTAGTGTTTAACGTCCGCTTCCATCGAAGGAGATATCGCAGATAAGTTGTCTTTTTTCTATGCTTTTATTAATTTAGTGCATGCGTAGGGATTCTTTCCCGTGGGAGAAAACCGGGATAGAAACAACCGCTAGCCAGAGGTGACCGACTTTATAGATGTTGAAGCGCGACACTCTAGATCACTAGACCCCCCCCCCACCTCCATCGGAGTCTTTCTTAGTCATAGACCAACAGCTGGGTCAGATATTTATGACCATTTGTTCTACCCAATCTCCCTCTGAATTTCTGTACCAACAGGGCAAATGAAGACAGGGGCCATGCCCGGAGGTGTGTTATATGAGGGCGGTAAAGGTTCTTTAATGTGCACGCAATTGGTTGGACCGCGGTTTTCGTCTCGTCCAACTAGATGACGTTGCCTTGCCCGGTTCGCGATCCTGCACCTGTGAAAAATCAAGAACAGATTTGAAAATCTTGAGTAACTTTTTAGGCCAAATCGGGATCGAACACGGTACCTCCTAATTATTCAATCAGTGCTATAATCACCGAGCCACTGTGGTATAGAAACAGATACAACATCCATTACAACTTACTGACACAAGTTTTACCATCATCATCCAACTGGAGTTCTTTAGGACATAAACAGGTTTTTTGTTGGCTGTGTTTAGCTAGACATATATGACTACAACCGCCATTGTCTGTACTACATCGATTCTTTACTGAAACATTAAAATATATCATAGGATTAAGTATAATTACTCAGAATCACGTGTATATACCAGGATCAAGTGTGCATGGTGAAATGATACATCAGAATCAAGTGTATACATCAGGGCAGCCTGTAATGATCCAGTGCAAAGTGTCATGATCCAGTGCAAAGTGTCATGATCCAGTTCAAAGTGTGGGGATCCAGTTCAAAGCGATATGATACAGTGTGATGATATAGTTCAAGGTGTATTCGCCCTGAACAGAATCCAAAAATATCATAAGATCATTAGTAAAAGCTGTGATTATATTTCAGGACCAAGTGTGTATAGCAGGATAAACTGTAATGATACAGTTAAACCAGCGGCTGCCAGGCAGGATACGCCCACATACAAGAGTTGGATAGAGAACAAGCTAAAAAGAAAGTGATTTTTCCTACAATCAAGGACAATAACTCATGAAGTTACAAATCGATATGCGCATATATCGAATGGAACCAAGATCTTTGAATGGGTTATGAACATGCATTTCAAGGTACTTCAAAATCGGATTAAAATTATGACCTCTACAGGGTTCACAACCTTAATAAACCATATTTTTACACAATATTCGCATACAAGTGGCGGCCATTTTGTCCGGCAGTTGTGGTCCGATTTCACAAAATTCAAACTCAACCTTCATTACAATGTAACGATGATATAATCAAATGTTTTTTAAATCGGATAATAATTGTGACCTCAAGAGGGACCACAAGCTAAACAAAGACGATTTTGCGTATAATCAGGGGCCATAATTCAGGAAGTTACGATCCGATATGCGCAAATATCGAAAGGAACCAAGATCTTTGGGTTATAACCATGCATTTCAAGTTTCATCAAAATCGAATTAAAATTGTGATCTCTACACGGTCCACAACCTTGATGTACCATTTTTTAACAAGATTCGCTTACGAACGGCGGCCATTTTGTATGGTCATTTTAGTCCGATTTTTCCGAAATTTGAACTCAACCCTCCTTAGGGTGTAACGTTGATATAATAGAACATTTTTTCAAATTGGATAATAATTGTGACCTCCAGAGGTACCTCAAGCTAATATAGGTGATTTTTCGGACAATCGGGGGACATAATTCAGGAAATTACGTTCCGATAGGCACAAATATCACAAGGAACCAAGATCTTTGGGTTATAACCATGCATTTCAAGTTTCATTAAAATCGAATTAAAATTGTGACCTCTACAGGGTCCACAACCTTGATATACCATTTTTTAACCGTATTCGCGTACGAATGGCGGCCATTTTGTATGGCAATTTTGGTCCAATTTAACCGAAATTCGAACTCAACCTTCCTTAGGGTGTAACGTTGATATAATCAAACGATTTTTTAAATCGGATAATTATTGTTACCTCCAGAGGGACCACAAGCTAAACCAAGGTGATTTTGCGTATAATCAGGGACCATAATTCAGGAAGTTACTATCCGATATGCGCAAATATCGAAAGGAACCAAGATCTTTGGGTTATAACCATGCATTTCAAGTTTCATCAAAATCGAATTAAAATTGTGATCTCTACAGGGTCCACAACCTTGATATACCATTTTTTAACAGTATTCGCGTACGAACGGCGGCCATTTTGTATGGTAATTTTGGTCCGATTTTTTCGAAATTTGAACTCAACCCTCTTTAGGGTGTAACGGTGATATAATCGAACGGTTTTACAAATCGGATAATAATTTTGACCTCCAGAGGTACCACGAGCTAAAATAGGTGATTTTTCGGACAATCAGGGGCCATAATTCAGGAAATTACGTTTCGATAGGCGCAAATATCGAAAGGAACCAAGATCTTTGGGTTATAAACATGCATGTCAAGTTTCATCAAAATCAGTTCAAAATTGTGACCTCTATAGGGTCCACAAGCTAAAAACGTGATTTTTCGTACAATCAGGGGCCATAATCCATGAAGTTTTGATCCGATACATGCCAATATCGAAAGCAGCCGAGATCTTTTGGGGATAAACCTATATTTCAAGTTTCGTTAAAATCCGACAAGAATTGTGACCTGTAGAGAGTCCACAAACAATTGTGGACGGACGTCCGGACGTCCGGACGGACAGGGGCGACGACATAATACGTCCACATGAAAATGTGGGCGTATAAAAATATACCAGGATAAAAGTGTAATGAATGAATGAATGAAATGGGGTTTAACGTCCTACGCTTAAGCTCCTAACCTGGGCTAATTGAAGACGGGCATACGCCAACAGTGTGCTATGAGGGAAATTTTGCCCGGGCAGCGGCGCTACGGCCTACTCTTATATCGAATTCCAACTGCCAAGGGATCTTTAACGTGCACTCCAATTTGTACACGGGACCTCGGTTTTTCGTCCCATCCGAACGACTAGGCAGCTGTCCTTGTCAGGCCCTCCTTCTGCATCACTGACAAGGGGAAATCACGCCGGAAAATCGAGATGAACTTTCTCGGCCAATGCAGGGATCGAACACTCAACCTCCAGACTAGCGAACCAGCGCCTTATCCACTTAGCCACGGATAAAAGTGTAATGTTATAGTCCAAAATATATCTTCATAAAATGTAACATAATAATATAGCTACATAAAATGTAATATAATAGTGCAAAAATATAACAGTACAAAATATAGTACAGTGTAATATAACAGTTTAAAAATATAGCAGTTTAAAATGATGTAATGGACAACGGGGAATGGACAACATAGAATAAACATTGGACAACAAGCAACAGAGAATGGACAACAGAATACTTGCCTGGTTTAATCTTAATATCATATACAAGTGTTAGACCTCTCATACTGCCCTTGCCTCTATGAAGTAATTTCTTCTCTTTACTAGCGAGATCTAGTGTATGTATACTATCAGTCTTCCAATCAGACCAATAAATGATATTATCAGCTATTGTCAGGGACAACGGTTCTTCTGTAGACCTTTAAACAAAATATTAATTAATAGAAAATTTTCTAATTTTCCGACATAAGATTACACACGAGTTCGAAATGTACAGGGAAAATGTGCTATAAGTTGAACAATGAGGAAACGTGGGACCGCCTCGCCTATAAATTATGTCCCTTTATCTCTAGCGTGGACTCCCATTGAATTCTAACTGTCAATGGTTCTATTACATGAACGCCACAACGTGTAAACAGCACGTCGACTGTTTTTTCTTCCTACCCGGGCATGACCATGGGACGTCCTTAGTAGTTGTGAAGCAACCATCTGGTAGCGGCATTTGGAGCTTTACATGCAGAATAATTCCATGTAATCCAGTGAAAAACCTCCTTATTTTAATAGATTCACAAACAGAGCTACTATCCAGTCTAAGTTATCACACCGGCTCATTTTCCCGAACTACTAATGGGGTTTAACGTCCACTCGACACAAACTAGGTCATTTCGGGACTAACACATGGTCTAATTTTATGTCAACAATTCGCTTGCGCGTAGGGGTCTTTAGCAGTGGGAGGAAACCAGAGGAGACGGAGAAAACCCACTCCTTGTCACGTACTACCGGGAATTCGAAACCACGCGAGTTTACTCAATGACAGGCTTTATGATACAGGCCGCACGTGCTAACCATTCAACCACCCCACCCGCTATTTATTTATGAGTTAAAACAATTTTATAATACTTACACAGTATGTGTTATTCTTTTTTCACCATCGACAGTTACCGACACAATCTCCCCCAATCTAGCATCCGTCCAATATAACCGTCCTGTGTTCTCGTCTACAGTCAAAGAGTTTGGATTACCCAGGTTTCTAGTTATAAGATGGTAACAGTTCTTACCATCCATATCACACTTGTTGATACAGACTATCTCGCCCCAATCACTAATAAATAATGTACTGGAAAATAAAACAAAAAAGATGTAATCAAGTTAATCATTCGGCAAACCTCAGCAGTTTCAAGTACCCTACATCTAGGCTCGGCTGTATGACGAAGTCCGCCATCGGGACTACTTTTAAGTTCCCGGATTACCAGCGGCGTTGCCCATGATGACGCATTTGAAGAATGTTTTACCATACAAAGATTTCAAAGTCTGAAGCTGTTTTTCGTTAAAGATTATCCGATTTTCTTTAGACAAGGAAACGTTTGCACTGAACATTCGACACAATCTTCAAACTACGCAGTTGTGAGAACTTCTTTCTAAAAGTTTTCCAAATATGTAAACCGGCGCCGCATCGCATTGATATGGGCGCATGTACCGGAATCTGCCGAGGTTTGCCGAGTGCAAGTTAATCTGCGTTCTCCACACAAGCCTCGCTATCCATTATTAGTGTAGACTGCAATGGAAGACAACTCTGTTTGGGAGATTGGTGAATCTGTTTAATCTACTTCTAACTTCAGCAATAATTCAAATTTCACGATGATATTTTAAAACATGACCAGGCCAATTGATGGATTGTATACATAGGATAACATTTTAATTCATATAGCGCAAAAGACACTCATATTAGGAGTTCTAAATGCGACCCGTAGAAAACCCACGAGGTTGGACAGGCGAAACACAGAAGTCCTTGTTAGTATTATACTGTTGTTGAATGAAATAAATATAAATGTTAAAGATACCCCTGTTGTGGATGTAAAGCCAATGCTCGTGGTTCTTGTAACTGTGTAGATGTTAATAATACAGCTCGTACTTTACGATCTATTCGGGCTACTTCTAGAGTTTTCTGAAATTGAACCAATTCAAGTTTATGTAACATTATATTTTGCCGTACAGCAAGGTTCATTATGTTATTAGAAATGAAAGGGGGTTCAACGTTCTGTACCGACTGGGCTAATGAAGACGGGCATACGCCATACAGTGTGCTATGAGGAAAATTTGCCTGGGCGGTGGCACTACGGCATACTCTTATATCGAATTCAAACTGCCAAGGGATCTTTCACTTGCACGCCAATGTGTACACGAGACCTAGGTTTTTCGTCCCACCCGAACGACTAGACAGCTGTAATTGTCATGCCCTCCTTCCTGAAACTTACCCACGTAGCCACCGTGGCTCCCTAATTAAGTTATTAGTATGGAATTTCTATTAACAGGAAAATAGAACACACTTTGGGTATAATAGGTCTATTTTCAGGAAAATACAGAATACTACACTTTACAGTTCATGGCTAGACCCGGGGGGGGGGGGTACCCCCTAGGAATCCCCGCCTATTTTATGCATTAGTCATTGAGTTCGAACAGCTATCTTGGTTTTTCGTGTCATTCAAACGATCAATCGTTCCTTCCTTGACAGGCACCACATCTTGCACCACTGACAAGGGGGAATCATGAAATTAACCCCTTCTTGGCATTAAATAAAACCATTTCACACATCTCCACCACTTATTGTGGAGATAAGAGAAGCGTAGGATATGTATGGATGATTAAATTGTTCTAATATTGTGTACTCGCCTTTTCCGAATCAACCCAGAAGACATTCCTAGCTACCCAATCTACCGCTATACTTGCTATTTTCTTGATGTCACCACTGGCTATTACTTGATGGCTACCCATAGAAAATAAACACATGGTAGAAATACACAACGAAATGGGGTTTAACTTCCTACTGCTCTGGTCAGACTGGGCTAATTAAGACGGACATACGCCATACAGTGTGCTATGAGGAAAATGTTGCCCTGACAGCGCCCTATGACCTACTCGTACCGAATTCCAATTGCCAAGGGATCTTTTATGTGCACGCCAATGTGTCAAAGGGACGCCTGCTTTTCGTCCAATCCGAACGACTAGACAACCTTCCTGCACAGTAGGAATACAAATGACAAAACAAGTAGGTACATACAGCAAGAAGAAAAGACACTAAAAAAACCATATTAAACAGGTTTTAACATGAAAAACATGACATCTTTGATCGGCATGAATTTTCCAAAGGAGCTTGAAATTAAATATGAGATGGTTATCATAATTTAAGTTTAAACGTACGAACCGACCCTATAGTGCTTCAGATTCCTTAATACCATGGCGTGTACACCGTTGACATCCAAAAGGGAATTAATAAAATGCACATACTAAACTAGGGCTGTCCGTCTACGGTTAGCTCGGCTTGAAAACAGACACCAAGATAGTTGACCGACATTTTAAGTCATATGCTGCAAGCAATTCAAAAAGTAATTATTCTGCTTCCATTTAATGGATTCGAATACATGTAGGTTTATTTAGTCTGTTAGTGTATGTCGGATACAAACCCGAGTAGAATATTTTTGGATATGGCGGCCATTCAGGACATAGATTTATCCTCGAAGTATTAAGTACATGATCTGTAGAGTAATCTTTATTTAACGTCGGTACATATGTACATAATAACAGGTTAACACGAGCTCTAAGGAGCTCTTAAACCGACAATTTTGTGTGCTGAATGTACAATACTAAATGAAATGGGGTTTAACGTCATACTCTTCTGCACCTTACCTGGGCTAATGGAAGACTGGCATACGCCATACAGTGTGCTGCTTCCTATTCTTAAATCGAATTCAAACTGCCAAGGGATCTTTTACGTGCACGCCAATGTGTGTAAAATACAAAAACGAAGACTTACGTATGATGTGCTCTGTTACTTTCTAGTGCTGTCTGGCAGATAACGGGTTCATCATACTGGTTTAACGTAGAATGTATGACGTGGTGCGATATAGGATCATATCCCAACGAAAACAAATCCCCTTCGTCATCTGTTGAGAGGGTGGTGAAGGGTTCACTGCCAATATAATCTAATGAAAACTGTAGGATATCAGACTTCTGAGCAACTAACAATATCTTGGTGGATACTTTTCCTGAAGCAAAACAAACAACAGAGGATCAATATAGGTATCAAGTATACACTGGGCTCAGGGGTGGTACTTGGCATGACTTGTTACTTGATAATTTCCCCGTTTAATTAGGAACTGGTTGAAGTGAGGGATTAGCCCATGAGAGAGAGAGAGTGTGAGAGAGAGAGAGAGAGAAATGGGGTTTAACGTCCACTCAACACAACTAGGTCATTTCGGGAAAAAAATATGGTTTTAATTTTATTTCAATAATTCGCTAGCCCGTAGGGGTTTTTAGCAGTGGGAGGAAACCGTAGTGCCCGGAGGAAACCCACAAGGTTGAGGGATTAGCCCATGAAACGGTCTGCTACGCCAAGTTTTTTGTGTGCGATGTATTAGAAACGTCAAAGCCGATTGATTACTCAATGGCTGACGTCATCGGGTTAAAAACCGAAATAAAAAGAACAGCAGGTAATGAATGAATGAATGAAATAGGGTTTAACGTCCTACGCTTAAGCACCTTACCTGGGCTAATTGAAGACGGGCATACGCCATACAGTGTGCTATGAGGGAAATTTTTGCCCGGGCAGCGGCGCTACGGCCTACTCTTATATCGAATTCCAACTGCCAAGGGATCTTTTACAATATGTACAGCAGGTAAACATTTGTATCATATACAATGTCCGCTAAATAGATTAATTCATAAATTACTTCTAAAATAACCGAATAATAAAAGATTATATTTTTATTATCCGGATACACCAGACTCTCAAACATCACCTCATAACAGAAGAACAGAGAGAGAAATAGGGTTTAACGTCCACTTGACACAAACTAGGTAATTTCGAGACTAACATATGGTTTAATTTAATTTTATTTCAATAATTCGCTTGCGTGTAGGGGTCTTTAGCAATGGGAGGAAACTGGAGAAAACCCACGAGGTTGTACAGGCGACCATACTCTTTGCCACGTACAACCAGGGGTTGGAAACCACACCAGTTGACTCAATGACAGGCTGTATGATACAGCGCACAACATAACAGAAAAACAACATTTTATTGTTATCCGGATACACAAGACTCGCCTCTTTCTGTGTTATTTCTATTGTAGTAAGAATACCACGCTGGTGTGGAAAATCAGATTCGTGTGTACGATTTTAAAAGTGGGTGTGCAGTGAGTGGTTGGGCGCCAAAATAATGCCCAATTTACCCATTGACGTGTCGGCGCCCTTAAAAAAGACTGACTGATCATTACCTTAAGCGCATTACTGGTGATCATAATCAAGTGTTTATTTTATAATCAAAAGGTTGTCCAATTTTTAGGGGGGGGGGGGATTTCTTGGGGCGCCATAGTTTTCCGGGGGTGCACCTCCTTCACCCCGCTAGATACGGCCATGTAGGAAAGACACCAAATTTATTCATTTAAAAGAGAACATTCTGTCAGATATAAACAACTTACGTTGACAAGTTCGTAGATCCTCCATTAACTGGTAACCTTGGGGACAAGCACAACTGTAACCTTTCTGAGTATTACTCAGAAGACACATGTGACTACATTTCTTTAATAAACAAGAATTACCTAGTCGCCCTGAAAATATTATTACACGGCTTGTCATTTCTATCATACAAAATCTGTTTGTCATTTTCAATTAAATTAAGGAAACAAAGAATAACACAAAACATTTTGGTAGAATAGGTAACTGGATCCTGGTCACGGCACCAAAATGGTTCAATTCTATTAATTTAAATAAATTTCGTAGAAACACGATTCGGTATACATTAATCATGGTCTATATAGCCTGGGGGTGGGAGGAATGAGCTTTAACGTCCACTCGAAACACGCCAGGTCACTTCGGGATCCGGAGAAACCCCACGAAAGGTGACCCTACATCTTGCCACGTACAACCGGGCAATCGAAACCAAGACAGTTGGCTCAATTACAGACCTTATGATACAGCACGCACATGTTAACCATTTGTGTGAAATAGCTTTATTTTACGTCCGCTTCCACCCAACCCCTTTATAGCAAGAAGGCAAATGAAGACGGGGACATGCCAAGAAGTGTGCTATATGAGGGTGGTGACTGGTGAGGGTTTGGTTTATGGGCACGCAAATGGGTGGACCGCTGTTGTTCGTCTCGTCAAACTAGACGACGTTGCCTTGCCCGGTTCTCGGTCCTGCACAAGGATGGATATCTTAAAAAACACAACACAATTTATATGGAAAACAATCACTGGTTTATACCCAAACAGCACGACGTTTCGACGAGTATTCTCTTATAGTTATCAAGTAGCCTACAAATGATAAATTAATAAACTAAAAGGTACTATTTATAGGAATGAAAGAAGAGGCCATTAGACCTTCTGTTGTTAGAGTACAAAGTGATTAGTACAATTAAAAAAAACAACACATGAGTAGTGTAATTTATAAGGGATTAACATATGATCAAAGTGTGATGGATATCTTAAAAGAATAGAACTAAGGCTACCCTGTGTTTGTAGAGATGCGTGTAATATAACAGCAGCCGTGGTAGCAGGTACAGATCGTACTAGATGTTTTATATCACGACTCATAAACTTATTACTAGACATCACAGTATGTTTCTTACTATCAGACCACATCATCGTATCTTCAAATATCACCAATAGAGACGGATTGTGAACCTCGTGAGCCAAGACAATCTGAAAGAGAGAAATGGGGTTTAACGTCCACTCAACACAACTAGGTCATTTCGGGACTAACATATGGTTTAATTCTATTTCAACAATTCGCTTCCGCGTAGGGTCTTTTAGCAGTGGGAGGAAACCGGAGTGCTCGGAGGAAAGACAATCTGGAAAACATGACAAAAATATATTACGTAACGTGGTAGCTAGACAATATAGTACTTAATGTGGTAGCTAGACAATATATTACTGTGAACTTATTTTGAACAATACAAATGATAGTTGTCAAATTTATTGCAAACTGAATGCGGGATAATAATTTAAAACAACGTTACCAGGCAACAAATGCATAATGCATCGTTAAGTGTCACTTTAATACTAAGTATATTATTAATAATAAAACACTCACGTGTCTGTTCTTTCCATCTAAATCAATTCGTTCAATTCGATTCCACATCGTATCGGCCCAGTATAATCGATCAACGGTATAATCGACAACCAGACAAGTCGGTCGACCAAGTTTCGTGGTAACAAACGGTTCGGTATTCCTACCGTCCAGCCAGCTCTTGTTAATTCTTACTTTGGAACCGGTCTCAGTGAAATATAGATTCCTGTATAAAAGTAAACCAAAATGAACAGGGGCTGTAACGTCTTACTACTTGCATTAAGAATTCAAGTGAAACAAAAGAAATAATATCTTATATGAACAAGCATAAGACAGGCTGGACATTTTGACCGAACAATGGCATTTCCATCTGTTCTAGACGCGAATATGTACAAGGGACCACGGTAGACTTTGCCATGTGATAATCACAAAGAGCTTTCTTGGTCAACAATGGCCAATCCCATTAAATACAGATCTATATCACGCTTCCTCTGCTAGATGAAAATTTGGCAGGTTATAGGGGAAAGTTGCGTCAGGTCGTATGAGTGGCGTTTGACCATATGACATCAGGCATTTAATGTTTCTTGTAGGATACCCACAGTTCCGTGCACCTCACGACAAAAACTGATCGTCGTGACAGACCGTTTCATTGGATAATTCCTCATATCATCCAGAACACAGGTTGTATAACAACTCTTCCAGATCCCGGTGAAGACAAGTAAAACGAAATTTTGAACTATAAAAAAAAACGAAACGAAATAGGATCTGTGTTTAAATCAGATTGTGACTGAGCAATCGTGAAAGTCTACTTGAGAGAATTATGGAAGAACAGCGAAAAACGTCTATTCGATTTACTCTTTAATTGAATCTTGTAATGATTTCTGTTACAAATATTTACTCAGTAGCTGAGAAATATTCCTCAATCAATCGATTTATTCAGGAACTCCGACTGTCGAGGAAATAATATATTTAATTTGACGGATTAAATTTCTTAAAAACGGCAACATTTACATTATACAAATTATAAATAAGAATCATACATGAACGATCTATCACATATCCCAGAATTTCATACATTTAGATCATCAATGTATATATTTTTAATTCAGATTTTTTGAAATTCAATAATGACAAATGTGGTAAAAACCGCAAAGTTTTACGTAATATAAATTTTTAAGCGTACATAAGAATAAGAGACGGACTATCACATGTCGCATAATGTTATAGTTTTTTGTTAATATTTGGGGCATCACGTGGCTAAGTGGGTAAGACGCTGGCTCGCTAGCCTGGAGGTCGGATGTTCGATCCCTGCATTGTCCGAGAAAGTTCATCCAGATATTCCGGCGTTGTTTCCCCTTTGTCAGTGACGCAGGACGGATGGCCCGACAAGGACAGTTGTCTAGTCGTTCGGATGGGACGAAAAACCGAGGACATGTGTACACATGGGCGTACACGTTAAATACCCCTCAGCAGTTGTAATTAGATATACGAGTAGGTCGTAGTGCCGCTGCCCGGGCAAAATTCCCCTCATAGCACACTGTATGGCGTATCCCTGTCTTCATTAGCCCAGGACGTTAAACCCTAGTTCATTTGATTTCACTTTTGTCAATATTTGTTCAGCTTTCGTTGCAGGAAATAGAGAGCGTTTTGATATTAAATAATCTTGATAACACTGTAAGACTATCATCTGTGTCATCAGCTTCCCACTAGAAACCATGTTATGGATCGATCGATGTCCAGAAGTACATCTCAAATTGCCACTTGATAATGTAACACACATTTATTATTGATATTATATTTTTATAACATTTCAACAGATTGGCGTTCTGATACAGGTCTTTGAGGTGCCAGCAAAACCGAACAATAAAGATGGGTTGCCAAACAACGAAAATTATAAAAAATGTAAAATTGCACTTTTATACTACCAAGAAGCGTTTACATAACAAAAGGTAGGTGTGATCAAGGGTAACAGCTCTAGAAGTAATGGTCGTAAACCGTTGAAAAAATGAACTTCGGAGGGGAGAGGTATAAATAGCGGTTAATCGTCCACTTGACACAAACTAGGTCATTTCGGGACTAACATATGGTTTAACTTTATTTCAATAATTTCCTTGCGCGTAGGGGTCTTTAGCAGTGGGAGGAAACCCGAGAATACCCACGAGGTTGAACAGGCGGCCCTACTCCCTGTCATGTACAACGGAAGAACCGAAACCCATCAATGACACAGCGGGCCATCATCCATCCAACCTCCTCCGTTCAGTTTAAGCTGTTTTCCATAGCCCTCACCTGTTATGTGAATCTACAACTATAGAAGTAGGTGTTGTTAAATTAGATAAAATAACTGTACAACTTTCACCATCTGGTTTACACACTATTATCTCACTTCTACCACTATCCAATATATACAGGTTCTCTCCTATCCAATCATAACTCAGTCCCACGGGCGATACCAGTCCTGAAATATATAGCAATAACATGCATAGTCCCACGGGCGATACCAATATTAAAATATATAACAATTATATCCTAGTCCCACCAAGGATAACAATCCTAAAATAAATAACAATTATATCCCAGTCCCACGGGCGATACCAATCCTATGATATATAACAATTATATCCTAGTCCCACCGGCGATACCAATCGTAAAATATATAGCAATAACATGCATAGTTCCACGGGAGATACCAATCCTATAATATATAACAATTATATCCCAGTCCCCCGGGCGATACCAATCCTATAATATATAACAATTAATTATATCCCAGTCCCACGGGCGATACCAATCCTAAAATATATAACACTAATATCCTAGTCCCAACGGGCGATACTAAAATCCTATAATATATAACAATTATATCCTAGTCCCACGGGTGATACCAATCCTAAAATTGTATACCGATGTGCCCAGAGATAACTGTTAGTATTCCATTTACCTACAGAGATAACCGCCAATTTCCTACTTACCCAAGATAACGGTTAGTTTTCCACTTATCAACAGAGATAACTTCTAGGGAGATGAAATTTTTTCCATTACCTACATAAATGACTTTTTTCTTTAAAGGTTTTCCACTTACCAGAGAAAAGGGTAAGTATTCCACTTACTAACAGATATAACTGCTAAATCTCCACCTTCTCAACAGAGAGATGACAGTTATCTTTAAAGGTTTTCCACTTACGTGGTACAAAGGTAATTTTTCCACTTACCAACAGAGATAACTGTTAGTTTTCCACTTACCAACAGAGATGACTATTAGTTTTCCACTTATTGACAGATTACTTTTAGTTTTCCACTTACCGACAGAGATGACTATTTTCTTTAAAGGTTTTCCACTTAGCAGAGACAAAGGTTAGTTTCCACTAAGACTTACCAACAAAGGTTACCTTTAGTATTACACTTACCAAGATAGATAACTGTTAGTTTTCCACTTACCAACAGAGATAACGGTTAATTTTCTATATAATACTCTTCCTTCTACTCGAGATTTATAAACTTTTTTATCATAATTACTCGACCAGAATACAGTCTTTGATTTGCTGTCAGTTGCTGAAATTTAAATATTATTTACATTACGACAAATATTTCTAGTAGTTTTCTCCTAGGATCCTATCATGATAAATTACCAAACAAGAATGTTCGACTTCAAAAAACATTCTTCAAGGCGCCCAGAATGGGTACTATACATAGTCGAGAGATCATGAGAGAGAGAAATGTGATTTAACGTCCACTCGACACAAACTAGGTCATTTCGGGACCAAGAGAGATCATGAATCTCCGCCATTTATAATAATGGCCATGTATGTTTTATAGTTGTAAGTTCAAATAGTTTGACCAAAATCCAAACACTAAATCAAACAAAATGTAAACTGACACACGGACGGACAGGGGCGACAACAAAAACATGTGATAAAATATTTCAAGTTTCCCTATGGTTAAAGATATGTTACCAGAAAAGTGTTTATAGGGTGGTTATTTTCCAATAAAAGTATGTCAATTTTGGTATATATGGAAAGTAGAGTTATCAAATCGTACTAAAACAAAATACTGGTTCCATAAAAAAAAAACACTCATGGAGCGCACACGGGACAAAAATTAAATGGTATCCCTAATCGACAGCCCGTAGATTAGGAATGTCGGCTCGTTTGACGTATAGGATTGCACGCGAAGATTGATCGCTTGATGTACTTGTTGATAAACTTTATGAAGAGATAGACGTACAGTACTTTCCCAGATTCAAAATCACGGAAAAGGGCTTGGGCAGTAGATAATCCGAGAATTCAGTTTATGATAAATGGATAGCGATTTAAGGCAACATCATCTTGTGTATGCAATGATTTCACCTCCGGCTTCGTACCCGTTGATAGGCAGTTCGTCAGCTAAGTCACGTGACACAAACGTGACCTCTTATTAGATGTTTTATAGCAGGGGTACTCCCTCGCGTAAACAGTGTCTTGAGAAGGATTATGAAGCAAAATTTTGATTGATTAGTTTGAATATGTTTTGAGTGGAAAAACATCATCAAATCATTCAGTTTGTACACAGGAATGTATCTTTAATTTATAAACATACGGTAATTTCTGCTCAACTTACCGACACCAGAAACTCCAGTAAGATCTGATCGGAATAATGACGTATCCCTTGAACGTAGATTTAATCTTGTAATCGATGTACGAGTAGAATAGAATAATATAGGTTCTTCACCTGTATGTTAAAAAACAAAAGATAAATATCTCGTAAGTACAGGAAGGAAAGTCTGGCAAGGAAGTGGAAAGTCTGGCAAGGAAGTGCCTAGTCTTTAGGCTGGAACGAAAAACCCAGTGAAAGAGAGAAATGGGATTTAACATCCACTCGACACAAACTAGGTATTTCGGGACCAACACATAGTTCAATTTCATTTATATAATTCGCTTGCTCGTAGCGTCTTTAGCAGTGGGAAGAAACCTAAGGATCCGGAGAAAACCCACGAGGTTTGAAAGGACACCCTACTCTTTGTTATGTGCAACCTGGGATTCAAAACCCAAGTTGACTCAATGACAGACCTTCTGATACGAAAGACCTCTAACCATTCGACCATTTAATTCAATAATTTGCTAGGGCAACAGTGTCTTTAGGTAACCGGAGACCCGGAGAAGCGTCCTCACCTTTAATTGTTGGATATCCACCATGTCACTAGATTCAATGACAGATCTTATATAAAGCCGCCCCCGTTAAATATTAGTCATGGGAGGAAACCAGAGAATACCCACGAGAGTAGGCAGGTGACTCGCGTTGTCACCTGTAGTTGTGGGATAGTCATCATGTCACTGGATTCAATGACAGACCTTATGATATAAAGTGCACCTGTTTAACAAATATAAATCTTACCTTCCGCTTTACAGGTATGATAATCTGGTTCTAGATCATACCCGTCTATACAATTACAGGAATAACTTCCTTTACTGTTGGAACAATTCTGACTACATTTCTTCTCCCATTCATTCTCTACATTACATTCATTTATATCTGTTTAAACAAATAATATAATAACCTCTTTTATATTTGTTTGAACAATAAATAACAAAATCATTTATATCTGTTTAAACAATAAATAACCTCGTTTATATCTGTTTAAACAAGACATAATGACCTCATTTATATCTGTTTAAACAAGACATAATGACCTCATTTATATCTGTTTAAACAAGACATAATGACCTCATTTGTATCTGAACAAATTATAACCCCCATTATGTCTGTTTATATTAAAAATAAACTAATAACCTCATGTATATTCGTTTAAACAATACATAAAAACCTTATTTATATCTGTTTAAACAAATATTAATATTAATAACCCCATTAATGTTTAAACACTATATTTCAAACTGATTTATATGGTTTCCATAATTGTTTTCTATATATTGCACCACATGTTTGTTCAATATCATTATTTGCTTGATTACGATATCTGTATGTGTATCAAAACGTGGCATGTTAATAAATTCAGAAGTATTTCCATATAAGTGTTTTAAACTTTTAAAATGATTTATAACTGTTTAAAATAATAAAATTAAATTACCAAAACAGGACAAAAACGAAAAATCAAATGAATGTTTATGCCTTATACATAAAACATATATTTTATGCAGGCCCGAAGCCAGAAACCTAAATTGAGCCGACATAGGGGGGCGAGGAAGATAAATTTCCGACGACAAAAAATCAATGAACGAAGGTCATCGCCGACTGCCGTAAGCAGGAGGGGGGGGGGGAGAGCACGAAAATTAGAAGCTGAGAGAGTGAATATAGGCCTCTCAGGCATGCAAGTGGTGAATGTGTCGGAAAATTAAGAGTTTCCAGCCGACATTAACTATGTCTCGGCCGAATTTGAGAGGATATGTCGTACTAAAACTCTCTCCCGGCGAAAATGCGAGATAGCTAACAAGCGATTTTTTCCCGACGCAGCCAGAAAAATTCCGAAAGGAACGGCCATAGGGGGTGGGGGCGCCTCGGGCCTGATTTTATGCCTTATACATTAAACATATATTATGCAAGAGCTAAATCTGCCTTTTACAGGTCTTTCTTAAGGCGTAATTTCTCGATGACTTGTTGTTCTTTAGTGTATTGTTCAATAATTTGCCGTTGCATTTATTTTGTATTATTTGTGACTATAGATTGCAGTAAAGTATTTCTCAATGACTTACCGTTACATGTTTTATTATCTGGATTTAACTGGTACCCGGTCATACAGACACAGAACACTTTACCTTTAACAGGTGCACAACCTTGTTCACATCTTAACTCTTTACATAACCTTGCTATAACAAACAATAAGAGAGAAATGGGGTTTAACGTCCACTAGGTCATTTCGGGACAAACATATGGTTTAATTTTATTTCAATAATTCGCTTGTGCGTACGGGTGTTTAGCAGTGGGAGGAAACCGGGGGACCCTACTCCTTATCACGTACAACCGAGGATTCGAAACCACGCCAGTTGACTCAATGACGGGCTTTGTGTTACAGCGCGCACACGCTAAGCATTTAGCCATCCAACCCCCACAAACAATAAGACATACACACTTTTACTGTCACATTTAGCAGCATGTTTATTTGGGAAATCATCCTTGGTATTCCTAGTGGTCTCACTCCAATAACAGTAGTGAAATGGAATGAGATAACTGGGGATTCCCAGGATGATTGGAAAAAGGCTAAGAATATATAATTAACTGCCTCAGCTGTATTTGTGTATGTTTTTTTCTGTCTATTTTGTTTAAGAGTCACGCTGTGTTTGTTGGGGAGAGAAAGGACTGGGATTTAGCTTTAGCTCAACCCCAACTAGGCCATTTCAAGACTAATATGGTATTGTCTATTTTTATTTCACGAACCAATCCCTTTTTTAGCAGTTCTTGGGTTCCTCTGATTTATCCTGGCAACCACCTTTTCTCGCTGACGGCACACGTCGAACCACTTTGAATTCGCGACACCCCACCGGATTACATCGGCATAAGACACAAGGTATAAAACTTACAGCAGTTCTTTGGTTCATCTGATTCATCCTGACAATCTGTGGTACCGTCACAAACTCTTCTCACATCTAAACATTTCTCAGAGTTGGTACACATAAAATACCCTGGTTTAGATTCACAACGTGTCATATTATCTGAAATATATATTCATCATGTTTTAACGTATTCGGGAAGGTTCCGGAAACCTCTTAAAGGGACAATAACACTCTTGCTGGCTAGACAGGTCCAGAAAAAAAATAGCCTTATTCTCACTACAAGATGTTTAAGTATCCTACCTGTTGTGTAAATTATCCATTACATCCTATCTTACTTGTCCAGAGGGTTCGAAAGTTGCATTTGAAAGAGCTTACGTAAGGCTTTTCAAATCTTGTTACGGCATGTAGTTGAATTTTTCCAATTTTTTAAATTCGATGTGTTAAAATGAAATTTGTATCATTTTTCAATTGAAATATTGTAAAATAGTACAAATTGTTGACCAGAATAAAGATTGGAACATATTATTCAGTTAAAACAAGAGTGGTATTGGGGCTTTAATGAAATGAGGTAAATTTTGTCTGCACCAGCCAGGTCAATGGAGACTAACATATGGAAAATGAAATGGGTTTAACGTCCTATATATTTTGCTCCGACTGGCATACATCATAGGCTTATATCACATTCCAACTGCTAAGGGGTCTTTAACGTGTACGCCAATGTTCAGGGGACCTCTATTTTTCTTACCAGGCCCGCTGTCCTTCACGGCACTTGACAATGAGGGACTACGTCGGTTAGCCACCGTGACTACCGTGTATACGGAACACCTTTTCCCTGATCAATGGCGCCACGACGAACCTTTATTTTCATTTCCAATCTACACGAGTTCTATCACGCGAACAGCCATGCGTAAAGGGCGACACTTTTGCGGCCACATTGGTTTTCGGCCAACTCGGAACCTCTTGATTGATGAACCAGTGTCTTGTGATCTTACTGTCTTAAAGCATCTTATTTAGACGGTATGCACAATTGGATGTAAATGACTGGATCCATTAGAGTACAAAATATTGGGAATATTTGGTGTTATAATTCTGAAAAAAATGATAGCCATATTATGTTTCCGTGGAAGTCAATGACTAGCTCCATTACTCTGATAGCCTCTTATTTTTTATGAGAAGGAACTTTTTTTTAAACTATATAAGTAAAAAAATTGAGTAATTTGTCTCAAAATTTTTGAAAATGATGTTTTCAATAAGTTATCATATTATGTTTCTGTGGCAAATATTAATACTAAAAGAGCTCTTAGCAAAAGGGAAATCATGACGAAACATTTAAAAATTGGTTAAGAAGGGCTTCGACAGTGTTTGATATGTATTACTTGGCGGGATTCATACGCTTTATATAAATAAAATGAGATTTAATGTCATACCGTTCTGCTACTAAACTAGGCTAATGATGACCGGCATACGCCATACGGAATGAATGGGGGGGGGGGGGGGGTAACGTCATACCGTTCTGCTACTAAATACGCCATATGAAATGAAATGTGGGTTTAACGACTTACTGTTCTGCCCTGACTGGGCTAATAAAGACGGGCATACGCCATACAGTGTGCTATGAGAGAAATTTTGCCCGGGCAGTGGCGCTACGGCCTACTCTTATCTCGAATTCTATCTGTCAAAAGATGTTTTACGTGCACGCCAATGTGTACGCGGCCCTCTGATTTTCTTCCCATTCACACGACTAGACAGCTGTCCTTGTCAGCCCCCCCCCCCCGATCATGCATTACTGACAAGTGAAACCACATTGGAAAATGTGGATGAACTCTTGTCCAATGGCCCCCGAAATGGGGTTTAATGTTCTACTGAAAAGATTACTTACGACACATAATTTTATTTTCATCCGACCCATCGGCACAATCCGGTGCATCATCACAAACCTGGTGTCTCGCAATACATAAAGTTGTGTTTACACAGAGAAACTCGTCACGGTCACACTTAGTAACACCTTAAAAAGAAATAAAATCGGATTAATCTACTACTATTTTACACCGACTGAGCTAACGCACTACTGCACCAACTGGGCTAACGAAAGCTTGTCTCGGTCACACTTGGTAACAAAAAAGAAATAAAATGAAGAGAGAGAGAGAGAGAGAGATATATGGGATTTAACGTCCACTCAACACAACTAGGTCATTTTGGGACTAACATATGGGTCTTTAGCCGTGGGAGCAAACCGGAGTGCCCGGAGGAAACCCACGAGGTTGAGAAGGGGCCCCTATCTCCGTGCCACATACACTCATACATGTACCAGGGCTCGAAACCAGTCTCCATGCCACATACGCTCACATCGGGGCACGAAACCACAGCCGCAAGCTAGAGGTGGCCGGCCAGCTAGAGGTCGAAGCGCGGCACTCTAGACCACTAGGCTATCCCAAACCCCAAATAAAATTGAGTTTAACGAACTATTACATTGGTATATGCCATTGGTTTGGTTAGTTATACCTTGAAAGTTTAAGTAGCTAAGTCTTTTAACTCAATATTTGTCAATTTAAACCAAAATTCATATTGTGATCTTACCGGAAAAAGATGGCTTCTTCTAATATCCAATATTTAAGACGGAATAAACATTTTACCATTGGTACATGAATCGTGTACCATATTTTAGCGCCATCTGTAACATGGGACTCGATCATCTGGTTGTCAAAAGAATAATGGGGTTTAACGTCCAATTTTTCTACACCGACTGGGCTAATGAAGACGGGCATACGCCATGCATGATGATGCTACGGCCTACTTATATCGAATTCCAACTGCCAAGAGTTCTTTTACGTGCACGCCAATGTGTAGACGATATATCGGCCTTTCAACCCATCCGAACAACTATACACAGTCCTTGCCAAGTACTAAACGTCCTCATGAAAGAATGGGCGTATAAAAGGAAAAGTTATGATTTACCACAATTCTTTTCGTCCGATTCATCTTCACAATCTTCCGATCCATCACAAACAAAATCATTGGGAATACAGGCATCACCCTTCGCACATTTAAATGAATTGTGGACACATGTCTTTAGGTCTCGATCAGCTGAAAAATAAAAGTAGAGATACGCTGAAAATTGTATTAAAATGAAATGGGATTCTTAACGTCCTATACATATCTGTCACATTCGGACTAATGAATGAATGAAATGGGGTTTAACGTCCTACCGTACGCTTAAGCACCGTACCTGGGCTGAAGACGGGCATATGCCATACAGTGTGCTATGAGGGGAAATTTTGCCCGGGCAGCGGCACTACGGCCTACTCTTATATCGAATTCCAACTGCCAAGGGATCTTTTACGTGCACTCCAATGTGTACACGGGACCTCGGTTTTTCGTCCCATCCGAACGACTAGGCAGCTGTCCTTCTGCATCACTGACAAGGGGAAATCACGCCGGAAAATCGAGATGAACTTTCTCGGCCAAATGCAGGGATCGAACACCCGACCTCCAGACTAGCGAAGCTTATGAAGACGGACAAATACCGTACACTGTGTTATGGGGGAAATTTGCCTGGACAGTGGCAGTGCGGCGTACTCATATCAAATTCCAACTGGGAAGGGATCTTTTACGTGCACGTCCAGTCCAATCAGAACGACAATACATTGGCCCTAACCACGTTACAAAGGTTGTTTTTATCCTCTTTTAATGGCTGTAAAAAGAAATGGGGTTTAACGTCCTGTACTGTTCTGCTCCGACTTGGGCTAATGAAATAAAATGGGGTTTAACGTCCTACTGTTCTGCTCCAAACTAGATTTATCAAGACGGGCTAATGAAATGAAATGGGGTTTAACGTCCTACTGTTCTGCTTCCACTGGGGTAATGAAGACGGGACTGGGCTAATGAAGACGGGCGTAGGCCATACCGTGTACTATAAGAAAAATTTTGCCCGGTCGAAATCGTTTTGTTTAAATGATTCTATATCAAAGAGTGGGAAATGGGGTTTAATGTCCACTCGACATAAACTAGGTAATTTCGGGACTAACATTATTCAATTTTATTTCAATAATTCGCTTGCGAGTAGGGATCAGTGGGATGAAACCGGAGGGCCGGAGAAAACCCACTAGTTTGGACAGGCGACCCTACTCCTTGTCACGTACAACCGGGGAATCTAAACCACACCGGTTGACTCAATGACAGACCTTATGATACAGCGCACTCACGCTAACCATTGTCCACCCCACCCCGCCCACTATATTAAAAGACTTACAACATGATTGTTCATCTGATCCGTCACTACACTGATCGACGCCATCACAGTTAAAATCGGGATCAATACATCTTCCGTTATCACAAGTAAACCATTTAAGGGGACATACTTCACGAGCTTAAACAAATGAAATCAACCCAGATAATATTGTGTGTGTGTGTGTGAGAGAGAGAGAGAGAGGGGGGAGAGAGAGAGAGGGGAGAGAGAGAGAGATGGGGTTTAACGTCCACTCAACAAAACTTATTCATTTCGGGACTAAGATATGGTTTAATTTTATTTCAATAAATCGCTTGTGCGTAGGGGTCTTTAGCAGTGGGAGGAAACCGGAGTGCCCGCACCTATCTCCATGCCACATACGCTCACACCAGGGCCCGAAACCACAGCCGCAAGCCGCGTGACCGGCCAGCTAGAGGTCGAAGCGCGGCACTCTAGACCGCTGTTAAGCTCCTAACCTGGGCTTATGAAGACCGGCATACGCTATGTGGGAAAATTTTGCCCGGGCAGCGGCGCTACTGCCTACTCTTATATATAATTCAAACTGCCAAGGGATCTTTTACGTGCACGCCAACCCTTTAAGATTTGTACGGTTCCTAAGATAATGTATCTCTTGTTCTTTGTTATGTATAATCACTAGATTGAACACACAACTTGTGTAACAAAGGAATATCATTTATGATTTAGGTGCATGAGTCGTGTGGATCTTGTACACAGATCATGTATAGCTTGTAATGGACATATTGAATTAATTAGATTTAATAAGATCGTGACTGGACAACAGTTAAATATGAGGTAAAAGTCAAAATCATCTATTGTCAAAACTAGCAGAGTTCAATAAGTTCAATGCACCTAAATCATAAATGATATTCCTTTGTTACACTTGTTTGATGATAAATGTAATCAAATAGTTTAATATATGATGCTTAATCATTCATTTTTTTCAGAATTCTCTCGACAAATGCAAGTTGGAATTTAGTCGGGCTAAAACACAGATCTTATCAGACATCCTTATTGCGGCAATGTCATAATCTCGAATTCTCGCCTTGAGTTCGCTTTAACGACCTCGACTCATAACATGGTCTCAACAGGCTTTCATAGTTGGGTATCGTTTGAAATTCTGTCAAATTTAGCGTACTTACTACAGTGTTTCACGCCATAAACTTATAGCATGACCACAATGGCCTTTCATAGATGGGTATCGTTTGAAATTCCTTTAAATTTAGCGTACTTTAGACTTACTACAGTGTTTCACGCCCTTCACATACAACATGGCCACAATAGGCTTTCGTAGTTGGGTATCGTTTGAAATTTTCAAATTTAGCGTACTTACTACAGTTTTTGTACGCCATCAACTTATAACATGGCCACAATAGGCTTACAGAGTTGAATCATAGCATCGTTGAAATTCGTCAGATTTAGCGTACTTACTACAGTTTTTCACACCCTCGACCTATACATAACATGGCGACAATTGGCTTTCATAGTTGGGTATCGTTTAAAATTCAGTCAAATTTAGCGTACTTACTACATTTTTGTACGCCCTCAACTTATAACATGGCCACAATAGGCTTCCATAGTAAGGTATCGTTTGAAATTCTGTTAACTTTAGCGTACAATGTATACTTACTACAGTTTTTTTCGTCTTCACCGTCTGGACAATCTTTATAATTATCGCATACCCAGACTTTATTGACACATTGGTTGTTTTTACATGGAAATTGTTCGTCAGTACAGTTGTGTGCAGTTTCATCGCCACCTATAAAACTAGGCCACCATAACCCTGGAAAATAATATATAATTTGCATAATTTGGTGGCCGTCAAAGCTCATTTAGTCTATTCTTTGGTGACCGAATTGTTAGCGTGTGTGCACTGTATCAATAGGTCTTTCATTTAGTCAACTGGCTTGGTTTCGATTCCCCAACTCTTTGTGGCGTACAGGCTAGGAATCAAAACTGCGCCATTTAAGTGGATGACAGAGCTATTAATATAAAGCGCACACATTGGTCAACCCGACCCCCTCCCCTCTCCCTAACTGATACCCCCAAAGCAATATATATACCTCTATACATAGTACACAAAAGCGAAAGTCTCCAACCCAGCTCTGATTCCTAGAGGTAGTGTGGAAGCCTTCTTATATCTCTGTATTAGATGACTGAACTTTTATAAGTTCAACAGGTGACGTCTAATTACGGGGTCTCCATCGTTGGCGCGTGCATTATAAGTAGTTGTTGTGTATGGTGCATTTTACTAATTTTATAAATTCATTTACACTAAACTAGTCTCGGTCACCCAGAACCCCCATTTTTTTCAACGTACGTCATTCGTAGAATATGTCTGGATTTTTCTTATACTTTAGAATCTAATTTGCAGATGGAAAAAAGGTAATATCACGAGCTCATTAAGCCGCAAACGTTGTCATCTCTCTTAGTAATTGTAACGGCTAGCCCGGCTATAAAAAAACCCCAGAGAGAGTGGAGAGAGAGAGAGAGATGGAGAAAGAGAGAGAGAGGGGGGGGGGTAACCTCCACTCAACACAAACTGGGTCACTAACATACGGCATAATTTTATTTCAAAAATTCGCTTGCGCGTAGGGGTCTTTAGCAGTTGGAGGAAACCGGAGGACCCGCTATGGCATAGGGTCGTTTCGGCCACATCCCGGCGAATGTTTCTTGTGGGTAAAAGAGAGCCAACGACAAAACCTCCAAAACGGAATGCAATTATAAAATGTCACCATGCACTCTTTCTCATAAAGATATTAACCTCAACCTGTTTTTTTTATTATCTCAAAATACACAAAAGCTTTTGATGTCCACTTGTCATTGTATTAATAATGATGAAAGGCTTCCCATCTCTTCCTTTCTAATACCAAAGATTCTTTCATATTTTACAGAATCACGTTTGATAGAAACCCGGCTTATTGAGGGTTGACGTTTAAAATTGTATGGATAGAATGGTGTTAAATAAAATAGAAATCAGATGAAGATAAACGGTATAAGCAAAATGATCAGGCAAAATGATCAGGCAAAATGGTGTAATCAGCATATGGACTGTTCATCGTGTACAAAACACATAACACTCAGTGGTAACATTTGTCCGGAAGAGTAAGATGCATTATGTTAAAATTTAAATGAAATGGAACAATACGGTAACCTTTTAGTATCATCATTGATTTGTACAATTGAAATGAAAACTATGATAAATAATAAAAAAAACGAAAAAAAAACCCACAAAAGACATTTTCTCCGGCGGCGTAAACCTTTTCTCCGTGGTGGTCTTTAGATTCATAGTTTTCACGGAGATTTCTCGTATGAGGTAAATTGCAAGGAAAGGATATAAATGATGTATTTTAAAGATACATTATGTAAGATTTGGAGAGCGAGAGTGAGAGAGAGAGGGGCGGGGGGGGGGGGGGTCTTTATCGTAGAAACGGTACTAGACATTCGAGTTTAAGTCTCGATCATCCATTTTATCGTTAATGTTTTTTAATCTCGTGAGTATTCCAATCCGTCATGTTAATACAAAGTCTTAATCATTTATATATATATATATATATAAGATTTGAAGTCAGAAAAAAAGACCTACAATATGAATAGTTATCTCTAACACCATGCATCTTTAATCAGGGTTGGAATGAATTGGGTTTAACGTCTACTATTCTGCCCCGACTGGGTTAATAAAAACGGAAATACGCCATATGAGTGAAGTTTACGTGCACTCCAATAAGTACACGTGACGTTGGCAATTATTTCTATTCGTGACGAGACAAGAATTTATTTACACAAAAACGAACAAAACCAAACATATAGCTTAACTATAATCACCGGAGTATTATACTTCCTTATATTAAAAATAAGTAGTGAAATGAATGATTTAGTACCCGACAAAAGCTCCAAGTTTCTTTAACACGTGCTTTTGATGTTTCAAAATAAACTATAATAAGACAGATGTCACCTCTTATCCTCTTTTTAAAATACTTACTAATAGATATAAGGCTATGGTCACAATTATATTGAATACAATTATTTTTTACTGGTTGATATTTCTACTAGGCTTCTCTAGTCTTGATTAAACAGTAAGCTAAGTACTTTATGTACTATTTAAAAATGATCTGCGTATTTAATCAAGATTTAATCCAATCTGATTAAAATAAAGATCTATATTTGGTATCTTTATTTTTTACTTTCGATGGAATGAATGAATGAAATGGGGTTTAACGTCCTACTATTATGCACCTGACCTGGGCTAATGGAAGACGGGCATACGCCATACAGTGCGCTATGAGGGGAATTTTGCCCGGGCAACGGCGCTACGGCCTACTCTTATATCAAATTTTAACTGCCAAGGGATCTTTTACGTGCACTCCAATGTGTACACGGGACCTCGGTTTTTCGTTCCATCCGAACGACTAGACATCTGTCCTTGTCAGGCCTTCCTTCTGCATCACTGACAAGGGGAAATCATGCCGGAAAATCGAGATGAACTTTCTCGGCCAATGCAGGGATCGAACACCCGACCTCCATGCTAGCGAACCAGCGCCATATCCACTTAGCCACGATGTTCGATGGAACAAATTTGTTTTTGTTATTGAAGTGTCAAGTGAGTGAATAGCTAATGAGACGGTCTGTTACGGCGACACCTTGGCGTGTCATACACGGAACTGTTGGTAAACCACTAGATTTATTTTATGCACAGTAACGTTTTCAATCCATTAAGTAATTATATTGTATATTATTTTTTATTTATGAGACAAATGTCAGGGGGCGAAAGCATAATCTTTCCACTATGTGTTTGCACTTTACTGTAGGCCTATACATAGGGAGCACACACTCCTCGCAGTGTTCCGTTTGATTAGAGCCAATCCCACTTAACACTGCTGGATTCAGGGAACATTCTTGTCCTAAATTATGATTGATCAATAGCCCGGTTAACTTCCAATCGCTGACTGCGTTACAAAGGCATTACCCTTAAAACGGCGTGAAATTGGACCAAATATGTTTACATAACGTTACGTCATGGCGCACGATTTTATTATGCCTAATTAACCAGTGCATAGCAGAATATTGCAGTGAAACTAATTGCGTGACAAACGAGGATATCAACATGGATATAAAATAAACAATACTGTATGGAGACGGACTTTTTAAAACCTTAAATTACTGTCCAAAGTTTTAGGGAAGGCCCCAGATTAAACGAAGGACTGTCATGTTGCTGTATTTAAGTGATAGATTTGATTGAACGGGGAGAAAAGACACACTCCCTCAAAGAAGCCAATCAAGCATTGGCAAGAGAGGGATTTCTCTGGCCATTGCTTCAGGAATATGAGGGAAACATAGCTAAGCTTATACGAATGTGTTTGTTTTTAGCTACGATTTGATGCATTTCGTTTCTTAACGTCCTACTCTTCTGCACCTTACCTTGGCTAATGGAAGACGGGTATACGCCATAGTGTGCTATGAGGGATTTTTCTTTATCGAATTCCAACTGCCAGGGGATATTTTACGTGCACGACAATGTGTACACGGAACCTCGGTTTTTCGCCCCACCCGAACTAATATAGACAGCTCCATTGTCAGGCCCTCCGTTTTGCACCACTGACAAGGGGAAACCACGCCGGACCCGACAATATGAAAAAATATATGAACTCTTTGACGAGAGACCGCCCGGATCTTTCTCGATCGACTCAGGGTAGTCAACAATGTGCGCGAAATGGGGTTTAACGTCCTACGCCTCTGCACCTAATATGGGCTAATTGAAGACGGGCATACGCCATACAATGTGCTATGAGGGAAAGTTTTGCCCGGGCAGCAACTGAATTCTAACTTCCAAGGGATCTTTTACGCACACACCAATGTGTACACGGGACCTCGGTTTTCGTCCCATCCGAACGACTAGACAGCTGTCCTTGGCAGGCTCCCCCTCTGCATCACTGACAAGACGAAACCACGCCGGAAAATTGATATGGAACTTTCTCGGCCAATACAGGGATCGAACACCCGATCTCCAGGCTAGCAAGCCAACACCTAACCCACTTAGCCACGTGGTCGCCTATATTTTGTGGTTTCTATAATACCTGTAAATTGAAGAAATTATTGTGGGTTGGCTTGACATAGTTGATGAAACCGGATGTTATGACAAATGACAACGGATTCATAATAATTGTCGTGAAGGAGGATCGTCGAGATTGCCACCCACGGCCCCCAACCATCCGACCAGAAACTCAAATATTTTGAAAAAGTACATATTATTTAAAGGAGCTAAGGCCAAATCCGTAACTCAATATCATCCAAAATCTTCGACAATGAAAACACGAATTATTTGTCAACTCAAAATAACATTGATGTTGTTATCTTGCCGGGAACAGATGGGCTTCTGATGATATCCAATATTTTAAGACAATAAAAAAAAATACCATAATGCGTTTCAGGCCCATTTTTAACGATGGACTTGAAAAACAAGGCTAGACGGTGACGCATAATACTGTAATATGAATGTATATAAACTGATTTACATTCAATGGTTTCCGTTTTTACTCTTAATTTCAAATCAGTTATGTTCGGAGAAATAAGCCAGCAGTCTCAATCGACTGCACATTTCTAGTGTCTGGTTATTCCAGTCTACATACGCCGTTTGATTTGGTGCAATGTGTCTAGCCTCGTTACTAGAGTCTCTTGTTACAACTGGGACTGAAGAGCATTATGGTACACGATTCGTGTACCAATGGTAAAATGTTTATTTTGTCTTAAATATTGGATATCAGAAACCCATCTTTTACCGGTAAGATCACAACACTAATGTTGATTTAGTTTGACAAATAAATCGAGTTTTCAATGTTAAAGATTTTGGATGATATTGAGTTAGAGACTTAGCTCCTTTAATGTGTTTTCCTGTCCTTTACAAAAGGTTAGTGTTCTTCAACACGCAAACAATACCGGAAATATGAAAAAAACAGTATTTGGTAACTTGTCAAAAACTAGATGTCTAAATATGAAATATCTATTAACCGCTAGTTAGTTTTAAAACTCACGTATGTGTTCTTTTAAAAAGACATACTAGGATGCCAGGAAAAGGATATATACGTCGACAGCAACGAGAGATTGGGTTTAACATCCATTTGATACAAAATAGGTCATTTCGAGACTAACATATAGTAAACCCCGAGAGATTGTACAGGCGAAACTACTCCTTGTAACTGTCAACCGAGGAATCATAACCACGCCAGTGGACTCAATGCCAGACTGTAGGATACATTTCCGACGTGATTTCCCCCTGTCAGTGATGCAGAAGGGGTGCCTGACAAGGACAGCAGCCTAGTCGTTCGGATGGGACGAAAAACCGAGGTCCCGTGTACACATTGGAGTGCACGTAAAAGATCCCTTTGCAGTTGGAATTCGATATAAGAGTAGGTCGTAGCGCCGCTGCCCGGGCAAAATTTCCCTCATAGCACACTGTATGGCGTATGCCCGTCTTCAATTAGCTCAGGTTAAGTGCATAACAGTAGGACGTTAAACCCCATTTCATTTATTTATTCTGTATGATACAGCGCGCAACTGCTAACCATTCGCACCCCCCCCCCTCGTAGTTACAGAAAAGAATTCAATGTTTGTTCATTCACTCGCGGATTGTGAATAGGCCCTACTGATCATTGTCTATCACCCTTTAATGTGATGAAACAATATAAATTAAAAAAAAAAATATCGAGTACTTACCGTGTGTAATGGTAATCGACCCAACAAAGACTAGAAATAGAAATATTTTCATGTCTGTCTTCATGTGTTAGAGGAAAGCATAAAAGTTGCTACCGGACAAGCTAAGATGTTTGAAGCTGTAACAACAAATTACGTCACCATGGTGGCGCGAGATGTGTTCCCATTGCACGTGTTTTATTACATCGTATAACCAATGTTATTATCCAATCGATTTGTTAATACAAAATCAATTGAAAACTCCAAAGATGACGAAACAACAATACACACGAAAATATTAAACTTTATTTCCAATCTTTATTACATACTGTCTTGTAATGGGGTCTATTTCATTAGCTTTCACATTTAAAGTGGCAGCGTTGTCTTTCTTGACAACTTTCAAACATAGAGGAAAATGAAATGAGTGTTATGTTCAAAATCGGTAAATGAGAGTCTGGATGTTCGAGTGTCTCAGTGGAAGCGCGAGTTGCTAGGTGATTGAATATTATAGGAGGTAAAAAGAAAAAGCATGGTGAATGGTGAGCCGCAGGCCCTCGCGTGTGTGATGGGGGTTTTGATATCGTTTTTCACGATGAATTTGATGTCGACAATTATCTTTCTTTTAATATAATGGTGAATTGTGAATTCATTATATATTCTGTGTGAATGAATATGTATGGTGAATCTTTTATAAGGTGAATTTAGACTTTTTACTTGGTCATTTGTGTGATGTGATCAAACCGTGAACTGTACTTTTCTCTGAACATTTTCCTGTTTTTATATGACATTTGTTTAGTTTATAATATACTATCGATAGAAAATAATATTGGTTTGTTATTGTTGATGTCGAATCACCAGTGATACAGCAAAACTACTCCCTTTATACGACCCATGGCTCATCGGTGTCAGACAGTTTTATATTAGGTGAAAAACGTCAAAATCTGGTCACGTGATTAGGAAGTTAGCGTGAAGTGGTGACACTTATTGTTATGTACTTTAGTACTGCAGTAACTTTTTGTTTTATATTCTGATGGTAAAAGTTTTGACTATGATAAACTAACTTTAAAAATGTCAACACACGATAGTGATAGTGATATTCCTCCACCAGTTTTGGAACCGGTGATAAGTATTGTGAATATGAATGAAAATGAAACTCCTCCTCCACCAGTGCTGCCGAATGAAGAAAACAACATTGAACCACCAGGTGACAATAATTTAAATAATTGTGTGCTAGCGATGGCATTGAGAGTTGATAATGGTGCTTCTCCCAATAAACACGTCTTTGAAAATTATTAAATTGTCATTTAATGACTTCTAAGGAATGTTTTCTCTGTTCATTACAAATGGCGCCCGAAACCATCCGGTACATGATTCGTATACTAATTTTAAAATGTTCAGTGGGTCTTACATATTGGATATTAAGATCAAATATTTTCACATCCAGACAACATTAAGATTGAATTCTAATCCTTGTTTTTATTAAATTAGAATATAATAAATACTATTTGAGTTAGAGGTTTAGTTCCTTTAAATTCCATTCATCACCAACTAGTAGCCATTCTGAAAATTAGAGCCCCACTGTTTACCTACGGAGACAGTAATTATAGACCAAATCTGATTAAAATACAAATGTATATATGTCGTTTCGGTTTTTTTATACTTTCGATGGCCTACAATACATTGACGCAGAACGTTAGATCGGAGACGATCCCGCGCATTTATGACGTCATATGTGGATTTCGTCAGTCTCGAGCTGTAGACAGGGCTAGCAGTAACCCTAATGGGCCAAGTATAACCCATAATCCACATATGACGATGAAGATCTGACAAGTTATAGTGGAAGGTCACGTCAGGAGTCATACGACCCTTTGACGTTTTTAGGGGTTTACCCAAAGTCCCCGTAAGAGCACGCCAAGAACTCGCCGTAACAGAACGTTTCATTGGCTAATTCCTAACACGGACAAGAATGCTTGTTATAACAACTCTCTTGATGCCATTTTTGTGAAGACAAGTAAAACGAAATTTTGAACTAAAAAACAAAGGAAATAGGATCTGTGTTTTAATCAGATTGTCATAGACCAATTTTGAACTGGTAATACAAATCAGGATAAACTTACAGAAAATACGTCATTGAATGACATGGAACTTCCTCAATTAAATGGAATGAATGAATGAAATGGGGTTTAACGTCCTACTGTTATGCACTTAACCAATTCAATGGAATTGTCCCTCCAATGTGTTATAATATCTATCAAATTGTTTATATTTCACATAAAAAACGAGATATTTTAAAGGTACATTAAGAGATGGAGAGAGAGAGTGATAGAGAGAGAGGGGAAGAGGGGGGGGGGGTAACGTTCACTCGACACAAACTAGGTCATATCGGTACTAACATATATGGTTTTAATTTTATTTAATAGTTCGCTTGCGCGTGGGGGTCTTTAGAAGTGTAAGGAAACCGGATCGGATAAAGAGATAACCGTTTTTTTTCTTTAAACTAGGTCATTTCGGGACTAACTTGCGAGTAGGTTTTTTTTAGCAGTGGGAGAAAACGGAAACGCGGAGAAAACCCAAGAGGTTGAAAAGCAACCCTACTTCTTGTCACGCACAACCTGGGAATTGAAACCACGCCAGACATAATGATACAACGCGCACATGCTAACCATTCGGCCATCCAACCCCCAGGTTTTTATCATTATTTAAAAGCAAGATGCCGTGGGTGTGAGGTGTGGATGGTCACGTGGACTGTGTGGGATATTTAATATTACAAATCATTTATTCCAGGTGAATAGTGAATAAAACAATAATTAAAGGACCTAAGTCTGTAACTCAAAATCCTCCAAAATCTTCTACATCGAAATCACGAATTATTGGTCAATTTAAATCAACATTGATGATGTAAACTTTACCGGGAAAAAATGAGCTTCTGATATCCGATATGTAAGATAACATATTTTTTTTTAACATTGGTACACGAATCGTGCACCATAATGCGCTTCAGCCCCAGCTGTATTGAGAGGCTCGAGAGACGAGGCTAGACACATTGCATCAAACCAAACGGAGCTATGTAGACTGGAATAACTAGACGTTCGAAATGTGCACAAGATTGAAATTGCTGGCTTATTTCGCTTAACATAACTGATTTGAAATTAGAGTAAAAACGGAAACGATTGTTTGTAAATCAGTTTATATACATTCATATTACAGTATTTTATGCGTTGCGACTCACTTTTGTGAATTTCTAGGTCCCAAATGTTAGCGATTTAGCTCCTTTAAGCAAGATTGCGAGTCAAGGAATAGACAGCAACATGTTTGAAGTCTCAAAATCATTGTCCCCACATTCAAGCCTTTCATTTTCTTTCTTCTGCGTTACCTTTCCTTTAAATATGACAACTCCAAAAATCATTTGGTATGTGATTTCAGAAGACCTATATTTCCTAGTAACCATAGCAATGACGATATTAAATTGCGGCGGTTCTTTTTGTTATATAGGATTCTCCTAAGTCAACAACTTAAAGGACAATATTGGTTCAGGTCAGTATCACATTATGTGATGGAGCTGGTTAAACACAAAACCAAATGTAATTGTAACACAGAGACCATTGCCACGATAGTTGACTAATACAGGTTTCCTGAATCGGAAGTGACGAACGCCAAAGGAAAACGCGAGTCATTTCATTATCGTAACAATGTCCCGTGTTAAAATTATATTTGGAACGTGTTCAATTAGTTCTATCACATATGTGATAATGGCCGACACCAATATTGTCCTTTAACGCGTTTACTGGATTAGAGAAAAGACAATATCTATAGTCATACGGCCAAAGTTTAAAATACGGAACTGGACGCCTGGTCGCAATACATACAAAGCTCTGAAACCAGATCTCAAATTGAAAATCTTCTAACAAATCCACGACCTAATGTACGCAGTTGGACTAGGTATATAGAATAGTGAAGAGGGGGTCACGTATAGACGGGCTCGGCATCTTAACACTATTCAGCCTAAAATGACACCAAAACTGCAGAGTGCGATAGTGGAGTAAGGAGAGGTCATGATAAGGCGGGCCTGGCACCAAAAACCACAATCCCACAGATTTAAACCTTGTCTTTACTTATTTATTTTAATTTATTTACTTTAATTTATTTATTTTTAATTTATTTACTTTAATTTATTTACTTTAATCTATTTACTTTAATCTATTTACTTTAATCTATTTACTTTAATCTATTTACTTTAATCTATTTACTTTAATCTATTTACTTTAATCTATTTACTTTAATCTATTTACTTTAATTTATTTATTTTAATTTATTTATTTTAATTTATTTACTTTAATTTATTTATTTTAATTTACTTATAATAATAATATGACATCGACATGCATGTCAAGTTTCAGCAAAATCGGTTCAAAATTGTGACCTCTATAGGGTCCACAAGCTTAAACGCGATTTTTCAGACAATCAGGGGCCATTATCCATGAAGTTTCGATCCGATACATGCCAATATCGAAAGCAGTCGTGATCTTTTGGGGATAAACCTATATTTCAAGTTTCGTCAAAATTGGACAAGAATTGTGACCTGTAGAGAGTCCACAAACAATTGTGGACCTTTGGACGAACGTCCGGAAGGACAGTATGACGACATAATACGTCCACATGAAAATGTGGGCGTATAAAAATGCGATTTTTCGGACAATCAGGAGCCTTAATTCAGGAAGTAACGTTCCGATGGGCGCGATTATCGAAAGGAACAAAGATCTTTGGGTTATAAACATGCATGTCAAGTTTTATGAAAATTGTTTCAAAATTGTGACTTCTATAAGATCCACAAGCTAAAAACGTGATTCTTCGTACAATCAGGGGTCATAATCCATGAAGTTTTGATTCGATACATGTCAATTTCGAAAGAAGCCGAGATCTTTTGGGGATAAACCTATATTTCAAGTTTCGACAAAATCCGGTAAGAATTGTGACCTGTAGAGAGTCCACAAACAATTGTGGACGGACGGACGGACAGGGGCGAACACAATACACGTCAAAATTCAAAAACCATTAAAATTGTCATAGATTACCAATCGCAATTTAACTCCAGCTCTAAAATCTATAAATCACACGGCCCTTATATTGATCAAATTTGGGAGATTGTGTGGCGTGAGCGTTGGGTCACAAGGTTGGTCATTAAGTCAGGTGATAGGGGTTCGATTTCTCGCGTGTACGTGACAGCCATGTATAAGGGTTACCAACTAGAATTAAAACATGTTAGTCCCGAAATCGCCTAGTTTGGGCTTAACCTCATTTATCTTTTTCCGATTCAATTTTGTATTGAAACACAAGTTTACCTCATGTCCAGCACCACTGTATATCAAGAGAGAACTAGCCCCTCGGGAATTGGACCTTTTTTCTACGATCTGATTTATTTTCCTTATTGGTCGTTTTATATACTACGGATGGAATATTTGAAAGTCAAATCTAGTAAATATAAATACAACACTAAAATCTTAAGGCTTTTTTTTATCGACTTGTCAAATCGATTTGAATTTAGTGGAACTGTCATGTAACAGTTACAGTATAGCCGATTTCAAAGTAGGCTACTTTGGCGAGTTCGTTAAATACTCCGATTAGCTGTAAACAATCATTGTGGCTGGATTATTGTGGATCACCCAATCAAATCGTCAAATTGCACTCTGAATTGATTTGGCGATTTGATGTAATCGCTTCGGAAATCGGTGTCGATAAATTCGTTGATTATAAGGGTAACCAATTTGAATTAGATGGACGTTAAAGATGAAATCATGATTGTATGCAGATCACTTTGGCTAAAAGATCAGTGGTCGATAAAAACGCCTAATGTGAAATGGACGTTTATTTACGATCAGATGTATTGGCTGTTATATATATACTATATGGATGGAATATTTTAAAGTCAGATTTAGTATTGGAGAATTGGAAATAAATATAAATACAACATTTGTCATTGATGAATGAAGAGATCGCCGGATCGCAATTTTAGGCTATAATCCAATGTTTGTTGTTCTACACAAGAATTGTATAAAGTACATTGTTCATGTCATTGATATGAAACACTTATGTTATGAAACCATGTCAATAATCGTTTTCAAATTCAATAAATAGAATATCGAGGACTTACCGTGTGAAATGGTAATCGACCCAACAAAGATGAGAAATAGAAATATTTTCATGTCTGTCTTCATGTGTTAGAGGAAAGCATAAAAGTTGCTACCGGACAAGCTAAGATGTTTGAAGCTGTAACAACAAATTACGTCACCATGGTGGCGCGAGATGTGTTCCCATTGCACGTGTTTTATTACATCGTATAACCAATGTTATTATCCAATCGATTTGTTAATACAAAATCAATTTAAAACTCCAAAGATGACGAAACAACAATAATATACATGAGAATATTAAACTAACCAATTTTCCTTCTTTATAACATAGCCTACTGTCTTGTAATGGGGTCTATTTCATTATGTTTAAAGCGAGAATTTCATATTTTCTAAGAAAGTCAAAACATAATTATTTCTATGTCTCTTGCTCAATAGGTTATCAACTCACTATTATACGATCATGGGAATTATTTCCCACCCCTAAAAATCATTGACACAGAAAATAATAATAACACAATTACCTCCCTTGTTTTCCTATTCCCTCCATGAAAAAGCTATGTTTAAACGTTTGAATTTGAAGTTGAAAATTATATTTTTGACAATTTTTCAACCGAAAATAGTGAACTAAAGGATTAATAGGATTATTTTAAGGCTTCATTATAATAAATTTTTAAAATATAACTTAAAAAAATGAAATTGTAGCTCTTTCTATATAACTTTCCAATAGAACGGAAAATAAAAATGAAACGAGGTTTAACGTCCTGGGGCCTGTTTCACGAAATTTTAACTAAGATACAATCCGATTTTAGTAATTCGATTGGATAGTATTAGATTGATTTGAGCGCTTAGCCAATCAGATTTGAGTATGTACTAAAATTTGGATTTTATCTTAAGTTAAAATTTCGTGAAACAGGCCCCTGGACTTATAAATGAAATGAAAATGGGGCTTTACGTCTTCCGTTCTGTTCCAACTGGGGCTAGTGATGAAGTGCATATACGCCATACATTGTGCTAGCGATGTCATCGAGAGTTGAATATGGTCTGGGTAATTTTTCTTATAGCGTATAATAACCAGTCACTGTCAATTTCTTATCGATTTAAAAAAAAACTGCAAAAGGCGACCAACAATACATCAAAAGATTAAAGATACATTATTGGAGATACATTCGGCCTAGCCTCAATTATGATTACTGAAGTCGGTACGATAAAAAAACATAGTCTCGATTATCCATTTCATGATTAAATCAAAAATGAAAGTTGGTCAGCAAATCGGATCCTAATCCAGTATATATCGGAGCCTGTGCAATGACATCGAAAGTGGATTATCGTCTGGATAAGTCAATGTCTAATGAATAATTTAGATAATATTTTAGGCTTAAAGAAAGACGTGTAATAAAGATTAATCATACAATATGTAATATCTTAACTAATTTTCTGAGCATGTATGCCGGACTATTCGTGTAAGCACGCCGAACCCACCTCCTTCTCGGCCCAAGTATAAGGGGACTGATACCTAGCACTGAGCCCCATTTGTCCTAAATCAGGGGTTTGGGTCGGACGAATGGTTAGCACTTGCGCGCTGTATCACAGAGGTTTTAATTTCGAGTAGCATAGATAATATGGGTTTACCAACCCGTAGCCAGTCTGAGCTTAAAGGCTCAATACCACTCTTGCTGTAACTGCATAATAATATGTCCTAATTTTTATTCTGGTCAACATATTATACTATTTTACTATATTCCAATTAATTGATGATTCAAATTTCATCTTAACACACCTAATTTCAAAAAATTAACTATATGGTTTGAAAGCTTTACGTAAACCTTTTCAAATGTAGCTTAGATTAAAAAATATTTTCGAGCCCTCTGGACAAGTAAAATAGGATGTAATGGATAATTTACACAACAGGTAGGCCACTAAAAACACCTAACAGTTAGAATAAGGTTATTTCTTTTTCTGAACCTGTTAAGCCAGCAATAGTGTTATTGTACCTTTAAGAGTCCCCGCGACCTACGGAGAAAGTAATTATAGACCAGGATAATGGGTATGCCCACAGAGCGGCACAGACAAGATGCTATTAAATTATATGGAATTATCCCTGCATTCATGTGTTATAATGTCTTTCAGATGGTTAATTATAGTCTACATAAAAACATACAATGTATACCGGGTATTTACCATATACATACGAGCCACAGGCACTTGAAGGGATCAAAATAAAACTTCTACTACTCTAGGCACTTGAAGGGATTTTAATCCCTTCAAGTGCCCGTGGTAGAAGCTTGGTTGGGGGCAGAATTAATTAACTGCCAGCGAGGTTGCGCCGAGGACGTAATGCACGACGTCGAGCATATGCACTGCTCTCAGTGTTTCTCGTTTATAATAATAATAATAATAATAATCACGTCATTTTACAAGGGTAGCAAATTAGGCCTGAGGCCTTTTTCAAATTTGGCCCTTGGCACAGATCATTGATTGAGGGACTTTTTGAACCATTGTTTCAGGAATATGGGGCCACTTAGAACACCGTTATTCTATTTCCTTGTTAGGTCATATACTTTGAGTGCTTTCCTTACAAATCCGGCAAGTCTGACTTTGTCTCTATCTTGAATGTGACACCTCCTGTTCAAATTCTTGAGCACGCCCTGGCCAATGGCTACTGCAATTGATAATAATGCAGATTGATACCCATACACTGTGCTACGAGAGAGAGAAACCTTGTCCCGACGGAGACACCTCTTGATGGAAGCATTCTTTTAGGTGTACGACATGTAGGCCGACACGTGACCTCTACTTTTGGTACGATCTGAATGACTAGACGCTGTATTTTGCCAGGTTGAAAAATCACCAGGAATGTCATCGCCTAGCAACCGAAACAGGACCTTCTGATTTGTGGGTCGGCTTCTTGACAGGGCCACCGTCGCCCCTCATAATAGCTTCTACTGTCGATTTTCAAAAAGACTACCCTGGCTTGATGTAAATAGAGAGGGGGGGGGGGTAACGCCCCCTTGACACAAACTTGGTCATTTTCGCACTAAAGTATATATGGTTAAATTTTATGTCAATAATCTAGCTGCATGATTAGGAGGACCTGGAGAAAACCCACAAGGTTTGACAGGCAACCTTCATCCTTGTCACGTACAGCCGGGGAATCGAAACCACACCAGCTGACACAATGACAAACCTTAAGATGCCGCGCGCTAAACATTCGGCCATCCAACACCCCGTATCTCAAAAGATATGTTTGAGAAGAATCTGATTAAAAGATAGATCCTTTTTCGTTTTTATAGTTCAAAATTTTGTTTTACATGCCACCAAAAGTATAAAAAAACGAAACAGAATATAGATCTGTATCTTAATCAGATTGGCTTTTAGTCAACAAACAACAGAGAAGAAAACCAAAATTAGTTAGAATGTATTTTTAATAAGAAATTGGATAAACATGAATGGATTTTATATAATACTTTTCTACAAACAATATAGTAAAACCTGTTGTCATTATTAACTCTATTAACACTGGTATAAAAACAAACAGTTTCTTTTTAAATAGAAAACGTTTAACATACATAAATAACTTGTTATTTATCTACATCAGTGATTCTCAACCAGTGCCACGCACGATCTTCCTTAGCGTGCCGCGCGATCATCCTAAGTGTGCCGAGCAATCTTTCAAAGTGTGCCGCGCGATCTTCCAAAGTGTGCGGCGCGATTTTCCTAAGTGTGCTAGCGATCTTCCTTCCTTAAGTGTGCCGCATGATTACCCTAAGTGTGCCGCGTGATCTTCCTCAGTCTTCTAAGTGTGTCGCGCGATCTTCCCAAGTGTGCCGCGTGATCTTCCGAAGTGTGCCGCGTGATCTTCTAAGTTTGCCGCGCGATCTTCCTTAGTGTAGCGTGCGATCTTCTAAGCGTGCCGCGCGATCTCCTTAGTGTGCCTCGCGTCTTCCTAAGTGTGCCACACGATCTCTAAAGTGTGACGCGCGTGCGATCTTCCTAAATGTGCCGCGCGATCTTACGTGCGATCTTTCTAAGTGTACCGCGCGATCTTCCAAGTATGCCGCGCGATCTTCCTGAGTGTGCCGCGTGATCTTTTTAAGTGTGCGGCGCGATCTCCTTAGTGTGCCGCGCGTCTTCCTAAGTGTGCCACACGATCTCTAAAGTGTGACACGCCTGCGATCTTCCTAAATGTGCCGCGCGATCTTACGTGCGATCTTTCTAAGTGTACCGCGCGATCTTCCGAAGTATGCCGCGCGATCTTCCTGAGTGTGCCGCGTGATCTTCTTAAGTTTGCCGCGCGATCTTCCTTTGTGTAGCGTGCGATCGTCCTAAGTGTGGCGTGCGATCTCCTTAGTGTGCCGCGCGTCTTCCTAAGTGTGCCACACGATCTCTAAAGTGTGACGCGCGTGCGATCTTCCTAAATGTGCCGCGCGATCTTACGTGCGGTCTTTCTAAGTGTACCGCGCGATCTTCCGAAGTATGCCGCGCGATCTTCCGAAGTATGCCGCGCGATCTTCCGAAGTATGCCGCGCGATACTTCCTGAGTGTGTCGCGAAACTTTGAACGGCACACTAAGAAAAATTCTCATTAAAGAAGCCAGCTATTTGACTAATGAAATCCGAAACCCTGTAATAAAGGAAGTTCATAGCTGTGTTTTTCTTTATTTAGTTCGAGTCAGTCTGTGTGTCTATGACTAGTCTGTGTCTAGTCTATGGTTGTATGTCGTATATAGCTTGCCATTTTTTTGGGTGCAATATTCAAATATTTTTCATATATATTTAGCCAGGTGTGCCGCTGTTTTTTCATGCGTTCCAAGGTGTGCTGTTGGCAAAAAAGGTTGAGAATCACTGATCTACATTAACAGAACTGGAGTCTTATTCATAAAAAAAAAACTTTAACTAAAATATTTTAAGAATACTGGGGATTCATTGGCTGGGTACTAAAATCATAGCACAACTCTTAGTTCTTGACCAATGAAAAACCTGCTTTTTTAAACATGGATTATGCAAGAGTTAAATCTGTCCATTGTAGGTCTTTCTTCAGGCCTGAAATGTTATCTAAATTATTTATTAGACATTAATTAAACTTATTCAGACCATAATCAACTCTCGATGGCATTGATAGCCTGATCGAGGCTCGTCTAAAATCGAATATCTGAGTTAAGAAATAAGGCTGAAATTTTCAGCATATTCTGTTCATTATCTACTTCTTTTTAAAATTATTATAGCCAGAACTTTCAGCTCTTTATCTAATCTTACCTACTGCCCTTTTTAAAATATCTTAATTAAAGTTTTCTTGAATATGGCTCCTCCATAATAATATACCATGTCATAAAACAGGTACAAGACTCTTCTCTGTTATTTATTAAAAATACAATTTTTTTATATTCCATGATTTTTGTTATTTATCCAAATTAAAAAACCTATATTCCACAATTTTATTATTCATCCAAAATGTAAACAAAATATTTTCCATGAATGTTATTTTTTTTTTATCCAAAATACAAAAGTTATTCCATGATTGAGTTATTTATCCATGATCTTCAGAGTATCTCTCTGCATGATTATTTGCGATCAAGTTTTTAAAGGAATTAAATAAAGCAATTTGGTCTTATGAATTAAAAACCTGAAGTAAATGATAGTGAAGTTTTCTTCATAATTTTTGGGGTGGGGCAAATTTTAAATAATAGAAATAAATTTCAGGATGTCTTATATTGTTTTATGACCTTTAGAGAAGTTTCGTGATCTTAGAAAAAAACATGTTTGAGATGAGACAAAATAAAACAAAGTGAATATATAATGTACAGGCCCCGAATTCACAAAGCATTCTCAAAAATTGAGGTCCCGTGTACACATTGGCATGCATGTATAGATCCCTTGGTAGTTGCTGCCCGGGCAAATTTTCCCCTCATAGCACACTACATGGCGTTAAGTAGCCCAGGTAAGGTGCAGAAGCGTTGGACATTAAACCCCATTTAATTTCTTCATTCAGACTTAGGTTAAGAATTTACTCTATTTTCAATCACTGTTTATCCTAAATATCTTTGATCCAGAAACTTTGCATATAGATTCTTATTGATGTATCTAATACATTAAAACAACAAATTGTTTTATAAGGGCTATATTTTAGTTAAAATAAGGTCAACAATTTTGAGTAAATTTTTAACTTAAGTCTGTGAATGCTTTGTGAAGTCGGGGCTGGGTCTTTTAGACTTGAGCAACAAGCAAGTCATGATCTTAATGGAATTCAGCTAAGCATGATCATGAAATTGTAATGTCTCCTTCTTTTAGAATTTCATACATAGAATGAATTGGAATAATCAATCATAAAATAATATCAAAAGTCAATATGGCGGAAGAAACGATAATTTTGACATTTAGACAATGTTCGCACAATATGAACGTAAAATAAATTTGTCAATAAAGTAGATAATCCATAAAGCCAACATTATTTCATTTCGAAAGAACGTTTTGATCTCCTTGACTCCCAAATTCACATGCTCATCAGATCTCAAATGGAATATCCTCTGAAAATTAAAATTGTTCTACATTTTTGATCAAAAAAACAAAAAACAAAAACGGTTGCCAAGACTACAAAACTACCATGCAAATAAAAGTTAGATTTCATCAACAGTTCCCTAAATCCTAATAAAACTACCACATGCATATATATAAAGCTGTTACGACCAAATCTACGGGCCCCAAGCAATAATGCTTAAACTATTAAAGCATAATATGAATTTTTACATAAGTCTAGAAATCTGAGTTGAGCAGAACTCCAACATGAACATTTCCATAGGACGGTAGTTTATCTATCTGTCTATATACACTATATATCTCAGAATGTCTCGTTTGGAATTTCTGTCTAAACAAGGTAAAAAAAATGCCTCATTGTCTGCAGTTCCAAAAGAGTTTTTTTTAAATTGCCCTGTTTTGTCTATTTCTCTGATTATAATATAACAGTTTGAACTGGTTTTATTTTTCGTATTAAATAACATAAAGTTTATGTTTTACAAATTCGCTGACAGCAAATACCGCTAATAACTATCTTAAAAAAAAAAATTTAGTAAACGAGGCATTTTACCCAGCCTCGTTCTGAACAAAATACCTCGTTCCAAAAACAGAGCAATTTATAAAAACACTTGTTTTGGAACTGCAGACAACGAGGCATTATTTTGCCTCGTTTGGACAAAAATGCCGAACGAGACATTCTGAGGTTTACAGTGATATATCTATATAAATGTACATTACACTATTTAAACATAATATAGGTTAGTCAAGACTGAAAACATTATAGTTATGTAGTACCAAAGAATGTCAGAACTATTGGGGAAGGGGGCGCACTCGAACCCCGCCCATCTGCATCCAGCGGGCACATTACGTATGAGTCACAGATCGTATTGTACAATGACAGCTTTGATTTAAACCAGCAGCTTTTGTTACGTCCTGACCTGTGTTGATGGAACACAATTCCCCCACTTATCCATTGTCTCTGGATCTGTTCTTGCCATGATCTTGATTACAGAGTAATAACTATGGATGTACTACTTCCTTATTTTATTAACATACTATGTTTCAATACAGGTATCGTTATCAAGCAAATATAGTTATAATATCTGTATGCAGGCCTGGAAATAACGGTTTTAGATGTACCTGACAAAATGTCAGGCACTAATGTAATAGTACCTGACATTTTGAACTTAGTGCCGGACATGTATTAATAGTATCAATAAAAAAGACAAATCAGTGCCAGACAAAATGACAGGCACCAGAGGTTTGGTGCCTGACAAAGTCTGAATCTGTGCCTGACATTGTCAGTGACAGGTGCCTTATTTCCAGGCTTGTCTGTATATGTATTGAAACGTAGCATGTTAATAAAATTCATAAGTAGTATATTCATATAAGTGTGTTTATTCTTTTGGTACATGTAAAATTGTATCTTAAGGTAGGAGATACGTAACTATACATAACATTTAGAACTACATGTATACAAATTGTTTGCTTCAGAAAATGTATCCGGAAATCAAGAATAGATGTTTTAAGAAAAAAATATATCCAAATTACAATTTAAGAGTGATGTATTAGTACAGGCAAATCGAGGTGTACATGTAAATAAATACATGCATAGCCTTGATTGCCCAAATCTTAATAAGCATCAAGTCAACAATAATTTGAATATTTTTGTTTTATTTCATTGTACTATTGGGGCTGATAAATAGACCTGCCTTAAAATTGGAATCTAACAATTTGTTGAGGCCATGATACGCACGATACTCGATCTTTGATTATCTGAGAAATAACTCTCCGTCTTTATACCCACAATTCCAACCCTAACCCTTCAGAATAGTTTTAGCTACAATCCACCGTTGTTACAGCTTCAATTTGTACGTTTGACAATTTGAGCCCCAACCCTAGGGAAAGATATTTCTCATATAAACCAAGTTCTAGTATTGTGCACATAATACTGTACATAAGGTAAATAAATGCTAGCTTTTTAATTTTTTCGAAATATGTAAATAACCCCTCGAAATAATCTTACATGGGCCCTAGAGTTTGAACAAAATATTAGGTAATAAGCAAATATTTTTCACAAATTGCTTTCAGTAATCACACAATTAAGACTTTGGTCCAAAAATAATTTTTCAGGCAATAAATAATACACCCACAGCAACACAGTCAACCGAATAGTTTCTAAAATTAAAAATCTTTATATCTACAATCAGAGGTTGTGACATCACAATGTCCACGGAAACCTTGACATTGAATGAACCTTGAACTTTGCAACTCGATTATCACAGGTATACATGTTAGCTGGGGACTTGATATTCCCGATGATCAAGGAATCTGATTGGGCTCACAAGCTGGGTGAATACCTCAGTGCCGGGTATTATATGAAAGCCTTGATAAGATGTATGTAGTTAAAGCAAGATCAAGCCTTCTATTGAAGATCTAACCCCAAGTTTCTAAAATCCCATTTTTCAAAATGTAGAGCGTTTACAAGAAATTATAGACGATGGACAGACAGACAGGGATGATGACAATATAAAACCACACTTATACATAGGTTTATAAAAATACAAAAAATCTTGGAAGTCCTTTTGCATAATTCTGTACCGATTCATAAAGGGGAGGTAAAAAATACACAATTTCGGGAAATCCCAGTTCTGTTACAAAATTCAAGTAACCTATTATTATTAACCCTCTTAACATGCAAACAGTCTTCAGTTTTGTTCGTACTGAAAATTTAAAATATAAAGTTTTTGTGGTGACAACATCCAATGATTTAATGTTCCAATTTCTATCCACAGGATCATAGTAGTTGTGGTTTTTGAATTTTTTCATTAAAAAACACATATTTGACAGTCACGTTGAATGTTTATATCTGAGTCTCAGCTCCACAGGTGTCAAAGAGTTTGGATTTAGAAGAACACAGTTGGTTAAAGTTTCTCTTGAAATTGGTAGCTTCTACCTTGGAAAGAGGAAATCTCTTCTTTGAACATACATTACAAACAGAACAATAAAAGCATTCCATTTAAAAAATTAAGAATATAAAGTTTGTCCGTTTTCCTCTATATACATCCCACTAGACGTTTGTTTATATTTCACATAGTAATAACTGATGTCCCTTTAGGTCAGATATAGATACGGTCATTTTCCATAACCATAGGTCTTGACCGGCATATACGGCCGACATGGAACCCATGCTTTGTACACAATGTCTGGTATATTTGAACTTGAACATCAAGACGCACAGATGAATATATAATATTTATGGACAGGTGTAGACTAGAACACTATATGGTGGGTTCAGTCGGTGGTTTAAGCAGTATATATACACAAGAAGATATAAGAATCACAGCAGGAGAATGATGTAAGGCAGCTACACGTTAAAAGTTAAAAAATCTTCTTCCCGAGTAACGTCACCGTAAAGCCGTCGTACCATCTTTACAAACTAACAACTGTAAACCTGAAGCTGAAAACAGAAAATAAATTTATAATTTATTGTCTCGAGTAGATATTTTTGGAATTAATCATGAATAAGCAGGCTAGCTGTGACATCCAGAGTTGATTATGGTCTGGATATTCGGTCTCCCGTCCGATCAGGCAGGTTTCCCCCGAGTTCTTCGGTTTCTTCCTGCACTAATGATCGAAATCATTCGCACAATCTGTGCCAAGGTCCAAATAGAAAACAGGTCTCAGGCCTAATTTGCTACCCTTGTAAAATGACGAGATTATTATTAACATTTCAGGTCTAAATAAAGACTTACAATAAGTAGATTTTGCTCTTGCATAATGTATGTTTAAATATTGTCTAGAGAAAGTGAACAAGGAAAATAACCTCTTTCCAAAGACCACACGAGAGAGAGAGAGAGAAAGAGAGAGAGAGAGGGAGAGAGAGAGAGGGTTTAACCTCCAATCACCACAAATTAGGTCATTTTGGGATTAACATATGGTTCAATTTTATTTCAATAATATGCTTTAGCGTAGGGGTCTTTAGCAGTGGGTGGAAACCGAGGACCTAGAGACAACCCATACAACCTGGGAATTGAAACCACAACAGATGACTCAGGAGAAATAACTTTGAAAGTAACTACTAGAGAGCACTGAGCTTCTTTGCCTGTATATGGACAATGGACATACATGTTAAATAATCATAACTCCCAAGGGCATTTATCTGTGAACTAACAAGAGAGAGAAACCCACAACAACCACGCCCCTTGACTCAATGACAGGCTTTATGATACAATGTATGCGTGCACGTGCTAACCATTCAGCCATCTTCCCCCTGCATGACACATGGAAGAACCAACAACATATCCAACATATTACAATACATGTATGGGCATACATCAATATCTACTTACACTCTTCTGTATGTATTAGACCTAAATCTGTACTTTGTAATAATTCTTCTACTAAATCTTCAGCATCTACCCTCGTCATGCCAACACGTCTTTCTTTTTCACTGTCATCTTGTTTCTATAGCAACACAAAAATAAATAAAACATGGTCATTTTCATTTTCAGAGAATGAAATTAGGTTTAACATCTGACTATTAATCACCAACTTGGGTAATGAGGACTGGTTTATGTCCTGTAGTGTAAACAAGATAGCAAGCTGACAGCTTCAATATTATACATCTAGTTACTTTTCTCCCATGTATAGAATCTACACTTATAGACTCTAGACTTACACTTACATGTATAGAATCTACACTTACAGACTCCAGCCACACACTTACATGTATAGACTTACTGTACTCTTACATGTATAGACTCTTACACTTACAGGCCTATACACTTGTAGACTACCCATACACTTACACGTATAGACTTTTACACTTACAGACCCATACACTTGTAGACTACCCATACACTTAGATGTATAGACTCTCACACTTGCAGACCCGACACATATCGATCCTACACTTACAGAATCTAGAATCTACACATACATGTTGAACAGGAAAAAAACATAAAACTCTGTGACTGTAAGCTGATGCAGTAACATGATTTTTTAAATAATACGATATGAAATTTATCACAAGTCAATAAAACTTACCCGTCGTCTTTCAGATTTAGTAAACTCAGCTAACGCGGAAGCCGTACTAGGTGTTCTGTAAACAATAATAATAACAGATATATTATTCAAGAGAAACTTTGATATTTCAATTTTTGCAATTTTATCATTGTTAACCATTCTATTTTAACATAAAGATCTCTGGGGGTAAAGGGAGAGAGAAAGGGGTTTAACGTCCACCCGGCAAAAATAAGGTCATTTTGGAATTAACATATGGTCCAATTTTATTTCAGTAATTTTCTTGCGTGTAGGGGTCTTTAGCAGTAGGAGGAAACGGGAGGACCCTGAGAAAACCCACAAGGTTGGACAGGCGACCCTACTACTTGTCACGTACAACCGAGGAATTGAAACCACACCAGTTGACTCAATGACAGACCTTATGATACAGATGCTAGCTGCACATATTCTAACAATTTGGCCATCCAACTCCCTGGGAAAAGGGAGGTAACCTTACTGTATCAGTATCATAGAAATCCAGGTAGTAATTATGTCATGCTTTGAGTATAACTCCCTGTGATGTAAATAACTTAACCCTTGAGCCCTAAATTCAAAAAAAAGTGAAATGGAGTAAAATGTCCTAATTTTCTGCACCAACTAGACTAATGAAAATGAGAATGCTCCAAGCGGTAAATTTTGTCTGGAGAGAGAGAGAGAAAAAATGGGTTTAATATCCACTCGACACAAACCAGGTTTTTTCGGGACTAACACATTGTTCAACTTTATTTTTTTAAACAAACCATAGGACCCGGTCAAAACCCAGGAGGTTGGACAGACAAAACAATACTCCTTGTAGGATAAAACCGGGGAATCGAAACCATGCCAGTAGACTCAATGACATACCTTATGATACAGCTTGCACACGCTAACCATTCGGCCATCCAAACCCCCTGAAAATCCTGACCGCCTGGTTAGTGATCAAGCGCCTTTCCCACTGAGCCCCCATGGCATCACTGACAAGGGGAAACCACGTAGGAAAACTGAGATAAACTTTCTCCGCCACAGCATGGATCGAACAATCAACCTCCAGGTTAGCCCCCGCCCCCCCAGGAGTAAATTAGTATTAGTCACCTCATATGAGTTAAAATGGCTTCATTTCCTACACTAGACTGTCGACTGTGTGTCATAGAACCATAACCGGACCCTCGAGACTGTTCACTAACATAGCTGGAACTTCTAGAATGAGTCTTTTCAAGTTCCTTACCACTGTCATTATCGGCTAAATCTAGAAAAATAGAAAATAAAAAAATATATGGAAAGTTCCACAAAGGATTAATTAAAATATCATGTTAAATGTTTATCAAAGATATTTACTTTAAATAATTGTAACATCTAACACAAATAGTCAATATTTCAAATTTGAAGAAAAAATTCCTGACAAAAAATTACAAATTGTACATTTGGTAATCTAGTTTTGGATTAAGACCAGTAATTATTTACCCTGATACATAATATACTTTTGTCTATATATATCAAATTATAGTTTCTGCACAGTTTGCATGAAAATTCTTGTAGATTTCTTGGTCAAGAATCAAAGAAAAGTGTTTGAATGCACATTTGCTGCCATATTCTGGTCAATACTCATGATTTTGAGGTGAAATGACTCCAATGAAAACAGACATGAATTAAGGGGCTGCGCAGACACGGTTCAAGGCCCCAATCCACCTCTGATGGTGAACCCCTTTCAGGTTTTTTATCAAAGGATTTTGACAACCTGAGCTCTTTGTGTCACAGAGGATGGAGGACCTGATTGTTCGGACAACACGGAACAGAATTCTCTACTGTTGGAATTCAAAAGAAGAGTACTATTTAGTTTCGTATCTGGGCAAAATTTCTCTCACAGCACAATACAGAACAGTCAGTCAGTACATTTCTTTTTGTCACACACTGAGTGAATGGGAAAGAATTACTGGTCTGAACCCTTTTTACAGTTTGTAGTTGTCTCCCTTGACAAAGTATATTTATTCTAATAGTTTAGACTTGGGAGTCTGTTTTTTTAATCAACATGATAAAATGAAAGCAAAGTAACAATATACGACCACATTTCAATGTGGGTGTATAAAAAGGCTGACAGTGCAATAACTTTATTCTTTGGGCTTCATAAAGCAAAGGACAATAAATGGCTTTGGTACATGAATAGCTATGAGGACTCTGGGTATGGGATGGCAGCATGGCTTGATCTATAATAGGGGAACGCACAAGCAGCTTTGCAATATATTAACAGGGGTGGATCTAGGAATCTTAGCAGGGTTCTGGTTAAGGAAATTTTGCAGTTGCCAATGCATGATCTCCACATTACGAAGGCATACTTACAAACTGAGCTTTTTAAAGTGTGAAATCCAACACCCTGTTGGTCGTCAATTTTTATAATGGATTATTACGATCACATTGTAATTCAATTTCCTTGATGTAAAGCATTAATTATGATATCCCATCCCATCAAACCATCTGATGATGAAGGACAAAGCACACGACATAAAAAGTGTTGTTTTACATTTTTTGATGTAGCTGAGCAGGGGAGAGTGGATCCCCTGTTCCCCGTCCTATGGATCCAATCCTGATTCATTCTGCCTTGAAAAGTTAAATTTTAAACCCCGTCCTTGAATGAATCAAAAGATATCAGAGATCTTTACATAACTTATTAAATATGTAAACATCGAAAAATAATGTTTATCATTAATAATCAAGCTAATATAGATTTGAAACCCTCCTACTACATATATAATAATTTCTATATTCATATAACCTACCCATAGGTGTGGAGTTTGAAATGGTGGAGTGAGTTTTTTCTTTACGCGTGAGGCTGCCAAAGCCACTACTATTGGACGCCATACTACCTTCGCTACAGTCTTCAACCGATCGTAGTTCCATTGGTACATCGGTTAATTCTCCCTCGATACATGTTGGTAATACCTGATGGGTAGGATGGGTAGGCCTGAAATTAGATAACAAAATTGTTTTAAAACTCATAGCAATAATAAATTGATGAGCATTACCTTATATTGGCCAACATTTATACATCATTCAAAAGTTAAATTTGCCTAGTGCAGATCTTTCTTTAGCCTAGGTCTGAAATGTTATATAAATTATTAATTAGACCTTTATTTACATGACAAGCTCTAAATCAATTCTGTAGACCCTAGGATAGATTAGATACAGCTTGGATTTAAACAGTGGTCCATTTAAAATGAAATCAATGAATGGCTGACGTCTCTACCGGAGACTGATGATGATAGGCCTGCCAAGCGAGGGTACAATAGCCGTTGAGAATGTTATTTGATAATTGAGAATATGTGGGTGGAGTTATCGTCTATCAATCAAACGATCTGCAATTCTCGTAGACTGTGCAGACACAGTTTATGCCTATTTCTAGTCAACAGTGACAAATCCTTTCAAATTAAAGTAATTTGACTGAAATTTTTAATATTTTCTTTTTTTTGATCATCTATTTTTGATTTATTATAGCAAGAATGACCAACTCTTTATTAAACTCTTAAACATGCATTATGCAAGAGCTAAATCTGCCTTTTGCATGTTTTTCTTTAGGCCTGAAATCTTATCTAAATTATCAAAAAGACATAAGCAAACTTTCATCCGCTTAGTTCTTGGTTCATAGCGGATCAATTTGCCTGAAATTTTCAGCAAGTTGCCTTTGCATTATGCAGTTTTTAACTATTATTGCGAGGACTGCTAACTCATTATCTAATCTCCAATAATGTATCTTTAACTAATGTATCTTTAGGTCTATCGTTTACACATAAATTAGCATTCATTTTATAACATTTCTACTCTATAGACTATGAGCAAGGGCAATTACACCATTCATTCTTATAACAGTAGGAGTTTGGTCATCAACATCCCATGTCCTATGTTAAATTTGTTTCCATGGAAACACAAAAATGATTTAATCTGAGAGATTTATAATTGCCTGTAGAAAAAACCTCAACTGTAATAGGTTGATGCATGTACAAAATGTCATAAAGATATCTTGATTCATTTATGATATATGCTCTGGAAGGCCATATCCACCCTGTTTTAATACCCACATCCTGCCCCGGCCCGTAATTTCTTTATGCGAGTGTATTAAAAAAAAAACCTCGAAAATAATTCAAAATAATTCATCAATAACTTTTTCGTATAATGTGTTTACAAAAAAATTTGTAGAGAGAAATGGCGTGGGTGTATCTAGATGAAATGATATAAAAAATAATCGTAACTTCAATTATAATTTGAAAGAGAGTATTGATGTATAAAAAGTATTTTAACTGGAGATATAGAATGAAAGAGAGTAGGAACGTATAAAAAGATCTAACTGGAGATATAGATTGAAAGAGATGAAATGATAAGAAGTTTAATCTAACTGCAGTTATTGAAATTAACTCATGGGTATAATTTATACTGGTGATGCTGATAACAATATTAGTTATGCTTGATAGGTATTCATTAACAAAACTTTGTTGAATTCATTTTACATTATGATATAAATAATACTCTACTTTTCTTCACAAATCGAGCTTATGATAATGGCTATACTTCAAGCTGTATGCTCTGAGTGGCTTTTGACCCTAGGATGTCAGACATTGATTAATCAACCAGCATTGACGTTTCTAGTGTTTTACCTATATTTTCGTGCACAGTACCCCAAGAACTCGTCATAACAGATAATTTTATTGGCTAATCCCTCACTTCCAGCCAGAACAGAGGTTATATAACAACTCTTCCAGATCCTAGTGTAGTGAAGACAAAAAAAACGAAACGAAATAGGATCTATGTTTAAATAAGATTGTCTTCATCATTTCCCAACTAGAGAAATGAAGATGAAAATACGCCCCGCTGTGAGCTTTGTAGAAAATTTTTGACTTAACAGAAACATTTGCATCGACTCTTCACCACATCCCAAATATCAAGGGATCTTTTACGTGCACAGGTGGTGCTCACTTTATAACTTACACTTTAAATACTAGAGTAGAGAAGACAAGTAAAAAAAAAGGTTTGAACTATGAAAAACGAAACAGAATAGAAAATGGAAATGTGCTTTGTTTTGTAGGGAAATTTGACTTAGCAGTGGCTTTTCCACCTACTCTTCATCACATACATGTACCAACTATTAAGGGATCTTTTCAATACACAAGTGGGGGCCCACTTTATAACTTACACTTTAAATACTGGATCACACTAGACTAATGAAGATGGAAATGTAGGGAATTTTGACTCAACAGCGGTATTTCCACTGACTACGTTCACAGGTGGGGCCTCGTTTTATAACTTACACTTTGAATACTGGATCACCAGATATCAGTGACATCTCTACGGTTATTTTTATATTGGAGTTATCTTGTCTGTGTTTCATATCGTAACCTTCTAATAAATATCTCCGTGACTGAGCTCCCGATCCAGCAAACTCGGCTAAATTTATATCGGCAAATCCCAGTTTATGATGGGATCGACCTCCTTTTAGTTCCTGTAATAAACAAGAAATATAGAAATACAACATTGTCACACAGATTTTAACTGAGTGGTAGGGCTTTTAGATAATAAATGAAATGGGGTTTAACGTTCTACATTGTACTGCTCTGCTCCTAAACTGGGCTAATGTAGACGGGATTTAGAGCGGGGGCAGAGCGGATTAGTAAACGGAGGTCCGCGTTTTTTCATTTCTGCCCAGGTCGGACTTAAGCGAAATTTCATACTTCCGTTTAAAGTGTACTGTACTGCTCTGCTCCTAAACTGGGCTAATGAAGACAGGTTTAGATAATAAGGTCTGTTATGGAGTCAGTCAAATGGCGCTATTTAGATCACAGGGTGACAAAAAGTTGGACTGCCTGACCAACCTCGAGCTTCGACCCAGATTTTGTTAAAGAATATGTCATTTGTTTGGGGCTCAAATTTCTAAATGATAAGCAATCAACATAATCTTCAAACCGACACACAACAAACAGCGACATTTGTTCTTTACTCAAAATTCTAAATAATGAACTTACTCTTCTAACGGACACACGACAAACACATGGTTCTAATACTCCGGTAGTAACAGTTGCTGTCATCTTACAGGCAAATTCAAACTTGGAATTCCAGTCCACTCGATTATTCCGCACCTCCTCTCTAGAAAGACAACAAAATAGATTTTCAACATTTTCTGTTCAAATAAACATTCAAAGAATTTTAATCTTGTATAATCATTAATGCTAGGTTCACGATCCACACTACGATTAAAATAGGGTCCTGTGATTTTCACCCAACAAGTTAATAAAATAAAATTGAACCATATGTTAGTCACAAAATGACCTAGATGTGTTGAGTGAACTTTAAACTCCATCTAATTTGTGTCAAGGAGACATTTTGCCCCAATTCACTCCCTATAATCATTGTTAATTAAAAGGGCATCATGTACATGTAAGATTAAATAAAGAGCTGGCAGTACTCACTATAATAGTTATTTGATTCATGATTTAATTCTACTGACGATCGAGGTTAGGTCGAACTTTCAATCGCTAAATTCTCGGTTCAGATTTTCAGCAAATTTCCTTTTAAATTATCTAGTTTTTAATTATTATACTGAGAACTGCAAGCTCTTTATCTAATCTCCATAATGTATCTTTAACTCTATAAACTACTATGGTAGGATGTGGTGTTTAAAAGAGTTGCCATATTAACTGTGTAAACTAATGACTGATGTAGGATGAGATAGAGAGATAGAGAGAGAACTAAATTATCTAGTTTTTAATTATTATAGTGAGAACTGCCAGCTATTTATCTTATCTCTATAATGTTTCTTTAACTCTATAAACTACTATGGTAGGATGAGGTGTTTAAAAGAGTTGCCATATTAACTGTGTAAACTAATGACTGATCTAGGATGAGAGAGAGAGAGTGAAAGAGAGAAAGAGAGAGAGAGAGACTATTGATTGATGTAGGAAGAGATACAGACAGACAAACAACAATTACTGTCATCCATTATATAATTATATTTATATTATTACCACGGTAACATGTAAATGTACATGTAACATTGGATGACATAATCAACAGACCATAAAACCTCTGCAGACAAGGTCAACTTTACACATTATCATCACCTTGGTCCCTTAATGTATGCTTCCACAAAACATGACATGCAGACAAGTAATTTTATCGAACACCAACAACTTTCATTAGCTTGATAACGTTGAGAGAATACTCTTCGAAACGACGCTCAAATAAATAAGTAGCTGTTTTTCCATAAGTATGTGTTGTAGTATTATTATTCTATCCAGTAACTAAATGCCTCTTAAAGATAATAGGGGGGTTGGGATGGCCTAGTGGTCTAGAGTGCCGCGCTTCGACATCTAGCTGGCCGGCCACCTCTTGCTTGCGGCTCTGGTTTCAAGCCCTGGTGTTAGTGTACATGTATCTGGCATGGAGATAGGGGCACTCCGGTTTCCTCCCACTGCTAAAGACCCCTACGTGCAAGCGAATTATTGAAATAAAATTAAACCATATGTTGGTCCCGAAATGACCTAGTTGTGTTGAGTGGACGTTAAACCCCATTTCTCTCTCTCTCTTAAAGATTATAACTTTCAATGTCAAATAATGGTCCTAAATCTCAGATTGATATCTAATTATTTGAGAAAAATAATGAACCAGTAATTTTTTTTTGCAAATGTAAGCCATTGTCATTTTATATAGATGTCAATATGAATTAAAATTTAAAAAAACCCCTAAATTACAACAATAATGTTGTCCTAAAAGATATGATATAAATATAATATTCTGATACAATTTAAAGAATAGCCGTTAAATGTTCTTCCATTTTATGTATAATATACATGTATAGTATTTTTATTATGTGTCTAGATTTACTCTATCATGTTTTTTTTTTCTGGTGACGTGCATTCATGTCATGACCTCTATTTAAAGAATAGCCGTTCATGTTCTTCCATTTTATGTATAATATACATGTATAATATTTTAATTATGTGTCTATTTACTCTATCATGTTTTTCTTTCTGGTGACGTGCATTCATATTATTACCTCTATATATATATAATGTGTACATGTATTTTTTTATAGCACACTGTATGGTGTATGCTCGTCTTCATTAGCCTAGCCTTGGAGGAGATCAGTAGGACGTTAAACTCCCATTTCATTTCATTTTATTTCATTTGTTTTGTGACAATGTCAGGTCACCTTGTTTTTGATGTTAAGAGAAATAGATCTTCATCCATACAATGTGTGTGTATAATATTTGTATTATGTTGGTGTTTTTTTTATGGTGACGTGCAATCACGTCATGATCTCTATATAATGTACACATGTATTTTTTTAAAGAAACAAGACGCGAACCCTAGATATAAATCTTTATGTCAAACCAATGTCATATACATGTAGTCTTCACCTACATTCATGAGTTCGATTTTAACCTTAAAGTAGCTAAATCTCTAATCATTCCATAATCTTCGGTCTTAATCTTAAACATGAATTAGAATTCAATATTGTTCCATTACAATCAATATTGATGTTGTTATCTTACAAAAATCATAGTCTTGATTATCTATTTAATCGTTAAATCTAGAAGGAAAGTTATGCAGCAAATCGGATCATAATCCAACAAATATTACAGACTGCTGTTGACATTGGAAGTTGATTATAGTCTGGATACGTTAACTAAGAGACCTACAATAGGCAGATTTAGCTGTTGCATAATGTATGTTTAATATAAATACTACATGTACGAGTTGTAACTTAAACATAAATATTATGGATATTCTTGTACATGTTGTAACTTTAATAAAAATATTATAGATATACTTGTACGGCTTGTAACTTTAACATAAATATTATAGATATTCTTGTACGGGTGGTAAATATTCTTGTAAGGCTTGTAACTTTAACATAAATATTATAGATATTCTTGTACGGGTGGTAACTTTAATATAAATATTATATATATTTACATGTACATGTATGTCCAGGTTGTAACTTTAATATAAATATTATGGATATTCTTGTACTGATGGTAACTTTTATATAAATATTATATATATTCTTGTACGGGTTGTAACTTTAATATAAATATTCTAGATATTCTTGCATGGGTTGTAACTTTAATATAACTATTCTAGATATTCTTGTACGGGTTGTAACTTTAATATAACTATTCTAGATATTCTTGTCAGGTTGTAACTTTAACATAATTATTATAGATATTCTTGTACGGGTTGTAACTTTAATATAAATATTAAAGATATTCTTGTATGAGTTGTAACTTTAACATAAATATTATAGATATTCTTGTATGAGTTGTAACTTTAATGTAAATTTAAAAGATATTCTTGTATGGGTTGTAACTTTAACATAAATATTCTTGTACAGGTTGTAACTTTAACATAAATATTCTTGTACTGGTTGTAACTTTTATATAAATATGATATGTTTATTCTTGTAAGGGTTATAACTTTAATACAAATATTATAGATATTCTTCACCTACATGTACGAGTTGTAACTTTAATATAAATATTATAGATGTACGGAACTTTTATATACATTTGTAAATATTATTGATATTCTTCTCCTACATGTACATGTATAGGTTGTAACTTTAACATAAATATTATAAATATTCGTCACCCACAGTCTATTATATATACATGTATATACTACAATACATGCAACCTACTGAACTAAATAAACCCTAAAGATATTCCTGTCTACTCTTTGACAGACAATAATTGGTTAAATAATCATAAACTAATAATACAGCCACTAATGGAAACATTAGCCATGTATATATAGCCTGTAGTAGGACAAGAACAAATTAACCAGAAAAGTTGTACAATGTACATGTAGGTCACATTTATCATGATCTTTATCCTGAACATAAAACTCTCATGGTCAGAATTACTGAAATTAATCAGAAATGAAATGGTAAAGGGTTTAACAACCAATTTTTCACTTTATTGAAGCCTATTGTAACTATTGTAGGAAAGAGGGTCTGGCATGGCCGCATGGGACAGTATATGGTCTTTCGAGTGGGACGGAAAACCAAGGTAGTAAAATAACCCTTGACACTCAGAATTCGATATAAAAGTAGGCCGTTGCGAGACTGTCCAAGCAAACTTTCCTCATAGGACGTTAAACCCCATTTCATATCATTTTCTTTCACTTGTTTTGTGACAATGTCAGGTCACCTTGATTTTGATGAAAAGAGAAATAAATCTCCACCCATATATATACCAGGAAACTATTAATACAAAGCTTTTTATTTAATAAAATTATCTTGAAGATATGTTTGTAGCCAATGGCAACTATCTCTTCCTGTTCGGGTGTTTAAGGGAAGAATCTCTTCCATTCAAAAAAGAATGTCGTAGAATCAAGCAAAACTAAATGAAATCTCTTTTTTTTACTGTATTAAATGAAATGAAATGGGGTGCAACTTCCAACTATTCTGTACCGACTGGGCTAATGAAAATGGGATATGCCATACAGTGAGCTCTGGGGGGAAACTTTGCCAGGACAGTGGTGCTATGGCCTACTCTTACATGAAATTCCAACTGCCAAGGGATCTTTTACGTACACACAAAGTGTTGTAGAATTAAGCAAAATAAAATGAAATCTCTTCCTTTATACAGTGTGAAATGAAATGAAACGGGGGGGGGGGGGGACAGTGGTGCTACGGCCTACTAATCTCTTCCTTTATACAGTGTGAAATGAAATGAAAAGGGGGGGGTGGGGGGGTGGGTGGGTGGGGTGTGTGTGTGTGTGTCAATGTCTCTGTCTTCTGTATTGACTGTGCTAGTGAAGACAGGTATATATATACACCATACAGTGTGCTCTGAGGACAAATTAGCCAAGGGATCTTTTATGTGCCTTTTACTCTATTTATAAATCCATTTGCAATAATATTGGGGGATTATTCGGGCCCGTAGTCAGCTTTCAAAATTTGGGGGGGGCTACAGAATTTTTTGGAGGATGTGGCCAGCTAATAACACTCCTAAGAAATCATATTGTTGGCGAAATATTTGGGGGGCCTAATTCAATTTTTGGGGGGACCCCCCCCCCCACCAACCCACCCCATGGCTACAGGCCTGGGCTCATTAAAGAGCATTGATGTCATTGCTCCTAGTGATTGTAGCGGCCTAGTGAATATTCACTGCTGATCAGTGTAGGCCAGTTGGTGCAGAAAAGTAGGACGTTGAACTCTATCTTATTTCATTTCTATTGAATTGAATGAAAGTCATTTTACTCCAGCTGTGCTACAATACTAAGTCGGTACAGAGGTCATTGAGTGATTTTAAATGTGACATCGACTAAGTGCTGTTAAAGGCTTAAGTGTGTAATAATGAAATTTGCCCAACATAGAAAATAGAATCGCATGAGCTGTCAATGTCCAAAATATAGCGGGATTTTGTGGCTAAGTGGGTAAGACACTAGCTGGCTAGCCTGAAGGTCGGGTGTTTGATCCCTGCATTGGCCGAGAAATTTCATCAAAATTTACCGGTGGAGTTTTCCCTTGTCAGTGGTGCAGGACAAAGGGTCTGACAAGAACAGCTTCTAGTCGTTCAGATAGGATGAAAAACCGAGGTCCTGTGTAGACATTGGCGTGCACGTAAAAGATACCTCTGCAGTTGGAATTTGATAGAGGAGTAAACCGTAGAAGCGCTGCCCGAGAAAAATTTCCCCCATAGCACACTGTATAGCATATGCCCGTCTTCATTAGCCCAGGCTAGGAGCAGAGCAGTATGACGTTAAACCCTGTTTCATTCATTTCCAAAATATAGCCCCTTTAAGACCATACATATATTTAACATACATATGTAGCTGTAAATAGGGACCTATAAGAAAACATAATGATTCATAAACAATTGATTTTTTTATATTTAAATCGGGTCACACCTGTTGAGAGCAAGAAGTTCAATGTCCGTCCATTTGTTGACACAATCTAGGTCTTTTCTGTCTGGACTAACATATGGTACAATTTAATTTTATTTCAACAATTCGCTTGTGCATAGTGGCAGGAAACCAGAAGACAAGAAGAAAACTCATGAGGTTGGGTAGGCGTTGGCGACAGAATTCCTTATCAAATACAAACTACTGTACACCTATCAACTCACAAACCTTCAAATCTAAAGCACATGCTTAAGACCACTCAACTGTGAGAGTTAAAATAAACTTCTTTTTTTTTTTTAATAAAGCTGTATTTCCCAGCAAAAATATATTGGGGCCTAGGATTCATTCTCTTTATAAGATATAAACACAAGTACATTATTAATTTTGCAGAAAAATACTCTTTGTATTATTATGTACACCCACCACACTCCACTGTCTTGTTGTAAACTTTACCACAAACGTTTATATTTTAACGGGTGGTTAACCATAGTTGCTACTACCCAATAGTACAATGACATCCATTGACGTTTTTTGTTGTAACCGTGACGTCTGTGTCGTGAATGATACAATGTTAGACTGTGACAATGTCATTGATAAGAGAACAAACAAATAGGTCCCTAGCGACCCGGCACACCTTGACGTCATAAATACACGTACTTGATGAAAGAACTACCTGACTCTAATTCTCACATTCAATATAAAAACTCTTAAAGTTACATTATTCAAGAAATAGATAAGAACTAGCCATTCTTGCTATACTAGTTACTCCATTGCAAGCGAAGATATTGGCATTTGAAGATTTTGCCGACCTGTGCAATAATTTCAACCACGGTCCTGGTTGATCAAAGCTAAGACTCGAAGCGTCTTGGCGCGCCATACATGTATTTGATTTATCACTGAAACGTTTTAATCTGTTTAATATCGGAGCAATCTGATGCCATCCAAAGTTGATTAAGGCCTGGATCAGTTAATTAATGTCTAATTTATACTTTAGAAAACATTTCATGTCCAAATAAAGACCTGCACTAAACAGATCTAGCTCTTGAATAATGCATGTTTAAGTACAAACTACATGTACATGTACCTCTAAGGGGGGGTTGGGATGGCCTAGTGGTCTAGAGTGCCACGCTTCAACCTCTAGCTGGGAGGCCACCTCTGGCTTGTGGCTGTGGTTTCGAGTCTGGTGTGAGCGTATGTGGCATGGAGATAGGGGCCCCTTCTCAACCTCGTGGGTTTCCTCCAGCCACTCCGGTTTCCTCCCACTGCTAAAGACCGCTACGCGCAAGCGAATTATTGAAATAAAATTAAATCATATGTTTGTCCCTAAATGACCTAGTTGTGTTCAGTGGATGTTAAACCCCATTTCTCTCTCTTACTCACAAACTACCTTTAAAGTCGCTAGCTCCCTAGCCTGGAGGTTGCGTGTTTGATCCCTGCATTGGACGAGAAAGTGTATCCAGATTTTACAGCACGGTTTCCCCTTGTCACTTATGCAGGACGGAGGTATTCAATATATAAAAGTAGGCTGTAGCCCTGTTGCCCAGGCAAAAATTCCCTCATAGCACACTGTATGGCGTATGCCTGTCTTCATTAGCCAGGGCTAGGAGCAGAACAGTAGGATATTAAACCCCATTTCTTCTCATTTCACCTTTAAGGTCATTTTCATCATTACTGGCTCATCAGATCTCAACTTGGAGGATGGACGCAGTATACATGTACATACCATTCCCTGTTTCTGTATGATAATTTCTATGTGTCAGTCGCTTTCCTCCCACTATTAAAGACCCCTACACCTCAGAGAATTATTAAAATAAAATTGAGCCAAATGTTAGTCCCGAAAGGACCTAGTTTGAGTAGAGTGGACATGGTATTTTAAACAACATTTCTCTCCCACTCTCTCTGTATGAATCGGTTTGGTTTCGATTCTCTGTTTCTGCATGATAATTTCTCTGGGGCATTCAAGTTTCCTCCCACTGCTAAAGCGCCCATGCTAAAGGACCTAGTTTGGGTCGAATGGACTGGACTTTAAACAACATTTCTCTCTCACACTCTTTAACAATAATACAAATATGCATTATTATATGAATATATTCATGTAAGCCAACGTGACATTACATCTTTCATAAATAAAATTTATTTAAAGGAATAAAAGACGAAGTACATGTACAAGTATATAAATAACCTTACAAATGTAACATTAAATATTTTACGAGATCCATCCCATTGTATAGGGAATCCATTTCACTTCCTTCTAGATATACATGTAGATATACAATGTAGGTAAATCATGACCTAGATTTGGGGGGGTTGATGGCTGAATGGTTAGCACGTGCGCGCTGTATCATAAAGCCTGTCATTGAGTCAACCGGTGTAGTCGCATGTCCAACCTAGTTGGTTTTCTCCGGGTCTTCTGGGTCTTCCGGTTTTCCTCCCACTCTTATTGAAATAAAATAATATTTTAGTCCCAAAATGACCTAGTTTGTGTCGAGTGATTCAATGACAGACTTTATGATACAGAGTGCACGTGCTAACAATTCGGCCATTCAACCCCCACAACAAGAAGAAAGATTTGCTCATTAGTTGATAAAGACAGGTGAAACCTAATCGGTATGTCGCTATTAGTAGGGGTGGGCAAATGGAGGTCGAATTTTGGAAACGAGTGTTTTCTAAGGCGATTTTGGCTGCTGAATCCGAATCTGGTGAAATTTTTGTTCTGTGACGTCATTTTGACCTGGTTGCGTGGCCATTTTCAAAATGACTTTTTTTCAGTTATTACCCTCATATCAATAAAGGATGTTATTAAATCATAAATGGGAGTGCAATTTTAGAATCCACGGTCATGAAAACATATATTCTAACATATTGGACAACTAGTTCCAATATTTTCTAGCTTTTATGAGAAAAAAAGTCATTTTTGGGCCGCCATTTTGAAGGCCATGGAACCAGCTCAAAATGACGTCACAGAACAAAAATTTCTCCAGATTCGGATTCAGCAGCCAAAATCACCTCAGAAAACACACGTTCCCAAAATTCGACCTCCATTTGCCCACCCCTACTATTAGTAATAACCAGTAATTGTAATCTAGTACTGTCCTGTGTAAACCAGCTGATCAGAACGTTCACATAGAGATAGTTTTACTTATCACCTATTAATCTCTCGATAACAAAGTGATACCTAGTGTACAATGTATATAGATATTAAATACCATCCCTCTTACATTGTACTTATATCATATTCTATTTCATCAAAGGTACGATTACACCAGTATAAAGTGTGATATATTTAAAGGGACACTAACACTCTTGTTTTAACTGAATAATATGTTCCAATCTTCATTCTGGTCAACAAATTGTACTATTTCACAATATTCCTATTAATTGATGATACAAATTTCATCTTAACACACCTAATTTAAAAAATTGGAAAAATTCAACTGTATATGCTTTGAAAAGCCTTACATAAATACTTTCAAATGTGACTTTGATTTAAATATATTTAAATAAAATAGTATTTAATGGATAATTTACACAACAGGTAGGACACTAAAACATCTAGTACCAAGAATTAGGCTATTATTTATTTTCTTGAGCTGTCAAGCAAGCAAGAATGTTGTTGTCCCTTTAATATATAAATCAATTATCAAGGGTAAACAATATTAGACATAAAGTAAGCTTACACCAGCTATTCAAAATAAACCCACAAATAAAATTCATCAAACTGTCAAAACTCCACATATTAAATTATATACACCGAAAAACCCCAAAATATCTACATTAATTATCACTAGAATTTTATCTACCCTTTTTTTTTATTTTAAGGGATATTCACATGTATTGCAAGTATTAATTTCGTATTTCAGCAGATATTAATATTGCTATATATAATATATATAAAAGGACCGACATACATTAAAAAATTGATCATCAAATTTATTTATTCAAATCTCGCAAAATGAAGAATAATAAAAATATAAAGGTAGAAGTCTTGCGTGCACTAATTATGTTTCTAAGTCATAATAAATAAAAAATGGGCTATTTTCAATTTTATTAAAATATTATTATGAATAATTATGATCCAATTTATAAAAATATCCCAAATGACGAATAATAAATATAAAAAGATAAAGCATTAAGAGTGCATCAAAAATATCTTTCTTTAATCAAAACCCCAAAAAATGGGCTATAATCTCTATATTAGTATTTATAATTATATTCAAATGTATTCAAATTTTCCAAATGATTCATAATAAAAATATAAAGGGAAATGGGGTTTAACAATTACCCATATACACAATACAATATACAACAACTTTAAAAATCTGTCTTTACAAATTTGTCAGGTATTCCAACTGACAGACAATAAAAGTATATTTATAGACATGAAGTTGGGTTATTCCCTGATATTATTATTAATGTAAAGGTTATCTATAAGATGTAGAAGGTTTATTGATTAGCCAGGTAATCAATCACCTGATGATCAGCGTTGATTGCAGTTACCAGTCAGGTGTATTGATTTTTACACTGTCTAAAAACCATCAAGCACTTGTTGGTGACATTTCACAGACTTAATATCTTAGCTACAGCCGAGTTTTATCCACATATTAATTTACACATTTGCTAGATTTATGTCTTTTGTGACAAACAGTTCACAAAAATAAACTAAAACTGTCACTTGTTCGGCTTTGCTACAAACTAAGGCCACAGTGACACGGAATAAAATCTATATACAAGTAGGAGAAATACAACAAAGCGTTGATGAACATCATTGATCACATGGTTTATTTTATCAAAAACACCTGTTGTGTGATTTATAACCTGTATCTTTGTAAAAATTTATAATTTTGGAAAAACCGATGTCTGATTACAGTCAATAAACTCATTAGAAAGATAACGTGCTAAAAATAAAGTCAGAGCAAACAGTGTATAATTTTAATAATCAATTTTATGTTTTTAGTATAAAATCAACTAAAACTACACATACTTAAGTATAAAGTTAATGAAAGGGTTAGGGCAGGCAAATAGTCAAAGCCTTCCCTTTAGATCATAAGGTCTGTCATGATTCAAGTGGGAGGGATTTAGGTTTTTCCCCCACACACGTACAGAATCATTTAATAACCATCATATAAAAAACCTAAGTCTAATATGTTACTATGGAAACACAAAATTGATCAATTTCTAGGATATTTTAATTGGCAAAAGGCACAACTACAATAATAGGTTGATCTGAATTTCATAAAGATATCTTGAATGAGATATGCTCTGGAAACAGAACTTGGGTGGAGAGAGAGAGAGAGAAATGGGGTATAACGTCCACTCAACACAAAAAGGTCATTTCGGGACTAACATGAGGAAGGGGTCTTTAGCAGTGGGAGGAAACCAGAGTGCCTCGAGGAAACCCACAAGGTTGAGAAGGCGCCCCTATCTCCATGCCACATACGCTCACACCAGGGCTAAAAACCAGAACTTGGGTGGAAAGACAATCTGATTAAAATACAGATCTACATTTTTTCCTCTTGTTGTATACTTTCGATGGCCTACACTACATGAAGATCTGACCAGTTATAGTGGGAGTTCACGCCAGGGGTCAAACAAGCGGCTTTTGACCCTCTGATGTCAGACATTGATTAAGCAAAAGCTCGCCATAACAAACTGTTTCATTGGCTAATCCCTCACATCATTCAGAACACATGGAAGATAACAACGCTTCCAGATCCTAGTGTAGTAAAGCCAAGTAGAAACAAAACGATCTGTTTTATTTAGATTAGGTGGAGAGAGAGAGAGAGAAAGAGAGAGTGATTTCGGGATTAACATATGGTTTAAATTTTATTTCAATAATTTGCTTGCGCAAAGGGGTCTTTAGCAGTGGGAGGAAACCCACGAGGTTGAGAAGGCGCCCCTATCGCCATGCCACATACACTCACAACAGGACTCAAAAGCACAGCTGCAAGGCAGAGGTGGCCGGCCAGCTAGAGGTCAAAGTGCGGCACTCTAGACCACTAGGCCATTCCTCCCCCCTAGATTGGGTGGAAGAATGGATGGATCCTATTTAAATATGCCTCATCGGCTCATCCTTTAACTTTGTTCCACGTTGAATGAAAAATACAATCAACAGTGATTAAATGAAAGGAGAGGGGGGAAATGGGGTTTATATTCCACTCGACACAAAGTAGGTCATTTCAGGACTAACACATGGTTCAATTTTATTTCAATAGAGGTCTTTAGCAGTGTGAGGAAACCGGAGGACCCGAAGAAAACCCATGAGGTTTTACAGGCAACCCTACTCCTTGCCTTGCCACAACAGGGGAATCGAAAGCAAGACATTGGACCTAATGATATAACGCATACATGCTAACCTCCACCCCCCTTTAAATGAAAGAGGGGATCACGGTGGCTAAGTGGATAAGGCGCTGGTTCGCTAGCCTAGAGGTTGAGTGTTCGATCCCTGCATTGGCCGAGAAAGTTCATCTCGATTTTCCGGCGTGATTTCCCCTTGTCAGTGATGCAGAAGGAGGGCCTGACAAGGACAGCTGCCTAGTCGTTCGGATGGGACGAAAAACCGAGGTCTCGTGTACAAATTGGAGTGCACGTAAAAGATCCCTTGGCAGTTGGAATTCGATATAAGAGTAGGCCGTAGCGCCGCTGCCCGGGTAAAATTTCCCTCATTGCACACTGTGGCGTATGCCCGTCTTCAATTAGCCCAGGTACGGTGCTTAAGCGTAGGACGTTAAACCCCATTTCATTCATTCATTTTAAATGAAAGGCAATCCATTTTATTGATATAACCATTATTAACGACAACACTCTTCCCCCACAATCGTGATATATTATACACAAGGATAAATGTCAAGGCTACAACAATTATTAATTTCCATGAAGAAAAGTAATCCCCTAGCAACACACCAACAAGTCAAGACTGCTACGAAATATAAGAGCTTTATTCCTGGATGCGTTTCAGGCGAAGTAGCCCTTTTTTGTCATGAATTTCTGATGTGGTTTCACCTTGTCAGAGCGCCTGACAAGGACATGAGCTGTCTAGTCTTTTCAGATGACATAATAAAAAGAAATCCTGTCTACACATTGGCATGCACGTAAAAGAGCCCTGGACACTGAAATTTCAATATAAGAGTAGGCTGTAGCGCAACTGCCCAGGCAAAATTCTCCTCATAGCACACAGTATAGTGTATGCCCATCATCATTAGCCAGGTTGGAGAAGAACAATAGGATGTTAAACCCCATTTATTTCATATTATCAGTTTATAACCTTTGTTAAATGAAAATAGTTTAATGCGTTTGAATTATGACTTTAAATATATACACCATTTGTTTATCGAAGTGTATACTTCTGATACACCGACATATAGATATACCATATAGATATACCATATAGATATACCATACCATGTATACTTCTAATACACGGACATATAGATATACCAGACCATCCTATTCATCAAAACATTAGATTATTATTTTTATCTGTTGATACTTTTATCTAGGGATTTTTATCTTTTGATATTTTTATCTGGGGATATAAATAATCAGACTACTGGTTAACAGAGCTTTGATGTACTGCTACCTTCTGAGTTATCTAGTATATATATATATATATGATAAACTCATCTTAAGGCCTGATAAAAAAAATAACAGTGTATATGATAAACTTATCAGCTAAAGGTCTGATAAAGAAAAATAACTGAAATTGCTACATTCTGAAACCTACGCAGATCATGTGAAAGAAACGTGTGTGGGAGATCCTGTAGTTGTGGGTTTTTTTTAATTTAATATCTTGTGCTAGATAAACTGCTTTGTGTCATGGTTGATAGAATTACAAATATAACCAGGCCCGGAGTTCACAAAGCATTCTCAGACTTAAGTTGAGAATTTACTCAAAATTGTTCGCCTTATTTTAACAAAAATATAGCCCTTTATTAAATTTTTGTTGTTTTAATATGTTAAATACACCAATAAGAAACTCTGTGCAAAATTTTGTGTTTCTGGATCCAAGATATTTCTCATAAACAGTGATTGAAAGTTGAGTAAATTCTCAACTTAAGTCTGAGAATGCTTTGTGAACTTGGGGCCTGGCCTTCAAGTTTACAACGCATTCTCAGACTAAGTTGAGAATTTACTCAAAATTGTTCACCATATTTTAACAAAAATATCCCTTGATTAAACGTTTGTTGTTTTAATCTATTAAATACACCAATGGGATGCTATGTGCAAAATTTTGGGTTTCTGTCTCTGGATCAAAGATATTTCTCATAATCAGTGATTGAAAGTTCAGTAAATTCTCAACTTAAGTCTGAGAATGCTTTGTGAACGTGGGGCCAGTTCTGTTTGTCTGACATGTAAAGCTAAGTAATAATAATTACTGCCGTTTGTTTTGGATTAGATATAAGATTACATGTAACTACGGATATTTTGTAAATATGATAATAATAATAATATAAATAATAATATGTTCTTTAATTAAGCGCCAAATCCACAAATCATGCTCATACTACAGACAGAGAAATGGGCTTGAATGTCCACTCAGCTCAAACTAGATTATTTTGGGACTAACACATAAGGTCTTTAGCAGTGGGAGGAAACCATAGGACCCAGAGAAAACTTACAATTTTAGACAGTTTACCCTACACCTTGTCACATACATGTATACATGCCAGTTGACTCAATGACAGTCAGTCCTTGTGATTTACCCCATCCCCCACATGTTCTGTATCAATCAGCAAGGCTCTCATCCCTACCAAACTACATGTACTCGGCCCAAACTACATCCTACACCTATAATCAGTGCAGTATCAGTATAGATATCTTTAAAATAGACGGAAAAGGGTATTGCCACCCGAAACGTTGTGCTATTAAACAATCTCTCTACCTACGGTCTATTTGTCTTGCTGTTGCTCGGGGATCTTTTAAATTATTCATATCTTTAAAATGTTTAGATTTTGTATTAACTTACATGCACAACAAGACTTAATATATAACTAGAGATAAGCTTGATTAATCCCAGTAATCCTGCTTTAATTGAAATAAATCTTAATATCTTTTCTGGTGACATCTACATGTATGTACATGTGTTGTTATGTAAGTTAAGTAAGGATTTAAATCATAAAAATTCCTTGAAATTTGTTCATTGTTTACATATCAATGTAAATAGGTATTATTATGCATGAGCTTAATATTCCAAATACAAGTAATTTGTCTGGCTTTAAATGTTATGCAAGAATTAAATCTTCCTATTTCTGGCTTCAAGTATTATACACGAGCTGGCTGAAAAATTCAATGCTTATACTCAGAATAAACTAATTTGAAATTTTCATTATCTGTTTTTAAACTATTATATGTATATAGTTAGAATGACCTAATCTTTATCTAAATCTTATATAATTCCTCTTTTAGTTCAGGGGGGGTTGGATGGCCGTATGGTTAGCACGTGTGCACTATATCATAACGTCTTTCATTGAGTCAACTGGCATGGTTTCAATTTCGTGGTTGTAAATGATCAGGAGAAGGGTCGCCTGTCCAACCTCGTATGTTTTATCCGGGTCCTCCGGTTTCCTTTCACTGCCAAAGACCCCTACACGCAAACACATGATTGGAATAAAAAATTCAACCCTGTGTTAGTCCTGAAATAACCTAGTTTGTGTAGAGGAGACTTTAAACCTCATGATATCAAAAGTAAATAACATATTTGAAGCAAATTTATATAAGCTTTCAGCTTGTATTTGTGTCATACTTGTATCTTTAAAATTGTAATGTATTATATAATATGCTGATTACACTATTTGGCTGATTACACTATTTTGCCTATACCATTTTTTTAAGACTTTGAATTTTGTCTAATGGTTTGGATTGTTCGTACTTGGTGTAATCTTATGATATTTTATGAATAAATATTGTTTAAACTAAACCCCATGATTAAATTCCGATTGATTTAATTACTGCAAGATGTGAACAAATTTTCTACTGCAAAATACATTATGGTGCATTCATGGTGCATTAGGTGCACACAGTGGCTATAAATATTTATACAAATAATGTAAAATATAAAATAAAAACAGATTTATAATTGCATAAAAGAACTTTGCTCTATGCAACATATTATACATGTATTGACTAGGCTATTCATACCATATTCAATTAAATTGAAATGTACTAAAGGAACAAGATGTTAACAAATTTTCTTCTGTACTAAGTTTTCATTTCAAAAATACTACTGTAAAGTGCATTTATGGTTTATTTACTTTGTGCACATAGTCACTATAAACGTTCATGCAAATAATGTAAAATTAAAAATGTGAAATAAAAACAGATTAATATTTGCATAAAAGAACTTTGCTCTATGCAAAATATTATAGACTAGGCTATTCAAACCGTATTCAATTAAAATTGAGATGCACTGAGTTCAACTCTATAAAACATGCGAGTAACACTGAAGTTCAAATTTAATTCAAACACAGAGGGGGTTCAACTTGGTCAAACCTCTTGTAAATCACAAATAATATGTACACATCAGTCGTTCAACCCACTAGTGTAGTTTACACAATGAGCACTGAATAAAAAGATGTTAAAGCCAAGTTTCTTATTGTGTATGATTTTATTTACGTGTAATAAATGGAGAATGACTTTAACTACATGTAAGTTTAACAGCAACTCGACACAAACTTTTCTATCGGGACTAACATATGGTTGAGTTTTATTTCAGTAATTGCTTGTGTAGGGTTTTTTTAGCTGTGGGAGGAAATCAGAGATAACCGACTAGGATGAACAGGCGACACACCTCCTTGTCATTTGTCCACCCAACCAATACATGTAAACTGATAACACGAAATAAGTCAAACTGCCCTGACAGACATAAAGAGGGAGAGAGAGAGAGAGAGAGAGAGAGAGGAGAGAGAGAGAGGAGAGAGAGAGAGAGGGTTTAACATTCACTAAACACAAACTAGGTCATTTCAGGAATAACATATGGTTCAATTTTATTTCAATTAGGGGTCTTTAGCAGTTGGAGCAAACCGGACCCAACTTCTTGTCACGTACAACCGAGGATTCAAAACAACACCAGTTGACTCAATGACAGGATAGAGCGTGCATGTGCTAACCATTCGGCATCCAATCCTTCCTGACAGACATAAAGGTGGCTATTGGTGGTGGGAGCAGCCGGGGGGGGGGGGGGGGCATATTTCTTCAGATGATCTTCAGTAGAATAATAAATTAGATCAGAGGTCCCCAACATATTTGTACTTGCAGACTCCTTGAGATATTTTAAAATGGGACTGCCAGGTCTATATTTTACCTGTTGGGGGGGGGGGGAGAAGTTGGATGGCCGAATGGTTAGCACATGCACGCTATATCATAAAGCAAGTCACTGAGTCAACTGGCATAGTGTCGAATCCTGGTTGTATTTGACAAGGAGTAGGGCCGTCTGTCCAACGTCGTGGGTTTTCTCCGGGTCATCTGGTTTGAGTGGACATTAAACCCCATTTCTCTCTTTCCCTCTTTCAATTAATGAGTCCATTGTCCGATTACCATAATTTTGTACTTAATTTTATTTGGCTATCATTTTTTACACGCTCCCACCCCCTCTACCTGTTCTTCCTGAAGGGTGTAGACCCTCAATTTGCCTCCCACCACCACTGTTGAAAAAACTAGATAACATTATAGACTGTATTTATAGGGTCAATGATTAGATAAAGACTGGTGAATTTGATATCACACTTCAAGTGAATTTATTATCAATACACATTCCACCCCACATGTCTGAAAGTTCACTGATCTACATGTATTATTAAGTAAATCAGAAGATACATGTAACAAATCTAATTCAAGATATTTCACTGGCCAAGAGCTAAATTAAAATAGCATTATTAAAAATCTTTGGGTCTGGGATGGTTTCTTGGTACTTTCTGGTAAACAGGTTTAGATCAACATGTGTATATTTAATTAAAGAAAAAAAAAAATCACATAAAATTCAAGCTACTTTCAATTTGGCACATGAAAATCTGACACTCCCCACGATTGCCAAAATATCCTAACTATGAAAATATCTTAACTACTGATTTTCCAGGCAATTAGATGTATGTGCAGTATCTGTTATTAATCAACCCAGGATCAGATCAACCAAAGTATAACTAATTATTCCTATGTAGTTGGAACAGAAGCAACATGTAACAGTTTCTATAAATTCCCTTTATATAATAATGATTGATGTAAGCCACATGTGGGCAGCTGTAAAATTAAAAGTCCAGACTCATCTTCTTAAACAATTGATTTTCTTTTATGCTACATTGGTCTACTCTAGATGGTGGTGCCTTCATGTACACACATATTATATATAATTATCAGATATTCAAAAAACAGGAGAAAACCAGACTTTGAGTTTAATTCTATGAGATGGTGGTGCCTTCATGTATTATAATTATCAGATATTTAAAAACAGGAGATAACCAGACTTTAAGTTAAATGTTACATTGGTCTACTAGAGATGACAGTGACTTCGGTGACTTCGTGTATTATAAGTATCAGTTATTTACATGTAAAAACCACCGCTTAACAACAGGAAAAAACCAGACTTTAAGTTTTATGCTACATTGGTTTACTACATGTAGATGGTGGTGCCTTCATATATTCTAATTATCAGATATTTTAAAATATCGCCTCAAAAAAAGGAAAAAAACAGACTTTAAGTTTTATGTTACATTGGTCTACTGGATGGTGGTGCCTTCATTTATTATAATTATCAGATATTTAAAAACCACCGCTTAAAAACAGGAGAAAACCAGGCTTTCATAAACAACTCTACAGATCCTAGTGTAATAAAGACAAGCAAAACGAAATTTTAAACTATAACAAACGAAACGAAATAGGATCTATGTTTTAATCAGAATGGTAAATGTTTAGCTGTACATCTCAATTTGTACACTAAGCTCAAGATAACAATTCATCAAAATCTGTTTCTCTTGGAAAATTTTAATTAATTTGGATTCAGTCTTATTCAAATCTTAACACACCTTAAAATTGCTGCATTGCCAGCGGGAAGTTTCGAAAAGTTTCTCTTCAATTGACCTTATCTAACCTTTCATCTGACAAATGAACAGACATTTTGGCGTGAGAAAGAGAAAGAGGGGAATAGGGTTTAACGTCCAATTGACACAAACTAGATCATTTCGGGACAAACTATTCAGCGCACCTATTTACTCTTGAACAGCAATGACTTTAAACAAAACATTGTGGTTAAAATCCACTTAAAAGAGAAGTGTGAATTTATGAATAAGTAGTTACATTTAGTGGAAAACAATCAAACTAAATATTGACCCGAAAACATCAATTAAATTGCATCAGAATTATTACATCACCTTGGTGACGTCATTTTTTCTCAAATACATGTTGCCATGTCAACTGACAATACTAATTGATTGATAATCGTTTATTTACAATAAAACGCAATGTTCAGTAATGGTTGAATAATTTCTAATTGAACAATCTTTATTGATTTCAGACCATTTCTTTACCGGCTATAAAAAGTTTCATCTTTATCAATGTACTTATGTATTATGCTGATCAAGGCTTGGCAGAAATTTCATTCACTTAAATCTCGGCTCATAGTGAATCAATTTGACTGAAATTTTCAGCAAACTACCATTACATTATCTAGTAATAGTATTTAACTATGTATAGTGAGAACTGCCAATTCTCTATCTAATCTCCCATAATGTATCTTCAATTAGACCTTTATTTACATGCCAAGTCCATAATCAATTCAATAGACTACCAGATGGTTATGATTTTCAACAGATTTATACACAATTTGCAGCTAATAATTTAATTAAAAATAGATAATCAAGAGTTTTGTTTATTTATTATCATAATAAGGGTAGCAATGACAATCGCCACTCAGCTATTCTCACAAAAGCTTTTTGACTGAAATTTTCAATACATGCATTTTTCATTATCTATCTTAAAACTATTATAGCGAGTACAGCTGTCAGCTCTTTACCTTATATGTATTGATATTTTCAATATATTCATTTCTCATTATCTATTCTAAGACTGTTAGAGCGAGAACTGTCAGCTCTTTATTTACATCACTGAGATCCAAACTTGTCTGCACTGTTTTAGGGAATATTCTGCCTATGTATCATATCGAGCAGGCCCTGCGGAGTAGGGGGGACTTTAGCCCCACTAATAATTTGGCCGCAAATACTATTTTCGTCAGGTTATTGCAGCCCCTGGACCCTCGCCTATAGGGACTTAGGATGGAGGCCCCCCCAATCAAGAATTGCTTCTGATGGATTTTTATCTTCATCTACATCTAACGTAATGCGTCTTTACTGGGATAACAAACGAATCAATTCTGTCTATTTACAGTTTACAGGTTGTTTAATGATTAACATTTAAAGTGGGGTGGGGAAAAACTCTTCAGTTCATCCAATAACACAATGACATCTTTGTGCAGTTCTCAAGTTTACATATTGTTTAACAATTAACATTTACATGTAAACTGAGGTGGGGAAAAAACACTCGATAACAAAATGACATCTTTGTGCAGTTCTCAAGTTTACAAGTTGCTTAACGATTAACACTTAAAGTAGCCAGTGGGATGGGGGAAAAACTCTTCAGAACTTTCCTTTAATACCCCACCTTTGTACAATTGTCAAATGGTATCAGATGTTATATAAAAAGTTGGCATGACAACCATTAAGAGAGAGATGGGGTTAAACGCTCACTCGACACAAACTAGTCATTTCAGGACTAACATATGGTTAAACTTTATTTAAAATATTTGCTTGCATGGAGGGGACTTAACAGTGGGAGGAAACTGGAGGACTCGGAGAAAAAACACAAAAGGTTAATAGGCGACTCTACCAGGGGCTGCTTTTTTGAGCTTTTGGCGACATTTTATTTTCATTATTAAAAATTATTGCGGGGCTAAAGCCCCCCTAGCCCCCCCCCCTGGCTCTGCGGCCCCCCCCCCCCCCGGCTCTTGTCCCATCCAACCGGGGGATTGAAACCATGCCAGTCGATTCAGTGAAAACGTGCGCTAACCATTCGGCCGTCCAGCACCCCTGTCCCCCCTTTAGTTTAGTGTAGATTCCCTTGAACATAACCAAGTCTACATGTACTTTAAAATGTATTTCAAGTATCTTGTGTACTGTTTGTCATATTTGCCCATTTTACGTCCCAGTGAACTGAGTCAATGTCTAACAATGGGTCTGGAATCCAGTTCAACAAATTCTACAATAATAGTAGGCCTAATAACCGATTGTCTACTACAGTAAGCAAACGTAACTAATAATACACAAAGTGTGATAATTCCTTCCTTAGAATCAAATTATTTGGCAAACTTCCACGCAAAGTTAAAATACAAAGTCAAACAGCGTAAAAATAATTTGTTTATAAATTTAGCTAAAGCCTTTTGAACTGACACTGTGTTAGTTAATTTATTGACAAGCTAGCGAACCGTGGGTGGATATAATACAAAGTTCTTTTGTCTGTGTGGGTGTCTTAATTACATCTATAAGTAAACTAGCCGTTCAGTTTGACAAATAACATAAATATCACCTTGATGTGGGTGGAAAAAAAGGGAGTCACAATGGCTCAGTGTGGTACCGTGTTTGATCCCTGTGTTGGCCTTCACGTGGGTGGGTTTAACTCATCTATCCGTTTCTAGCAATCTTCATCTCCCCTTGTCAGTGATGTAGAAGGAGGGCCTGAAAAGGACAGCTGCCTAGTAGTTCGGATGGGACAAAAAACCGAGGTCCCATGTACACATTGGAGTGCACGTAAAAGATCCCTTGGCAGATGGAATTCGATATAAGAGTAGGCCGTAGCGCCGCTGCCTGGGCAAAATTTGCCTCATAGCACACTGTATGACGTATGCCCGTCTTCAATTAGCCCAGGTTAGGTGCATTGTAGTAGCATGTTAAACCCCATTTCATTCATTCATTCATTCATTGACAAAAGGGAGCTCAAGTGGCTCAGTTAGATCCCTGTGTTAGCCAAGGAAATTCATCAGGTTCCCATTTGTCAATAGTGTAGGACAGAGGGCATGAAAAGGGACAACGTATAATAGTTATTCAGATGGGACAGAAAACCAATATCCTGTGTACTCTTCGCAGTTGGAAGTCATAATAAGAGTAGGCCATACACTGCTTTATGGGTAATTTTTCCCTCATAGCACACTGTATGGCGTATGCCCATCTTCATTAGCCAAGGTTAGGTGCAGAACAGTAGGACGTTAACACGTTGACTGCCGACTACGGGTATACTCGTAGTCATGGTTATCGCGCCTGTGCCGCTACGAGTATACTCGTAGTAAAAATTATTGACTGGGTATAATAATATAAATTCACGGCAATGGTGATGGACCGTAGTTTATGATTCGGCACTGAAAAAGAACATCTGGTAAAAATGACAATTAGCAAGTCCCGCACTACAAGTCGTATGCTGGCATATGAGTAAATACCGAAAATGGTCGGCATGTGTGACGCACACTTCAAACTAGGGTCGGCAGCCAACGTGTTAACCCCATATCATTTCATTGAATAAAACATTATTCGGTGTGACATGCTCTGGGAAACCAAGGTGTACTGTGCTGTGGGGATCAGAGTCCGAGCTCTTAGCCCTACCCCCTGCTCCATACACAGATTTGCAAACATATCATTCATACATCAAGAACTGCAAAAATCTTCACTTTAAAATAATATCTGGAATATCTTTATTCTATTTTACCATAGATTAAGAACTGCAAAAATATTCACTTTAAAATATTATCTGGAATCTCTTTACTCTATTTTACCACATTTTTAAAATTGGCAGACGCCTTCAACAACTTGTTGCCATGGAAAATATTTGCTTATCTATTGAATTATATAATTGAAGTTCTAAACGAATTTGATAAATTCTAGACATTATCCAGTCCACTGCCAGTAAGGATCTGGATGGACTCATCGTTAAATAGGATTTCTTACTGATAGTCCAAGACTACATTTTATTGAATTCCAGCTGCTTCTTGTAATTGGCTTGCCTGCAGCTTTGAAATCGTGAAGGATCACAGCCAGGGGTCAACTGATGTAATTGAATAACTGTGCGTGTACATACATATATATATATATTTGAATTCAAATTTGTCATTACGCGGGAATAATTATGTTTGTCATTTCTGTGTAAGCTTGAACTTGTGAGAAAAACCAGACTATACTACAGTATAATTGAAGTTTATGGATGGTTTGTGAGATTATAGATTTAAATGCAGTTAAATGTTTGTAAAGCGCATTTGAGCACCTAGTGAATTGTGTGCTATAAAAATGTTCATAATAAAATAATAATAATAAATGTACCAGGAAAAAAGAGAAAATTGCGATTTAAAATTTACTTGACACAGACAAGGAAATTTCGGGACTAACAAACATGTACAGTATGGTAGAATTTAATTACAATAATTCCTTAAGCGATGGGTGGAAACAAGAGAAAACCTTGTACCTCGGGTACAACTTGAGTCATTGACAGACCTACACTATAATAATGTAAATGAATTAAAATCTAACGTCCTACTGCTCAGAGTAGGCTAATGAAGATAGGCATACACCGTACAGTGTCCTATGAGAGTAATTTGGCCCAGGCAGCGACACTATGGCTTACTCTTATTTGGAATTCCAACTACCAAGAGATCTTTTATGTGCATGCCAATGTATACACTAGTCATTAGACAACTGTCCTTGTCAGACGCTCCATCCTGCACCACTGACAAGGGGAAACCATGTTGAAAAATCAAGATGAACTCTCTCGGCCAATGCAGGGATCAAACATGTAATCTCTAGACTAGCGAGCTGGCCATTGTCCTACCCACTTAGTCGGTCTGACTCTTGTAATTATCTAAAGTGCCCACACATACATGTAACCCACCCAACCCACACATTGAATGTACAAATACCTGCACAAAGATTCAGTACATAGTAATTCATCATACTATTCATACATAATTAGTCTAACTGTACTTAAATACAGATGAGTGCAAATTCCCTCCATCAAAAAATATATGACTAAAGTTCACTAAAGCAGTAATTATTAAGTTTAAATGTCACAAGACTAATCTGATCATGTCTGTCATGTGTTGGGGGAGTTTTTACCTTTTGTGATAATAAGCTTAGCAGTGTTCTATGAAATAAAAATTGTCCCATAAACAAAATAAAAGATAAACAAAATAAAAGACGAAACATGAATTTGGAAGAAAATATGAAATCTTACCACAAGTAAACCCATAATTTGAATAGAAATGTAGAGGCTAAAGTTGCAGTAGAGCATATTTTTTAAAAAAAATTCTTTAAGACACACCCAACAAGCCACTGAGTTAACATGAGACGTTTAATAATGTGATTTCTTTGAATCATACATCATAACCTACATGTATGTATGTACCTAATTCAATCTATCAATCAAACAAAACTTCAATATATTCAATTATTCATTGATAACATGATTAGTTTCAGTTACATGTCAAACAGTAATATACAGGACATTGACAAAATAAGGAGAGAGAGAGAGAGAGAGAGAGAGGTTTAAAGTCCAGTCCTCGTGACACAAACTATGTCATTTCGTGACAAACAACATATGGTTCAGTTATATTTCAATAATTCCCTTGGCGTAGGGGTCGTAGTTGGAGGAAACTCAAGGACCTCGAGAAAATCTCCAAGGCTGGATCATTGACCCTACTCCTTGTCACGTATAACCGGGAAATCGAAACCACGCCAGTTGACACAATGACAGACCTTATGATACAACGCACACACGTAAAGTTTGTGCAATATGGTAGATTTTCTCATCAGAGAGAGAGAGAGAAATGGGATTTAACGTCCACTCGACATTTTCATCAGAGCTCATACATATATGTGTACATGTACATGTAGGATACTTCAGAGCTGCCATTAAATGTACCCTATTTATTTGCAACTGTGTAGACAATTAATCATTTACATGTATTATTCATAATATACAACCAAATATCCTATATACTGCATTTATATCAATTATATTACATATATTACAACAATAGTATGATATCTTGTACAAGATACATAATATAGATATACATGCATTACATCAAACATGCTATAGGCCTCTAGGCTAGCATAAAAACAATACACAATATGATCTAATTGCAAGGGTTCCTAAGTTTATTCATCCAATTTACTTACCCCAGGCAATTTTTGGAAAGTAAATTTATCCCCTACCCAATTGTTTAATAATTTGAGTTTTCCTACACATTAATGGTAAAATGAGCTGGTAATTCTCTTCCCAAATTTAAGATTTCTACTAAATAGTTTATAATTGAAAAATAAAGTACAATACCACCAGTATCACCGAATGTACCCCTAACATTTTACTTTTTTTTCTTCAAATTATAATTCAGAAACGAAATGTACAAAACCATTATATCAGCAATTATACACCAGATTGAACGCCTTTGATTCCATGAAAATCACGTCAAACCAAACTTGACCTACAGTTGTACATATGCTGTAGGCCTAAATGTACATTAGAACAATGGCCTAGAGGATAAATATCGCTAATCAATTATACTCATCTAATTTTTACAGGTAGAAATATGTGTATTGGCCAAAAGGAACAGGTAAAGTGTCAATGACGATCAATACAAATAATAGAGATGGCTACTAGCTGATGACAATACAGATATCAATATCAATCAATGTTTGGAGAGAGAGTGAGAGAGAGAGATGAGAGAGATGAGAGAGAGAGATAGAGATGAGAGAGAGATGAGAGAGAGAGATGAGAGACAGAGAGATGAGAGAGAGATGAGAGAGATGAGAGATGAGAGAGAGATGGCTACTAGTTGATGACAATACAGATATTAATATCAATCAATGGATGGCCGAATGGTTAGCATGTACATGTATCATAAAGCCTGTCATTGAGTCAACTGGTGTGGTTTCAAATCCCTGGTTGTAGTGGGCCACTACAACCAGGGATTTGAAACCACACCAGTTGACTCAATGACAGGCTTTATGATACATGTACACTGGCAAGGGGTAGGGTCGCCTGTCTAACCTTGTGGGTTTCTTTGGGTCCTCTGGTTTCCTCCCACCGCTAAAGACCCCTATGCACAAGGGAATTATTGAAATAGAATTAAACCATATGTTAGTCCCAAAATGACCTAGTTCATGTCGAATGGATGTTAAACCCCATTTCTCTCTCACTCCCTTGTAATAAACAACAAACACCTTAATTACATTTAAAACAGACCAAGGTATTGATTTCGCTAATTACAGCACTACATCAATCAAAGCATTGATTTTTGGGTAATTACAGAATTTGAAAGATGGTTTGTATGTACATGTACTTCTTGAACCAAATGATGTTGGGCTGGGTAGTTTGTGTAACATAAAGTATTATTAAATTGTTTCAAAAACATTCAGTAATACTAACGAGAGAGAGATGGGGTTTAATGAGAAAGAGAGAGAAAGAGAGATGTGGTTTAATGTCAACTCGATACTAGGTCATTTCTTGACTAACATATGGTTTAATTATATTTAGCAGTCGGAGGAGGAAACCGGAGGACCCAGAGAAAATCCCGGAGGTTGCTGGACAGACGACCCTACTCTGTATAACCAGTTGACTCAATATAGTCAATGACAGGTCAATATAGTCAATGACAGGTCAATATAGTCAATGACAGGCTTTATGATACAGCACACACGTGCTAACCATTCGGCCATCCAGCCCCCTCCCCCCTACAAGCAATAATAAAAGACAAAGGAAGCCTAGTGGAAATACAACCAGTAGCGGATTTTCATTGAGGCTGATGAGGCCGCAGCCTCCGGCCCAAAGATTTCGTAAAAAAATTTTTTTTTTAAAATTTGTCTTATATGATTAAAAACGCATAGACAATGAATGTTAGGGGGTGTGGTTTAGGCCCAACGGGAACCAGCATAGGCCCTGACCCAAAATAAATTAGGCCTACGCCATTTTAAACAGGCCCTTATAGGCCTTCCAGCAACTGCCGCCTCAGGCCTTGGTGGAGCTAAATCCGCCACTGAATACATCAGAGTATAAACAGTAATTCTATCCAGCCTATAAAATCCAGGACACAGTTGAACAACCTTAATAAATAATACAACAGAAATAACATTGTTATTCTAAATTCATAAATCAATAAATTTATCCACCTTATTCTACAGTGTCTAAAATTAAAAATTGAATGACGATTAAATTAATTTTCCATTGCAACTAAGCCATTAGGGATTAGCAAAGTTACAATTCAAACACTATTAAATGAGGTGATTATATTACATGTACATGTAAAAATCGATTGCTGTATAAATTATAATCTACTATAGTTAATCCATTAGACATTTGATGCCTGATTATAAAGTTACTATTAAAAGGAAGAGAGAGAGAGAGACTATAAAGTCATTATTAAAAGAGAGCAGGAAACCGAGAGAGAGGGGATTTGACTGGACCAAAACTAGGCCATTGCGAGACTAAGATATGGTTCCATTTTATTTCAATAATTTGCTTGCTCGTAGGGGTCTTTAGCAGTTGGAGAAAACCGACAGGCTCGGAGAAAACTCACGAGGTTGGAAAGGCGACCCTGCCCTCCCAATACCGAGTCTTGCCCCCCCAATATCACAAGAAAATTGGCCTTTACCGCAAAATTCATGCAGATGCCCATGCTAGTTGGCCCTCCCGAAAACATCTGCCCCCCCCCCAGAAACAACTTCCTGGCTACGGGCCTGATACGACTGAGGTGTTGGGTGGTCCTCGGGTTTCTCAAGGTCCTTTTCCCTCCCACTGCTAAAGACAACTTTATGCAAGTGAATTATTAAAATAAATTGAAACCATATGTTAGTCCCAAAACGATGTAGTTTGTGTCAAGAAGATGTTAAACTCTCTCTTGAAATAAATTGAAACCATACATGTATGTTAGTCCCAAAATGGTATAGTTTGTGTCAAGAAGATGTTAAACTCTCTCTCTTTCTCTCTCTCTCTCTCTCTCTCTCTCCACACACACACACACAGACAAAATTAGTGTTGTGCAATGCTATTATATGTACTGTACATGTACTTGTATGAACCATGAAATTTTCTCCCTTGTGTAAAATTATCATTATTGTTAAATAACTGCAACATGTACCAGTCTGTATTATAATCAATGATATTTAATAAACTCCGGGGAAATCAAGAAAAATACTTCATTATATACATTGTAGTTTCTTTGAAAGGCAATTAGTGAATGCAATATATAAAGACAACTTTATGGATTCACTAGGCTTATTAATTGAAACTTTCAATGAGGATACCCTTACCTTATCAAACAATGATACAATCAAACATGTTACAGAAGGTTATATAAGTGGATAACAATAAACTAATTATAAGTTGCAGTTAAAGCCCCAATGTACCACTCTTGTTGTAACTGAATAAAATACCCCAATCTTTATTTTGCTTAACAAATTGTACTATTTACAATATTTTAATTAATTGATGATACAAATTTCATCTTAACACACCTACATGTTATTGAAAAAATTAGAAAAATTCAACTGTATGATGATAATGAAAGGCCCTTTTCTCCGGTTTTCTCCCACTGCTTAAGACCCTTACACACAAGTGAAATATTGAAATACAATTGAACCATACTGACTGTATATGTTAGTCCCAGAGAGACCTAGTTTGGGTTTAGTGAGCATTGAAGCCAATTTCTCACTTTCTCTCTCTCTCTCTCTATTTAGAAAGTATGACACAACCTCTACATGTACATGTATATTCACTTATTACATCATTATATTACTATACTGAATTTACTGCTAACTTGCAGTTTTTAAACTTGATTAGCTTTTCATGACTATGAGTAAGACATCTTATTACAAAAACATGTCAACGTTTATATAATATTTATTAGAAATACATGTACATTTAAAACCAAACTCTTGCAGACAATAATATGTTGACAAATAGCAGTACATGTAGATACTGGTCATTTTTTATATATAAGTAACAGGTATGTGTACATGTACATGATATAATGTAATTATACATCTTCCAGCCATACCATACAGTCATGTTATTAGGCCCTCTACGTGTATGAATGAATGAGAGAGAGAAATGAGGTTTAGCATCCACTTGACACAAACTAGGTCATTTCGGGACTAACATATGGTTCAATTTTATTTCAATCATTTGCTTGCAAGGATGGGGCATTTAAGCAGAGGGTGAAAAAGGGAGGACTACAAGGTTAGACAGACGACCCCACGAAACCATGCAAGTTGACTCAATGACAGACGTTATGACAACCCTTATAGTGCACGTGATAACCATTCGGCCATCCAACCCCACTGTAATTAGGCAATGCCATACATGTATGAGTGAATGCATGTTTAATATATGTCATGTTCCTGAAGCTACGGTATACTAGTTTTATAACTATTATCGATAATAGTTATAAAACTAGTATACCGTAGCTTCAGGAACATGAATATAATATGTATGATTGCAATAGAATACATGTACATGTATGCCAACTTAAAGAGATACAGTACTATCACCTTCGAGAAGAAAATAAACGTACTTGTAATTATATAATTCCTTCTAATTTATAACTTTCGGGAATTGTTGCTAGTATTGGTCAACTTAAATCAAAGAATTTTGTATGGGCTGAGCAGCATAACTCCTGAATCTTATCAAAGGGGTAGGCATAAATCATATCCTAGAGTTCAGAAACTATGTACACTTTGTCTGCCTTAATCACTGATTTTACTGCTAGATACTGACATACATGTACATGTAGTGTACATGCATGTATATTGTAAACAAAGCTTTATAGTTTTACATGTACATGTAGGCCCTACATTAAAATAACTAAATCGCTAATATTTAGAACCATGAAATTGAATCAATCGGTCAACGACAAACAGGTCGCAACACATAATATGATAATGTAATATGAATTTATATAAACTATCTATATTCAATCTATAATCAGTTATGTTTGCCGAAAAATATGCCAGCAATCGCTAGTGCCTGGTTATTCTGGTCTACATAGTATTTATTGCGCATGCTCTCCAAGAATATGATGTCACCGTTTGACATGGTTTGTGGAATATATCTAGCCTCGTTCTTCGAGTCCATTGTTACAATTACAAATAGGACTGAAACGCATTATGGTACGAGAGTCGTGTACCAATTGTAAAATGTTTATTTATATTGGATATCAGAAGCGCATCTTTCCACAGTAATGTTGATTTAAAATGACAAATAATTTGTGTTTGCAATGTCGAAGACTGTGGATGATATTGTGTTAGAGACTTAGCTACTGTAAAAAGTGAATTCATGATCTTAATCTTTTCTTTTTCACTGAAAGACCGGGGTCCAGGTGCGGATCCATTGCCCCCCCCCTCATTCCAGTGAGACTGGTCATCTAAACCAATAAAGCATGCAGCACTCCAATGTACATGTATGCCCCCCCTCCCCCTCGACAAAATCCTGGATCCGGGCCGGTCACATACCCCCAATATACTTTAATTTACTCACCGGTTACTGAATTCACAGAAATTCCCACCATCGTGAAGACGAATCTTGGCAAACAAAATTCCACTGACGAAAGGAACCGAAGAAATTTCTTCAACCATAAAATTGACATGAAATTTAAACTTCTTTTTTCTTGACATGAAGGACATCATACTGAGGGCTTCACCATGTTAAATAGTTTATTTTATTTAAATGAAACTAATCTAAGATATCTCACAAAAATGTTCAATCAGCTTAGCCTCCCATGGCCATATCCTCACTCATTCACAATGTTACTTATAGTGGTGGTACCTAAAAAAAATAAAATGGTTTTGTTTTATAGTTTAGCAATTAATTAATTATTAAAGGAAAAATGCCATACTGGCACAGTTCACGTTCCTTTCATCCAGCTTGAAAAACAATAATTATATAAAAGTATTACTGAACTATTTCACATGTAAATTAATTATACATTTTATGAACCTTCAAAACACAACACACTTGAACCATCAAACAACCACTTGACAATTGGAAACAACGGTTCCTCAGCGTCCTGTGTGTAGAGAATTTAATGAATGTTATTGTGATATCCACAAGGCTCATTTCCGAGTCCATTCATTCAGAGTTGAAAAGTTTACTTACACGTGCTATAGCTTATATATTTCAAATTTTAACAATGGAGCGAACTGTCAAAATAACGAGTATCGTAGTGAATTATAAACTCCACGGTTACGGTCTACACAGACAGCTGAAATGCCGAACTGTGTGTCGAGAAACGTCAAAACGAGTACCTGTTATCTTGTCAAATAAGTTCACATCTCGTTTCAATCGTAACGGAAATCTCCCCTTCTCATTTATATCCTAAACAAAGTCGTCCTTGGCAGTTTCCTCCTGCTAAAAACCTATATAAACGTTAGTAGCCGTTGACAAACCAAACAGTTTCATGTGTAAGCCGAATGGTAATCAAAACATTTTGCTAATCGATACACGAGATACTAGGTCAATTCGCATGCGCAAATGATAACAACTTTCTTTCCCAGGGTGGGTATAAAACAGAGTTGCTCCCCTTTAATTGCGATGTTTCCTACATGTCTTATTATCGATAGCCGAAAACGTTGATTAATTTCTGAAGATTTTATTTTGTCACAAAAAATACCTTAGCATTTATTTTTCAAATGCAGAAGAACAAATAGAGACTGAAATCGTTACATCATTTTTTAGAAGGGAAATAATTTAATAATTCACTGCATAAGTAGGCTATACAAAAATACAATTACATAATATAAATATTGATTTAACACGTGTTTTTACCCCGGGAACTGTAGACCTACATATAACGTAACATGAGTCACAGTAGACAGTTGTTAATTTAAAATTAATCTGAGTTCAGTAACACATGTTCTTGGAAAATATTTGAGGTCGACCTCTGCGGTATTGTTGTTCTTGAGTAAGATATATTCATGAATTAGTCATGGATACAGCTAACAGCTGTTATAGACAGCAAAAGAACATATTATCATCGTCATCAAAAATGCGAGCCACGCCTATTATATATATATATATAGTAATAGTATAGGCTTATACAAGCCCGCAATGTCGTAGGTGTTTCTTTAAAATGTCCTAATCTTACTAGGGGGTATTATTCCCAAGTTTTTTGAATTTAAATAGTACAGTAAGGTCAAGCTAGCCAACTGTTAAAAGTGTATTATTTTTTTTTACAATGGAACAAGCTACAACCTCCCACGTGTATCCCACGCTATAACATACTGATAAATAATCGTCTTACATTTTTATACTGTTGGAATTCTATCAAGCGGCGACTTGTAGATGAATTCCTTATTTATCTACGAAAATAAACTTTTAGGCAATACAATAAGTGACAGCGTAGGACGCCTAATTAAAAACAATACCCAGCTGTTTTACAACATGGGGTGTATATTGACAATAGGCCCAAAAACATATTATATACATATCTTTATTATATTCAATACTTTCCACACACCGATAGTTTGTTTTGTCGACCCATTGGATGGCACGTAAAAGATCCATTGGCAGTTGGAATTCGATATAACAGTAATTAAGCCACATTAATGTCGATGCCCGAACATTTCCCTCATAAGCTGTACAGGCGTATCGCCGTCTTTGTTAGCCCAGTCGGAGCAGAACAGTAGGACGTTAAACCCCATTTCCTGTGTTTTGTCGCCCCCTGTTCCGAAAAAAAAATGTATGACTTCTATAATTCTGTCTTAAAATCAAAATTTCTTGTCCAAGATAGACTTTATAAAGACTCGAAATGAAATGGGATTGGTTATCCAACTTATCGGCACCAACTTGGCTAATGAAGACGGACGGGAAATCTTGTCCAGACAGCGGCGCTACCACCTATACTCTTATTTCGAGTTTTTTTTTTGACCGTTGGAATGACTAAGCTTTTCGTTCCACTCCACTATCACGGAGAATTCCTCTGCCCACACCCGGAAGGTCGCAATTAGTCTTAATTCAAATTATTGTACAATATTTTAAACCTATAACGGTAAATCTCTTTGATTTTTGGGTTAAATTTTGAGCCCGGAATAACTTGCGATCTTAAAGTTGGCGGCGGCTTATTGAATTCCAATGTTTACGTGCGCGCCATGTAAACACGGGACCTCGGGTTTTCGTCCCATCCGAACGACTAGAGAGCTGTCCTTGTCAGACTCTTCTTCCTGCATCACTGACAAGGTGAAACCACGTCGGACAAATAGAGAGAATGCGGTGCATTTAGTAGGGTTTTCAGATGCAACATTATAGTTGGAAATCAATGTACAGTTAGAGGACACACCGCCGTCTGCCCTAGGGTTATTTTAAATATGAAATATTTTAATTATAATAAGGCTACATTTATCATGTTGAAATTCATAATACGTTCGGTGGCCCATAGCCAATATAGATATTTTCGTACAGTGCGTCGTTAAATTAGTCATGTAGGAGTTGTCTTTCCATAGAGCTGGATTGAAAATAATGTGTCAGAAATGCAATAGCTTCTTCCATCGGTCATTTTGAAACATAATAATATATACAACGTAAATTTAATATTTTGACAAAAAATACCTTGACCCATTCAGACTAACCTCCTACCAGCACCAAAATAATTTTAGGTCATAAAGAATTTTAATATCTTCAATTGCCCAGCCATAAATATTATGTTGTTCCTCTCTGTCAATTTGTGGATAAGGCGCTGGTTCGCTAGCCTGGAGGTCGGATGTTCGATCCCTGCAATGGCCGAGAAAGTTCATCTCGATTTTCCGGCGTGATTTCCCCTTGTCAGTGATGCATAAGGAGGGCCTGACAAGGACAGCTGCCTAGTCGTTCGGATGGGACGAATAACCGAGGTCCCGTGTACACATTGGAGTGCACGTAAAAATCCCTTGGCAGTTGGAATTCGATATAAGAGTAGGCCGTAGTGCCGCTGCCCGGGAAAAATTTCCCCTCATAGCACACTGTATGGCGTATGCCCGTCTTCAGGTAGCCCAGGTACGGTGCTTAAGCGTAGGACGTTAAACCCCATTTCATTCATTCATTCATTCTCTGTCAATTTAGGGTCAGGGATGGATGACTGAATGGTTAGCGTGTGCGTGTGGTATCATTATGTCTGTTATTGAGTCGACTGGCGTGGGTTCGATTCCCCAGTTGCACGTGGTAAGGAGTTGGGTCGCCTGTCCAACCTCGCGGGTTTTCTCAGCCCCCCACGTCCCATAAACTGTTCATCAACTGGCAGGGTTTAGATTCCCGGTTGTACGTGACAAGGAGTAGGGACGCCTATCCAACCTCGTGGGTTTTTCCGGGTTCTTCCGTTTCCTCCCAATGCTAAAGACCCTAGGCACAAGCGAATTATTGAAATAAAATTGAATGAACCATATGTTAGTATCGAAATTACCTAGTTGTGTCGAGTGGACGTCAAACCCCATATCTCTCTCTCTCTCTCTCTCTCCCTCTCCCTCTCTCTCACCCACTCTTTGTGACACCGAGGACCTTAATAGTAATACAAATGATTTCAAATACAGAGGGGGTCCCAGGTTGAGTTTACACATCTTTACCCCAGTGCTTTCTATACTGAACTAACTGTTGTTTTAACACCACCCCAACTTAACCCACAATCTGATTAAAACACGGATCCGATTTCGTTTCGTTTTTTATGGTTTTTACTTGTGGGCCATCGCAAGTATAAAAAACGAAACGAAATATAGATCTATATTTTAATTAGATTGCAACTATTGGGGATCACGGTGGCTGGTTCGCTAGCCTAGAGGTCGAGAGTTCGATCCCTGCATAGGCCGAGAAAGTTCATCTCGATTTTACGGCGTGATTTCCCCTTGTCAGTGATGCAGATGGAGGGCCTGACAAGGACAGCTGCCTAGTCGTTTGGATGAGACGAAAAACCGAGGTCCCGTGTACACATTGGAGTGCACGTAAAAGATCCCTGGAATTCGAGATAAGAGTAGGCCGTAGCGCCGCTGCCCGGGCAAAAATTGTCCTCATAGCACACTGTATGGCGTATGCCCGTCTTCAATTAGCCCAGGTAAGGTGCTTAAGCGTAAGACGTTAAACCCCATTTCATTCATTCATTCCAATCTAACTATTGATTTGGCAAGTTGGTAGTTTCACACGTACTAAATATCACTTCCAGTAAAATTGACATATTGTGATACAACAAACTGGTCGGTCTATTCAATAAAATGCACGCGATAGGAGCTTTTCCGATTACGTCATTGGGGTTAATTTAACCAATCATATTTTTAGTTACACCAGTTAAGGGCCATGGAACACATGCACTATGCGTGATTAGTAGTGATTACCGGAGTTCTTTATAAGATATCTATTTGTAAAGTTTAGTCATCTCTTCGATTACATTCAAGAGCCAGAGGGGTACGATATAAGATATCCTAGGCAGTCGCGAGGCTTGCTAGATTGGAGATAGTTTAGTTAAATTAGTATCGACTTTGTTATAATGTGCACTATGCTTGTATGTATACCCATGCTACATCAAAGGTAAAAACGAAGTATTGCATTGTTATAACTGAAGAAGACAAACGTCTTAAGAAAACGGTAGAAGAAAATACACAGCGTGAAGTAGTAGCGAAGACAGCTAGAGACAAATTATAGACGCCCACAAGGCTAACCGAATTATGTAGCAAGAAATTTGTAACAATCTCCAAAACAGAGTTGTCTTCCCTTGCAGTCCACACTAATGTTCGTTAGCGTGACTTGCGTGAAGAATAGGGTTGTAATGCAGGTTGTGGCGACCGGTTTTCACCATATACAGCTTTCCATGTCCGACAAAAAGACCCATGGTGCTACATATCGCACAAAGTAGTGTGACTCCAGATAAAATGTTTTAATCCATAGTCAACTCAGTACAAATTCCTGGTATTCAATTAAAAAGTTTTATCTGAAGCCTGGGCCCCCCATACACCGCGACGGTGGAGTGGTTGTTTAGCGTTTAGGTAAGCCACCTAGGTAGGATACATTGGACCACATTAAGCTGCTATATTAACGGGCTTGTACAGCAGGTTAACACGTTTGTGGCAGTTAAATTTGCTCCCATAAACGATTAATATCTGATCGGAAATTCGATTCAGCCACCCAAGTTGGGCTTGAAATACCCCCCCCCCCCCTGCTATTGCGGAAGTCAACTTTTCTTTGGGGGCACCTCAGGTTCTGTCCCCTATAAATACAGGTAGTTGCTAGTGTCGCCACAATGACATAGTGTGCTATTTTATTTTATTTATAGTATTTTGCACCTAGAGATTGGCACAAATGGTATGGGTCGCAACACATATGAAGATAGGTTGCCAGGCAACGAAAAATACGCCCACAGCAGCTAAATCGTCCGGGCAGTCAACAAGAGTTGTTGCATATTTTTAATTTTTTCGATAATGAAACATTTATAATACACTAAAAAGTAATTATCAGAAAATCATTAGAATTTGTTTGGCTTTGAAATAGTTCTCCTCCATGCGAACCTTTAGTATACGAAACATTTAAATATCATGGATGTAGCTGTTCAAGTTATCAAAATTCATTGTCCGTCTCAAGACCTTAATCTCTGTGTTTCAATATAAAGTGAATCGGATGTAAACTTTAGCTTCTATAGTGTCCACAAGATTTTTTGAAGTGATCAAGGGCCATAACTTTGACAGTAATTATCGTAAACCACTGAAAATCAAAAGGGCTCTTCTTCTCATGACCTTAAACACTATGTATTAATTTAAAGTCAATCGGATATTAACTTTAGCCTCTAGAGCGTTCACAAGATATTTCAAAGTGATCAAGGGCCATAACTCTGGCAGTAATTATCGGATCTCGCTAAAAATCAATAGGCTTCTTCGTCTCATGACCTTAAATACTGTGTATAAATTTTAAGTCAATCGAATATCAACTGTAGCCTCTAGAGCGTTCACAAGAAATTGTGGACGACGTACGTACGGACAAACGTACGTACGTACGGACTGGGCGACGCCAATATACGACCACATTTCAATGTGGGCGTACAAAAATGTAATATGAATTTATATAAATGGCCATTTTGCGCAATAATCCCAGCCAGAATTTGGCTATTTTGTTAAAGTTGCTATAAAGATATCAATTTTTGTTTAGTACTGAAATGAATTAACTATTAGCCAATCCCTACGCTAAAAACATTAACAGAATTGATTGTGTATATCTGAAATAGACCCCACCGAAGCACAAAAAAAGTCCGAGATGGCAGCACCCATGAGCAAGGAGATTCGGAACCTGATTTTTCAAATTCTCCCATGGATATTACACAAGAAATACAAGGAAGAATGAAGCCATGATTGTTATTGTTAGTGCGTTGACCTCATGACCTGTGACGTATAGACCACGTCATATGAAAACTTGGCTATTGACTGTCTCTGAGAATACTTCTCCGCAGATGTTCAGAATGAGTAAGTATCACGTTAAGCCTTCTATTGAAGATGATCGCTCATATGTCATGTATTTGATCTGAGTTGTAAATACAGTAAGTTCTGTTCTGTTCTTAGTACATTCTATACATTTTTGAAGTTATTATTTTGTCGTTTGTGAATCAGTCTTTACTAATTACTTCCACATTGTGTTGTAGGACAAGTTTTTTAATTGTACAGTGCAAAGTCGCACCCTAAACCATAGGGTACACGACTCGTGTGCTGATTATAAAATGTTAATTGTGTTTTAAATACTGAATATTAGGATCCTACAGTTTAACGGTAAGATAATAACATAAATTTTAATTTCAAATTTTGTGGAAAATATTGAGGTAGAGGGTTAGCTCCTTTAAATGGGTTTTTCACTATTACTTATAGTGTGTTTACTAATTAATCTTACTTCAACTAGTTATTTTTCATTTATTTATATAGATTGTGCACAATAGTATCCATAGTCATGTGTACTTTAGATGTAAAACTATACGCCTCATCAATCAATTTTGCCCTGTCCATTAGATTTTAGCCCTGAGCTAGTTTTAAACAAAAGTTTGAGAAGTGGTAAATTGATTTTCAAACAACGTTAAAATATTCCTTTATAGAAGGGTCAAGTAGTAGAAGTAAATCTAATAGTTTCACTAATTGGGCTCTATTTTTAGATAGTCGAACAGAAGTGTTCTACGTGTTCCACGTCGTTCAACCCAAGGAAGGCTCATTTTTTTAAAATTTAAATCTAGCTAGCATTTGCCGATGTCCTCCGTGGAACATTTTGTGCCGAGCTTGTAAAATCCAAATTGCGGAAACCGAACTGATATTCATATTTAATCCCTTACTAAACATTATTATTAGGCATACTAGAGCGAGAGAGAGAGAGGGGGAGAGAGAGAGAGGGAGGAAGGGGGAAATGGGGTTTAACGTCCACCTAGTTTGTGTTGAGTGGACGTTAAATCCCATCTCTCTCGCGCTCTCTCTCTCTCTCTCTCTCTCTCCTCCATTCAAAACGCGCACGTGATCATTTATGGGCGGGGCTTATCGACTGGACTACATCTTTGTTTACACAACAGATTAAGTAAAAACACCGTACTAATATTGCAATACATTCTTTTCAATTGTAAACTGTCTCTAGAGTTTCAATCTTTTTATCTTTCAAAACAAAGTTAGATACTTCTAAATTTATCTTCGCAAACAAAATCGCCTCTGTGAAATAAATCACGGGCGCCGCCACATTGAATAGGAATAGGTAGAGTACTATTTTGTGATTCGGCTCTGATTAGGTTTGACATCTTTCATACACACAAAATAAATACTTCTAGAAATTTCTAAAAGCATATTCCGTGTTTTCAACTAAAATCGTCGATGTAGGGATTAAAATGTCGGTTAATTAGGTTAGGGCCTGTTCTCAGGCGGAGCTAGCTGTAAACAGGCTGCCTAAGTTTGGGATGGCAAAACCCTTCAATGCATTGGTTAACTTACTCCTATGTTTATACTATTTGTAACATATCACAAGGTTAATATGCTTAGATACACTTTAAATCAGATTTGCGTTTTTAAAAATTGGTTAAAGTGAAATTATGTAAGTACGGACAGCGGACATTAAGGGATATTGATAGAGATACATTCATATAACTACTCAATGGTCCATATGAAGCATTGGTGACACAAAGGGGTAAATTAATAACTCATTATACCGAATTAATATTTCGTTAAAACGAATTAATACTTCTTTAAACGAATTAATATTTCGTTAAAACGATTTAATATTTCGTTAAAACGAATAATTAATATTTCGTTAAAACGAATTAATATTTCGTTAAAACGAATTAATATTTCGTTAAAACGAATTAATATTTCGTTAAAACGAATTAAATATTTCGTTAAAACGAATTAAATATTTCGTTAAAACGAATTAAATATTTCGTTAAAACGAATTAAATATTTCGTTAAAACGAATTAAATATTTCGTTAAAACGATTAAATATTTCGTTAAAACGAATTAAATATTTCGTTAAAACGAATTAATATTTCGTTAAAACGAATTAATATTTCGTTAAAACGAATTAATATTTCGTTAAAACGAATTAATATTTCGTTAAAACGAATTAATATTTCGTTAAAACGAATTAATATTTCGTTAAAACGAATTAATATTTCGTTAAACGAATTTATATTTAGTAATATTTCGTTATGCAGAATAAATATTTCGTTATGACGAATTAATATTTCGTTATGCCGAATTATTATTTCGGTATACCGAATTAATGTTTCGTCATGACGAATTAATGTTTTGTTATAACGAATTAATATTTCGTTATAACGAAGTAATATTTCGTTATAACGAAGTAATATTTCGTTATAACGAAGTAATATTTCGTTATAACGAAGTAATATTTCGTTATAACGAATCAATATTTATTAATATTTCGTTATGATGAACTAATATTTCGTTATGACGAATTAATGTTTCGTTATGGCGAATTTATATTTCGTTGTGGCGAATTTATATTTCGTTATGTCGAATTAATATATCGTTATGCCGAATTAATGTTTCGTTATGACGAATTAACATTTTGTTATGACGAATTAATATTTCGTTATGACGAATTAATATTTCGTTATGCCGAATTATTATTTCGGTATACCGAATTAATGTTTCGTCATGGCGGGTTAATGTTTTGTTATGACGAATTAATATTTCGTTGTGACGAATTAATATTTCGTTATGACGAATTAATATTTCGTTATGCCGAATTAATGTTTCGTCATGACGAATTAATGTTTTGTTATAACGAATTAATATTTCGTTATAACGAATTAATATTTCGTTATAACGAATTAATATTTCGTTAAAACGAATTAATATTTCGTTATAACGAATTAATATTTCGTTATAACGAATTAATATTTATTAATATTTCGTTATGATGAACTAATATTTCGTTATGACGAATTAATGTTTCGTTATGGCGAATTTATATTTCGTTGTGGCGAATTTATATTTCGTTATGTCGAATTAATATATCGTTATGCCGAATTAATGTTTCGTTATGACGAATTAACATTTTGTTATGACGAATTAATATTTCGTTATGACGAACTAATATTTCGTCATGACGAATTAATTGTTTCGTTATGACGAATTAATATTTCGTTATGACGAACTAATATTTCGTAATGACGAATTAATTGTTTCGTTATGGCGAATTAAATGTTTCGTTATGACCCAGTTTGTACCCGACAAGAAGTAGGGTTACCTGTCCTACCCCGTATGATTTCTCTAGTCTCTCCCACTTCTATGATCCCTACGCGCAAGCGAATTATTAAAATAGAGTTGAACTATCAGCTCCTTCTCTGTCTTTTTCTCTCTCTCTCACACACACAAACATCTGATTTCGAAGAATGTTACACTCTCTCCTCGCATGACACCTAATATTGCTTCACTAATGGCCATAGATTATTTTTGTTTATTTTCTTTTTACGATTGTCTCGATCTCGCTTTTTAATATTGATACAACAATTGTATTTAGAGGTGCCTTCGGCGGACGAGTAACAAACAGCGGCTTGTTTACATTAAAACGAAAATGAAAGCCAAGTTTCGACCATTAGCGGCATTCAACAGTCAAACAAAACAACGGAATTAATTCACAAACAAAACTACATTAGGAAACTATTGTATATTATCTCGGATTAAAAAAGTTTTGACCATTAGCGACAGTCAACAGTCCAACAAAACAACGGATGTAGTTCACAAACAAAACTAAATTAAATAAAATTCTTGGATATCTCGGATTAAAAATGGCGATATCAAATAGAAAAGTTATTATGAATAGATATTGATTTGTTAATCTTTACACAAAAACACTTCCGAATCACTGGATAAAAAACAGTGAACATTATACCGGATATAATTCTACAGAATAAATATTTTGAATACAAAGATTCAGTAATCTTTTTCGGGATATTGTCTCTTGCTTATCAGAATGAATGAAACGGTGTTTAACGTCCTGCGCTTCTGCACCTAACCTGGGTTATTTCAGTAATTCGCTTGCGCGTATAGGGGTATTTAGCAGTGGGAGGAAACCGGAGGGCCCGGAGAAAGGCCACGAGGCTGGACAGGCGACCTAACTACTTGTCACGTACTTGTCCTGCGCTTCTGCACCTAACCTGGGTTATTTCAGTAATTCGCTTGCGCGTATAGGGGTATTTAGCAGTGGGAGGAAACCGGAGGGCCCGGAGAAAGGCCACGAGGCTGGACAGGCGACCTAACTACTTGTCACGTACAACCGGGTATTCGAAACCACGCCAGTTGCTCAGTTGCGCGCTTCCAGTATGGTCGGACTGAGGACTCTAACGCCCGGTGACCTGGTGACGTGGCCCATACGATGCTCCGAGGGCCCTCCATCGGAAGTACATGGGGCCCTCAACCCATGGTGTGTCGCGATCGACATACATCCGAGAATTCGTTGTAATCCGGTGATTGTACTGAATTTCCGGTACAATCCTTATCGAAGTCTTATATAATGGATCTTGCAGGCGAGTGTGCCTTGATAACTTCCCAGGAAACTTGAGAATTAAAAAAAAAAGATATTTTTGGCTTTATCTAAGGGTTTAACAAATGGTCTTTTATTTTCGTGAGATCTTCTATCGGACCGAATATCGTCCAACTCGAATTATCGTATAACTCGAACAAATTACCCGTCCCCATCATTTCGAGTAGCGTGAATTTCGTCTCAGATTGACGTACACTTGTATAATAGCTGTAGTTGTTGTTATTGTCGTTATTGTTGTTGTTGATATTTGTTGTGGGTATAATCTGAATTTTATGAGGTGCACATCATTTCTTGATCTAATCTCGTGTTGCCATTTGGTACTAACCATAGCTACGTTCGCACTACATGCGCATTCGATGCGAATTCCGGAGACGGCCTCCCGAATTCGTATTGGTTTTACCCGCATTAAACGTGGTACGTCACATTACGGTTTATTCGGAATAAATTCACGTTATTGTGTACACGGAAAATCTGTCTTTCGTCCCATCCATCTGAACGACTACAGCTATCAGGCCCCCTCCTTGCAACAGCAATACTTGCATGGGGAAACCACGCTTGAAAATTACGTTGACTGCGTATAAACCGTTCAGAAAAATTGTTCCGGGTTGAATTCGGAAAAATATACGGATTCGTTAATTCAGATTCAGTTCGGTTTTTATCGAATTGAGTGGGACGACAAAGTTCAAGTGTGAACGCAGCTAGTGTTAGACGTTTGTCAAAATTCGAATCCGGCTTAGTCGTAAGTTCGTAACGTTACGGCCGCCATTCATCAAATCATCGTGGAGGGGGGGGGAATAATACGATTCCGAATCAAGTGACCCCGTTATTTATCACTGACCGGCTTCAAAATAAGGTTTGATTTAGCTCTGCTCACTAACACTGGTGGATTTAACGGGCTCAATGGGCTCCATCCCCCTCCTCTAGAAATGCCATCATTTCATAGCACTCGCATGGATTGGTCCACTGAAATAACGCCATTTTATTTTTTTCTTGGCCCAGACATTAGTACCTGAAATGCCACTAAATCATGTTTCCGGCCTCCAATTTCTGAAAAATTCCTGGCGGGAAGAAGCCCCACCCACCCCCTTCCTGCGGAATCAGTGCTCAGTGCCCCCCCCCCCTGGTTAGTTCGAAGTTGCCCCCCTCCCCCGCTTTTTAAAGGAGCATGAATCTTAAAATAGACAATTAGTTTTAAAGAGAGAGAGAGAGAGAGAGAGAGAGAGAGAGAGAGATAACTAAGATAAGGTATATAGGCCTATATATACATCGGTCTCAAATCGTGTAGTTTATAGCTTTTTTCCTCAATACAAACTTCCTTGTTCTATCGATTTGCTGTATATAATGGTATATGATAAAGTATTATGTTTTCAAGGAAGGAGAGTGAGACACACACTTACATTTATGTTCGGATCTGAAGTAAGTATGCGGAGGCGTATTTCTTTTTGTGGTAAACTATTGAAATCTTTAGTTTGCTGAGAACTAGTGTAATTTTTCACCTATGGCCATGTTCTCTAGTTTCCTGGATTTTATATTTATGACAATAGCGTCGAAGATTATATAAACAAATTGGAATGAACAGCAGACAAATTTACATGAATTAAATTGAAATATGACTCGTAGGTGTGAATTAACTTTTGTAGAGGCCATCATCATTCTTATCGGTTATTTCAACGTTGATTATCATTTCAGTTTTTTGTATTAATGACAATCGCGTAGAAGAAATCCACTTTGTGAACTCAGTTTAATTCCACAATATTGTATTTAATAAACTGAATTTGAATGAACAACAGACGAAGGTATGTGCATTAAATATTGAAATATGGCTGATTTAATATATGAATTAACTTTTGTAGCGGTCATTATAATTTTTATCAGTTATTTCAACGTTGATGGTAATATCTGCGTTAAGCCCGATCCGTTCTTTGATAAATTACAGACGCAACGCAAACTTAACGCAGAGCCGTTTTCGGTTTATAATTCCAACGGATTAATGGACTGTTATCGCCAATGTGGATTGTATTCATTGTGTAGAGCAGTAAATTACGATTCGCTGACATTATCTTGTGAATTAATTTCAAGTGAGAACAGTTCTGTTCGTGTTGTTAATCATGGAGTTGTTCTGGACAGAGCGTCCATGAACCCAGAAATATTGGGATCTTGCAGACACCACGAATGTCCGAACAACACAAGATGCGAGGAACGGGGCAGTGGTTTTACGTGTGTACCAGCGGGTTGTATCGGTTTACCTTCGACAGACTTCGTCAATGCATCGTCATTTCTGATCAAATCTTTTTGGTCGTTTAACGAAACCATCCTATATGCCTGTGAACTTGGATATTATCCATCGATAAACGCAACATGCACTTCAACGGGAAGCTTCAGCGCTTTTGTGTGTAGACCCTTTACTATGTGTACACATGTGGCCAAATGCCAAAGGTCAGTGGCTGGGGAATACTGGTTTCATATGAGGAACCTAGGAGGAACAGTCAAATTATACTGTAGCTCGGGCAGCGCACCTCCTTTCATAACCCTCACTGGATTCAATACGGCATCAACTCCGGGATATATGACTGATCCGATTAATGGCGACTGTGTAGTGTCCTCAATAGATCCGGAAATTTATCCACAAGTTGGTTTTACGGATTATCAAAAGACTCGATTTAGATCTTCAAGCGGGACACTTAATATTGGCGGAAATTCTTTCAGCAACAGTACTCAGAACTTTCAACGATTTGGCACATCGGGGGACTGTTACAGTGGAAATGTAACGTCTAACTGTCCAGCAATCGGGTACTTCATCATCAACACCACAAGCACTGGCTTACGGGTTACATCTTCTATGCAGTGGAGGACCTGGGGAGTGGACGGATGGATAGAAAGTATCACCAGATCAGATGATGGTCTGGTTGTAGAGGGACGATGTGGTGGAGGAAGAGTGTCTGGAGGAAGCTGTGGCGGATGTGAGCCCGACGGACATCCTACTCTGGAATTGGATCCGACATTTACTCCAGAGTTTAAATCAGCTACAGTCCCACAGTGCAAGACTCTCCTTTAAAACCACACAGCTTCGTTGGATCAATCAGCTACAGTCCCACACTGCAAGGCTACCCTTTAAAATCACACATAGCTTCGTTGGACCAATCAGCTACAGTCCCACACTGCAAGGCTCTCCTTTAAATAAAATAAAACCAAGTACGAAAAATCCAAACCATTAGACAAAATTCGAAGTCCCAATAAAACAGTATAGGCAAAATAGTGTAATCAGGCAAAATAGTGTAATCAGCATATGGACTGTTAACCGTGTACAAAATACACGACAAACAGTGGTAACAGGTGTCCGGTAGAGTAAGCTTACCCTGCTTCGTCGTATCATGTTTAAAACGACATTGTCGGTTGAATTAAATTTAATGAACGGGTTTGTTTTATGAACTTGGAATCTGACCACGTATGTTCGCAGATAGAAACAATATTTATATACATGTAGTTACAAATAAAATGGTTCTTTAAATGACATTTAATAACTGGATAGAATAACAAAATAACAGCCACTAGTGTATTTAAGGCGACGTTTGATTCAACAGAAGAAACGACCAATCTGGTTAAAAAACAGATACTATTTCGTTTCGTTTTTATAGTTCAAAATTTCGTTTTACTTGTCTTTACTACACTATGACATTTACATTCGTATCCAAAATGGGTGGGGGTGTAGAACGTCACGCAGGTCATATGTTTCTACTTGCCCATCATGTCTGGCTAGCCTGGAGGTGGGGTGTTCGATCCCTGCATTGGCCGAGAAAGTTTATCTCGATTTTCCGGCGTGGTTTCCCCTTGTCAGTGATGCAGACGGAGGACCTGACAAGGGCATATGCCTAGTCGTTCGGATGGGACGAAAAACCTAGGTCCCGTGTACACATTTGCGTGCACGTAAAAAGATCCCATGGTAGTTCGAATTCAGTTGCTGCCTGGGCAAAAATTTCCCTCATAGCACACTGTATGGCATATGCCCGTCTTCAATTAGCCCAGGTTAGGTGCAGAAGCGAAGGGCGTTAAACCCCATTTCATTCATTCATTCTATTATGTCTGGTCATACGTATCCTGTCCTACACTGTTGGATAAAATCTGGTAAATGTACATGAAAATTACTGCCAGCAAAAGTTGCCAGTAAATTTACTGTAAATAAACATTCAGCTGTAATATTACAGAGTTTCTGTAATTTGATTTTGTGTGTAACTTTACCTAAAAACAGTAAATAGAAAATAACCATGAGTTTGTTTTTTTTAACTCTGGCTTGTAAATTCACCACAACACAGTAAATGAACGATTACAGTAAGTTTGTTATTTAACTTTCAATTGTAAATTTACCTAAAAGCAGTAAACAAAAATACAGACAAATGTTAAAAAAAACTGCTGTTAATTTCAGTTCATTTTGTAAATATTACGTATGTTAGAATGTATTTTTACTGAAGTTTTGCCGTTTATTGTAAAAAAAAAGACACGAAACTCTGTAAAAATACGCCCGGCTTGGTAAAACTACTATATTGTGGAGAATATACCGACAATTAAGGTACAAAAACTACTTGTACCCTGGTGAATGCTAATCCTCATCGTGCCTAAATGGTTTCACTTACGTATCGTGAATGCTAATTATCATCGTGCCCTAATGGTTTTACTTAAGTATCGTGAATGCCCTAGTGGTTTTACTTATGTATTGTGAATGCTGATTATCATCGTGCCCTAATGGTTTTACTTAAGTATCGTGAATGCTTATTATCATCGTGCCCTAAAGGTTTTACTTAAGTATCGTGAATGCTAACTCTCATCGTGCCCTAATGGTTTTACTTAAGTATCGTGAATGCTAATTATCATCGTGCCCTAATGGTTTTACTTAAGTATCGTGAATGCTAATTATCATCATGCCCTAGTGGTTTTACTTATGTATTGTGAATGCTAATTCTCACTAGTGGTTTTACTTTTGTATCGTAAATGCTAATTCTTATAGTACCCTAGTGGTTTTACTTGTGTATCGTGACTTTTGATTCTTATCGTGCCCTAATGGTTTTATTATTCTATTGCATCGTGACTGCTGATTCCTATCGTGCCCAGATGGTTTTACTTATGTATCGTGACTTCTGATTCTTATTAATCTTCCATCTCTTAATTGAATATTTCTGTTGGTATAAATACATGTATACTATTTATCATTAGATGTGAAGGGCACCAACATTTACAGAAAAAGAATAAATTATTTGTCAGAAATTCAAAATAATCAAAGAAACCAATAACGATTATCGGGAGAGAGAGGGACAGCAGAGAGAGAGAGAGAAAGAGAGAGAGAGAGAGGTTTAACCTTCACTCGACAAGAAAGTAGGTCATTTCAGGACTCACATATGGTTTAATTTTATTTCAATAATTCGCTTGCGCGTAGGGGCTTTAGCAGTGGGAGGAAACCGGAGTAAACCCATGAGCCTGGACAGGCGACCCTATTCCTTGTCACGTTCAACCAAGGATTAATACAGCACGCACGTGCTTTTTTTCTTGTAAATTCATGTGATAACCATTCGGCCATCCACACCACCCCTAACGATTATCGGGTACACAGTGTACAGTGCTAGGTGTTGAATACTTTTTTTGTAATTGAAACCTTTACATAAATATTATGATTCTAATGTTAATATATATTTTGTAAATAATGTCTTACTTACAGACGATGGGTTTATGTGAACTAGTTACTAGAGGTAATAATTTAATGATGCATCTTAATACAATGTAAATATATATTGATCAAAAAATAGATATGTCACCCTTTGATGTTTTTAACCAGTATATAGGAGAATGTACGCTTTTCTTAAACAATCGTCTATGATTTATAAAACTGTCTATTATTATTTGAAAATAATGTACATGTTTACGAATAATTGACGCTTATCTAAAGAATGAACATGTTTTTGGGGATAATTTTATTCTCTGAACAATTTAAATTAAGGTCCATGAAATTACTTTAATATCGTTTTTATACGCCCCCATCTTCACACCTTTGTGGACACTACAGGTCATAACTTGAAATATAGCTACATGTATATATCCCAAAGATCTCGGTTCATTTCGATGTTGGCTTGTATGGGACCGTAACTTCATTGAATATGGCCCATGATTTTACACAATTAAGGTCACAATTTTTAGCCCATTTTGATGAAACTGAACATCTTCAGTCCTTGCGATATTGGTGCATATTAGACCGTAACTTCCTGGATTATGGCCTATGATTGAACAAATAAATGTTTTCATTACTTAAACATTTTTTTTTTACATCCTGGAGTGGCCTGGAGATATGTTTCAAAATCCTCTATTTAGAGTTTATTGAATCAATATATTTACGACTTCCTTTACAGTCTAATAACAAGCCTTTTTTTAATATATCTTTCATGATTTTCTGTTCATTGAATTAATGTTTTATCAATTTATTATTATTTTTTCTTTACACCTGAATCAGCTCTTGATCACTTATACATACACACTTCTCTTTATATTATTGTTTATCTATAGCTCTGGGGCCGGTTGCTCAAAGCTCTGTTATCTTTAAACGATCCGTTAACTTTAAATGAGGAACAATGTTGCCGGAACATTCTGTGGTGCAAATTTTTACTACAGATTTATGCTAATATAAAAAATAAAGTATTCTATAGTGTTTTCTGTAGTAAATTTAACGGATAGTGAACAGACAACAAGTTACCAAAATATGTCCGTTAAAGTTAACGGATCGTTAAAAGATAACGGAGCTTTGAACAACCGGCCCCAGGTTAATTAGTTTTCCATTAATAGTGTTAATACACTGATCTTTATAAATAATAACATTCACCATCACACCCCCTTGTCTACGGTATCACCCTAGGTGGAAGTAGATGTTAAACCCCTGACCTAGCTATCATCACACTCCCACAATAAATGTCAACAAAATACTGGGCGTCACGGTAGAACATAAGATCGTATTGCCTATTTACATGTAGATGTTTGCCGATCGTTACCCCGCTTGAAAACATAAAGTTGACATCATGATGATGATTCTTATTGATTTTTGATTTTTGTTATGAAATCTATGTGGACCTGGGGTTTAACGCCCACTCAACACAACTAGGTCATTTCGGGACTAACATATGGTTTAATTTTATTTCAATAATTCGCCTGTGTGTAGGGGTCTTTAGCCGTGGGAAGAAACAGAAGTGCCTGGAGGAAACCCACGAGGTTGAGAAGGCGCCCCTTACGCTCGCAACCACAGCCGCAAGCCAGGGGTGGCCAGCCAGCTAGAGGTCGAAGCGCGGCACTCTAGACCACTAGGCCATCGCAACCCCCCAGAGGAGTGCAAGAATGATGTCTACAGTCATAATGGAATCTAGCGGTGCAGACATGAACAAATTTCAGATATACATGAATAACTGGCCTTTCACTTTCTTGGGACTGGGCCTGAACATTTTTAGTCAATGTCATAACAAATGGGGTAAAATTCTCTTTAATGAAACGATAAGAAATTAATAAGAAATGGGACAGAATCTCGCCTGTTTTGTGAGAGTAGAAATAACAATTCTCAGTCAGTTGCCCCACTCACAAATGGCTACGATATCATTTTGTGGGAGGCAAATAAAAACCACTGGATTGAAGACACAACATATCAGAGTGAATCGACAGAAGTTTGATTGCCTGACATTACAAAAGGCATTGCATTCCTGTTTTTTTATTATTATATATTGTCTGGTACGACAAAGTAAGCTTACTGTGAAAGGAATCGAATGGGATTTTATGCTTCAACACAATATTTCGGTAATACGGTAATACTTATTTCAAATAGAGCTTACCAGATGCCGCATGATCACTAGTTTATCGGACCTTAGAGGAATGTGTCAAACGGAGTGAGTGAATAATCGTGAATAAATTAAATATTCTCGCCGACAATGCAGCCTGGCAGTATTTCAGGCACAGGTCATCGAGATAAGCAAAGCTAACCAGATACCGCCTGTCGCCAAATCACCAGTTTATCTGACTCGAAAGGGAGGTGTCGAATAAACCGATTGACTGAATCAAAGTTATTGAATATTTCAGCCACTGTTAAACCTATACCGAAACATATATCAAATAATTTAATTCATTTTCTAAAACTATTTGGCGGGGGGGGGGGGGGGCAGACCAGATTTAAAAGAGCCTCACCACACACAAACCAATAATTTGCTTGAGCATAGGAGACGTTAAACCTCTCCCCCCACCCTCTCTCTGGTGGATAAAAATTTTCAATAAAGTTAAGTTGGCCACCCACAATCAAAACCAATAATTTTCTTGGCATACTGTAGTTAAACCCCCAAGCTCTCTCTCATGGATAAAAACTTCCAATGAAGTTAAGTTGCCCACCCACAAAACAACATGTGAAATACAATGAAATCAACAATTTTATTCATGATTGAAATCAACCAGGTCTAGTCATTTTACTATTTTCTACATTAAATGAAATACATACAGATGACAATAAATAGTTTTATAAAATTTTCGATTATCATTTGACCTGAAATGAATTTTCCCACATCATATACATAATTCTTTTTTTTTTTAAAGAAAAAAACTGGTAGAGCAAGTCTGAAGAAATTCATGAACATCAAGTCTTACATACCCTTTTACGGTTTTTAGTAAAACAATCATATAGAATTTCATCAGAAAAATCGTAGATGAGTGCGATCAAATTATAAAAATAACTTTTTGAATCTCTTCATCATATGATTTTCAGCCAAATCTCAGTATTCTTCATCTGGCCCCCAAGTTCACAAAGCATTCTCATACTAACGTTAAGATTTACTCAAAATTGTTCGCTTTATAACTAAAATATATCCCTTTATATAAAGCTTGTGTTATTCTGTATCAAGTACACTACCATATGTGCAAAGTTTTGTGTTTCTGGATCAAACACATTTCTAATTAACGGTGATTGAAAGTTGAGTAAATTCTTAACTTAAGCCTGAGAATGCTTTGTGAATTAGGGGCCTTGGGTCGGTTGCTCAAAACTAAGTTATTTTAGCGTTCCGTTAAACTCTAACGGACATATGTTGGTTACGTGTTGTTTGCATTAAATTTACTATAGAAAACACTATAGAATACTTTAACTTTTCCTTTAGAAATATTAGCATAAATCTGTAGGAAAAATTTGCACCACAGAATGTTTGGGGCCTTTTTTTCCAGCAACAATCTTTCTCTCTGTTAAAATTAACGGATTGTTAAAAGATAACGGAGGTTTGAGCAACTGACCCCTGATCTTTTAATCAGAAATTAAATTATTTCTGTAGTCGTTCATGGAAGAAGGCCTCCACAGAGTCTGTGTTCCACTTTTCAATTCCGAGCGTCTCCATGACTTGATAATTTTCATCCATTAATTTAATAATGGGATCAGCACCTCGGGCATATTTTATTTTTAATCCCGGAAATTTACCTGGACGATCACTCTTTATGAAAGCTGAAAACAAAAAATAACCACAAAGATTTAAATTCAATGAAGAACCAGCGGCTGCCAGGCAGGGTACGTCCACATACGAGAGAAGGATAGAGAACAAGCTAAAAAGAGTGATTTTTCCTACAATCAAGAGCCATAATTCGTGAAGTTACAATTCGATATGCGCAAATATCGACAGGAACCAAGACACCAAGATCTTTGGTTCATAAACATAAAAATATGGGCGTATAAAAATCTGACTTGATCTGATTAAAACCCATATCTATCTTTTTTTTGTTTAAACAATATTTTATTCAAACTAGTGAATAGGATTGGGGAACAGGACATAGCCTATATCACCCCTATCTATCTTGGCAGTTGGAGTAGGCCATAGTGCCACTGCCTGGAAAAATTCCCCTCATAGCACAGTATGCCCAGTCAGAGCAGAACAGTAAGCGTTAAAGTCCATCTCATTTCATTTTGATGATTTAAATGAGATTTTAATAATGTTGATTACCTTGAACCTGTGGAAACCTTCCCAACTTTCAGCTACATACAATTAGTTCTGCATAAGGTAGCAGCTGGAATAGAAAGAGAAAAATTCTAAAATCTTTATACATGTCAGTTATGGCTCTAGGACAATTCGGCTCTGAACAATTCTTCTCCTGAAGATTCGTTCCCAGACAACTCGTCCCCGGACAATTAATATCAGGACTATTAGTCTATTAGGATTGTTCGTCCCCGGACAATTCGTTGCCATGCCATGGACAATTTGCCCCCAATTATCCAGGAAAGAATTGTCTGGGGACGAATTGTCAGGGAATGATAAGTCCCGTACCCGTCAGTTATATTGTACATCTGTTCATACATGTTTTTAACAGAAAAAGAGAGAGGGAGAGAATTGGTGTTTTGATGTCCACTCGATACAAATTACAGTAAACTTCGCATAAGTTGGATATAAGTGGACTGACCAATTTTATTGGAGTTAAGCGAAGATCCGAGTTCGCCGAAGACTGAAATTCAATCTTAGCTGGATTAGAAATAAACTGTAGTGGGAGGAAACCTGAGGTCCCAGAGAAAACCAATGCGATTGGACAGGTGACCCTACTGTTGATCACGTACCACCGGGTAATCGAAACTACACCATTTGACTCAATGACAGACCTTATGAGGCAACGCACACACGCTAACCATTGGGTAATCCACCTCCCCAACAGAAAATAACAGTCAATAGAAATATATTTTTTCACAGAAAGATGTTAGGTTTTTTTTTGACATGTGAATAACTAACATGTGACTCAATGACTTCAGCTGGATATGGACGTCATCAGTTGCCTCACAGTACTAGTCACTTAAAACTTTGGGATTAAAAGGCTCCATCAGACCAAACCACTTCAAGTTTGACCATTTTCTACTGCCTTATACATGTACTACATCCATGAGACGAATAAAGTCTATATTCAACATCCATGTAGTTATACAGTTTATTAAACAGCATTAGAATCTGCTTTAAAACAAATATAGCTTGGTTTGCTGCTACTTGGGGATCACAGTGGCTAAGTGGGTAAGACGCTGCATTGGCCAAGAAAGTTTATCCAGATTTTCCGGCAATGTTTCCCCATTTCAGTGATGCAGGACGAAGGGCAGCTGTCTAGTCATTCGGAAGGCACGTAAAACCGAAGTCACATGTACACACCAGAGTTCACGTAAAAGATCTCTTGGCAGTTAGAATTTAAAAAGAGAGTAGGCCGTAGCGCCGCCGCCTAGACAAAATTCCCTCTCATAGCACACTGTATGGCGAATGCCTGTGTTCATTATCCCAGTTTAGGAGCAGAACAGTAGGACGTTAAACCCCCATTTTATTTATATTTTGCTACTACCAATCCCATACAACCGATCCTTCTATTCAATTCCAATGCAACTTACTTGTAAGGAATCTGGGTCCTCATCACTATGACAACATTGTTGACAGTCATCTTTTATAGCAGAAAGTTTAAATTTATCTAATTCATCACAAGAAGTACAGGATAGAGACGGAGTGAATCCGAATGCCCGACAATCGTCTGCGGTAAATAAACTGTTAGTACTCCCAACTGCCTCTCCTATATACACCTGGAAAGAAAAAAATCCACAAGGACTGGCTTTAATCAAGGCCATAAGGTAGAACATAAAAACTCTGCCCACAGTTCATATGCTTGATTGTCAAGTGACAAGTACCTTATCATTGCTGTGATAAGCAATTCTTGATTTGGGGGGCTTCCATCCTGGGCTTCCATCCTAAGTCCCTATAGGCGAAGGTCCAGGGGACGCAACAACCTGAAGAAAAGAGTACTTGCGACCGAATGATTGGGGGAGCTAAAGCCCCCGCCCCCTAGCTCTAGCAGACCTGATAACAGGTTATATCATCCCCGGTATCCACAGTGGTCTCAATTCGTTCTACTCAATTAACCCCCGCATTAAACTATGGGGTAGACATGTTGTCTGTCCTTGATGACTGTGCTATTTTTATCGGCCGACCCCCATCATTAATTGCAAAGGATGTTGGGGGTTCCACGTCAAGTGTACACAAGGTTCTGTCATGACCATCACAGATTTCGATAATTTTTGGTAGGCAAGTTAACCATGATGGAAAAACGTGATGTACAAAATTTTAGCACTTTGGGCCTTTTTGGCTGACCATCAAAAATTGAAAATCCATAACTTCGTTCCTAGTAATACTACTTACACGAAATTGGTATCAAATTGTTCAGAAAACATAGATCTTTCTATATTTAATGAACTAAAGAAGAAATATATAAACGTAAATATGACATGTTTGCCTTGGGTTAATTAATAATATTTTTATCATCAATTATTTCTTCTGTTCGATTCTAATTCAAAAGAGAAATATTCTTTCGAATCTTAAACAAACTAAATTGGTGACAAATTGTTCAGAAAACATAGTTCTTTCTATACTGTATCTAATGAACTAAAGAAGAAATTAAATGTAAATATGACATGTTTGCCTTGGGTTAATTAATAATATTTTTGTCATCAATTATTTCTTATGTTCGATTATAATTCAAAAGGCGAATATTCTTTTGAATCTTAAACAAATGAAATGGGTCTAACAGCAAATACGAGTGTATACATAGTGATACACATTCAATTTTGAATTTTTTTTATTGTAATATCCAATCAGTTATGTTTGGTGAGATACTTGAAAAATCCAAATTGAATGCCAGGCATTTGCGACTACATGTACTTAACTCCTATACTCCTACATTTTTATATCCTTTTTTATATATATGTCATTTGTGAATGAGCCATTGTGGGATTTTGGGACTAACATATGGTTCAATTTTATTTCAATAATTAGCATGCACGTGGGGATCTTTAACAAGGGGTGGGGGTGGGAACAAGAGGACCTGGAGAAAACCCATGAGTTTGGACAGTGATCCAACTCCATGTCACATACAACTGGGGAATCGCAACCGTGCCAGTTGACTCAATGACAGATCTTATGAGAAACTGGAGGACCCATAGAAAACCTACAATAGGCACTTGTAAGTTGTGACCCTACTCATTGTCACGTACAACTGGGAATCAACACCACGGCACTTGATTCAATGACAGACCTTATATGATACAACACACACACGCTAACCATTCGCCCAAAGGCCAAAATACATATTATCCCATATTTCAGGATAATATTCCATTAAGAAAACATTGATTATTGAAACAATCAAAAACACAAATTAACAATATTGCAATATTGATTTACATTTACCAGTATTAAATTCTAATTCATGTTTTTAATTTCGAATATTATGGATAATATTAAGTAAAAGCTTTTGCTTCTTTAATATTACTTGTTGAGATTAATCAAAGCATATATTTACAATAACATTTGATACTGTGTCATAGAGTATGTACAGTGTACAAATAAAATTTTGTGATTTGGACCAATCAAAATCAAGCTCGTGTCAAAATGACAACAAACTGACAGAAAGTTTTTCTATTTTGTCGAGTAAAACAATTTTTGAACCATAATAGACATAAATTGTAAGATGGTTACCAAACACGCATTAGTAAGTTCTTAAAATCACAATATTTATCCAATGTTATAATATTAGAGCTATATATTTACCAAGAATAAGGAAAACAGCGAAAGCAAACCATTCAGGTCCGCCATGCTGCTTTTTAATCTAGTGTTCAAATACCCTATGAGCTATGACAATCAAGTCTATCTATGGATTATCAAGACTCTTTTTGGAATTATATCAATTTTTTTTTTAAAGAAATGACTACGACTTCCGCTTTATAATGTTTAATTTTTTTAAATCTTAGTAAATCTTATATTATATTGCACATAAATGAATCCAAAGATATTGAATTTTATTAATAGATAAGCAATGTAGTATATTTACCCTGACGTCATATTTATAGGTCCTTCCGAAGAATCGATTACCAAAGCGTAGCGCCATCTGGAAAGATAACTGGCTGCAGGATTTGGGTTTGTACCCTCGTACACCAGGACAGTTCAAACTACTTGTAGAAAGTAAAAACTATTACAGCAAAATTTTGTTAGTTTTATTCAATAAAATATTTGAATAAGTGTTAGCAATTCTATAGAAGGAGTCAAAGTTCAGTCTTAAACTTCTGTTAAACTACTGAATACTCATGAATCAGTGTTCCTTGTTCATTAGCCTTATTATCCCAAAAGAGTACTTTTATTTATGATTTATTTATGATATTTTTTTAATCAATAAATCCATGGCATGTCCATATTAAATATTATTTAGATTTATCTTGGGCCTACGTTCAGAAAAAAGTCAAGACAATCATAATTTTGCTCGGATGGCAACATTTCTGCCTACTCTTTAAAAATTTGTAGCTGTCAGAGTCACTTCAAATTTAGCTCTGGCCTTAATATTTAGGTCCTATCCGAACAACTAGGCGGCTACATTCCTTGTCAACCCTGCAGGCCATAACCATAATAAGTGGGAACAGGGTTTTGCAAATTCCGATGAAGCTTCTCAACCCACGTCAATTTTTTAACCTACAACATTCTAGTGCAGTTGTTAGTCAACTAGTGCCACCTGTCACTAAGAAGAAGCTGTAGTGTGATTTGTACCTATAGGGTGTATATAACAACCAGCCTGGTGTGATTTGTACGAAACTTCGTTAATTTCTCACCCCTGTTAATTAAAAACTCTGAGAGATGAGTTTTCTTATCTACCTTTAGGCTAATAACATACAACAATGTATCCATAATCTGCATCAAAAGTTGTGTATCAACCATTTGTTGCCGCTGTCATCAAATATGGAGAAAGATACTATAAAGCGTTGGGGGGTTAGATAGCACGTACGCGCTGTATCATAAAGTCTGTCATTGACTTGAGTCAACTGGCGTGGTTTCGATCCCTCGGTTGTATGTGACAAGGAGTAGGGTCATCTGTCCAACCTCATGGGTTTTCTTCAGGTCCTCTGGTTTCCTCCCACTGTTAAAATCACATACAAACAAACAAATTATTAAAATAACTTTAACCATATGTTAGTCCCAAAATGACCTAGTTTGTGTTGAATGAATGTTAAACTTTAAACTCCATTTCTCTCTCTCTCTCTCTCTCTCTCTCTCTCTCTCTCTCTATGAAATTTCAATCTGTATTTTTCAGCCATTCCATTCATGAATGCTTGAAGAAGGTTCTTTGATAGGTAACCAGCATGGTGGGGCATGGAAAATCATTAGAAAAATTGGATCTGGACGATGTTGTCAGGTATATGAAGGACTGGACATGGTTTCTAAATCACAGGTAACAGACTTTTAGTTGTCTTTATCCACAGATTCATCCTTGACAAAGAGTACTGTCGTCTGGGGTTTTCTCTCCGGGTCCTCTGGTTTCCTCCACTGCTAAAGATCGCTCTTAGTTTGTGTCAGGTGGATGTTAAACCCCATTTCTCCCTCTGTCCATAATTAGATAAGAAAGATAAGAAATGCTATTTCAGCAGGTCTCATACAGTTGCTACAGATATAACACATCACTTTATACACAAGAACAGCTGTCTAGTCATTTGGATGGGACGAAAAACTGAGGTGCACGTAAAAGATCCCTTCGCAGTTGAATTTTGATATATAAGAGAAGGCTGTATTGCCGATGCCCGGTCAAAAGTTTCCTTATAATACACTGAACAGTGAAGCCCTACTTCATTAGCCCAGGTTAGGAACAGAACAGTAGGATGTTAAACCCCATTTCATTTCTTTTATCACTTTATACGTTGTCTATTCCAGGTAGCTATAAAAGTTTATAATGAAGGTTTAAAGTTTAATTGTGCCCATCAAAGGGAATATCTCTTACTGAAGATAGTTCATGAAAAATGTGGAGAAGTGACTCAACTTGGTAGGTACCAGTATATTCCTTTAGCTCCTGGACTTCCTGAATCTGACCCAAATCATTGTTGCCCTTTCTTGTGTCTTAAATCAGCTGTGACGTTTGAATAGTTGTGAACTATTTAAGGACCAAATATTAGGCGTTTTTATTGACTTGGAAAATTGATTTGAATTCAGTGGAGTTGTGACAGTATAGTCAATTTCAAGTATTTTACCGAGTTTGTTGAGAAGGGAGAGAGAGAAGGGAGAGAGAGAAGGGAGAGAGAGAAGGGAGAGAGAGGGAGAGAGGGAGAGAGGGAGAGGGAGAGGGAGAGAGAGAGAGGGAGAGAGAGGGAGAGAGATGGGGTTTAACGTCCACTCAACGTCCACTTTAGCAGTGGGAGTAAGTGGCCGGCCAGCTATAGGTCGAAGCGCTGCACACTAGGCCTTCCAAACACCCCCTGGATGTAAACAACATATGACCACCCGATCAAAACGATAAATAACAACTGGAGGTGTTTTGCGATTTGGGGTCATCGGTATCGATAAATTTGCTGATTAGAGTAATAATTTTGAATTGGATAGATATTATTAAAGATGAAAGTTTGTCTAATCAGGAGTTGATAGAAATGCCTATAAGCTCTGTGACTTGAATGGTTTGAGGTTCTCTAGGGTGCAGTTATATTGGGCAGTTTTGAAAATGAGCCTTCCTTTGTTCAGGTAACTGGGTGGTCATTATTTACATGTGCAAGCTGCTTAAAGAGAATAGAATGTTTGAAAGTCCTGATAATATGGATTCTTGCGCGTTGTATCATAATGCCTGTCATTGAGTCAACTGTCATGGTTTCGAATCCTCGGTTGTACATGGCAAGGAGTAGGGGTCGCCTGTCGATTCTCGTGTGTTCTCTCCGGGTCCTCCGGTTTCCTCCCACTGCTAAAGACCTGTACACGCAAGCGCATTATTGAAATATGATTTTAAAAAACTATATGTTAGTCCCAAAATTACCTAGTTTGTGCCTGGGTAAAATTTATCTCATACTCATAGCACAATGATTGTCTTTAAGAATTGAAATTGATGCTGAACGGAAGGTTGCTAAACTCCATTTCATTTAATAATTTATTGTTAAAATGATACAGGTTTTCTGAAAACGAGTAAGCTTCCATTTTATTCTCACATATATCTTTTTCAGTTCGAATGTTAGAAAGTTGTTGTTATGGTAACCAACAGGTGCTGATTGATGAATATTTACAGCCCAGTTTATCAGTGATTATATATACAGCTAAACAACAGAGTCATCCTTCTCTATTTATTATACATAAAATAATCAACGATGTGGCCAGGTAAGGGAAATTTGTCCGTTAAACATATATTATCCAAAAGCTAAATATGCCTATTGCAAGTTGTTCCTTAGGCCTGGCGATCACGTGACTAAGTGTGTAGGATGCTGGCTCACTAGCCTGGAGGTAGGGTGTTTGATCCCCGCATTGGGCCGAGAAAGCTCATCCAGATTTTCCGGCATGGTTTCCCCTTGTCGGTGATGCAGAACTGAGGGCCTAACAAGAACAGCTGTCTAGTCGCTCAGATGGGACAAAAAACCAAGGTCCCATGTACACATTGGCGTGCACGTAATATATCCCTTGGCAGTTTAAATTTGATATAAATTTCCCTTATAGCACACTGTATGGCATACGCCCGTCTTCATTGGCACAGTTTGGGAGCAGAACAGTAGGATGTTAAACCCCGTTTTATTTCTTTAGGCCTGAAATGTTATATAAACTTTTAATTAATCATTTATTAACAAAACAAGAGCATAATTGATGTTATCAGACACTCTAGATTTTAACTTAGAAAGTCCAGAATAAACCAGTGCGCTGGTTACCACTTTGCACACATCTTGCCAAAACTACAAACAGTGATAACTTTGCCTAGGATGAAGTAATTTGAATGAAACTTACAGTATTTTCTTTTTACATTACCTATTTTTGAGCTATTATTGCAAGAATGGTCAGCTCTTTATCTAAATCTTACATAATGTATCTTTAATATGTTTTAGCATTTCAGCAAGTTTTTCAATCCAATATTTTGAAATGTAAAATTATATTTTCAGAGGGTTGTCTGCTCTCCATTTATGTGGTTTTGTTCACGCTGATTTGAAACCTGATAATATACAATGGAGTCCCAAGTCTGGCACGTTTAAATTGATTGATTTTGGTCTTTCATTTAATATACTGGATAAAGTAAGTCATTTTGGAATTCTCCAACCTCTTGGGTTAGTCCTGAAATGACCTAGTTTGTGTCCAGTGAATGTTAAGCCCCATTTCTCTCTCTCTCTCTCTCCTCTCTCTCTCCAACCTCGTGGGAGTCCTCGGTTTACTCCCACTGCTAAAGACTCGAATTATTGAAATAAAATTAAACCATGACCTAGTGTGTGTCGAGTGAACGTTTAACCCCATTTGTCTCTCTCTCTCTTTAATGGAATTCTAAATTAGGTAGAAAGTTTAATACATATTTTGGATTATTTGAAGTGACGTATTTGATCACTTTGATTGTTTGCAAAATCTTCCTAAATGCTTAAAACAAATCACTTCCTTTATTGTTGTAAGGATAAATTAGATGATTGTTTAATATAATTGGGCTTTCATTTGAAGCATTTTTGTCAGACAATTTAAGGTTCATGCTGAAATTGTCTGCATGCTAAAATTACCGCCTTTATACATTATATATCTAGCTTATCATAATTGATATTTTAGGAGATTGGACTAGTTCAAAGTTCAAGTTATCGAGCTCCAGAAGTTGTGTGTCCCAATCAACCAGGCAATGTACCAAATACAGCTATTGATATCTGGAGTCTGGGTGTTCTAGCCTTATATCTTGTATCAGAACATAAACTAACGGACTATCGTAAAATACAAGGTTTATGTGCTGCCTGCCAGGTATTTATATATTCGTATAAACTTTGAAAAATGGCTAAAGAGTAAAGGCCTCTGAAATTGTTTTTGATTGTCATGAATCAGAATCCAGATTAAGAATCTGTTCTGTTTGATCCATAAAGATTTTCAAATACGAATTTGTGGATTCATATTGATAGTCAACAAATGAGCATGTTCGCCTCCTCTTTGAAATCACATTGGTAAAATTGTTAGTGACTTGAATATGGATAATTATACACTGATTAGTCCTAATCATCTGGATTCTTTATAAAGGAAAGTGATTCTAATTCTATGCAAAGGTTTATTAGCAATAAAACAACTTGTATAACAATATCCAACATATGATTTTTCCTTGTGAATTGTTCTGCTGTTGGACCTGTTCATTTAAAGTGATGCACACAGAATGACTTGGTTTATTACTTGTATTTGCATACATTCAAGGTAGGTGGATGGTGGGGGTTAGGTGGCGGAAGGTGGTAGATCGTAAAGTCTGTCATTGAGTCGAGTGACGGGGTTTTGATTCCCTGCTCGTACGTGACTAGGAGTAGGGTTGCCTGTTCAGCCTCAGGGGTTTTCAGCTGGTCCTCCGGTTTCCTCCCACAAGCCTGTGAATTATTGAAAAAAAATTGACGTTAAACCCCATTTCTCGCTCTCTCTCTTATATACTGTGCCATTGTTTACCATTGTTTAACACAGTTTAATTGTTTCCTACAGCGTAACGAAAATAAATGTGAAAATACAGAAATTGTTGAAAAATTATTCCAACAAACAACTTGGCATGACCAGAATAATCTATTTAAAAAACTAAAAGAGGTAGTGACACAGTAAGTATAAATAAAATAAAACCAGGTACGAACAAGTATTATCTTAACATCAATATTTTTGTGCAACTCACTCAAAAAGAAAGTGCAGGGTGACTGCACCAAACATGATTTACACAAAACCAAATCTACGAACAAGACACAATAAAGACACAATATGCAGAAATCACAAACAAACAAACGAATATATCAGATTAAGGGGGCTAATGTCAAACGGAATAAAAACCAGTAATGCATTGTATCATAACTGTTCTTCAATGTTTTAACCTCACGACCCTCTGGGTCCTCCAGTTTCATCCCACTGCTAATGATTCCTAAGTGCAAGCAAATTATTGAATAATATTTAACCATATGTTAATCTCTAAATGATCTGGTTTGTGTCGAGTGGCCAAATGGTTTTCATGTGCGTGCTGTATCATAAGATCTGTCTTTAGTCAACTGGCACGCTTTCTATTCCCCGTTTATAAGTGACAAGGAGTAAGGTCGCCTGTTTAACCTCGTGGGTTTGCTCCGGGTCCTCCAATTTCATCCAAATGCTAAAGACCCCTATGCGCAAGCGAATTATTGAATAAAATTGAACCATAAGTTAGTCTCGAAATTACCTGGTTTGTGGCTAGTGGAGTTACACCCCATATCTTTCTCTCTCTCTCATTGTATATAAATAAAAGATGCAAAATGAAATAAATAAAATTATTTTCAATAATTACAATGTACTACTATACATCTTCTTTGATTGGTATGAAGTAATTGAACATATTAACACAAGGTACATTTTTATGGATACACAATTACTGATTTTGATACTGAGTGACGTTTCGACGGTGATACTCTCATTATTTGCTTGATAAAGACGAGAGCATCCTCGTTTAAACATCGGTTAGTATCAAACTCAGTAATTGTGTATCCATTAAATTGTACCTTGTGTTACTACATGTACTATACATGTGTCCTAACTTTAGTATATACCTTTGTACAGGTGTCTTCAATGTCAGATAAGCAGACGACCAACTTGTTCAGATGTCTTACAACAGATACACACATTAACATCACTTAGTAAGCAGTAATAAGTTATCTATATCTCTTTGTCAATAATTAAATTTCTCACTTGCAAGATCTGATGCCAAAATATTATTTTTCCAGCAAAAACATTTTATAAATTAGCCCCCCCACCCCCTAACCAAATGTTTTCCTTCTAACAATTATTATATGTATTCCAGCAGAAAATATTTGTTCCTTTACTCCGTTTCCCGTCAACATATTTGTTATATTTTGTAGATGCTGGTTTTTTAGATTTGTTGATTTTACCAACGTGTATCCTACGACTATTAAACATGTTGGATGGTGGTGAAATAAAAAATGAAACAGAATTGTCAGGTTAGTGCAAGCCTTCACAGAAGGCACTTGTCACCGACTTAGTCAAACACAGATTATCACCCGTCTCGATTTTTGTCAGACATAAATTTTTATACAACGTTTTGTTTCTAATAGATACCTTGTATAAGAATTTGTGTCTTTCAAAGTCTTTAACGGGTGCCCTATATCCCGGCTTATACATTGTGTGATAATCATTTGACAAAGTCTGTCGCATTACTTTATAAATGGCTGTCCATATTAATGCATAGCTGGGGTGGTGTGGGCGGTTCAGTAAGTGTCATCTTACAAATATGCTTTAGATGGCCTGGTTTCGATACCATATTTTATTCAGTTGTAGGGTCAGGTCGCCTGTGGGTTTTCCAAGCAAATAATTGTATCTGGCTAGTCCCGAAATAACCTAGTTTGTGTTTACTAACTGTTAGTGTTAAACTCCATTTCTCTCTCTCCATTTTTAATTTTTGGCTGTTAAAAGTATAACGATAAGAGAATACTTGTCGAAACGTCATGCTATATGTGTATAAACCAGGGATTATTTACCATATAAATGGTTTTATGTTTTTTACATCTATTAACTTAGAGTGATTTAATTGTAGATATTAAAGATGATATAATTGAAGAATGTAAGAAATATGGTGTAGTAAAAGATTGTATTATACCTACTGATGGACCGGGGATTAATAAGGTAAATCACAATAAGATTAAAGCCCTGATGCAGAATTTATTGTAATAGATGAACCCCTTATAGGAATATCAGTTCAAAAATGGTTAATTTCCGTTCAGTATTTACAAAGATATGTGAAATCGAAATTTCCTCCACTTTTGTTGCTTACTATGCACCAAGCCTGCTGCTATTTTATTGTCTGCAAAACATCATTGAGAGGCCTGCTTTAAATCTGCCTGAATCCAAGCCAGGACATTTTCTAGCCTTTGTATTTCATTTCTTTATTAAATGCTGAATAATTATTCTGAGTACGGTACACATTAGCTGGATTAAGCCATGAGAAATTTGACATTTTAGCGGAAAATGCCAATGGAGCATTGGTATTTTGAAGTATCCCATTTCTTGTTAATTGAATGTTCCAATTGGAAATGGGGGGTTGGATAGCTGAATGGTTAGAATGAGCAAGGCATTGAGTCAACTGGCATGGCTCTGATTCCAGGGTTGTACGTGACAAGGAGTAGGGTTGCCTGTCCCAAATTTATCTAGTTTGTGTTGAGTGGATGTTAAAATTAAACCCCCATTTCTTTCTCTCTCTCCGATTGGAAATGTTTCCCTACATATAGGTACATCTACTTACTTCATGTCCAATAATTCTAAGCTTCTGCTCAAGCTCAAACTAATCAAGTAGTAAGTCCATATTATTTGTAAACAATGGTTCCTTGGGTTGTATGTCTATTTCCACCTAGTGTGATATCACAGATAAGTTTTATATAATTTTGGCAGCTGTACATGCCTGAGTAATCTTTTGAATGAGCGTCTGCGCTGAGGGAATTCCCACCAAACGTCAAAACTCAATTCCATGTGACCTTATTAATGGTAAGAGAACTGCTTTTCGACTTATCGGGATTAAAGTCTGATTAATGACAAAAAACTAACTTTTGTCCACACAACAGTTCGTTATGAACAACAATGCTGAAAGGTAAACAAGGTGGTCATGTGGGACCGTCTCCTCAAATATGATGTCTACTATGAATTATGCTCCATTACCTCTAGGAAGGACACACATTGAACGATGTTTGTTGATATTTTCAGGTTTATGTTCATTTTATGTCACATGTTGATGCCGCATCTGCTTTTACCAAATTAAACGGAAGAACTTTCAATGGTAGAACAGTCATCACAACATATTTTCTGCCTGTTGACTTCTATACCAAAAATTTCTTCTAGAAACTCCTTTAATCCTTAAAGAACAATTGTTTCATGAGCGATTTGTGATGGAAAAAGTTTAAACACAATCTGGTTAAAATATAGATCTATATGTCGTATCGTTTTTATTATCTCGATGGCCTACACTACATGAAGATGTGACCAGTTGTTCTGGGAGGTGGCCTCAGAGGTCATGCAAGCAACTTTTGACCCTATGACATCAGATATTTAATTAACCAATCGGCGTTGATGTTTCTAGTAGGTTACCCACAACTCTGTGCACCTCAAGCCAAAAATTCACTATAAGAAACCGTTTCATTGGCTAATCCCTCACATCATCCGGAATGCAGGTTATATACCAACTCTTTCAGATCGTAGTGTATTAAAGACAAGTAAAACAAAATTTTGAACTAGAAAAACGAAAAAAAATAAGATCTGTGTTTCAATCAGATTGAGTTTAATTATTTTCTGATAATTTGTTGTGCCTAATGGAATAATAATTACCTAATAATGCCATACCAATTTGATTGTCAGTTCTTTTGGAATATATATTAAAGATTCTGCCTTCAAACTCTTCGGAAAAAAAAACGAAGCTTTTGGCTCAAAATGTTTTAGTTTTGATATTTCAACAAAACATCGCACACAATTTAGTGGATGATTTGTTGATCAAGACCAAGAAGAACTGAAATATATTTGGCGCTATATAAATGGACATATTATTATTATTATTAAGTTGGTTTAGCCTCATGTATATATAATGTCAGGCCTGTAGCTAGTGGGGGTGGGGTGTGGAGCCCCTCTTGCTGCTAGGAAGGATGCAATACGAAACTAACAGTCAACATGCCTATGGGCGCCCCATAAAGGCGAGTGGCATTAGTTGGGCTGCCCCACCCCGCCCGCTAGCTACGGGCTTGAGTGAATGTTTGAAGGGATAGTTGAATTTAACTGCAATTATTGCAATAGGGCAAATATCCATATTACTGGTACATATTTAAAACTTATAAGCCATTTTAGGGTTAAAAGCAATATATACATAAAAAATTCTATGTTGGCTTCCATGTATTTTGTTATGATGAGGCAAATGTTCACTGTGTTATTACATAAAAGTGTGTATGAAATTGTATTTAAAGCACAGCTTTAATGGGTTAACAGGTTGAGATCTTAAACCTGTTAACGAATGAAGCGTGCTATAAATGAACATGTCCAGTTATTGCACGGTTAAGCTCCACCCAATCTACTAGAGGGAAAATAATCTGCTTATTAAACGAAAAGAACAAAGGAAGATTTAGCGTCCATGTTACAAATAGCTTTATTTGATGTTGGTGTACCATTATTTGAAATAATGGTACGAGCAACATGTCAATCATATTTTGTGTTGTTTAAAGGTCTTGAGCAAAATATTGCATAATATATTGAGACTTCTCCAGCTAACTTATTTGAATATTGGGGAGTTGGTTGGCAATCGCTTAGTGTGTCCACTGTCATGCTTGATATAGTCGGCCAAATTGTATTTGCCTAGTTTGTCCCCTTCGCCGAAGCATTCCCCTGATTGTAGAACTCATTAGTTGATATCGAGAAGTAACAGGATTGTTTGAAGACATGGTTGCCGCCATGTTTAATCCTGTGATGTGAAAAGATGATGCAATTGACTGTTGAATTGGGCCACGGATACGCCTAGTATGTCCCCTCATTTGGATTGATTCGGCTAGTCTGTCCACTACTTTAAATTCAATAAGTTTGAAGATGATCATTATATTTCAAATCCTTACAAAGAGTTTTTTTTAAACAATTACTACTTTAATGTATCATCTTCGACCTTTGATCCACATTTTATGTCCACTTCCCCAATAAGGCGATAGAACAGACAAGTTTTTTCAAAGTGTATTAAGAATGAAAGATGGGTGATAATGTTTTGAGAAATCGAGTCTGTAATTTTTTTTCATTCATGAATCTTCGGCCAGTAATTTTATATGAATTATTCAAAGCAATGCAATTGTTTGTTATTAAAGATGTTCATCTGTATTCAATCTGATTAAAATTCAGATTGATATTTCGTTTCGTTTTTTTTATACCTTCGATGGCCTCCACTCCATGAAGATCTGTCTAGTTATAGCAGGTCGGATAGCCGTGACGATAGAGAGGCGGCTTCTCACCAATGCAACGAGGGTTCAATCCCAGCTCAGGGCATGAACTTTATCGTTGTAAGTGAGAGGGATATTCGATCTCCCGTCCGATCAGGCAGGTTTCCCCCGAGTTCTTCGGTTTCTTCCTGCAGTAATGATCGAAATCATTCGCACGATCTGTGCAAAGGGCCAAATTTGAAAAAGGCCTCAGGCCTAATTTGCTACCCTTGTAAAATGACGTGATTATTATTATTATTATAGCAGAAGGTCACTTTTGACCCTATGACCTCAGGCATTGATTATTCAATCCTAGTGGTTTACCCACAGTTTCGTGCATTTAATTTGGCGAATGCCTGACAACAGATGGTTTCATTAGTTACTGCCTCACGACTTTAAAACTATAAAACGAAACGAAACAGGATCTGTGATTTAATCAGATTGTATTTTTGTTACTTTGTATATAATTTTATCTGTTTATAATGTTCTTTCTTGTTTAATTGTTACTGTTTATATAAATTATTCAAATATTACTAATTTGGGCGGATCCCCCCCCCCCTCTCCACTGTGAATCATGTTCTAGTAATAAATGTTTATTTGGTGTTGGGGGGGTTGTGGATGGAAGAATGGTTAGCATGTGCGTGCTGTATCATAAAGCCTGTCATTGAGTCAACTGGTGTTGTTCGAATCCTCTGTTGTACGTGACAAGAAGTAAGACTGCCTGTCCAACTTCGTGGGTTTTCACTGACTGTTAAAGACCCCTATGCGCAAGCGAATTATTAACCGTTACACCATATCACCAGTACAAATTAAATGGTATGGGTGCTTTAAACAAAGATTTGATATTGAATGAATGTGAAATTAGTGCTAAATACACAAGATTAAATGTTACCCGGTTTACAGTGTCTGATGTACCATATACTGTGTGATTTACAATTGATCTTGGTGTAGGTTGAGGAAGTTCCTCAAGATTTTCAAATCTGGTTTCCCCTTGTCAGTGATCCAGGACGATGTGAATGGCAAGGAAAAGAGGCTAGTGCTCGGGACGGAAAACCGAAGTCCTGTGTCTACCTCTGGGGGATTGTTAAAGATCCCTGACATTTGCACATAGAAATAAAAGCAGGCTGCCTGTAGTGCTGCTAATGTAATCTGGAAAACCCTAGTAAGTCTGTTGAATGCTAATTTGAGATATCTAAGTAAGATCGTTTTGTTTCAGGATTAAGCTACTGAAAATAAAACAAATTTTATTTTGGCTTTTTAGATGAAGATAATTAGAAGCCTTTCTAGTGAAGGAGAAAAAACTATATTTTATACTAAGTCCAAATATGCAGTGGCGGATTAAGCTCCACCAAGGCCTAAGGCGGCAGTTGCTGGAGGGCCTATTTAAAATGGCGTGGGCCTAATTAAATTTGGGTCTGAGCCTATGTTGATTCCTGTTGGGCCTAAACCCCACCCCCCTAACATTCATTGTCTATGAATTTTTAATCGTATCAGACAAGTCTAAAAAATTATATTTCCAAAATATCACTTACTAAGTTTTTCCAGATTACAGCCATGCTGGCAAATTTCCATCATGGCATACTTTGTGATTTTGTTTCTATGTGTAAATAATGATTCTCCTTATGAGCAGATGATCTGATATGCTAGAACAAATTTCATTGTTTAGTTTTCTTTATATGTCAATGCACGAATACCTCACTTGCTACTTTAATTGAATAATATGACACCAAGAGAATTAAAAAATATTTTATTGAAAAACGTTAATTGTTTTTCTTTTTTTTTATTGTTTCCATGATGACTGGTCTAAAAAATATAAATGTGAGGACACTCAAAATCTTTTACATCACAGGTATTAAAATGGTACATGTAGTTCACAATTACTGCCCCGTCTTAGTTAGCCCAGTATAGGAACAGAACAGTAAGACGTCAAACCCCTTTTCATTTCATAATTATTGCAAGAATGAATAGCTTGCTGCAGACAAACATCCGAGACACACATTCAACTGGCCCCAAGACCTTTTAACAAGTAACACCATCAAATTATGTTCGGATATTCAACCAAGAACAATGTTCGCATTTGTTTTTAAAAAAAGGAGCATAATCTGATAATTTCAAGATTATAGGAATGAATCTGTACACATGTGACACAACTTTAAATAAAATCTAGATAGGTGTTTCCTCTTTCAGTCCGTCAGATTGTATCTGGTAACAAGATATTAGGACTCAAGGAGATATCTTAAACAATGGTCATCACTCAAAATCAATAGGATTCTTCGTCCCCGAACACTTTGTATAAATTTAAAGTCAATCGGATAATAACTTCAGCCTCAAGAACTACAAGATTTTTCAAAGAGATGCAGGCCTGTAACTCTGACAGTTATTATCGAAAATAGTTTAAAAATCAATAGACTTCTGTATCTCCTGACCTAAAACACTGTGTATAAATTTAAAATCAATTGGATATTAACTTTGGTCTCGTAGAGCATCCACAAGCAATGTGAGTGTCTACAGATAGCAAAAACAATCAACCCAGGATAGTGTCACCATTTCCATCCAAATCCTGCTTCCATCTGTCTCTTTATTATTATATTGTGCACTGATTTCACCCTGCTAATGGATTGGCATGTATTGTCACACCATGTAAAGATACCACATTAAGAGGTCTACACGTTTTTTCTTCCACTGGTATTTTCTCCAGCGTGTCCAATGTTTCGAAGCCATCAATTACCCTACAATTAAAAAGGATAATAAGTTTGATCCACTTACAACACATTTCTGGGGGTCGAATCGATATTAATTATTAGTGGTTGAAAAGTATAATTAGTTCGATCCATGTACAAAAAAGTTATGGTGTTTGAATGTCGATAGGGTTCCACATTATTATTAGTGGTCGATGGGGTTTCACATTATTAATAGTCAACAACCACTGCCAACAAGTTTTTCACCTTAACTGGTGTTGTTTCCACAAACTCAGCTTTTAATTGTTTATATGAACTGAGCTTTACTGTTTACATGAATTACCAGACAAAAAGTCTTCAGGAATCTGATTTCTCTCAACTTAATTTTATTATCCATAATCTTCTATATTAATAGCAAGGATTGGAATTTAAATGCAATCAATATTGATGTTAACTAACTGTGTAAATTTAGGCTCCTAATTAAGTAGCAACGAACATCATAAATTATTTTCACTATGCTCTGGAGCACCAATTGTAATAAGGTCAAACTGTACTCCCAATGTAGACTTGTCTAAACCAGATGCAAATGACTAACAGGTCGGGTGTTCAATCCCTGTATTGGCCGGGAAAGTTCATCCAGATTTTTTATGTGACGGCTGGTCTGACAAGGACAGCTGTCTAGTCGTTTGGATGGGACAAAAGACAAAGGTCCCATGTACACATGGGCATGCATGCAAAGTATCCCTTGACAGTCGGAATTCGATATAAGAGTAGGCTGTAGTGCACACTGTATGGCATATGCCTGTCTTTATTAGCCCAGTTCGGAGCAGAACAGTAGGACGTTAAACCCCATTTCACTTCATTTCCTTTCTTTTTTACAGTTCCTATAAAATTTATGAATACCTTCCTATCACTGTATACTTCATATCAAGATGAGGTTGTTTACCATAAGTTATAAAAAACTGAGATCCATTTGTATCTGGTCCATTGTTAGCCATAGAAACTATACCTCTTATAGAATGCTAGAAAAAGAAGAATTGTAATTAGTAACAATTTTTTTATGTTAATATTATGTAGTCTGAGACATAATCATCTCATTGACACTGTAATCATGGCTGTTAATTTTGAACAAATAACCCCTATTGGTCCACTTATCAACTTTCTTGGATTCATAGTAGCAGGGGGCCTGACAAGACCAGCTGTCTAGTCATTCTGATGGGACGAAAATCCGAGGTCCCATGTACACATTGCGTACATGTAAAAGATCCCTTGACAATTGGAATTCGATAGTAGGCTGTAGCGCCGCTGTTCGGGCAAAATCACCCTCATTAGGACATTAAACCCCATTTCATTTTATATCTGATGCAGTCTCTTGATTGCTTAGCGTATATAGCGTTCACATTGATAATAATAATAATGTCCTAACAATCCAACTGAAGCTGATCTTTGGTAACATTATTGTCAATTAAAAGAAAAAACACTAGCTAAAAGGAGTACGCAATCAACAATTAAAAGAAAACGTTTCTAAAAAGATGGGTTTTAAGATTCTGTTTAAAACTGATGCAAAAATAAACAAGCAGCTACGCAACTTTGTTTTTAATTTATTATTGTTTATTTGATTCTAAATTGTGTGCTCAGAATTTTACATCTTCATTATATTACCTTAAGACTCTCTCGAAATTCATCTTCAAACTTTCCTCCCCAAATAGATGCACCACCTTTCCCCGTTCCTGTAAATGAAAGTAAATCAATCACAACTCTTAAAGGGACATTATGGAAGATTACATAAAGAGCTGACAGTTCTCACTATAATAGTTAACAACCCTCAGACAAATTGATCCACTCTGAACCCAGATATTAGCTTTTGAATTTTAGACCTGGCCTCGATTATCATTACTATTATTAGCATGATAAAAAACATATGTCTTGATCCACTCTGAACCCAGATATTAGCTTTTGAATTTTAGACCTGGCCTCGATTATCATTACTATTATTAGCATGATAAAAAACATATGTCTTGATTATATATTTTGGGGATTTATTCATCAATAGCATTGAGCAGCAAATTGGATTTAAATCCAGTAAATATCGCAAGCTAGCAATGACATCAAGAGTTCAAGAGTTTATATAACATTTCAGGCCTAAAGAAGGACCTGCAATAGGCAGATTTAGCTTTTGCATAAAGTAGGACTACCGTATGTTTATTTTCCATGAGATTCAACGTTTTCTACAAAACAATACAGAGACTGTTTAAAGGCATCTCTTTGTTAAAGAAATTTAAAATTATGAACGTACCTGTAGGGTCCCCCATTTGAGCCATAAAACCTTTGATATTTCTGTGAATTATTGTATTATCATAATAACCACTGGCGCAAAGTGCTAAAAAATTCTAAAATATAAAATTAAAATATACATAAATTATACATATAACTGTAAATACCTGACATATAATGAAAGGTTTTTATTTCTGCACCAACCCAGATAATGAAGACAGACATACATAGGGGATCTTTTACATGCACGGCAGCGCAGACCTTGTTATTCGTCCCAAGCAAACAACTAGTAATTACATGACTGTTTCTTGTAGTCTGTATCACATTTAGAATATTAGCAGTGACAACCCAAGAATTGAAAAACTGTTTTAAATTATAAAACAGAATTAAAACAAGACAGGTAATAGTCCAAAGCCCTATTCATCAAGTCGCATTTTCCTCATAATGTTATTTTGGCAGATCAAGAGACGATTACAAGTGTTTTTAAACAAAATTGTACAAATTGTAAAAATAAGCAGAGAATTTATAGGAGTTCATGCATATGCATGAAGTCATAACATGTTTTTACCTGACACGATTTAGGAACTTGTTCAACGAATAACTCAACCTTGATTTCACCAACATCTGTATCAAGAGTCAGAGACTAAAATAAAACAAAACATTATTACTAAATTCATTGATACATCATTTGGGAGGTAGGCTACCTAATTATGCTGCGGACCCGTTATGCCGCTGACCCTAGCCGTAAGGGTTGGGTTAGGGTTCCCTAACCCTATACAATAAGGGAGTTAGGGGCAGCTCCCCATTAATGTCCTACAATGTCAATAATGGAGAGAAATGGGATAATGTCCACTCATTAAAGGACCTAAGTCCGTAACTCAAAATCCTCCAAAATCTTCGACATCGAAAACACGAATTATTGGTCAATTTAAATCAACATTGATGATGTAAACTTACCAGGAAAAGATGAGCTTCTGATATCCGATATTTAAGATAGAATAATTTTTCTAACATTGGTACACGAATCGTGTACCATATTGCGCTCCGGTCCTAGTTTTATTGAGAGATTGAGGGACGAAGCTAGACACATTGCACTGTATCACACTGCATATGTGGACTGGAATAACCAGGCGCTAAAAAAAATGCACTGGGTTGAGACTGAATGGCTTGTTTCGCCATACATAACTGATTTGAAATTGGAGTAAAACGGAAAGCATTTAATGTAAATCAGTTTATATACATTCATATTACAGTATTATATGAGTTTCGACCCACTTTTGTCAATTTCTGGATCCCAAATGTTAGCGATTTAGCTCCTCCTTTAATGTTATTTAGCTTAGCATGATAGTGATAGCATGCACTTTTTATCATATTTTATGATGCTATTGCCACTATCGGCCTTTTGAAGTTAATATTTATTTCTCAAAGTTCTAGTTTGGACTAATGAGCAACTACAGAAGAATAACATAATAAAAACAAGTTAAATGTTCTATCTTAAAGTTACTTACCATTTTTATTCGAAATAAAAACGTTTTATACTCGACTCCTCTTTCTTTTTAATGTTTACCAATTCACCGGAAGCTACTTGTTTATTAAAATTTGATCCCGGACATATTTTGCTCACTGAGACGAATTAGATTTAAAAAAACGAAAGTTTAAACTATCAACTAATGTGAAGACTATGACGATGAAACGCATTGAATAAGTCAGTGTTTTCAATTAGAGAAGGTGATACATTTGATGGAATTATTTATATGTTTCTTTTTTGAAGACATGAAGAATGTATTTGTTTTCCGGTATTAAATTTTAGCTACCATCTATGATGGAGTCGAGTGATGAGTTATTATCGAAGGCTTGGACAGTTATTAGTGAACAGCTCAAGCCCTCAGCATCCCAAGTTTGTTAAATATGATTATACTTGAAAGTTCTTAATATTTTATGCAATTCTAAGGCTAAAGTAACAGAGGGCACCCCTAAAGACAATTATGTTTATTAGAAATGTTCCCGCTTTTGGGTTTAGTATTTAAAGGGAAATAACTCCTATTAAGAGGATGGAATCAGACTAGTAATTATTTGCCCATTAACTTCAATGTTAAATCACTGTAACATCACAGGCTGTAGGTTATTGCTCAACATTTCGTTGGTTCCGATCTTTATAGGCACAATGGGTACCACATTTTACAATCTCCTCATCATAAACTTGTAGGGGGTTGACTAATTAGATTTTTTGCTACGGGGATTTGAAGTTTCACCGAGTGGGGTGAAAATCTCACTTCCGACACAATGTGACAATGATTGCTCTGCACAAATACACTTTACACCACCTGTCCCTCCGCTGTAATATCATCAGTATTTCCTCAAAACTGCTCTGTTAATTGCAAATTTGATCCCTTTTCTCCTATTCTACACAAAAAAGTCATCCAAAAAATGCAGGAAAATCAATTGAAAAATTGTCTATTTATAACTTGCACTACCCATCAAATAAGGGGAAATAATGAGTAATTAAGAATTAAAGAAGGCTGTCACTATAATGTTATTAATTTTACTAAACAAACATTGAGGTTGAAAATTGTTCTGAAACCATGGCATATTCTTTAAGTGACATCAGTTTTCATTTAAAAATATGAAAAAATTCAATGAGACAACATCTTTTTACATGTGCATGAATCAGTTCTATTCTTTTCTACTTGTCAGCTGTTCTGACATAGCCAAGCCAATAGGCCTACTAGCCAGTATGGTTTCGCGTTTCAGTGCAAATAAAAATTGATCTGGAGTGAATTTGTGGTTCACTCGGTCGCATCTACACAAAGAGAAATGGGGTTTAACGTGCACTTGACAAAAACTAGGTCATTTCCAGACTAACCGATGGTTTAATTTTATTTCAATTATTCCCTTGCGCATAGGGGTTTTAGCAATGGGAGGAAACCCGAGGACCCGGAGAAAACCCATTCCTTGTCACGTACAACCGTTTTGACATTGGAGTTCTCTGTGACATGTCCTAATTTCTGGTTCATCAGTAGGCCTCTTTACATAATCTGCTGTTTAAATGCCTTGGGCATATCAAATCTGTTGAACTAGATGATTGTGTCTAAATACTACATACTGTTATTTTTTTCCAGAATGAAGATGAACAAGATCGTAAAGAATTTTGTGAAGCTTGGCAAACACTAGAAGCAAATAATTTAGACTATATCATCGAGGAATGGTTTATAGAAACACTGCAACAAGATTTAAGACATAGAATTGGTCCAATATTTTGGAACTTTTTCAAAGAGTTAGAAGATCAAACGGAGAACAGTGCTTACATACAGAAATTTGTTGAGTCTGTGAACTACTTGTATGAAATTACAAGAGAATATAGATCTTGCATAAACCTTTTAGAGTCTGTGTCGCCAGTAGGAGAAACTGCAACTTCCAAAAATATCTCTTCCTTAATCATAACATTTTATAAAGCTATTATTTTTTACACCTACCCAGAGACATTCCTGACTTCGGTTGAAAAGTATTATTCGGAAGCTTTTCGTGTTTTTCATCATATAAACACAGAAAGCCATGATGCAGGTAAGGTCCGCTTATTCCCAGGAGATCTTTTTAGCTATGACTTTATTTGATGATTGATATAAGCTTTCATGTATTAGGATTCTAATTTGTAAAATTTTATAATGATATAATGTAATATTGGGCACATAAAAGTCAACTTTTAAACATGCATTATGCAAGAGCTAAATCTGCCTATCACAGGTCTTTCTTAGGGCCTGAAATGTTATCTTAATTATTAATTGGACATTGACTTAACCAGACCATAATCAACCCTTGATGCTATTGTTAGCCTGCAATGTTTAATGGATTTGAATACATTTTGGATGGATAATTTATGGTAAAAATGGATATTCAAGATTTTTTTTTTTATCTTAAAAAAATAGAAATGAAGATTGAGGCTAGCCTGAATTTGAATCACTATTATCTCAGTTTAGATTTAGAGTGAAGCAATTTGAGTGAAATTTTCAGTGCATTCTGTTTTCTTTATCTATTTTTTAACCATTATAATAAGAGTTGTCAGTTTTTTAACCATTATAATAAGAACTGTCAGTTTTTTAACCATTATAATGAGAACTGTCAGTTCTTTATCTAATCTTACCTACTGCCACTTTGATGGATAGTACATGTACATGTAAGTTTATTACCCAAGAATTGTTGCTAATGATAGGGATAATTGGAAAGGGATATAGTAAATTTTAATTATAAATTGAAAGGTTAATTGAGAATGAATCATTTTAAAACATTTTTATTTCAGGAGAAGAGAAGTCACCATTATGTGATGGATGTCAGATTGATGTTAGCACATGTACATGTCAGGAAATCATGGAGACATTCCATTCTGTCAATAAAAAACTGTAAGTTATTTTAAACATACATTATGCAAGAGCTAAATCTGTCAAATGTTATCTAAATTATTAATTAACATATTCAGACCATAATCAACTCTCGACGTCCTTGCTAGCTCACAATATTTACTGGATTAGAATCTGATCTTCTGCTCAATGCTCATTTATAATCAAGACTATGTTTTTTAGCGTTTCAACTTAAGTAATAATGGTCGGGGCTAGGCCTTAAATTCAATCACTCCATTCTCGGTTCAGAGTGTATCAATTTGGCTGAAATTTTCAGCAAATTCCTTTTAATTTATCTGGTTTTTAACTATTATAGTGTGAACTGCCAGCTCTTTGTGTAATCTCCCATAACATATCTTTAACATTATTTATATTTAATGTGCACACCCTGTAGGTAATGCATAATGAATTTACTGTTAATTAAACTGCTTAAAGGACAATGTTGTTCAACACCAATTTCAGATATTCAACAGAAATGTTAAATAGATTCCAAATATAATTTTAATATAGAAAACTTAGTTATTGAACATCCATAACGATTTGAAGATTCAGTTTGAATGTTTTGAAAGCGACCTGTCACTAATTATAAAGTTGGTGAACAGTTGGTGAGTGATCTCAATAATTTCCAGTGAGATGATAGAGACCAAAATTCATGGGGTATCTTTAAATTCAGATTTGTTTACAATAAGCATGATTTTGATTGTTTGTTTGTGTTTCAGAGATGATATAGGTGTATTAGAGAAAGTATCCGGTGCAGCTGTAACATCTATTGTACATAGTCAGATAGAAAGTTATATTAACACAAACTGTAAAGGAAATTTTGAAACATCTTATTTTGAACATTTAGAAAAGGTAAAGTATAGTTTAAATGATAAAGAAAGATAGAGAGAAATTGGGTTGAACATCGCTCAACGCAAACTATATCATTTCGGGAGTAACACATGGTTCAATTTTATTTCAATAATTTGCTTGAGTATAGGGGGCTTTAGGAATGGGTGGAAATTGACGGGTATGAAGAAAACCCACAGGGTTGGACATGTGACCCTATCATACACTTTGTGATCTAAACTGTACATGTTGAAACATTTAGCAATCACCCCTTAAAGTTTTAGAGTTGTCATTGGTATAATTTTGTATAATTTTAAAACTATTATAGTGAAGCATATCTGTAATAGTACGATAATTGTGGCCTTATGTAAGCATTTACCTTAGCACATTAGATACGATTTTTAATTCCCTAGTTGTACATGAAAATGAGTAGGGTCGCCTGTCTATCCTAATGGGTTTTTTCAGATCCTCTGGTTTCCTCCCACTGCTAAAGACCCTGACGCGCTAGCGAATTATTGAACCATATGTTAGTCCCGAAACGACCTAGTTTGTGTCAAGTGGACGCTAAACCTCATTTCTCTCTCTCTCTCTCTATTTTAGATACAAACTAGGACATATTGTTTATCTCAAACTGATAAAAGTTCTCTGTTGATGTGATATTAAATACCATCCATTCAGGCATTGTCAGGTACATGTACATCTGAAACCGTTATTTCCAGGTCTGACCATTCTATTCATGAATCTTATTTTAAACAAACTATATTTCAGTGGCTAGATACCAAGGTATTAGGATGGTTAAATTCAATCTACGCAGGAGAAAAAAGTCACAACAGTATATCCGCATTTAGGGGAAGACTACTCCATTTTTTATTTGAAACTTATGCTAATGCTAGAATTGAACAGTTATTTATGATCGTCATCGACTATCCAGAATCGGAACCAGCCATTTTGGATCTGAAAACGTGTCTGGAGAAAACAAATCTACGATCACAACTGATGTCTTCATTACGTAAAGCTTTAGAAGATAGACTTTTACATCCAGGTTAGTTTAAAGACTTATTATAGTGTTGATTTCTTTGTTAATTTCAATTTCTTAAATAGTAGTAATGTTTCACGCACTGTATTTTAAAGTTTATTGCTGATAATAACTACACAAATACAAATATTACATGAGAATTCCACGAGACTGCCAGTTGTGGTTTTCTGACTAGACGATGTACCACGCAAGCCCCTCCTCTCTACACCAGTGTCAGCAAGGAACCACTCCAGAAAGTTCTGAGGATATTTCCTGTTTGGCAAGCCAGCACATTAATCATGGAGCCACTTTGACTCCAAAACTAAAGTGCAACTTGACAGTTGAAAGTGTGGTGTATATGTCCCATTCTAATGTTTTTCTGTTAAATATTGGGGTTTTGGATGGCCGAATGGTCATTGAGACCATTCCCGGTTGCACAGGAGAAAGAGTAACATCGCCTGTTCAACCTCGTGTAGTTTTCTCTGGGTCCTCCGATTTCCTCCCACTGCTAAAGACCCCTATGTGCAAGCGAATTTTGAAATAATGCCAGTCCCAAAATGGCCTGAAATGATTAAGTTTGTGTCGAGTGGATGTTAAACCCCATTTCTGCTCTGTTAAATATTGATATTACGTTTGACTTTTTACAGGTGTAAATACAACTGTTATATTATCAGCCTATATATCAGCTATTAGATCATTACGGGTATTAGATCCGGCAGGTGTTATACTAGAATTTGTTAGTGAACCAGTCAGAAAATATTTGAGGTAAGATATAGTATTCAATGAAACAATATGGGGTTTAACATCCTGCTACGACTGTGCTAATGTGCTATGAGGAAAATAGAGTCACTTCCTTCAATAATAGGCCACCTCTGGCTTGCAGCTGTGTTTTTTGAGCCCTGGTGTGAGCGTATGTGCCACAGAGATATGGGCGCCTTCTCAACCTCGTGGCTTTCCTCTGGGCACTCCGGTTTCCTCCCACTGCTAAAGACCCCTACACGCAAGCGAATTATTGAAATAAAATTAAACCATATGTTAGTCCCGAAATGACCTAGTTATGTTTAGTGGACGTTAAACCTCATTTTTCTCTCTCTCCCTTCAATAACAGATATTCCCTTTGATGGGCACAATTAAACTTTAAACCTTCATTATAAACTTTTATAGCTACCTGGAATAGACAACGTATAAAGTGATAAAAGAAATGAAATGAAATGGGGTATAACGTCCTACTGCTCCTGACCTGGGCTAATGAAGACAGACATACGCCATGCAGTGTGCTATGAGGGAAATTTTGCCCGAGCAGCTTTGCGGCCTACTCTAATATCAAATTATAACTGCCAGGGGATCTTTTACGTCCATGCCATGGTTTTGACCTCAATTTTTCATCCCATCTGAATGACTAGACAGCTGTCCTCCTTCCTGCACCACTGGAAGGGGGAAACCACTTCGAAAAATCCTGATGAACTTTCTCAGCCAAGGCAGGGATCAAACGAACAACCTCCAAGCTAGTGAGCCAGCGTCTTAACCACCGTGGCTTCCACTTCTAAAGAAAGACCCCTATGTGCAATTAAATTGTTGAAACAGAAGTGAACCATATGTTAGTCCCGAAATGACCTTACCTAGTTTGTGTTAAACCCCATTTCTTTCTCTCGTTCTCTGTACATGACAAGGAGTAGGGTCGCCTGTCCAATCTAGTTGGTTTCTCCAGGACCTCCAGATTTTTCTCACTTCTAAAAACACCTACGTGCAAGTGGATTATTGAAATGACCTGGCTTATGTCAAGTGGACGTTAAACCCCATTTCTCTCTATCTCTCTCTCTCTCTCAATCTGTCTGATTGCTAAAGACCCATGCTTGCAAGCAAATATTTGAAGTAAAAATAACTGTATGTTAGTCCCAAAATAACCTGGTTTGTACTGTTGTAGATCTCGTGAAGATACAGTTCGGTGTATAGTACTATGTTTAACAGAAGAAGGTAGTAATGAATTATTAGATGAATTATGGAAAGGTCAACCATTAGTTCTAGAAGATGATACATGTAGTGATGAAGATGAAGGAGATTGGGAAACATGGATGCCAGACCCTGTTGATGCTGATCCATGTAAGAAAATTTTTTTTTGATAATACTGACAAGAGGAAAATAATTTGATGTGCGGGGGGTTGGATGGCTGAATGGTTAGCATGCCCGCGCTGCATTGGGTCAACAGCGTGGTTTTTTATTCCCCAGTTGGGCCAGTTGTGCTTTACAAGGAGTAGGGTCTCCTGTCCAACCTTGTGGGTTTTTACCGGGTTCTCCGTTTTTTTCCACTGCTAAAGACCCCTTCGCGCAAGCGAATTATTGAAATAAAATTTAACCATATGTTAGTCCCAAAATCTGAACTAGTGACTTATTTCATTTAATTTATTTTTCATTTATTTATTTTCAGCCACCACATCAAAGAGTCGTAGAGCATCAGACATTATAAGTATGCTTGTTAATATTTATGGTAGTAAGGAATTGTTTGTGAATGAATATCGTACATTATTAACCGATCGTATTCTTAATCAATTTAACTGTGACATGGACCGTGAGTTACGATATCTCGAGATGTTAAAACTACGATTCGGTGAATCTCAGCTACACTATTGTGAAGTGATGCTAAAGGATGTGGCAGATTCAAAAAGAATCAACAGTAGAATTGTTCAAGAGATGGCTCTAGTAGAGCAAAAAATGGTAATTAAAGATTCAATTTTCGTCTTTCGAAATATTCCAAAAGAAAACTTCAGTGAAGATTTGAAGCCACAGTAGCTTAGTGAACATGGAGTTGATTTACTAACCAGGAGGTCCTGAGTTCGCTCAGTTTCTGTTATTCTTTTGTCAGGGGTGCACGTAAAAGAACCTGCAGAATTCGATGAAGAATAGTCAGAGACAGTATTCTCGAAACAAATTTTGCGTCATTGCAGCATCAAAAGCTGATGTCTGTAACCATAGAAAGAACCATTAACATATGTTTTTTTCAAAACGATTGAAGTGTTTGTGTTAACAAGCTGATGGCCTGGTTTTGATTCCCCGGTTTAACATGACAAGGATTGCCTGTCCAACCTTGGGGATTTTCTCTGAGTCCTCCTGTTTCTTCCTACTGCTAAAGACCACATTTCTCTCTCTCTCTCTCTCTCTCTCTATTTCATTGATATTTAGGTTTCTTTCTGGATCCAAATTATTGTGCTGTTTTACCGCTAATGCCAATCTGTTGATTGTTTGACTGGTCAGCTTTCAAATAAAATAAATCAGTATTTTTAAAATCAAGTTTTTTTTTATTTAAAGGAAATTGATATTAATGCACTGATTTTGTCAGCACATTTCTGGCCTCCATTACGAGAAGAAAAGATAACTCTGCCGAAGGAGATGCAGAAATCCCTAGAAGATTATACCAAGAAGTTTGAAGCTTTAAAAGGAAACAGAACATTAAATTGGAAACCTCATTTAGGTAAGCTGCATGTAAGATAGTCCAGCCCAATCATTATCTTCTGTAATGTCTTAATTATTGTCTTGCAGCATGTTAGTCATTGTCTGTACTAGAATTATTGTTTGTTCAAGTGAGGGGGAATTGGATGGCGGAAGGGTTAACATGTAAGTGCTGTATCAATCAGCCTGTCATTGAGTCAACTGGTGTGGTTTCGAATCCCAGTTGTATGTGACAAGGAGTAGGGTCACCTGTCCAACCTCGTTGGTTTTCTCCAGGTCCTCCTGTTTCCTGCTAAAGACCCCTATGCGCAATCGAATTATTGAAATAAAATTAAATCCATATGTTAGTCCACCAATAATCTAGTTTGTGTCAAGTGGATGTTAAACCCCATTTCTCTCTCTTTCTCTCTCTTTTCAAGTGAATACTTCTAGTGGTGTTAAAACTGTGTAGGCTGTTGCATATACTTGGCGTGACAAGTGACGATGTGGGATGGTACCTGATGTATGTTTGCAAATATAGTGTTCAAGTTGTGATTGGCTAATCAGGTTGCATACCACTTAAGGAATATAGGGAATACTCTCCAACAATCTGACTTAAACACAGATCCTATTTCGTTTCGTTTTTTTATTGTTCAAAATTTTGTTTTACTTGTCTTTACTACACTAGGATCTGGAAGAGTTGTTATAGGGTTGAGAAAATGAAATGGTCTGTTACATCGAGTTCTTGGCGTGGGATGCACGAAACTGTGGGTAAACCACTAGAAACGTCAACACCGATTGATTTGTCAATGTCTGACGCCCCCAGCTACACACCCTGCTTCACCTGGTCAGATTGTCATGTAGTGTAGGCCATCGAAACTCTAAAAAAAAAAAACCAACGAAAAATAGTTCTGTATTTTAATCAGATTGACTCACCAAAATATGTTCCCAATTATTGGTATTTTGAACTTCAGGTATGATGAAGATAGAGATAGAACATAATGGAACCAATCTGAGTTTTTCTGTGTCACCAGTTCATGCAGCTATCATCATGCAGTTTCAAAACAAAGGTAAGTTCCACGCAATTAGGGGAGTTGGATGGTTGAATAGTTAACCTGTGTGCGCTATATCATAAGGTCTTATGCGTAGGGTCGCCAGTTCAATCTTGTGGGTATTCTCTGGGTCCTGCAGTAACCTCCCACTGCTAAAGACCTTTATTAAAATGTGTTACTCCCGAAATTACCAAGTTTTGTCGAGTGGATGGTAAACCTCATGAACTTTAGTAACGATAATCGAGGCTAGACCCAAAATTCAATCGCTAAAGACTTGGTTCAATTATGAGTGGATCAATTTAACTTAAATTTTCAGCAAATTCCCTTTACATTTATCTAGATTTTAACTATTAATCTCCAATAATGTATCTTTCATATTTTCTTTTACAGCTAGATGGGATGTGGAAGAATTAAGTGGTGTTCTACAGATGTCCGTGTCTGCTTTACGACGTAAAATAACTTACTGGCAAACACAGGGTCTATTGAAAGAAGAAGTACCTGATACATTCGTCCTGGTTGATGAGGTTAAAGGTCAAGGTCATGAGGTCGTAATGGTGGAGGATGAATCTGAGTCAGCTATGGCATCTGCTCAACAACAGAGAGAAGAAGAGCTACAGGTCAGTTTAAATCTTTGTCAGCCTCTCACATTTCTGGAGGGTTGGATTGCCGAATGGTTAGCACATGTGTGATGTATCATAAAGCCTGTCAACTGGCTTGTTTTCAATCCCCATTGGTATGTGACAAGGAGTAGGGTCACCTGTCCAACCTCGTGGGTTTTCTCTGGGTTCTCCAGTTTCTTACCACTGCTAAAGACCCCTACCCACAAGTGAAGTATTGAAATAAAATTGAACCATTTGTTAGTGCCGAAATGACCTTGCTGGTAATATAAAAACTCTTCCACATTGATTATTATTGGACCATTTTCTAAACCACATTTCATTTATTGACTCTGTTCTTCTTTGATGGGAAGCCACAGTGGCTCAGTCGGTAGGATGTTGGTTTACAAGCACTGGGCAAAAACGTCAGGGTATCACTAACCGGAAACCTGACTAACTTGACTTGAGGGAGCGGTTGTTACTACTTGATCAAATTTTAATGGTTGGACGGTTTGGCTACATCGAGGGGTGTCAACCTAAAGAGACTGCAATTAAACAGTGGAATGAGAAGTTGACAGAAAATAATTAAAAACTTACGCCCTCAATATGTATGATAAATGGACAAGTAATGAAAAAAAAACCATTCTGAAAAATGGATTGTCACTCAATGAATCAACCTGACAGACATGGCGTCTAACAACAGTTTATTTATAGCTTGCAGTATCTCTCGAGTCCCGACGAATACAAAATTTTGAATATGTTTTTAGTCCAACCAAATATATCATCAAATCACACAGTTTGTACACAGGATCTTTAAATGATATTTATGTATAATAGGATTTTTTATGTGTGTAAAACTGTGTGTAATGAACCTTTAGTAGTGGATTTAACCGTGGTAATCAACTACAAAATTATGTAAGAAATATCATCATACACTGTAACATTACATATAATTGTTTTCAGGTTTTCTGGACCTATATAGTGGGAATGCTTACCAACCTAGAATCACTACCATTAGAGAGAATACATACGATGTTACGCATGTTTGCCATGCAAGGACCTTCAACAGGGGAAGTGAGTTTACCGGAGTTGAAGGGTTTTTTAGATCGTAAAATACGAGAACAGAAACTGGTATATTACAGCGGTGTTTATAGACTTGCTAAGTGATGGAGAATAAATGGATATATTGTTAACATATTGTGTTTATTGTTCAATACTTACAGGGAGTAGGGTCACCTGTCCAACTGCGTGGGTTTTCTCTGAGTCTGCTGGTTTCTTCCCTCAACTAATTAAAGACCCCTGAAATGAAATGAACCATAATTTCTGTCTAAGGGACATTAAACCCCCTATCTCTCTCCCTCTATTTTAATAGTTAAAACTATCTCTCTCTCTCTCTCTTTCTCAACAGACAATGTATGAGACCAGTGTAAAATGTCATACAGATATGTATATTCAAATGGTTTGTGTGGTGGACATGGACCTTAGACCCCATTTCCCTTGGAGATATAGATGAGGTTTAACATCCACTCAACACAAAACCCAGGGTCATAAAGTAACATATGCTACAATTTTATTTCAATAGGGGGGGGGGGTAGTTGAATGGTTAGTGTGTGTGCGCTGTATCATAAAGCCTGTCAACTGGCGTGGTTTCGAATCACAGGTTATATATGGCAAGGATTGAGGTCGCCTGTCCAACCTTATGGGTTTTCTCCTGGTCCTCTGGTTTCCTCCCAGTACTAAAGACCCCTACATGCAAGCGAATTATTGAAATAAAATTAAACCATGTTAGTCCTGAAGTGACCTAGTTTGTGTCAAGTGCACATTAAACCCCATTTCTCTCTTTATTTCAATAATTTGCTTGTGCATAGGGGTCTTATTATTAGCAGTAGGATGACTTTTTCGATGAGATATGACATATTGCGATAAGAATTGAAGTGTCATACATATTAAGGTCACAGATTTATCAAAATGACAGATAAAAAATGCACGCACATCGAGTTATTATAAGTTTCTCTAGTATGTACACACAAATAAATATTGATAAAAAAAATTATCTTGAGGATACCACATTTTCAACTTCTGGCAATTTAGTTAGCATATTGCAAGCAGGCATCGACCAAAGGCAAATTAGGAAGCTGTTTGCTTTAGTGACTCAGGGTAGGTGGGGGAGGGGTTGGCCGAATGGTTAGCACATGCAGACTGTATCATAAAGTCTGTCATGAGTCAACTCGTGTGGTTTGATTCCCTGTTTGTATGTGACAAGGAGTATACGCGAGTCGCCTGTCCAACCCTATGAATTTTCTTCAGGTCCTCTGGTTTCCTCCCACTGCTAAAGACCCATAATTATTGAAATAAAAAAACCCCCATATGTTAGTCCCAAAATGACCTAGTCTCCCTCTCTCTTGCTTTAGTAACTCCATCTTCATTGGTCTAGTCAGTGCAGAACAGTAGGATCTTTTTTCCCCATCTAAATTCATTTCACGGCTTTAGTGACTGCTCGTGCTCTGATCATATTTGAGGTAGGCCAGGTTCACCAGTCATCAAATTCTTATCCAATCCCTGAGCTCCCGACCAAATGATATTGCTAGTCTGTCCACTTAGATTAAATGAAATTAAATGAAACTTACTAATGTTTTGTATGTATAAAAAGATATACATACAAAACATTAGTAATAAAGATCTACCCTATACAGGGGGGTTGGGATGGCCTAGTGGTCTAAAGTGCAGCGCTTCGACCTCTAGCTGGCCGGCCACCTCTGGCTTGCCACTGTGGTTTCGAGCCCTGGTGTGAGCGTATGTGGTATGGAGATAGCGGCGCCTTCTCAACCTCGTGGGTTTCCTCCGGGCACACTTGTTTCCTCCCACTGCTAAAGACCCCTGCACGCAAGCGAATTATTGAAATAAAATTCAAAATGACCTAGTTGTGTTGAGTGGACGTTAAACCCCATTTCTTTCTCTCTCCTTGACTGACACTTATTTTGTTCTATTTCTACGATTTTGTTGATGCCGTATTTAAAGTACATGTCTGGCTCAAAGTTAAAAATGTCAGGTTCAACATCATTAGTACTTGACATGAAAGGGACAATAACACTCTGGCTGGCTTAACAGGTACAGAAAAAAAATTGCTGTATTCTTACTACGAGATGTTTAAGTGTCCTACCTATTGTGTAAATTACCCATTACATCCTATTTTACTTGTCCAGAGGGTTCGAAAATATGTCTAAATCCAAGTTACACTTGAAAGTGTTTAGTAAGGCCTTTCATTATCACACAGCTGATTTTTTCCAATTTTTTCAATTAGATGGGTTAAAATGAAATTTGTATCATCAATTAATTGAAATATTGTATAATAGTACAATTTGTAGACCAGAATAAAGTTTGGGATATACTATTCAGTTACAACAAGAGAGGGCTTTAAACACTAGGGATCTGGTATCCTTTAACTTGGTTGTTTTGCAGTTTAATTAATATAATAGCCTTTAATTTCAAAACATCCTTTTATAATTGATAATAACCCTTTAAATTTCAAAAATGGTTTAATTAGTACTATGGCTTAATTTAATGGTACACCATTTAATTTCTGCTCAGCTTGTAATTAAAGGCTTTAGATAATTAAATGGGTCATCCATTTCTAAACCCCTCTCTATAAAATTAAATGGTGTGCCATTAAATTAAGCCATAATACAAATTAAACCATTTTTGAAATTTAAAGGGTTATTATCAATTATCAAAGGATGCTTTGAAATTAAAAGGCTAATATATTAATTAAACTGCAAAACAACCAAGTTAAAGGATACCAGATCCCTAGTGAAAGTAAGGAAGTATGCTGCAGGAGCACCATGGAGTGATGATGTAGATGCTTAAGAGTGTTGGGGGCTTACTGGCCTGGAGGTCTGGTGTTCTATCCCTGCATTGGCCGAGAATGTTCATCCAGAGTTTGCAGCATAGTTTCCCCTTGTCACTTGTCAGTGGCGCAAAACAGAGGGACTGACAGGGACATTTGTCTGGTTTGGATGGGTTGAAAAACTTGAGGTTCCATGTACACATTGGGGTGCACCTAAACGGTTCCTTGATAGTTTGAATTCGATTTAAGAGTAGGCCATAGAGTAGCTGTCCAGGCGAAAGTCCCTTATGGCACTCTGTGGCGTATGCCCGTCTTCATTAGCTCAGTTTGCAGCAGAACAGTAGGACGTTAAACCCCAATTCAATTCATTTCATTTCTTAATAGTGTTTGTTGGACAAATCAAACTGAGAGGTTATCAGATGTTTGAGGAAGTTTTATTTTTGTTGTATATTTATCTGTGGTTATGTAGATAATGTGTGATTTATCAAAATATTTATCTACTTTATCATAAAGATAATAATCGCACTTCAACAAACCAGGAAGTTTTTTTACAATAATCTTTTCTTTCATATCAACGAACTACTTCAGTGAAATGTCAGTCCTACAGTTCCAAGGATATTGCTCGTTTTTATAGGCCCACATGTCTTGTGAGCACTCTGTAAACTACATTATCATCTGATCTTTTTAAGACTTATCATCTGTTGACATTACCAGATGTTATTAAAGCATTTGTAATCACTACTACTAATACTGGTGTTAGTCCGTGCCTCCGGCGGTAAGAGCCCTTGCACCTATCATCTCCCTCCTCTCTTTGATCATGTTGGTGATGGAGGCCCAGTCATTATGATGATTTTTGAAGATGACCTCTTGGGGATCTGATAGATCATAACTGTATTATCATTTGTAATTATTACTGTATTATCATTTGTATTTATTACTGTATTATCATTTGTATTATAATTTGTAATCATTGCTGTAATATTATTTGTAATCATTACAATATTATAATTTGTATTTATTACTGTATTATCATTTGTAATCATTACTGTATTATTATTTGTAATCATTACTGCATTATCATTTGTAATCATTACAATATTATCATTTGTATTTATTACTGTATTATTATTTGTAATCATTACTGTATTATTATTTGTAATCATTACTGCATTATTATTTGTAATCATTACTGCATTATTATATGTAATCATTACCATTTTACCATTTCTGTATTTTCGTTTTTAATCATAACCATATTATCATTGGTAATAATTAACATATTATCATGTGTAATCATTACCATATTATCATTTGTAATTATGGTCCTTTTATCACTATTTCGCCTTTATTAGCCAAATCAGAACAGAACATTTCAGTTCATCATGGTTCTTTTATTCTTAATTATCCTCATCATAATCAATCTATTGTCATTAGTCATTTGTAATTATTATTTAAGTATATTTGTTCTGTAATACATCTGATATGTAAATAGTTGATGGCACAATAATAACACATAGTAATACATAGCTACAAATGATAATACACTACTACAAATGATAATACAATAAAACTATGTGTACAAATGGTAATACACAACTACAAATGATAATACAATAATAACTATGTGTACAAATGGTAACACATAACTACAAGTGGTAATACAATAATAACTAGAAATGATAACACAAAACTACAAATGATAATACAATAAAAACTACAAACGATAATACACAACTACAAATGATAATACACAACTACAAATGATAATATAATACACAACTACAAATCATAATACAATAAAAACTACAAATGATAATACAATAATAACTACAAATGGTAATACACAACTACAAATGATAATACACAACTACAAATGATAATATAATACACAACTACAAATCATAATACAATAAAAACTACAAATGATAATACAATAATAACTACAAATGGTAATACACAACTACAAATGATAATACAATAATAACTACATGCACAAATGGTAATACATAACTACATGCACAAATGATAATACAATGATAATTATAAATGATGGGGATTTCAAATCATGATTACATACTTTTCTTAAGATGATGATTCCATAGATTCTCTTAAAATTTAGGATTGTACTGCTCTCCTGAGAGTACAAAGTGACATATTTTTGTGAGATTATTTGTATGTTTTGCTGCGCTTGTTCTAAGAAATTGATTCCGGATGTTAACCCACTTATGTTTTATCTTCTATCAGTGGGTGATAAGATTATGTCATTTTATTATAAATACCATTGAACTGTACTCCAGTGACTTGTCTAATACCAGATCACACAACAGACAGACATGTTCAAACTGTAAGTACAATATTTCTTTTTTCGGACACCTGTTACCACTGTTTGTCATGTTTTTTGTACACAGTGAACTGTCCATATGCTGAGGACACTATTTTGGCAGATTACATTATTTTGCTTCGAATTTTGTCTAATTGTTTGGATTGTTCGTACTTGGTTTTATTTTCTTTTTCTATTTTATCTCAACATTTATTTTTTATATCCATTGAATTGGAAAGATTTAAAACTTTGCTTCCTCAGTTGGCAGTGGGGTTGCATGGCTGAATGGGTAGCGTGTGTGCATGCTTTGTATCATAAGGTCAACTGGCGGGGTTTCGATTACCGGTTGTACGTGACAAGCATAAGGGTGCCTGTGTTCAACCTTGTGGTTTCCTCCCACTGCTAAAGAGACCTGCGTGCAAGCAAATTATTTTAAAAAAATGGAACCATAAGTTCATCCCAAAATGACCTAGTCTGTGTCAAGTGTGTGTTAAACCCCATTTCTCTTTCTCTCTCCTGGAACCTGGTAGAGACTGAATGAATAGCTGACATATATTTTAATTCTAGAACCAGCTAAAGAAAAATATTGTGGGGGGGGGGAAGCGATGGCTAAGTGAGTAAGATATTGACTTGCTAACCTGGAGATCCTGTGTTTGACCTTGATGTTGTCAGTGATGCTGGGTAGAGAGTCTGGCAAGGGACAGTGTATAGTTGTTCAGATAGAACAAAAAACGGGGGTCATGTGTACACATTTTCATGCCCGCTAAAGAGCCCTCTGCAGTTGGAATTAGATATAAGAGTAGGATGTATTGCCGCTGTCCCTGGTTTGTAACATAAACAATATGATGTTAAAAAACAATCAAATTGAAAAGAGAGACCACAGATATATTTTTATTTATGAATTTCAGATTTGTTTTTGTGTTATTTGTAACTCCGAGTCTATCAATCGACTTGACCACCCAGCCATATGGTCATGGGTCGGAAGTTGTGGAAGCCGTGGTCAGTTTGATACGAGAGAACTGTATCTTACCTAATGATAACCTGCTACTCAGACGTCTGGCATATGTTGAATCTCGGGATGGAACTCTCCCGTTTGCAAATGGTGATTTTGGCGGAATTTGGCGGGTAAGATACTTTATTATTGTCTGAAAAGCAGGGCCAACGAAATTTGGTGGTCCAATAATCCAATTTTCCTCTGTGGGTTGGGATAGCCTAGTGGTCTAGAGTGCCGCGCTTTGGCCTCTAGCTGGCCGACCACCTCAGGCTTGCGGCTGTGGTTTTGAGCCCTGGTGTGAGTGTATGTGGCATGGAGATAGGGGTGCTTCTCAACCTCGTGGGTTTCCTACGGCACTCCGGTTTCCTCCCACTGCTAAAGATCCCTAGTTGCCTTGAACCCCATTTCTCTCTCTCTCTCCAATTTTCCTCGCTTCCCTAAGAGCCCCACCTAATATGAATTTTCATTCTGACCATCGGCAAATGTTAATACAGATGTGATACTATCATGTATTATCATGTTTGAATAAGTAGTGAGTTTGCTCTCCTATCTGATGTTCTTAGGGGGTTGGATGTTTAGCGTGTGTGCATGCTGTAACATAAGGTCTATCGTTGCGTCAACTGGCATGGTTTTGATTCCCCGATTGTACGTGACAACCTCGTGGGTTTTCTCTTGGTCCTACGGTTTCCTCCCACTGCTAAAGACCCCTACGCATATGTTACTCCAAAAATGACCTAGTTTGTGTCTAGTGGATATTAAACCTCATTCCTCTCTCTATCTCTCTCCACTGTGAGTCCAATTCAAAACCCTGGTTGAGGTTCAGAGTTGATGACCCAGAAAAATACTTTTATTTGAACGATATTTTAGTTTCCAAATTTCCTTGGTTAATATTTGACAAGACGCTAATTCTCCCCATTCCATTTCAGATTAATCAAGACATGTTCTCGAAGACTAAACAGAAAACACCAACGCTCACTCCGCTACACACCCTCATACAACAAAAGTTTAACAGGGATTGGTCAGCTATTGCATGGCCTGAACTAGTTAAACCTCTTTACTCGGGGCTTGCCGCGGCACTTTATATCGTGCAAAGTGTTGATGGAAATGTACCACAGAATGTAGAAGAGCAAGGAAGGTATTGGGAAACTGATTATCGTAATGGAACTTCGGCTTATAACTATACAAATATTGTAAATCTAATGACTAAAGGTAAGTTATTATATGTCTGTTAGCCTACTACTGGGGGGGGGGGGGGGATGGCCGAATGGTTAGCATGTACGCGCTGTATCAATAAGTCTGTCATTGAATCAACTGGCGTGGTTTCAATTCCACAATGTGACAAGGAGTAGGGTCCAATGTTGTGGGTTTTCTTCGGGCCCTCCGGTTTCCCCCCACTGCTACAGACCCCTACGCTCAAGAGAATTGTTAAAATAAAATAAAACCAAAAGCTAGTCTCAAAATGACTTACCTCCCTCGGTTTCCTCCCACTGCTAAAAACCACTACATGCAAGCGAATTGTTGAAATATAATTGAACCATATGTTAATCCCTTAATGACCAAGTTTGTGTTCAGTGGCCACTAAACCCTATTTCTCTTGCTCTCTGTAGAACCTATGTTATAATTATATTGTAGGTTGTATTGGAAATGAAGCGATCGATTTGATGTTTATAGTTGATTCTTCAAGTAGTTTAAGTAAAGATGATTTCTTGCGAGCTAAAGAATTTGTGAAAAATGTAATAAAGGAGTTTCCAATTGATTCTACTAAAACAAGAGTTGGTGTTATAAGATATTCTAGTAAAGTTTATCAAGCTGCAAGTTTCAACAGGTGGGTATCATTCAATGGGCGTCCTCGCTGAAGGAATTCCCAACAGGTGTCACTAGTAAAAACTTGATTCCACGCGTCCTTATCGATGGTAAGAGAACTGTGCTATAAGGTAAACAATTAGAGAGGTTTCGCAACTTAACAGTTACACTTACATTTACATTTAGATAAGCGAAAGTGTAACTGTACATTATGACGTTTCGCTAAATTCACAACTACATTTACACCTAGTAAGTGGCGACACAAATTTGGTCCACGATCTTGAAAGGCCTCCATCACGGATAGGTTGTTGAAGATTAAATTGGTAACTGTTTTATCTCGGCCTCTTCTTATTTTATCTACATGAAGGAGAAGGTCCTCTCTGAGGATTTAGTTGGTGAAAACCACACTTTAGTGAAAAAGTATGGACTTTATCGTTGAAAATTAAACATGGTTTAGCTAAGTGTTGTGAACGTACAGTTATGGAGGCTGATATCCGTCAGTCACACTTTTATGACGTGCGCTTCACGTCATACGTCACAAAAACTGATGACGTTTAACCGTCTAAATGTAAATGTAAGTGTAGATGTAAACTTGCGAAACCTCTCTATTAATTCAGGTGGGACCGTCTTGCCTATAAATTATGTCCCTTTACCTCTAGTGAGGATGCCCATTGTTTGTGTTGCCAACAATTGTTCAAGGTGGAGGCTCAGTTTCAGTTTGATTAGAATAAAGATTAGAATTTGTTTCACTTTTTTCATGTGGACGTATTATGTCGTCGCCCCTGTCCGTCCGTCCGTTCACAATTGTTAGTGGACTCTCTACAGGTCACAATTCTTACCCGATTTTGACGAAACTTGAAATATGGGTTTATCCCCAAAAGATCTCGGCTGCTTTCGATAATGGCATGTATCGGATCGAAACTTCATGGATCATGGCCCCTGATTGTACGAAATAAATGTTTTAAGCTTGTGGACCCCATAGAGGTCACAATTTTGAACCGCTTTTGATGAAAATTGACATGCATGTTTATAACCCAAAGATTTGCGGCTATTGGAACGTAATTTTCTGAATTATGGCCCCTGATTGTCCGAAAAATCGTCTATTTTAGCTTGTGGTCACTCTTGAGGTCACAATTATTATCCGATTTAAAAAACCGTTTGATTATATCACCGTTCAAAATGACCGCCATTTGTAGGCGAATACTGTTAAAAATGGTATATCAAGGTTCAAATTTGAATTCGATTTTGATGAAACTTGAAATGCATGGTTATAACCCAAAGATCTTGGTTCCTTTCGATATTTGCACATATCGGATCGTAACTTCCTGAATTATGGCCCCTGATTATCTGCAAAATTGCCTTTGTTTAGCTTGTGGTCCCTCTGGAGGTCACAATTATTTTCTGATTTAAAAAATCGTTTGATTAGACCACTGTTACATCCTAAGGAAGGTTGAGTTCGAATTTCGGGAAAATCGGACCAAATTTGCCATACATGAATGCTGTTAAAAAGTGATGGACCCCGTAGTGGTCACAATTTTGATTCGATTTTGATGAAACTTAAAATGTATGGTTATAACCCAAAGATCTTGGTTCTTTTCGTTATTTGCACATATCCGATCATAACTTCCTGAATTTTGGCCCCTGATTGTCCGAAAAATCCCCTATGGTCCCTCTGGAGGTCACGATTATTATCCGATTTAACAATAACCTTTGACTCTATCACCGTTACAACCTACTGAAGGTTGAGTTCTAATTTCGAGAAAATCGGACCATAGTTGCCAGACAAATGTCCGGGGCGTTTGTACGCGAATACTGTAAAAATTTGGTATATCAAAGTTGTGGACCCTGTAGAGGTCACAATTTTAATTTCAATTTTGATGAAACTTGAAATGCATGTTTATAACCTAAAGATCTTGATTCTTTTCGATATTTGCGCATATCAGATTGTAACTTCCTGAATTATGGCCTTTGATGGTGGAGAAATCACTTTCTGTATCACTTGTTCTCTATCCATCTCTCGAAAATGTGCGTGTATCCTGCCTTGCAGTGCCAGCTTACTATCTTTTATACTTTCGATGGCCCCTACTACATGAGTTTAGGGACATGGGGTTATTTCAGTCTACCCCGGTAGTAATCTCCTCTGGGATATGTTTTTAGCCTCATTCATCGAGTTGCTTCATTACAAATGGCACACAAAAGCATTCCAGCACGTGATTTAAGTGTCAATTTTAAAATTTCTATAAGATAACAACATCAGTGTTTGATTTAAATTGATCAATAAATCGTGTTTGAAATGTCGCTACTTTAAATATTTTGATTTGGCATTTTGACCATTTTTGTTTCATTTCAGCCCCCAAACAACAAGCAGCATTGAGGGTTTGATCGACCAAATACCGTATGAGAGTGGGAACACGGCAACAGCGAGTGCGCTAGATGCAGCATTGGCCGATTTTCAAACTAATCCTCGTCCATCTTCTATTAAAGCTGTAGTATTAATAACAGACGGCAAATCAGACGATAGTATTGATACCCATCATGCAACAGATAGGTTGAAATCGTATGGTGCTGTTCTGTTTGCTATTGGTGTTGGCAAGTTGATTGACAGGCCTGAACTTGAATATATTGCCACGCCCCCTTCTTGTATTCATTCATTTACAGTGGAGAATTTCCAGGGTATTAATTCATTGGTTGAAGAAATACAACACAGTGTGTGTAGAGGTAGGATATAAATAGTACTTCTCATTATATAATTAACTAGGGGGGTTGGGATGGCCTAGTGGTCTAGAGTGCCGAGCTTCAACCTCTAGCTGGCCAGTCACCTCTGGCTTGTGGCTTTGGTTTCGATCTCTGGTGTGAGCGTATGTGGCATAGAGATAGGGGTGCCTTCTCAACTTTGTGGGTTTCCTCCAGGTACTCCGGTTTCTTCCCACAGGAAAGATCCCTGCCCGTGCGCTAAGATAATGAAAATTAAAAAAAAAGAAATCTAGTTTGCGATATCACCTACGGTGGAAGTGGACGTTAAACACTAAGAAGAACAACAATATATAATTGACTAGGACTGTGGTGTCAGCCATTCATTACCACATATGTGATAAAACTGGTTAAGCACGTTACATATTATTCTAACACAGAGAACATTGCTAGTTAGATTTTTTTGAACACATTTATATGCTGAAATTGAGTACTGTTCGTGTTTTGTGAACATATTTATTATCTTATTACAGCTCCATTATATGCTAACAGAACTGTGACCTGTGAAATTGGTCATTGTCCACCATATGCCTTCCCTCTGTCGTCTCTCGGTTTGACTATAACTGTAAGTAATTTATAGATTATTATTCTATTATAGTTGGGGGTGGGGTTGGGCAACCGCTTTAACATATATGATTCAGATCATAAGGTATGTCATTGAATGGTTCGGATTCCCCGGTTGTACGTGTCGAAACATTGTGTTACTGTTCAATTACTAAATGCCACTCAAAGAAGATTTGTACTTTGGAAATAGACAAGGAGTAGAGTCGTCTGCGCAACCTTGTGGGATTTCTCCAGGTTATCCAGTTTTCTCCCACTGCTAAAGACCCTGACACGCAAGAGAATTCATGAAATAAATTTTAACCGTATGCTAGTCCTGAAATACCTAGTTGGTGTCAAGTGGACATTAAACCCCATTTTTTTCTCTTTGGACACAACACCTACCAGTATGAGTCAATGACCTAGGATCAAAATGACCTAGGCCTTTAAGGAGACTTTGGCTTGTTTTTGAATCCTTAACTTTATAGCTCTTGATGTGTGGTTTTACATGTTCATCAACAAATCCCTTATCTCTTTCACTTCGTACTATCAAAATATCATGCTCAAAACCATCTAAAATATAACATTACAACAATTGATCTGGTGAACACAATCTAAAATATAATAAAATAATGTATAGTTTATAACATCTATTTTATTTGAATAAAATATTTTTTAAATCAATGACCTTAGGCCACTTGTTATACGCCCATATTTTCATGTGGACGTATTATGTTGTCACCCCTGTCCGTCCGTCCGTCCACAATTGTTTGTGGACTCTCTACAGGTCACAATTCTTGTCCGATTTTGACGAAACTTGTAATATAGGTTTATCCCCAAAAGATCTCAGTTGCTTTCGATATTGGCATGTATCGGATCAAAACTTCATGGATTATGGCCCCTGATTGTACGAAAAATCACGTTTTTAGCTTGTGGACCCTATATAGAGGTCACAATTTTGAACCGATTTTGATGAAACTTGACATGCATGTTTATAACCTAAAGATCTTGGTTCCTTTCGATATTTGCGCCTATCGGAACGTAATTTCCTGAATTATGGCCCCTGATTGTCCGAAAAATCACCTATTTTAGCTCGTGGTACCTCTGGAGGTCACAATTATTATCCGATTTGAAAAACCGTTTGATTATATCACCGTTACACCCTAAGGAAGGGTGAGTTCAAATTTCGTAAAATTGGACCAAAAGTACCATACAAAATGGCCGCTGTTCGTACGTGAATACTGTTAAAAAATGGTATATCAAGGTTGTAGACCCTGTAGAGATCACAATTTTAATTCGATTTTGATTAAACTTGAAATGCATGGTTATAACCCAAAGATCTTGCGCATATCGGATCGTAACTTCCTGAATTATGGCCCCTGATTATACGCAAAATCGCCTTGGTTTAGCTTGTGGTCCCCCTGGAGGTTACAATAATTATCCGATTTAAAAAATTGTTTGATTATATCACTGTTACACCCTAAGGAAGGTTGAGTTCGAATTTTGGAAAAATTGGACAAAAATTGCCATACAAAATGGCCGCCATTCGTACGTGAATACTGTTAAAAAATGGTATATCAAGGTTGTGGACCCTGTAGAGGTCACAATTTTAATTCGATTTTGATGAAACTTTAAATGCATGGTTGTGACCCAAAGATCTTGGTTCCTTTCGTTATTTGCACATATCAGATTATAACTTCCTGAATTATGGCTCCTGATTGTCCGAAAATCGCCTATGGTCCCTCTCAAGGTCACGATTATTATCCGATTTAAAAAAACGCTTGACTCTATCACCGTTCCACCATACGGAAGGTTGAGTTTGAATTTCAGGGAAATCGGACCATAATTGCCAGACAAAATGGCTGCTGTTTGTACGCTAATAGTGTTAAAATATTGTATATCAATGTTGTGGACCCAGTATAGGTCACAATTTTAATTCGATTTTGATGAAACTTGAAATGCATGTTTATAACCTAACCTAAAGATCTTGATTCTTTTCGATATTTGCGCATATCAAATTGTAATTTAATGAATTATAGCCTTTGATTGTAGGAAAAATCACTTTCGGTTTTGCTTGTTTTCTATCCATCTCTCGGAAATGTGGGCGTATCCTGCCTGGCAGTGCCAGCTTACTATCTTTTTTATTTTATTTTAGGCCAATATAACTTGTGGTGTGACCAATATATACAGTTCTGTGGATCAACAGTATCCTAGTCAAGCTTCCTATGGTATCCACTCAACTGTCATGTATAACAAAACATCGGAATTCTATCAAGAATACACTGGACAAGAACAGTTTCTCTACGTCAAAGTTGATAATAAAATGAGCGATGGTAAAACCTATCCTAATGGATGCTGGGTAACCTTGACCCCAAATCAAGGTCAAATAAGTCATGGTCAGTATAACCATTATAATTTACCTAACACTAAGTGCAAATTTGATTGTTCGTTCCGGAATTGAATTCTCTCAATTTTGAAAAATAGTGTTAATCGAGTGAAAAGGAGAATTTCGGAGTACAGCGCCATGCGCCGACTGCATAAAAACTATATATAGACATATTTGTTACTTAAAATTCTTCACAATTCTACTCACACCACCTCAGCTGTCTAGTCATTTGGATAGGACACAAAATTGAGGTCCCATGTATACATCGGCGTGCATGTAAAAGATCCCTTGGCAGTTGGAATTTGATATAAGAGAGTAGGCCATGTATGTGTTTTCAGGTAATTTTCCATGCATGTTGATCGTCGGTTACATGGAAACTGTCCCATTATATTTACACTAGACTGACTATTTCATTTTCCATGTTGTTTTTGTTGTATATCGATATATCAACCAACATTTCTTTATTTGTTTTAGCTGTTTATATTTATTGTGAAGAAAATGGTGTAAAGAGAAATTGTACTCAAGAAGAACTATGTCCAAGTAAGATATTTATTATTTTGAGCAAAGAATTTTGCATGAGCGACACCCTGTAACTCGTAACAGAGAGAGAGCGAAATCGGGTTTAACGTCCACTCGACACAAACTAGGTCATTGCGGGACTTACATATGGTTCAATTTTATTTCAATAATGCGCTTCCTCGTAGGGTTGTTTCAGTGGGAGGAAACTGGAGAACCCAGAGAAAACCCATGGAGTTGAACAGGTGCAGGTGACCCTACTTCTAAGCCTTGTCATTTACAAGCAGGGAATCGAAACCATGGCACTTGACTCAATGACAGACCTTATGAATCAACGCGCACACATTAACCACCCTGCCATCCAACTGACCCAACCCCCCGATGCTAAATAAACAAAATCCCTGCAAACCCCATTTCATATATCTCAGGGGAGAATTTATGTACTAGCTTATCTCGCCTTAAAGGGTCAATCCCGATAATGTTTTTGAGAATAAAACTCCTTAATTTGTGTTAAAATCCCCCACCTTAGGGCCGAGCAACCAACACAATATATGTGATACGTTTTCAAACAATTTTAACCCACCAGCCTTTATCTGGAAACAGAGTCCGGTGTCCCAAGCTGTATTATGCGGTGATTGGATAAATCTAGACTTTTTCTTATAATAATAACGTGTCGGTGAAATTTACTTTTTGTTATTAAGTACAGCACATGGAGCATTCACCTTGTGACCTCTCAAGGAACGGGAATCGATTATCGAGATCACCCAATGAAAGAATTGTCCCGAAATCTTAAAAGGGTTACGTGTCCGGATAAGCTGTTTTAACGCTCACGTCTAAACGACTCAATATTTTGAGCTGAAATTTTGAGTCAGGGTATATACACCATTCTTCTATATTTTGGCGTTTAAATTTCATACATACTCAGACTTTTATTTTTAAGACTCTGTTCAATTCTGGACTGTCCCTTTAATATAAATGCAAGGTCTCTGGCCAAAAAAGTTCCTCAAGATTTTTTGACATGGTTTCCCCTTGTCATTGGAACAGTGAGAAGGGTGTAACAAGGACAGCTGTCTAGTCCTTCAAATGGTTCGGAAAACAAAGGTTGAACCCCTTTTTTATTTCATTTCTAATTTGAATGCTAAGTCAATCTGATATTTACATACCCAGTGTAACATGACTTCATTTCAAAATGGAATTACATGCCTTGACTCAACTTGTTTAATTTCATATCATTTTTTTTCTTTTCAAGAAATATTCAATAGGCCAATATGTTTAATAATTAAATTGTATCTTTTCTTTTAATTCTACTAACAGATGCTCAACTGCCTGGCTACAATCCCTGCACCAAAGAAAATCTGGCCACAGGGAAAACCAAGTTTCCCTACCCTGGTGATAACACAAAGTTCTACTTGTGTGATTTGAGTGGTAATGCATATCCAGTCAGTTGTCCAAGTGGTCAGGTATTTTCTGCCAGTTGTGAGAGTTGCTATGGACTCGGAACTGGGATCATCAGCAACTGCGATCATTCGAATTCATCATTTAACTACCTGTGTACCGAGGAGAACCTGTCAGCAGGAAAATTTTATTTTGCTCATCCAGGAAGCATATCTCTTTATATTCAATGTGACACCTGGGGTCAAGCATTCGTGCGAACTTGTTTAACTCTTGGATCCAATTTTATTTGGCAAGAATCGAAACTGACCTGCGAGCCACGCGACACTGAGATAAATCCATGTCCGCACATGAGCATTGATGGGGAACGTTTTTACGCCTTTCCACTGGATAGGACCAAGTTTATAGAATGCAATGATCAGTTAGATCCTCTTGTTATGAGCTGTCCCCCGGGGTTAATATGGGATGACTGCGTCAAGACATGCTCCTATAGAACTGCTGTTGGGGAAGATTGTCATATTGATCCTAATGGTCCGCTGGCTGGCTTTATTACCCCCAAAAAATAAAAAAGACACATTGAATTATATTAAAGGGACAATAACACCTCTTGCTGGATTGACAGCTCCAGAAAATAAATAATTGCCTTATTCTAAGTACTAGATGTTTAAGTTTCCTACCTGTTGTGGAAATTATCCATTATATCTTATTTTACTTTTCCAGAGGGTTCGAAAATATTTTTAAATCCAAGTTACATTTGAAAAAGCTTTGCGTAAGGCTTTTCAAACCATTTAGTCAAATTTTTCCAATTTCTTAAATTAGGTGTGTTGAGATGAAATTTGTATCATCCATTGATTGGAATATTTGTAAAATAGTACAATTAGTTGATCAGAATAATGATTGGGACATATTATTTAGTTACAACAAGACTGGTATTGAGCCTTTAAGTCTAAATTTTGTTTTTACTATGAATTATAGAACTGCTGTTGTCACATTGATCTTAAAGGGTCGCTTTCTGGCTTTATTACCAAAAATTAATAAAAAGACACATTGAATTATATTCAGTCTAAATCTTGCTTTTACTATGATTTATTTTAGGCCTTTCATGGTTTTACCTTTGGTTTTTTTTAAGCCTATCGTGTAATTGCTTAAAAGATAGATACATTGAAATATATTCAGTCTCAATCTTGTTTTTACTATGATTTATATTAGGCCTATCATGGTTTTACAATGAATTTTTTAAAGTCTATCATGTAATCGCTTAACAGATAGATACATTTAGGAGATAAACACTTCATGTTTTGCATTTAGAGGGGTGTTATTGTCCAATTGACATGTCCTGAGATCATTAGGACCCAAGACGCGTAGCGTCGCGGGTTCTAATGTAAAATCTCAGGACATGTCTATTGGACAATAACACCCCTCTAAATGCAAAACATGAAGTGTTTATCGACATTGTAACATGCTATTTACGATTTTAAAAGAAAATACTAAAACAGAGGGGTGTTATTGTCCAATAGATGGTGTCTAATTGACCAATCAAAATGCGAGGTTCACTCTTAGCATGTTACAATGAATTATATTCAGTCGAAATCTTGTTTTTACTATGAATTATATTAAGCCTATCATGTTATTGCTTCCTGTATCTCGATATATATGGAAATTTATTTAAATAAATTTTGTTATTATTCTAAATATTATTTTATGCTTATCATTATATTTCATTGTACTGTACCTATGGAATTCATTACCCATGACCGTAAAGAATTCACAATCGCTTAGCTGTTTTAAGAAGCAATTAAAGACCCATCTTTTTCGACGGCTTATTAATGCCTCACATTATTATATTTCATTGTACTTAATATTATCTTATGCCTTTCGACTTTTCGTTACCATCATATTTCATGGCACTAAATAATATTATATGCCTTTCATTATTATATTTTGTGGTTCTGAATGGTATTCAATGCCTTTCATTTTTATATTTTATTGTACTGAATATTATTTTAAACCCATCATTATTATATTTAATGGTACTGGATATGCCTTTTATTATTAAGTTCCATTGTACTGAATGATATTATATGCCTATCATTATTATATTTGATTGTCAGAGGCGGACCTAGGAAATCCTGTTGGTGGGGTCCCCCGAGATTTTTTTGGAAAAAATCGGAGTGTCAGTGGTGATTTGTGGCGCATATCTATTTTTTATACTGTTATTTACGGGGGGAGTGGGGGGAGGGGGTGCCTCTTGTACTAAAAATACTTTATACATATCCACAGTGTTTAGTGAACTAAAAGTGTTAAATCATAGTTGAAAATCTTTGATTCATGAGGGGGTTGAATGGCTGAATGGTCAGCATGTGCACGCTGTATCATAAAGCCTGTCATTGAGTCAACTGGTGGGTTTCGAATCACTGGTTGTACGTGGCAAGGAGTAGGGTTGCCTGTCCAACCTTGTGGGTTTCCTACAGGTCCTCAGGTTTCCTCCCACTGCTAAAGACCCCTACGCGCAAGCGAATAATTGAAATAAAATTGAACCGTATGTTATTCCCGAAATGACCTGGTTTGTGTTGAGTGGACGTAAAACCTCATCTCTCTCTCTCTTGATTCATGTTTAATTAAGATGACCTGACACAGGAGGTTGGATGGCCGAATCAGAGGCGGACCCAGGAAATCCTGTTAGGGGGGGGGGGGGGGGCCCCCGTAATTTTTTTTGAAAAAATCGGGGTGTCAGTGGTGATTTGTGGCGCATATCTATTTTTTATACTGAATCCACCTCTTGGCCAAATGGTTAGCATGTATGCATTGTATCATATAGTCTGTCATTGTTTCTTTTGGGTTACCCATAGTTTCGTAAAACTTATGCCAAAAATATTTTTGGAGCACATTGCCGCACAATAATACCCCCCCCCCCCCAAATGGTTTACGGTACTATCGAATGATTTGCTACTGTCAGAACATGGGATGGTCTATGCTCGGATGGTTTGCTCACTGTCAGAATTTTAAACTGGGATGCCAATACAAAATCTTGCCATGACCGTCCCACCGCGCCATTGCGTAAAAGAATGTTAATCGCGGTCTTGAATTGTATCCGAGGCAGACACAAACTAGGTCATTTTGGGACTAACTTATAGTTTTCAATTTTTATTTCAATAATTCACTTGCGCGTAGAGGTCTTTAGCAGTGGGAGGAAACCGGAGTGCCCGGAGGTTGAGAAGGCGACCCCATCTCCATGTCACATACGCTCAAACTGGGGCTCGAAACCACAGCCGAAAGCCAGGGGTGACCGGCCAGCTAGAGGTCAATGCTTGGCACTCTAGACCACTAGGCCATCCCAGCCCCCCTTCAGTGAGTAAGACATTGGTCATTGGCTAGTTAACGGAATTTGATATAAGAGTAGGAACAATTTCCATCATAGCACCATGGACCGTATATACGGTCCATGATAGCACACTGCATGGCATATCTCTGTCTTTATTAGACCAGTGCAGTTGGAGCTAAAACTTAGGACTAGGTTTATCATGTCTCGGTTTGGGTAGGGCCCCTAAAACACCTCTTGTAAATCCGAGCTCAATGTCTCGATCGCACTCTGTGGCCTACCTTTGCATGCCCGAAAGGACAAATGTCTCGGTTTCTTCTATGAATAATCTGCTAGGCCAAATTAGGACATTAAACCCAATCATATGAGTCGGGTTTTAGACCCCTGGGCCTTTTGTTTTGTTTATCGTCTGGAAGACCATGAACCAAGCACTTGTTTCACCAGAGTTATTTCCCTTTCATAGATACTCGAAATATTTTGTTTATCGCACTATAAACTATAACCAATGTGATCTTGATTGATAATAATTACCACACCCTACTATAACAACAGAAATAGCCTTATATTATCTACAGACAGCTTATGGCTCAAACTGATATGCCCTTATCGGTCACAGTATAGGTAGTGCATAAATATTAGCCGGTCAAAGTCTAACGGAAGTTGCCAAAGCTACAAACTTCACTCGGCAGGTCACAACTGAAGCCAAGAAAGTTCACGACACGTACGTCGTAAATAAAGGCACACTTTGAACTTTAGACCCAAATGACATCGAGATCAGCTGCACCGATAATAAATGAAATCACAGTTTGTCGTCAATTTAATCAGTCCATACGTGCCATTATGGCAAATAATGCATTACTCAAATTGGGTGCATTTATCGCTTTGGGAATTTTTCTATCTTTTTACGTTGGAGTGACTTGTCTTCCCACACTAGCAGCGGTGTTTTCAATTTACCTGGTTACTGGAGGCTGGAGATTCACCTTGGTTGTAATAAAGACCCTCCCTAGAGATTTCAGGTAGCCATTTTATTATATTAATAAGGATTGTCACAGTCTCTTTAATCAACTTCAAGGGACTAAAACTATTATTATTTATATATATAACGGTACTGTAGTACTAGTAATATCCGGCCATATATTAAAGGAGCTAAATCACTAATATTTGGTACCTGGAAATTGACCCTAATGGGTCGCAGGGCATATAATAATATAATCTGATTGTATATAAACTGATTTACATTAAATTGTTTCCGTTTTGACTGTAATTTCAAATCAGTTATGTCCAGCGAAATACGGCATGATTCCAAACCGTATTAAGAATTTATAGTGTCTGGTTATTCTAGTCTACGGCGCATGCCCACCAGATAAAAAATGGCCTCATCGTTTGACAGATGACAGGAGTTGCGGTATGAGTTTAGCCTCGTTCTTTCTGGTCACTTGTTAAAAGGGACACTGAAACGCTCTATGGTACACGATTCGTGTACCAATGTTAAAATGTTTATTTTGTTTTAAATATTGGATATCAGAGGCCTACCGTTTCCAGGTAAGATCACAACATCAATGTTGATTTGAATTGACCAATAATTCGTGTTTTCTATGTCGAAGATTTTGGAGGATTTTGAGTTACGGACTTAGGTCCTTTAAATTCACTTTGTTGGATCAGAAGTAATGAATATAACTAAAAAAATTACTGGTGACAAATATACCTGTCATAGTCTCTTGAATCAACTTCAATCAAGGGACTACTAAAACTATTATAATTTATATACTGACAGACTGTTATAATATCCTGCCATATATCAAATTCACTTTGTTGGATCAGAAGCTATATTCGAAAGTCATTTCATTGTCCTGGTAATCAAAAACAACTGTAGTGATTTCGTAACTTGACAGGTTTCTAACATTCAGAGTAGGTTTGGCTCTCCCAAACTCGACCCAATTGATAGGTTGCCTAAACTCGACTACATATAGGGATCGCCCAAACTCTTGTATAACTATAATCTAGGAGTGCACTGCTGTTGGCTCTATATATATATAAGAGAGTTGAATAGCTGAAGTGGGATGTGATTTATTGCAGATAGGAAATGGTCACTTGTCTAGCAGACCAGTAGGATTTAGTGGTATTCAGGGTCGCTTTTTTCGCAGACCGGGTGATTTTATATTCATATATGGTATTTCATAGTGCTCTGATAAAGTTGTCGATTGGTAGATCTCAATAGCCTGTATCTAACCTTCCTTCATTTGGCAAATCACTTCATAACTAAAAGAAATGACTCGTGACAAATATAACTACAAGTATCTTAGGCTCTGGGGATTACACCAAACAACTAATGCATGCGGCGCTCTAATGATTACCATTTGTTACAATGTAAGGCCCCCCCCCCTCGAAAAAATCCTGGATCCTGGCCTTTTTTGGTGTAAAAAGTTCAGTTATTTGCATGGTTAATTCCCTTAGATGGTAAAAAATTACTGTATGAATCAAATTATACAGCCTACAGTATACCTAGAAATCCTTGTCTAATTGACCACTTATATATTATTTTAAACTTCATATTGATACATATACGCACAAAAATTACCTTATGCAAGTAGGCCTTCCGTTTTGTCATAATTACGGTACTTAAATTACATGCAGTAGGCCTACCGTAACAGTTGTCATAAATGTAATAATTACATAAATATAAAATTTGATTTGGTTTTCTTTGAACTTTTCTTCTTATAGGCTCTTTTTCATCATTGTTGAAAAATTAGTGTGCTAAAATATGTTATAATTTATTACTAACTATTTTGTTAATACATGTAGTGTTTTTCATAATATATGTAGTGTTTTTCATAACATAAAAATTAATTTCTTTTCTTTTACAGGGGTTTGTTATTTTTAATAAAGGTGACCGTATTAATACGATATTATATTAGACAGAAATACACACTAGCCAAGATATTTAGCAAACATGTCCAGAAATATCCGAAAAAACCCTGTTTCATTTTCGAAGATGTGGTATGGACATTTCAAGATGTCGAGAACGTATCAAATCGGGTGGCCAATTATTTCTACGAAGCTGGATACAGAAAGGGAGATATGGTGGCATTGTTTATGGAGAGTCGTCCTGAGTTTGTCTGTCTGTGGTTGGGTTTATCAAAGATTGGAGTATCTGCAGCTTTAATCAACTTTAACCAGAGAGATTCAGCTCTAGCTCATTCCATTACAATATCAAATTGTAAGGCTGTTGTCTTTGGTGGAGAACTTTCTCAAGGTTGGTTGATAGCATTGGCATGTACATGTAGGCCTATATATACAGTATAATTTGTCCTTTTAAAAACCCTGTGCGTCATTAACATGTAGATATATTTTTTTTTTTTTAAACAATATTTTATTGATTATTAGGATTAGGAAACAGGCAAAGCCTATATAATCCCTCTCCCTAACATGTATATATTAAAGTAGACAACATACAAGTACTTCTTGTTTACGGTAGATAAATACATACATAAATAAAACATATGTCCAGGTTAAAAATTCACCACTTTACTTCATTCATTCTGACATATTTTGAATCATATTTGCGAGTTGTCTCCCCGCTATCCAAACGAATAAAAAAGGAATATCAGTTCAAAAATGAATTCCCACAAACTTCTGACATTAAACTTCAGACAGTAAATTGATAATTGTGTGCAGAGCCTCCTTCAGCCATTTCCAAGATAGATACACCTGGATCTGAATAAAACATTATTTACTCATTCTAATTCAGTTTCGCTATATCCCCTTTCTTAATTCAACAAATGCAAATTTTTGTACATGTTTATTATTTTTGCAAGTTCAGAGCATTTCATAATTTTCACTCAAGCAGTTACATAAATTTTAATGTGTTTCATATACCGGTACATGCCTCAAGATTTTTTTACAAAATATAAACAACAATTGTTTCTTTTAATTCAAGCTATTAAAGATGTGACTCACGAATTACCAAAGAAGATTGAGTTATACCATACTGGTGCCATGACAACTAATGATATTACACCTATAAATTTAGATGTTGCATTAGAACGGACAACTACTTACCCTCCACCGACAGTTGATCAAAATTTTAAAGGTACGCTATGTGAGCCCTGCCTCCCAAAAGTATAAAACTATTCTTAACAGTGTTTTAGCTGTATACTCAAATATTCAGACAAATTGCTCCACTTTGAACAAAGATTTAAGTAATTGAATTTCAGGCCTAGCCTCGATCATCATTACTAAAGTCGCAATGATAAAAAAAATATAGCCTCGATTATCCATTTTTGGATTAAATCATGAATGAGCATTGAGGTACAGATGGAATTCAAATCCAGTAAATACTGCAGGCTCGCAATGACAAAGTTATAATAAGGGATCGTTGAGATTATCATGTAACTCATACAATTCAAAAACAAAATTCTTTAAAATTTAGAAGAGTTGCTTCACTCCATTGTGAAAATCTAGTCGTCATTTCCGTAATGCCAAAATGTTTTGATTTGGTCTTTTCTGACAAGGCAAATATGTTTTATGGTCACATGTGAAAAATACATGGGCATTACCATCAGGAAATTAACAAATGTAATTTTAACAAATATTTTTGTGGCTTTTTTTTCCAGATTGTTTATTCTTCATTTTTACATCTGGAACGACAGGGTTACCTAAAGCAGCCATTGTTACTCATACCAGGTAGGGTCTGTTTAACGATTCTTTCAACTAAAGGGGAGTCTTTCAACTCGTGTGGTTTCGATTCCCTGGTTGTCTGTAGGGTCTCCAGTTTCCTTGCACTGCTAAAGACCCCTATGCACAATCGAATTATTGAAATCAAATTGAACCATGTGTTAGTCCTGAAATTTCATTAAACCCCAGGTCTCTCTTTCTCTCTTTCAACTAAATGCTGATCTAGCTCCCTTATAATTAAGAGCAGCAGTGGCTCAGTGAGTAAGACATTGGCTTGCTAATCTGGAGGTCCCGTTTTGATCCTGATGTTAGCAGAGAAAGTTCAACTGAATTTTCAGGTGTGGTTCCCCCTTGTCAGTGGTGTAGGATGGAGGGTCTGGAAAGGGACAATGTATAGGCATTCGGTTCGAATTAGGGAGGTCCTTTGTACACATTGGCATTCATTCATTAGCCTAGTTCGGAGTAGAACAGTAGGACGTTAAACCCTATTTCATTTCGTATGCGTTTGCCTGTCCAGTTTTCTAGTATCTTGGAGACTAAAGGGAGATAATTCCATAAATCCCTCTAGCTAAATATTACATTCTAATTAAACCTGTTATGTAAGAGCTAAATCTGCCTAATACAGATCTTTATTTTGGCTTTAAGAGTTATATGAATTAGATATTTATTTACATGCCAAGCCCATAAATTGGATGGCTGAAATTTAAATGCAATTTATTTTCAAATTTAACAATGTTAATGTGATAAACAATCTACACTACGTCTTCAAAGAGTTCTCGCTATAATAGTTAAAAAATAGATGATGAAAACAGAATGCATTAAAAACTTCAGTCAAATAAGATAAATTTTAACGCCTAAAGATAAACCTATAATAGGCAGATTTATCTCTTTCATAATGCATGTTTAATTTTATTTATTTGTATTTTATTTGTATTTATGTGTATTTTCTATAGGTATTTCTACATGGCTCTAGCTATCCAGTTCTTCCACCATATAACAAGTGATGATATATTATATGATACACTACCTCTATATCACACAGCTGGTGGTATATTAGGTATCGGACAGGCTATTCTAGGGGGCACTACTGTAGTTATCAGAAGAAAGTTCTCCGCTAGTCAGTTCTGGACTGATTGTATTAAATATAACTGTACGGTAAGTCAAATTCTCTTTGTTAATTAATATCTAGGGGGGGGGGGGGCGGCGGATGGACAAATGGTTAGCATGGGCGCGCTGTATCATAAGATCTGTCATTGAGTCAACTGACGTGGTTTTGATTCCCCAGTTGTATGTGACAAGGAGTAGGGTCACCTTTCCAACCTTGTGGGTTTTCTTTGGGACCTCTTGTTTGCTCCCATTGCTAAAGACCTGAACACGCAAGCGAATTATTGAAATCAAATTAAACCATACGTTAATCCCAAAATGACCTAGTTTGTTGATGTTAAACTCTCTCTTTCCCCCCCCCCCCCCTCTCTCTTTCTCGTGTTTTCTCTGGGTCTTTTGGTTTCCTCCCACTTCTAAAGGCCCCTATGTGCAAGCGAATTATTGAAATAAAATGAAACCCCATTTCTCTGTCTTTAACTTTGTCTTCGAAAGACAACAAAGTTAGCATTGAGTAGATGATGGTTCTATTAGCACTGATCAGACATAGATTTAAAACTTATCTTATTTTGTGTTTAGATAGCTCAGTATATTGGTGAAATCTGTCGTTACTTGTTGGCTCAGCCACCCAGGCCTACAGATAATCAACATAATGTACGAGTTATGTATGGTAATGGTTTAAGACCACAGATATGGTCAGAGTTTCAACAGAGATTTGGTGTGCAAAGTATGGGAGAATTCTATGGTGCTACAGAAGGCAATTGTAGTATTGGTTAGTAATCATAATAAAACTTTAAAAAGGGAGATGCAACCCCTGAAACCAGTGTTTAGAATAGACAAACTCCTTGGATGAAGGATATCACTTGTCCGAAATGTTTCAACCAATAAATCAACCTAGTAGTTCGTCTATTCTACTCTGGTTATGTATCGCTGATATCCCAGTTCAGATGTCTTTCTACTACTATATATAATATAGTCTACAGCTACACAAGACCAACTTTACAAGAGTTGTTGTCATTTTCCACGGCCAAAAATTTTAAATCATGTTTTTAATCTTAAATATCTCCTCCTTGTATATGGACAAATTTATGAAATCACAAGACAGCACTACTGGATAGAATTCCAAATAGAATATTTTGAATTCAGTGAAACGTAGATTATGCATAAGTATCTTTTCTCTTCATAATTTTACATACAAACCTTATGAGCGCCACAGAGGAGAGAGTTCAATGGAATTTTCAAAAATATGGTGAAATAAGCATAAGGTGGAATATTTCTATCCTAAATCACGGCATTTTTGACCCAGAAGTTGCAAACACATTTTGGGGACTTAAAGTTCTGTTCACACCGTATCTTATAAAGCTCATGATCATGAAACAGGAGTATCCTATTTTAAAACTTACTTTCAAAAGTAAGTTAGTGGAATAAGATGGCATATATTGAGTGGCCCAGAAAAAAAAACGAGTTTTCTATTTTAAGTGGAATAACTGAAAAAGTATTGTATCTTTATCATTGACATATCACATGTCATACAATATGGAAATTATTGAAATGAAATTTAACCATATGTTAGTACTGAAATAATGACCTAGTTTGTGTCAAGTGGGCATTAAACCTCATTTCTCCTCTTCTCTTTACATAATCTCATATAATGTATCGTTACTAATTGTGAGAAACATTGATTTTATTATTTCAGTGAATTTTGATAATACAGTTGGAGCTGTAGGATTTTTAACAAGAATTGTACCTGCTCTTTATCCCGTTACGTTAATACGAGTAGATGAAGATTCAGGAGAACCACTCCGAGATAGAAGTGGAATGTGTATATTTGCTAAACCAGGTAGGTTTTGTTTATTACAGAGTTTCGGGGCAAAGTTGGTCATTTTACCGATCAATATTTATGAAACATTAACATCTAAAATTCTACCATATGTTAGTCCCAAAATGATTTAATTTTTAATACTCTAGTTTGTCCCGAAATGATCTAGCTTGTCCCGAAATGATCTAGCTTGTCCGAAATGATCTAGTTTGTCCCGAAATGATTTAATTTTTAATACTCTAGTTTGTCCCGAAATGATCTAACTTGTCCCGAAATGATCTAGCTTGTCCGAAATGATCTAGTTTGTCCTGAAATGATCTAGTTTGTCCCGAAATGATCCAGCTTGTCCCAAAATGATCTAGTATGGCCCAAAATGATCTAGCTTGTCCCGATAAAATCTTGTTTGTCCCAAAATAACTACAAAAAATGTAGTTTGTTTAGAAGGACTCTCGCTTTCTCTTTTAAAAGATGGTTGCTATGCTTTAAAATGGATCAAACACCCCTTTTAGATTCAAAGTCTTTCACACAGCAAACTGTTTTTTGTAATTTATCAGATGTTGGTTATTGGCTGAAAATGTATGTTTTGACCAGTCCCAACGTCAAAAAGATTGATGGACACTAGGAAATACTAGCTTAATCTGAATGGAGATGAATGATTGAATTTGAAAATCTGACCTTTATGGCTGAATGGTTAGCGTGCAGCGCTGTATCATAAAGGCTGTCATTGAGTCAACTGGCGTGGTTTCGAATCCCTGGTTGTACGTGGCAAGGAGTAGGGTCACCTGTTTTCTGCGGGCCAACCAGTTTCCTCCCACTGCTAAAGACCCCTATGCGCAAGTGAATTATTGAAATAAAATGAAACCATATGTTAGTCCTGAAATGACCTAGTTTGTGTTGAGTGGACGTTAAACCCCATTTATCTCTCTCTCTCTCACTATACTTCTGAACAAAACTAGCATGTAATAATTTTAAGATTAACTGACCTAGAAATGATGAAATGAGATATTTTTTTTTGTAGGTGAACCTGGAGAATTAGTAGGAAAGATTGTTAAAGGTAATCCACTTCGAGAATTTGATGGTTACGCTAGTAAAACCGCATCCAAGAAGAAAATAGTTTCAGATGTTTATAGAAAAGGGGATACTGGTTTCCTAACAGGTATGGCTAGATATTTATGTTAAATGAAGGCTAACTATAATTTTATATACTTTATTAGCTATCAGACGTACGTCTGCCTTTCATGGTTACATACATAAAAGTGATGATCTAAAGAAACTCAAGGATCGAGGCGTCCTCTCACTACACGTGCGCTATATGAAACTAATTAATATTCACGAGTCTTGACAATATATAGTAAAGATTTTTAACTTTTGTGAAGAGCTGTACTATATACCGAAAAACTCTGAAAAGTACTGAAAAAACTCAAAAATAATAAAAATGGCTTTGAAACTAATTTGAGAAAAAATCTGAAAAACCTTAAATACAGACAATCACTAAATACTGAAAAAATAACATTAATACCAGGTCACACATAATTTTAGGAGGGTATTTTTCAGATTTTTTTTTCAATATTTTTTGGTACCTTCTGAATTTTTTCGATGTATAGTATAGTCCGTTGTAAATATATGGAAGAACAAGGTCACATTAATAGAAATACTTACTTTCTAATAAAAATCATTCACTGGCAACTTAAACAGAGTTACTTCCCTTGGGACCTAATACTACAAGATGTTATGTGGGTCTCGATCAACTATTATCAGAATCCTGAAAAGAAAACCTTTAATTTTAGTATCAAGAAATTGTTTCTACTTCTTATTCAACACAATTATAACATTTCTTGATTTGCTAAACAGAGTGGGGGGTGGATGGCAGAATGGTTAGCATGTGCACGCTGTATCATAAGGTCTGTCATTGAGTCACCTGGCGTAGTTTCGATTCCCTGGTTGTGCGTGACAAGGAGTAGAATCGCCCTTCCAACCTTTCACATAAGATTGTGGAAAAATTTTATACACTAGATAGTAAAAATTGTGGGGTAATTCACATTACATATATATAGTGACACAATCTCAAGGTACTTGCAATTAAAAATAAAATCTTGTTTTAATATAAAATTACAATACAGACTATATATAGATGGTGAATAGATCTTGGGGTTGTTGCGGCATATACACTAGATAGTAAAAAATCTCAGATTACCCCCAACAATACACATTACATGTATATAGTGAAACAATATCAGGGTAGTTCCTGCAATTAAACAAAATAATCTTGTTTTAAAATAAAATAAAAATTTTATATTAAAGAGATTTTATTTGCTATTTAAGGTGACATACTGGTGATGGACGAATTAGGATATATGTATTTCCGAGATAGAACTGGAGATACCTTTAGATGGAGAGGAGAAAATGTTTCTACGTCGGAAGTAGAAGGAATTATACATAAGATTCTTAAATTACAAGATGCAACATGTTATGGTGTTGAAATCCCAGGTATAAGATCATTTATAATCATAGTTAGTTTTCATTTACTGATGTGGTGTCATGCTGTGAATGTTAAAGTTACTATCCTTGCATCTTTAATAGAAGGCTTGATCTCGCTTTAACTACGTACATCTTATCAAGCCCTTCACATAATACTCTGCATATTTTGGCACTAAGTTTGATTGGGTATAAGCCCAGCTTCTGAGCCTATCAGATTCCTTGGTTGTCGCGAATACCATGTCTCGCACTTTCAAGCTAAAATGTCTGCCTGTGATAATCCAGTTGCAAAGTTCAAGTTCATCCAATGTCAAGCCAGTCAAGGTTTCAGTGGGGTTTCGCTATGTCATAATCTCTGATTGGATGCCACTGTTGACGTGTCTGAAGAAAACGTAGCTATAAGTTTGGGAATTGTTAAGTAAACCAGATGTTGTAAAACTCGCAGTCGTTGCTTCAAGAACATGTTATCCTTGTGGTTGTGTCTCTTAGGAAAAAAGTAAAATAAGCAAATAGCCTTCTAAGAAATATTGTATGTAAATAATCTAAGTAAGTTTTTAAGTAGTCTAAGTACAGTCTTTAAACAATCTTGACAAAGTTTTTAATAATCTTTTCAGATACTTGAAATAATCTTGATCAACAGCAAATATCATATAAAAAATCTAATGCTAGCATTAAATTTAGACTTTCAAACCAATATTTATTATTAATTAATATTAAGTTTGACTTTTCAAACCAATATTTTATATTAATTATTATCTCTATTTTTTCAAACCAATATTTTATTAGTAATTATGATTGATATTTTTTTAAAGTAATATTTTATTATTTCTTATTTTTTCAAACCGATATGTTGTTATTTCAAACCAATATTTTATTATTACTACTTTTTTCAAACCAATGTATTATTAGTAATATTTATTCAAACCAATATATTATTAGTAATATTTATTCAAACCAATATTACTATGTTTTCAAACCAATATTTTGTTATGATCTTCAGGTAATGAAGGAAAAGCAGGAATGGCAGCCATTGTTGATGAAAATAATACAGTTGATCTTAAAGGTTTATATCAGGCCTTTCAAAAATCTCTACCACCTTATGCTAGACCAATTTTCATTCGAATAACTAAAATGGTAGCAACAACAGGTAAATTAATATATGTTACTCATTTGCCATTGGTGCTGTAAACTATATGGGGGTGGGGTGGGGATGACAGGTAAGTACTTGGATGGGTGACTGCCTGAGAACACTTGGGTGGGGAGGAGGGGAGAAGGCCGAATGGTTAGTTGTGCATGCTGTATCATAAAGCCTGTCATTGTGTCAACTGGTGTGGTTTCGAATCCCCAGTTGTGCGTGACAAGCAGTAGGGTCGTCTGTCCAATCTGGTGGGTTTACTCCGGCAGTCCGGGTCCTCAGGTTTCCCACCACTTCTAAAGACCCTACTCGCAAGCGAATTATTAAAATAAAATTAAACCATATGTTACTCCAGAAATGACGTAGTGTGTGGCAAGTGGACATTTAGCCCCATTTCTCTCTCTCTCCCTTCACACTAACACCACTGGCCAGGCTAATGTCTCCTTGCTCTCATTGAAGTAAAACGTCACCGAGTCATGAACTCCATTCTACTGACTGATTAAATGCTTAATCTATTTTTTCTTGCAGGTACTTTTAAGTTAAAGAAAACTGATTTAAAAAAGGATGGTTTTAATCCGAGTCTTTATAAGGATCCTGTGTTTTATTTGAACAATAAACTAGGTCAATATGAACAAATAACCCCACAGATCTATGACGATATCTGTAATAATCGAATCAGGTTGTGAGATGCCACTGGTTGTACAAGTCTATATCTTCAATAAACTCTTGATTTACCAGCTTGTCAATATTGTGACTTTCTGCTGTATGTTTGCAAGTGTGGGTCTGTTTTAAGTGGAGCTCAACGTTCAGCCAAAGTATTCATCATCATGATATGCATTCCTGTTTACTCACCACAAAGAGGGCATTATTTTTTATTATTATTATTACGGTATTTTTGTATCAGGTACCCCTTTTGTCAAAAGTAATATGGACAACTTCACAAAAAATGAAATGAAATTGGGTTAAACCGCCCTACTGTTCTGCTCCGACTGGGCTAATAAAAATGGGCATATGCCAAATTCAAACTCAGGACCTTGGTTTTAAGCCTCACCCAAATGACTAGACAGCCATCCTTGTCAGTTCTTCTGTCCCACACAACTGACATGGGGAAACCTTGCATGGGGAAACAATGTTGGAAAATCCCCACCAATGCAGGAATCGTAACATGTGACCTTCTGGATAGCCACCCTGGCTCTGAACCACTTTACTAGGTTGGGTTTAATTTGAAAACAAAAAATCCTACATTATTTCTTTTAAAAAAAACCCAACCACTTTTGTCTTTCACATATAATATTTAAAAACTAGTGTATACTTGACTTCACACAATTCAATATTCAGTTATCTTTCTACCAATCTATTTATACACCCACTATATTGTAATAAAAAAATGATTCACCCAGATATATCGTAATGTAATAATTATTCACCCAGATATATCATAAAATAATTATTCACCCAGATATATCATAAAATAATTATTCACCCAGATATATCATAAAATAATTATTCACCCAGATATATCATAATGTAATAATTTATTCACCCGGATATATCATAATGAAATAATTATTGACCCAGATATATCATAATGTAATAATGATTCAACCAGATATATCATAATATAATAATTATTCACCAAGATATATGGTAAGAAATAATTATACTCCCAGGTATAATGTTACAAAATGTGTTATTCTGAATCAGTTACAAAATGTGTTTTTCTGAATCAGTTCCAAAATGTGTTATTCTTAAGTCAGTTACTAAATGTGTTATTTTGAAGTCAGTTATTAAATGTGTTATTCCGAGTAGGTTACTAAGAGTGTTATTCTGAGTCAGTTTCAAAATGTGTTTTTTCTGAATCAGTTATAAAATGAGTTATTCTGAGTCTAAAGATAAAATCCAAATTGTAAGGGATATTTCAATTTGCATTGGCTAAGCACAAAATCAATGTAATATTATCCAATCAAATTACTAAAATTTGGATTTTTATCTTTGTTAATATTTTGTGAAACAGGCCCCTGTATTTTAGAAAAAAAAACCTATTTTATGATTTTTATTAAAAAGAATATAAATAAATATGTATACAATGTATATAATTTCTAATCTTTTGCACAAAAACTTATAAAAATCATATAAAATGACTTGCCTAATATAATATATGCAATTTTTTTTTAAAAAGACCTCTACATTTTTTAAAATAGCAGTTTTTATCGTTTAGTTAAAAATAAAATATATCTAGTCAAAAATAGATAGCCAAAGCTATCACAAAATTTACTTGCTTTTGTTTGTACTAGGTTTGGAGATTTTCATTTTGGGTCATTTCATAATTTTAATTGTTATAATAATATTTATGATTTTTGCACCAGGTAGAGTGTGATTATGTTTACAGCCTCGTGTGTGATTATGTTTTAGCTCAATAGAAGTTCAACAGCATACTATTAGTCCACTTAGTTTAGTTTTCATGTGAACAGTATATATAAGTACCGAAAATATGCATCTGGAGAGGCACCAACCCTGTAGACTGAAACAAATGCATAAGATTGTGGTGTACTGACTAAACGCCTTTTTCCATGTACGCGTTTTCACCGGGCAAGAAGTCACTCTAATGCAAATGTATAGGACCGTTTCCGCGTAACTAGCGAAAACGCGCGCTGAAATGTATACATTGAAAACAGCCCTTAAAGATTCCAAATTGGCGGAATTACAATTGTGTGTCACGGATTTGAGTCCTATCACAGTCCAGCCAGTCCCGAAAACAGATGTGAGCTGAGCAGAATAGTAATATAATAAAATATGATTGATGGAACTAGTAACATATTCAGTATAGGCAATTGACTTATCGTCCAAAAATCTCGAGTACACTTGATTGATAGAATTCATTCGGAAATGTTCAATCGATCCATCGTCTATTCATGTATCATATAAATATTTAGCTTTGAAAGAGTGATTTGTGATTTTTTAAACGTAAACAGGGCGGTTTTTGAGTGTTTTAATAAACAGGACTGTTTTATTCACAGGCACTTGAAGGCATTAAAATAAATAAGCAGTAGTAAGAAATTATATTTTAATCCCTTCAAGTGCCGGTGGTTTTATTAGGGTTTGCTAATTACAACTGTCCCTCCAGACGGGAAACTACAAATTAGATAACAATTTGTTATATTTTAATATTATAGTTCTCCAAGATTTAAATTGTCTATTTTTAATAATATATTTTGTTAAAGCAAAGGCTATTGACAGTGTAAGCAATTGTGCATTCTGATCAAAACACAAGATCCCATTTCGTTTTCATTTTTTATAGTTCAAAATTTCGTTTTACTGGTCGTGACAACACTTGGAGCTGGAAGAGTTGTTATATTACTGGCATTTTGATTGAGTAAGGCAATGAAACGGTCTGTTACGACGAGCTCTTGGCGTGCTATGCACGGAACTGTTGGTAAACCACTAGAAACGTGATCGCTGATTGATTAGTTAATTTCTGACGTCATAAGGTTAAACGCCGCTTGTACGACCCCTGTCACATTCTTCCAGTACAGCTTGTCAGATCTTCATGTATTATAGGCCATCGAAATTATAAAGAAACAAAACGAAATATAGATCTGGGCCCTGTTTCTCTAAATCTCAAAAAAAGATAAAATCCAATTTTTAGTAGATACTTAAATGTTGATCGGCTAAGCATTAAAATCAATCTAATATTATCCAATCCAATGACTAAAATTTGGATTTTATCTTAGTTAAAATTTCGAGAAACGGGGCCCTGTATTTTGATCATATTGCAATTTGTTATTTAATATGCAAGTGAAACAAGGATGTGTTTTGTTGTATGTATTGTTTAATGGTCGAGAGGATGACGTCACATCTGTATTTTAAGTGTTATTAACGCGTGTTTGAGAGTGGAATTTTTCTGTTGTCTTTTATTATATCATGTGATATATATATATATACTATCTATTTCTCAATAATAAATTAACCTCTATTTTCTTTATATAGTCGTTAAAGTGTTGTTTTTTTTTATATATAAATTCTTCTCCATTAACATTTTGATCATGTCTTCAGAAGTTATTGCCCTTGATCACTGTTATTCTGAAATCGTTTTTAAATTATATGTGTTTACATCTGGGGTGAGTCTGTGTAGAAATTCGGCGATTTCAGATAATTACTATAAGAGTTATGTCCCCTTGTCTCACCATAAGCTCAAATTTGTATCCGATTTGTTTGAATATTTTTTGAATTAATTACAACATTTGAGCGCTTGGTCTATAAGTACTTCCCATGCCTACGAAATATAATGACAAGCCCGATGTTTGATGAATCGGGACACACAAACGCTTCAACAACAACAACAGACATATACCGAGTTCTTCGGTTTCTTCCTGCAGTAATGATCGTAATCATTCGCACGAACTGTGCCAAGGGCCAAATTGGAAACAGGCCTCAGGCCTAATTTGCTACCCTTGTAAAATGACGCGATTATTATTATTATTATTATGTAATTCTGAAAGTTCGAGATCTCGTTCTAGGCATAGTTGGAGATCCATGGAACTTGACGCTGAATTTTGTTCTCCTATCGTCTGATAAAAGTGAACTAGAACTGAAGTCATAAACTACAGACAAGATCCAGGTCGCCCACAAACAAACAGCCATCAGCCAGAGTCATCACGATTTGTTGGCATTGATCCTCACATAGCCTGTGTACCCAATCGGGTATACTCTAACAGAGCATCAAGAAACTACAATAACTGGTATGTTGGACGGAAAACAATCTCTTCAGTGTTTGAATAGGGCTTGGCGTCTTCTTCCTCTAGGACTAGGTGGTCTGCAAGAACTGTCGGTAATGCTTAAAAAGACCAGGGCGGCCAGGTGCTTCTGCAGGTCAAAGACGCGTCTCCAACAGATCCCAGAAATTCTAGCAGATGCTAGGATATATACCTAATTTATCTGAGCGGTAAGAAGCAGGTTTGCGTAGGGGAATTAGCAGTGGGAGGAAACCGGAGAAAACCCACGAGGTTCGACAGGCGACCCTACTCCTTGCCACGTACAACTAGGGATTGAAAACCACGCAGTTGACTCTATGACAAGGAGTAGGGTCGCCTATCCAACCGCGTGGGTTTCCTCCCACTGCTAAAGACCCCTACGCTCAACTGACTGAATTGTTGAAAAAAATTAAACCATATGTTAGTCCCGAAATGACCTAGTTTGTGTCGAGTGGACATTACCCCCCCCCCCCTCTCTCTCTCTCTCTCTCTCTCCTCCTCTCTCTCTCTCTTTCTCTCCATTGAATAGCTAAACATATGCAATTATTAAAACTGTTTGATAACGCTCGAATACGACGAGACAGAGAGAGAGAGACAGGCTTTATGATACAGCACGCACGTGCTAACCATTCGGCCATCCAATCCTCCAGGACTAGACGTGGTTGGAGGACTGTATATGTCTGCAACATCAAAGTACCGAGTCATTCATAAAACAATCCACGTCCTTCATAAGATGACGTTTGTCATTCATAAAGCATCGACACCTTTCAAAACCTCCATAAAACAGCACCTTGCTACATTACAACAGAGGCGGACCCAGGAAATCCATTTAGGGGGCCCGTGGGGTCCCCCGAGAAATTTTTTGAAAAAATCGGGGTGTCAGTGGTGATTTGTGGCGTATATCAATTTTTTATACTGTTATTTAGGCCCCCCCCCCCTGGATCCGCCTCTGCTGACCACAACACAGTCCTGTACTCTTAGAACCCATGTCGTAAATGAACTTTAGACCACTCACAACCGGGGCCCTGTTTCTCGAAATCTCAACTGACGATAAACTCCAAATTTTAGTAGATATACTTCAATTTTGATTGGCTAAGCACTAAAATCAATCTAATATTGTCATATCAAATTACTAAAATTTGGATTTGATCTTAGTTAAAATTTCGTGAAACAGGCCCCAGCTATCATCCTCTACAATTTACTGTTATTTATTATATATACTGTATATGTATAGTTTACTTTTAGCGTCTCAAAGCAAAACAAAAACCTATTTCCAGAAAACTATTTATAATTGTAAAACACTTCCTTGACGGCGGATTACCAAAGGAATGTTGAGATTAGTGTATGTTTTAGAGAGAGAGAGGGAGAGAGAGGGAGAGATAGTGAGATAGAGAGAGAAATGGGGTTTAACTCCATTCGACACAAACTAGGTCATTCGGGACTAACATATGGTGTAATTTTATTTCAATAATTCGATTGTGCGTAGGGGTCGGAGTAAACCGGTAGACCCAGAGAAAACCCACGAGGTTGGACAGGCGACAACCCGGGATTCGAAACCACGCCAGTTGACTCAATGACAGGCTTTATGATACAGCATGCACGTGTTTTGATTTTTCTAGTATAACGCAACGGCATCATCTTCTGGTGCCTATAAGCGTGCTAGCTAAAGTGGTGAAAAATCTGGGGTTTGATCCTGGTGTTAGTCGAGAAAGGTCACAGGAACATTTCAAAGTGGTTTCCCCTTGTCAGTGGTACATGCCGGAGTGTCTAGTGGTTCGGATGGGACAAATAACCGAGATCCCTTGTACACATTGGCGTACACATAAAAGAGACCTTGACAGTTGGAATTCGAAATAAGAACAGGTCACCGAAACAACATTCTCGACACGTGATATTGCAAAAAAAGTCTGTATCATAAGATATGACAGACCCATCTTCGTGAAAGAATGCAAGATTGATGAAGGCGTTATACCTTCCACAACATAATTTACTGAGTCACGTACTGCTTGTAAATAGTTTACTTCCGTAACATTTACATTTTAAAACAGCAAAAGTGTTTTCGGCAGCAACTGTCGCTTTTCTTACAAACTGTCGCTTTTCTTACAAATATATAAACTAAGAATCAAAACAAAGTATTGCTGGCTGTTTTGGGCAAAGAGAGCGAGAAATGGGGCTTAACGTCCACTCGACACAAACTAGGTCATTTCAGGACTAACACATGTTTCATTTTTATTTCAATAGTTCGCTTCGAGAAGGGGTCTTTAGCAGTTGGAGGAAACCGTAGGACCCGGAGAAAACCCAGGAGGTTAGACAGGCGACCCTATTCTTTGTCATGTACAGCCAGGGAATTGAAACCAAGCCAGTTGACTCAATGGCAGACCTTATTATAATTATACCACTCGACCCCCCCCCCCTCCTGTTTTGGGTAAAGATTAGACTGGATAAATATTATCATACAGCGAACTCTTAAAGGTAACCAAATGTGTTTTGACCATAATGCATTTGAATATAATGTATAATAATAATAATAATAATAATAATAATAATAATCTCGTCATTTTACAAGGGTAGCAAATTGTGCCTGAGGCCTGTTTTCGATTTGGCCCTTGGCACAGATCGTAAAAGGGACTATTCCGATTTGAACAGAATCTCAAATATAGAAGTCCGAGTACGTATGAATATAAGCGCCAAAATATAGAGAAATGGTGTATTTACCTTGTTTCAAAATTTCAGCTCAAAATATTGAGTCGTTTGGACGTGAACGTCAAACAGCTTATCCATACACTGTTGGGTTTAAGTTGTTTTAAAACGTATCACATATATTGAGTTGCTCGGCCCCAATTAAAGCCTATAAATTGTCAATTCACTTTTTTTTACGAGGTTTATATAGGATGTGTATGGCTACTTTTGCCGCTATCCTTACCATACCACCGAGACTGTAATACGGGTGCTAAACTGCACATGCTAGTGTTTCGAAATTTTGTAAATTTGAATGTGAACGTTAAAATGGGTGACCTTGTATATAGAGATGGACGACCCTAGCCGATATTGGAGACTTTGGACGCCTTTATTCAGCCAAATTTAGCCACCGACATCCTCGAGTTTCAATCATGTCGACCTAATTTCATTTAGGAGTTTATTAGAAAACCCGTGAACCATTATATTTGAAGCTCTATATATTCCAGTAATTTTCTGTTCTTTAGATTTAAACAATATTTTATTCATAAACGAATTGGATTGAGCAACAGGCTTGAAACCTATATCAGCTAATAAAGAGAAGTATGTTATTTGCAAAAAAATGATTAAAGAATGTACAAACATTAAATTTAAAGAACATATAATATTTTCTTTTCGACAATCATGCTGACGTCATTTCATCAAATATACATTATGCAAGAGCTAAATCTGCCTATTGGATATCTTTCTTTCGACCTGAAATGTTATATACATTATTAATTAGACGTTAATTAACTTATCCAATCCATAATCAAATCTCGATGTTTTCTTATGTCTCGGATTTTCACCGATTTGGAATCCGATCTGCATCTCAACGCTCATTGATGATTAAATCGAGACTATGTTTTTTTTTCATCGTACCGACTTTAGTAATGATGATCGAGGATGGGGTTAAAATTCAATCGCTAATATCTCGGTTCAGAGAGGAATAATTTGACTTACATTTTCAATTTATACTATGGACTAGTTTGTTTATTGTAAACCACGACAGGATTAGGGTGATAAGGGTTCGCTTGTGGCTATGGTTGTGGGGTGCATTGCTGTCATTTATCATGAATACTGGATCTAAGAGCGAGCGAGAGAGAGAGAGAGAGAGAGAGAGAGAGAGAGAGAGAGAGAGAGAGCGAGGGCGAAATGAGGGAGAGATTTTAACTAGGTCATTTCGGGACTAACATATGGTGCAATTACTGGAAGACCCTTAGAAAATCCACGAGGTTGGACAGGCGACCCTACTCATTGTGGGAGGGGGGGGGGTATTTCCCCAAAGTGGCGTTTCCGCGAACTCCATGAAATATTTGGTACAACATAAAATTACCCCCAAACACACAATATAAAGTTACATACAGATATGTAACTGATTCTTATTCACTTAAGTCAAATTCACAAGTAACCAAGTCACCGCAGGTACCATCTCAGGGTACGAGCATACAGAAATTAAATATTTAAAATGAAATGTTGGCGGTTAGTCCTGGGTAAGTAATGTCAAATAAAATTTATTTCCCCGATAACGCTGAGAGAACCCCCATTGAACATCGTTTAAATTAAAATAGTAATTGTGTTCCATTGTCCTGTTTCGTTTCGTTTCGTTTTTTATAGTTCAAAATTTCATTTTGCTTGTCTTTACTTTACTAGGATCTGGAAGATTTGTTATCATTGACGTGTTCTGGGTGATATGACGGACTAGCCAATGAAACGGTCTGTTACGGCGAGCTTTTGACATGAGGCGCACGGAGCTGTGGGTAATCCACTAGAAACATCAATGCTGATTGTTTAATTAATGTATGGCGTCATAGGTTCAAAACCCTCTCTACGACTCCTGACGCGACTCCCAATCAAAATGGTCAGATCTTTATGTAGTGTAGGCCATTGAAAGTACAAAAAACACCAAACGAGATATGGATCTGTATTTTAACCATGTTTGTGTTTATTTACGTGTGTCGATTGCTAAATGTCGCCCAGGGAAGAAAGTCGCTACTTGATGTATTTCTTTACGTATTTTAGCAATTTATATAATGGCCACAGATTTTACGACATATATAAACAAAAACAAATAAGAGATAAAAAAAAAAGGGTAAATAGTCGCCTCGCCATTAAATCTTGTTTCTGACAAGTTGATTAAGATGGGATATTAATTCTAATATCTCACGGTGGCCTCGATTTCAAGTTGTGCGAGATGAACACTTGTTGTATTTGAGACTGCTATGACATCATTTAGTGACACGTGCTGTCAATGTTCACATGGACGTCTATTTGTTAAAAGATTAACATTATTTTTTTACATCGTGACATCAGTAGCGTTATTAGTCCATTGTTTATATAAATCATCGCCTTGGACTATATATATTTAATGACTTATAAAATAAAGGTATATAAGGAGAGGGGGAGAGAGAGAGAGAGAGAGGAGAGAGAGAGAGAGAAGAGAGAGAGAGGAGAGAGAGTTTTTTACGTCCACTCTACACAAAACTAGGTCATTCCGGGATTAACATATGGTTCAATCACCGGAGGACCCTTAGAAAACCCACGAGGTTGGACAGGCGACCCGACTCCGTGTGGGGGTTTCCTTTAACACCTCTTTGAGAGAGAGAGAGAGAGAGAGGGGTGGGGGTGTTTAACGTCCACTCGATACAAACTAGGTCATTTTGGGACTATATAGCTTTTGGTTCGATTTTATTTCAACAATTCGCCTGCGCGTAAGGGGTCTGTAACAGTGGGGGAATTTTGTTCAGTTCGTAGCGAATTGATTCATGTTGAGCTACGGTCGGAACGTATGTCATCATGTCACCTCCCTGACAGGCGCTTGTAACCCGATTAGCCTTCTTTCAGATAATGGGCGTCCTCGCTAGTGATAAAGGGACATAACGTATAGGCGAGGCGGTCCCACGTGACCCCGTTGTTTACCACATAGCACAGTTTTCCTGTACATTCAATACGAACTAATGTGTTGACAAACGTTAGTTGTTGTCGTTAATATGGAATTTAATACCGATACGGTTCTTTTACCATCGATAAGGTCACGAGGGACCGCATTTTTACTGGCGACGCCTAGAGGGAGTTCCTTCAGCGAGGACGCCCACATTCTTTATAAGCTTTCTTTGACAAACAATTTATATTTTCCCTTGGTTATTTGACATATTTTTTGTTCAGTAAACAAAACCGAATTGAACCAAATTTAGACTTTAATAAATGTACAGAATACATGTTATTACAAGCAAGGTGCCACGCCTGGAAATCGCGGGTTCGCTTCTTTTGTTCATCGGTGCAAGACGGGGGTCTGACAAGGATAGCTGTCTAATCGTTCGGATGGGACGAAAGTCCGAGGTGCCGTGTACATATTGGCGTACACGTTAAAGACCCCTTAGCAGTTGAAATTCGATGTAAGAGAAGGCCGTGGCACTTTGAGTCTTTGAGTGGCACGTGCCCGTCTTCATTAGCCCAGTCGGAGCAGGACGTTGAACACCATTTCATTTTATTTATAACAAGCAAAATTTTAATATTATTTTGTCACTTATTTTTGAGCAGTTATGTAAATCTGTAAAATAAACAACAATAAACTACAATTAACAGGTATCATTTGCACTACCCCTCACTTACCCCACGTCCCTACGTCATTATCTTCTCAACCTCGTGGGGTTCCTCTGGACACTCCGCCCCCCCCCCCACTGCTAAAGATCCCTACACGCACCTGAATTATTGAAATAAATTAAACCATATGTTAGTCCCGAAATGACCTAGTTGTGTTGAGTGGACGTTAAACCCCATTTCTCTCTCTCTCTCTCTCTCTCTCCCCGCCATTAATTTAATTGAAAAGAAATGTTTGAGATTGTAAACAGATGTTTGGTTTTATACATACGAACTGTAATTAAGAAATAATATGTTTTATCACAGACTACAGATTTATGATTAATATAATGCTTTATATAAATGTCCTAGGGTCGGTTGCTTAAAGCTCCGTTATCTTTTAACGATCCGTTGACTTTAACGGAGAGAAGGATTGTTGCTGGAAATAAAGGCCCCGAACATTCTGTGGTGCAATTTTTTTCTACAGATTTATGCTTATATTTCTAAAGGAAAAAATAAAGTTTTCTATAGCGTTTTCTGTAGTAAATTTAACGCAAACAGCACGTTACCAAGATATAGGTCCGTTAGAGTTTAACGGTTGTTGAAATAACTTAGTTTTGAGCAACCGACCCCAGATAATGAGTGATGAATTATCTCTAATGGTTTGTTTCTGATTTGTTGTTCATCTACTTGTAAACATCGTATGTTTATTAATATCAGTTTATTTTATAGGCCTATAAATGTCCCGATAATGAGCGTGGAATTAGTTTTAATGCCAATAATGGGTTGTATCTAATCTGTCGTTCGTCTACTTGTAAACATCGTTTGTTTATTAATATGAGTTGTTTACATCTAGACCTTGTATGTAAACATGTTGTAGTGGTCTGGTTGAACCACGAGGGTCTGACCGATACACGACTTCAAACACCTTGCCACGTGTATCTACCCCATGTCTTGATAATGTTTCTTGTATTTTGTACATTCAGTAATGAAATGATAGAAATTTGTTTACTTATTAGATATGACGACCAATAGATAACCTCCAAAACTTCAAACGGATTAAGGCTAGTAATTATTTGCCTACGAATGTAGTGCGAGTTATTAATAGACAATTTTTCCTTTATTTTTTTCTCCCCTCTTCCTGCTTTTTGAGTTGACTTTTTGGTCTAGAATAGGAGAAAAGGGATCAAATTTGTAGCAGTTTTTGGTAATACTGGTGATATAACAGCGGGGGGATGGGGGTGTAAAATGTCTTTCTGCGGAGCAGTGAAATGTATCCGAAGTGAGATTTTCACCCCAGTCAACTTTAAATCCCTGTAGCAAAAAATCTAAACCATCATCTCCCTACAAGTTTATGATTAGTAGATTGCCAAATGTGGTCCCCATTGTGCCTAAAAAGATTGGAACCAACGGAATGTTGAGCAAAAAGCTACAGCCTGTGATGTTACAGCAATTTAACATTGAAGTAAATTGGCAAATAATTACTAGTCTGAGACCGAACAATATCGTGCTATTTGATAATTTGCAAACTGGATACCACGGTGATTACGATAAACGATTGCCACGTTACCATGACGTTTAAAACTAAAGGTTGCTACGTGTGTTGCTGTTCTTATTGTTAATTTAAAACGTCCACTTCCATCGACGGTGATATCGCAGACAATTTGTCTTTTTTTCATTTTTATAATCCTGACCTACGCGCAGGGGTCTTTCCTCTGGGAGGAACCCGGAGTATCCGGAGTAAACCCACGAGGTTGAGAAGGCGCTTCTATCCCCAAGTCACATACGCGCAAGCCAGGGATGACCGGTCAGCTAGAGATAAATTACTACGTAACTAGTGTTTTCAAATAGATATTTCGTCGTACGGCATTTTATTAATACTAACTTTAACCGATTACCTTGAAGATCCGGTGTGTGTGTGTGTGTGGGGGGGGGGGGGGTAGCAGGTGCGCTCTGCGTCATAATGTCACTATCGAGATGTTGAAAGATACACTATGGGAGATTAGATAAAGAGTTGGCAGCCGTCACTATAGTAGTAAAACACTAGGTAATGTAAATGTAGTTTGCTGAAAATTTTAGTCAAATTGATCCCCTCTGTACCGAGAATTAAGCGATTGATATTTCCGCCTAGCCTCAGTACGATTATCCATTTTTTGATTTCATTATCAATGAGCGTTAAGCAGCATATGGGATTCTAACCCAGTCGATATTGAAGGCTAGCGTAGACATCGAGAGTTGATTATGGACTGGATAACCTAAATTAATATCTAATTAATAATTTATATAACATTTCACGCGTAAAGAAAGACTTGTAATAGTTCTTGCATAATGTCTATGTTTAACTCCATTGTTCCCATTTTCAAATAATTTTATTTTAGGGGAAAGCTTACTAGTTCGCGGGATCACCAGTCCGCGGGTACATAAGTCCACCGACATCTATTATTAGGGTTAGGGTTGGGTAAGGTTTAGTGTTTATTGGTCCACCGATATCTATTATTAGGGTTAGGGTTGGGTAAGGTTTAGTGTTTATTAGTCCACCGATATCTATTATTAGAGTTCGGGTTGGGTTAGGGTTTAGGGTTCATTAGTCCACCGATATCTATTATTAGGGTTAGGGTTGGGTAAGGTTCAGTGTTTATTAGTCCACCGATATCTATTATTAGGGTTCGGGTTGGGTAGGGTTTAGGGTTCATTAGTCCATAGATATCTATTATTAGGGTTCGGGTTGGGTTAGGGTTGGGTTCATTAGTCCACCGATATCTATTATTAGGGTTAGGGTTGGGTAGGGTTTAGGGTTCATTAGTCCACCGATATCTATTATTACGGTTAGGGTTGGGTAAGGTTTAGTGTTTATTAGTCCACCGATATCTATTATTAGAGTTAGGGTTGGGTAGGGTTTAGGGTTCATTAGTCCATAGATATCTGTTATTAGGGTTAGGGTTGGGTAAGGTTTAGTGTTTATTAGTCCACCGATATATATTATTACGGTTAGGGTTGGGTAGGGTTTAGGGTTCATTAGTCCAAAGATATCTGTTATTAGGGTTCGGGTTGGGTTAGGGTTGGGATCATTAGTCCACCGATATCTATTATTACGGTTAGGGTTGGGTAAGGTTTAGTGCTTATTAGTCCATAGATATCTATTATTACGGTTAGGGTTGGGTAGGGTTTAGGGTTCATTAGTCCATAGATATCTATTATTAGGGTTAGGGTTGGGTTCATTAGTCCACCGATATCTATTATTACGGTTAGGGTTGGGTAAGGTTTAGTGTTTATTAGTCCATAGATATATATTATTAGGGGTTGGGAAAGGTTTAGGGTTTATTAGTCAATAGATATCTATTAATACGGTTAGGGTTGGGTTAGGGTTAGGGTTGGGAAAGATTTACGGTTTATTAGTCCATAGATATCTATTAATACGGTTAGGGTTGGGTTAGGGTTAGGGTTGGGAAAGGTTTACGGTTTATTAGTCAATAGATATCTATTAATACGGTTAGGGTTGGGTTAGGGTTAGGGTTGGCAAAGGTTTACGGTTTATTAGTCCATAGATATCTATTAATACGGTTAGGGTTGGGTTAGGGTTAGGGTTGGGAAAGGTTTACGGTTTATTAGTCCATAGATATCTATTAATACGGTTAGGGTTGGGAAAGGTTTAGGGTTTATTAGTCCATAGATATCTATTAATACGGTTAGGGTTGGGTTAGGGTTAGGTTTATTGATACCCATATTTATAGTATTTTTTATAGCGGCTGACTAGTGAACCCGCGGACAAGTAAACCCCTCTCGTATTTTACTTAAAATCGATTTAATAACCTTTTACAAATTCGGTATAACTTCAATCCAAACTCCTGACTTTTGAACGCAACATTAAAAATATTAAAGTAGTTGAGGCGGTGGGTGGTATGGCGTGTATATCTATGTCCGATATTCAGACCAAATTCTTTAATTTATCAACGAGTTTGACCAGTTCTGGTGATAATCACCAATTCGTACGAAACATATATTATTATCTCTAACATCATTTTAATATTACAAGGATTACATTTGTACAAACATATAATGAGAGAGAGAGAGAGAGAGAGAGAGAGAGATGGGGTTTAACGTCCACTCGACACAACTAGGTCATTTCGAGACGAACATATGGTTTTCAATTTTTTATTTTAATAATTCGCTTGCGCGTAGGGGTCTTTAGCAGTGGGGGGAAACCAGAGTTCTCAGAGAAAACCCACGAGGTTGAGAAGGCGCCCCTTTCTCCATGTCAAATACGCTCACACCAGGGATCGAAACAACATCCGCAAGCCAGAGGTGACCGGCCAGCTAGAGGTCGAAGCGCGACACTCTAGACCACTAGGCCATCCCCACCCCCAACATATAATGATATATCTTAAATTAAAGGGAATGTCCAGGTCCCGTGTTCACGAAGTATTCTCAAACTTAAAGTTAAGAATTAATTAGTTTGCATTTATATTACGGATTATTACAGGTAATTTAATTTGGTGGGTTTCTGTCCAAATTCGAAATGATAAATTATTTTAGTTTTCTTGTGTCCAAATACCAGGAGAAACAATTAATTAGTTTGCATTTGTATTACGGGTTTTATTTTTTAATTTGATATGAGTAGTTTATTCAGTATGTCATTCTATCCAGCATTCGAGCCAGGCCCGAGGCTAGTGGGGGGGGGGGCCCCCCCATGACCGTTCCTGTCGGAATTTTTCTGTCTGCGTTGGAAAAAAAATCGCTGGTTAGCTATGCTCGTATTTTCGCCGGGAGAGAGTTTTAGTGCGACATATCCTCTCAAATTCGGCCGAGAGATAATTAATGTCGGCTGGAAACTCTTAATTTTCCGACACATTCGCCACCTGCATGTCATAGAGGCCTAAATTTCCTCCCACACGGCAGTCGGCGATGACCTTCGTTCATTGATTTTTTGTTGTCGGAAATTTATCTTCCTCGCCCCCCTATGTCGGCTAAATTTTTGGTTTCTGGCTTCGGGCCTGATTCGAACTACAGGGAGCTGCAAGGGAAGACAGCTCTGTTTGAGGGATTGTCAGTATATGCGCATCAGAATAGCAATTCTTTGAATATTAATATGCGTAAGGTAATTATTGCAATAAAATGAGGTGTCATACGTTTGACCCGAAATGACCTATAGTTTGTTACACCCCCCTCTCTCATTATTTATGCACGTGTGATGCATGACCCATTAAATCGGATCTCTTCATAATATATTTGTATTGCATAATTTAAATTACTGATTGTAAATGAATGGCATGTGGTCAGTATGACGTCCCGAAATGACCTAATTTGTGTTGAACGGACGTTACACAAACACCCCTCTCTCATTATTTCTGCACGTGTGTACATGACCCATTAAATCCGATCTCTTCATAATGTATGTGTATTGCATAATTTAAATAACTCATTGTATATGTGGTCAGTATGGCATGAATAACTAATAGTATATGTGGTCACTCAGTATGGCATGGCATGTGGTCATTATGACGTCGTGATGTAGCCTACAGGTCACACGTGATCAATCAGATTACAAGACAAGCTGGACATTATTACTATAATATTAATAATAAAGGCGGCGACAGTCGAATTCCTCTACTAACTAGGTGGACATGTAATTCAATGTTGATTGACAGCTGGACCAAATCTTCCAAATAGTTTCAAATAACGCTCTAAGGATACATATATTGCCCCGATTTTAAATGAAATGGGGTTTAAATTCCACTCATAGCACACTGTATGGCGTATGATTGTCTTCATTAGCTCCGTAGGACGTTAAACCCCATTTCATGTCCAACGTCAGTCCTGCTACGACTGAGATAATGAAGACGGGCATACGTCATACAGTGTGCTATGCGAGAAATTTTGACCGGGTAGCAGGACTATGGCCTACTCTTATATCGAATTCAAGGGATCTTTTTATTTTACCCGGGCAGCGGCGCTACGACCTACTCTTATATCAAATTCCCAACTACCAAGGAATCTTTACATGCACGCCAATATTTACACGGGTCCTCGGGTTTTCGTTCCATTCGAATGACAAGACAGTTGTCCTTGTCAGGCACCCCGTCTTGCAACACTGACAAGGGGAACCCCCGATGGTTCCCAAAATGATTCAAAGGTGAAACACAGAAGAATTACGATATGCAGTGAATCACTTGATAATTAATGAACTGCCTACCATCATTCCTGTAAATAACGGGGGTCGGGATGGCCTAGTGGTCTAGAGTGCCACGCTTCGACCTCTAGCTGGCCGGTCACCTCTGGCTTGCCGCTGTGGTTTCGAGCCCTAATGTGAGCGTATGTGACATGGAGATAGGGGCGCCTTCTCAACCTCGTGGGCTTCCTCCGGGCACTCCGCTTTCCTCCCACTGCTAAAGACCCCTACGCGCAAGCGAATTATTAAAATAAAATTATTCCCGAAATGACCAAGTTGTGTCGAGTGGACATTTAACCCCATCTTTTTCTTTGTGTTTCTGTTTGTTCTACTACATGAATTATAAAAATATAGCTTTCAATGATAAATCAATGTTTTGTATGATTATTGTTTTGAAATGTTAAAGCGGCAATAACACTCTTGCTGGCTCGACAATGACAGGTCCAAAAGAAAATAGCCTTATTTTAACTAGGTGTTTAAGTCTTAGGGTTCTACCTGTTGTGTAGATTATCCATTACAACCTATCTCACTTGTCTAGAGGGTTTACGTAAAGCTTTTCAAACCATGTTACGGCATATAGTTGAATTTTTCCAATTTTTAAAATTAGGTGTGTTAAGATGAAATCTGTATCATTTTTTAATTGAAATGTTGTAAAATAGTACAATTTGTTGACCAGAATAAAGATTGGGACATATTATTCAGTTACAACGAGAGTGGTATTGGGGCTTTAATGAGATTCTAACATATCATGTTACACAATGTGAATGTGATGTGATCCATGTACTATGTCGTTTTTAAATAAATAAATAAATAATGAGCAGAGATAACAATTTCAATCGTAGAGAGGCTTTGTAAATATGTTAGGTAAGCAAGTACTTAATAAGTGTCATCTATTTAGGGACACAGACTCATAATTGGTTTGTTAAATACCACTAGATTAATTTCCAGTTGTCATTTGTCCTGTCTTGGCATGTCCACAAAGTAGTTGTTGTGAGTTCTAATGTTTACTGCTGTATGAATGAATGAAATGGGATTTAACGTCCTACTGTTATGCACTTAACCTGAGCTAATTGAAGACGGGCATACGCCATACAGTGTGCTATGAGGGAAATTTTGCCCGGGCAGCGGCGCTACGGCCTACTCTTATATCGAATTCCAACCGCCAAGGGATCTTTTACGTGCACTCCAATGTGTACACGGGGCCTCGGTTTTCGTCCCATCCGAACGACTAGGCAGCTGTCCTTGTCAGACCCTCTTTCTGTATCACTGACAAGGGGAAATCACGTCGGAAAATCGAGATGAACTTTCTCGGCCAATGCAGGGATCGAACACTCGACCTCCAGGCTAGCGAACCAGCGCCTTATCCACTTAGCCACGTGATCCCAGTTTACTGCTGTAACAGTGGTCATCGATTATATCTGCGCTGTAATGGACCGTTACCTAGTCTTTCCGTCAGACCATGTAAAAGACAACGGTCCGCACAAACAAAATTTTGGCACCACCGGTGGACCGTCTAAACCTCGATACAGACTTCTCCACTTCCATAGCTTTATAACATTGTGCAATATTAGTTGAATAATTGTGAAATTTGTGACATTTCACATGATATTTCCACCGAGATTGAAATCACCACCATAATTTCTCAACTTAAAGTTTCCAATATCTGTTATTTTCCAGACGGGGTTTGGGCTGTCCATTATCAAATCCTTCGCTGCATACCACTACCAGACAGTCAGGTGATGCTGTACTCATCTGTGTCTCAACATTTGAATCATTTGGTGAAATAATTTCGGCCCGTGCTTCAGTAGGCATGGCCAGCCTCCGCCGTTACCTAAGAGTGGCTCTATCGACATGTCCGCTACGCTGCTACCGCAAATGAAATTCAATTGATATTGGATGAATTCATTGTATCAGTTGAATCACTAATCGACACAAACAAGATCATTTCGGGACTAACATATGGTTCAATTTTATTTCAAAAATTTGCTTGTGCGTAGGAGTCGTAAGCAGTGAAATGGAGGGCCCGGAGAAAACCAACGAGGTTGGACAGGCGACCCATATTCCTTGTCACGTACAACCGGGGATTCGAAACCACGCCAGTTGACTCAATGAGAGGCTTTATGATACAGTGCGCACGGGCTAACCATTCGGCCATCCAACCTGCCGAACTACTAATCACAAAGATGGGCGTGTAAATGGGTTCAGTTACACCGAAAACCAAACTCGATAGAATTATGATGATTAGGTGGAAATGGGAATTTACATGGCAAAACAGGCCTCTGTTTGAACTTTTGCCAATTTGACGGATTTGAGCATGGATTTCGGAGTAGGACTGGTTTTTTGTTGGTGATAGTATATGTCTAGATCCACCATAACCCGTGGTCGGCATTCCTACTGCAGCAACTGTCCGCACTTATGCAACCTACCTGGGGTCTCTCTGTCCTATACATGGTTCCAGTCATACCTTAAAAACCTTACACAGACATTCAACTCAACGGGTTTAAAGTATGGCGTGCCACAGGGTTCCGTTCTCGGTCCTATATTATTAACTACATACACAACATCCTTAGACAATGCCATTCGTAAACATGGTTTAAACTACCATCTGTAGCATTTGAAACTTCTTCTAAATTAACTGAGATATGCAAAGTTGAGGCCTGTTTATCAGATATTCGTAAATGGATTGACACAAATTTATTAAAACTCAACGGTGACAAAACAGAAATACCGAATTCAGAAATTTTCCAGATAAAGCAGCGGGGATCATAACCATGACTATACCAATTGAACATATGACATCAATTCTGAAGGTCTCCATTGGCGTCAAGTCCTTAAACGTATCAATTTAAAATACTGTCTACTAAGTATATTGCTCCAAATGACAATTATTTACCCCAATACCTTAAAAACCTGCTCAACACTAATAAACCAAACAGAACCCTTCGATCACAATCAGGGGGGAGGGGATGGCCTAGTGGTCTAGAGTGCCGCGCTTCGATCTCTAGCTTGCCGGCCACCTCTGGATTGCGGCTGTGGTTTGGAGCCCTAGTGTGAGCGTATGTGACATGGAGATAGGGGCGCCGTCTCAACCTCGTGGGTTTCCTTCGGGCACTCCGGTTTCCTCCCACTGCTAAAGACCCCTACGTTAGTTCCAAAATGACCCTAGTATGTGTCGGGTGGACGTGAAACCCCATCTCTCTCTCTCTCTCGATCACAATCAGACAGCCTCTTAATTGAGCCTTTTCAAAAACCAACTCCGGTGAAAGATCCTTCCCAGTCGGTGCCCCAAAGTTATGGAATTCAATATCAAACGAAACCAAAAGCGCAAATTCTATGAACGGTTTAAAAATGTGTCTCAAAACCGATTGTTTAATCAAATATACAACGGTGTTGTTTTTGTTGAATACAGTTCTAGCTGTGTTTGTGTCTGTTTTTTGTTTATGTATTTGTTATGGATAAATGCGTTGTTATTGTTGTAATTGTATATTAGTTGTTCTTAAGTAAAACGCTCGAGAACAGTTCGGTGAGTTGAATTGTCGGCGCTATATAAATTAATTATTATTATTATAAATAACTCTAATAATAACAGGTCGTTTGTTAAAACTACTATAACAATTAGCCTAGTAACATACATCTGATATACACACCTCGTATACCACCTGTGTTGACATTAAGTCTTTATGATTAGCCCACACTCATCAGCAGCGAGGGGGGTTGGGATGGCCTAGTGGATTAGAGCAAGCCACGTTTCTCAACCTGGGGTGAATTCACCCCCAAGGGGAAATGGCTAGCGTCCAGGGGGTGAATGAGAACACTCCCAGTAACTTCAAAACTAGTCATATAAGGGTTGTGGAGTCCTATTGAGATGTGAAGTTACATTTCAAGATTTTAGTTGTCAACTTTTCCGCTGGCTATTTCCAGTGTTATGCAGTTCATTACAACATACCTTTGTGAATCTGGATTTTCAACCCTGGTTGTGATAAAAACTAATTACCGGAAAAGACTGAATGTACGAAATGACAGGAGAAAATTTCGTACTGAATTGGAAACAACGTATTTTCATTAAAATATAAATTTGGTGATTATTGAATCTCAACTTCTATCCGTATTCATTCAATTTTCAATGTCAATGTGGTCAGGCGCGTGTCGGGTGGCTTCTTTGGAAAAAAACATTTTCAAGTTCCTCTGATACACCTGATAGATTGCCTGAAATGGCTTGAAATCGCTTTTCCAGGCTCCATTCCTAAAACAATTCTAGTGGAATAACACACACAGACCCTCCTCGACGGGCTTTGCGCCTTCGTCGTTCGCGGTGACTGGCTTCACCGGCCACGGCCCGCAGTCAGTAACCTCCTCAAAACTCGGGGGGGGGGGGGAAATGGGTTGGTTGAGAATTAATTTAGGGGTGAGTGTTGAGAAACGTTGGACTCTAGAGTGTGGCATGGAGAGGGGACGCCTTCTCAACCAGTGGTTTCCTTCCACTACTAAAGAACCCTACGCGCAAGCGAATTATTGAAATAAAATTAAACCATATGTTAGTCCCCAAAAATGACCCAGTTGTGTTGAGTGGTTTTTGATTGACTCTGTATCGTAAGCTCAATACACACCGCGTATATCAACCAGATTTAGGTCATAATTATATTAATATTCACAGCACAGGTGTTTATGAACTCTGCTGGCCGTGGGACATACCATCATAAAAGTCTTTTATTGTGTTCGTGTTGTTCCACGCCCCTTTATAACACAAGACCCCACCTAACCAGGTGTAGATGTTATTAAGACGTTGTTACAACATCCTAAATAATCTCACCTGACAGAATCACGATGTAATTTCAAGCTTTTTTATATTTGATGTAATAAACAACTATATATATCGCTAACGTGGATCACGCCCAAATATAAATGTTGCGTTCATTGCCGAGCACCGAGGTGCCAGTATTCATTGTTGTGCACGTAAAAGGGTTGGAATACGGACATTCCCCCCCCCCCCCCCCCCCATTGACCGAGAAAGTTCATCCAGATTTTCTGGCATGGTTTCCCTTTATCAGTGGTGCAGGACAGAGGGCCTAGTGGTCTAGAGTGCCGCGCTTCGACCTCTAGCTGGCCAGTCACCTCTGGCTTGCGGCTGTGGTTTCGAGCCCTAGTGTGAGCGTATGTGATATGGAGATAGGGGCGCCTTCTCAACCTCGTGGGTTTTCTCCGGGCACTCAGGTTTCCTCCCAGTGCTAAAGACCACTATGCGCAAGCAAATTATTGAAATAAAAATTGAAAACCATACGTTAGTCAAAAAATGACATAGTCTGTGTCGAGTGGACGTTAAACCCCATCTCTCTCTCTCTCTCTCTCTCTCTCTCTGTGTCTCTCTGATTTATATAAATACATGTACTATGGAATGAAATGGGGTTTAACGTTCTACTATTATGCACTTAACCTGGGCTAATAAAAGACGGGAAATACTATGGAGATGAAAGGTGTCATCTGATCACCTTATAGGTATTTACAATCTGATTAAAATACAGATCTATATTTCGTTTCGTTTTTTGACACTTGCGATGGCCTACACTACATGAATATCTTACCAGTTGTACGGAATCATACGAGTGCCTTTTGACACTTTGACCCGTGGACGTTTCTAGTGGTTTACCAACAGTTCCGTGCACTCGTAACAGACCGTTTCATTGGCTAATTCCATACATCAACTAGATCGCTAGTTATATAGCAACTTCAGATCCTAGTGTAGTGAAGTAAAACGAAATTTCGAACTATAAAATACGAAACGAAATAGGATCTGTGTTTTAATCAGATTGATTGTCGTGCTGACGCTCAAAAGATAAGAAACTCTACAATGCTTTATGGGTTGATCAAGTGCTTTCACAGATATAGCAAATGCGTGATTAATTTTCGTCCATTTGAGAAAGAGCGCAAAAACTTTAAACACATGGCACATTGCGTCTTCGTCACTCTTAACCCCTGTCACTAAGAATCAGAACCTGACTATGAGTGGACCAAGTGTTTTCACAGATATTGCAACTGCGTGACTTTTTACCATGTGCGAGGGGGAGGAGCCAAAATGCGTCATTTTGTTCCCTTCACTTAACCACTGACACCGCGGATTAACTAAGAATTAGAAAGTCAGTAAAGAACATGTACTAAATATATTACTATGTTTATCACGCGACCATGACTAATTTGTCACAAGCTATTCATTTCAAAATGATTTGCAATGTTTTGGCAATTTTAAAACAACTCGTGTCTCATTTACATAACTCGTGCTTAGAACACACGCAGTGTTTAAATGAAGTGAAATGAAATTGGGTTTAACGTCCTATTATTGTTCTGCTCCTAAACTTGGTTAATGAAAACTGGCATGAGTCATACATTGTGCTATGACGAAAATTTTGCCCAGACAGCGGCACCACGGCTTACTCTTACATCGAATTCCAACTGCCAAGGGAAGTTTTACGTGCACGCCAATGTGTACACGGGGCCTCGGTTTTTCGTCCCGACTAGACAGCTGCTCTTGTCTGGTCCTCCGTTGTGCATCACTGACAAGGGTAAATCACGCCGAAAAATCGGGATGAACGTTCCCGACCTCCAGAATAGCGATCCAGCGTCATACCCCCCCCCCTGCAGTGTTTAAAAAAAATGTCCCTAGCGATTGTATTCAATCGCATACGAAAATCTCAGTTGGTTTGCATCACCTTTGGGATTTACGGCGGCGATGTGAGGGGTACGCTGGCTCGCTAGACTGAAGGTCGCGGGTTCGCTCCCGGTGTTGGTCGAGAAAGTTCATCGGTTTTTTTCCGGCGTGGTCTCCCCTTGTCAGTGGTGCAGAAGGAGGTCTAGCTGTCTAGTCGTAAGTGTGGGCCTAGTAACCGAGGCCCGGTGTACACATTGCCGTTCACGTAAAAAATTCCTTGGCAGCTGGAATTCATTTCATTTTTGTTTGATAATACATGCTTGATTATGAAGGTTGATTGATTTTATTTTGCGACTGGCTTTCATCGAAGGAGAAATTTGAGACAAATGTTTCCAAGGTAGGCAAAGTAGACAAATCCTCTTTCCCGTACCCTTCGTGATGCAGTGTCTTCTAATTGTATTTAAGCTGCAATGCATTGCGTTAACTCATTTATTTACTTAATGTATTTCACTTTGTCGTTAATATAGAGGAGAGATCGTAATGGTTCAAGAGTCAAACCCTGTTGAACTCCAACACACGTGCAAAATGATTCTATTTTTTGTCAAATCCGTAACCATTTTGACTTACACGGCGTGTCTAGTTTTATATTCGGAAGCCTTTTGAAGGACATAGTTGAATTAATTTCCTTTTCATCTCCGCCCTTTTTTGCGTACTTCTGAAACTGAACTGTACTGATAGTCAAATATATCCCATACTCTGATGTCATGGTCTCGTTGACAGTTAAAGTTCGTCGTTTGGTTTTATAGTTTTTAGTAACGTCAACATGACGAGGAAGTCATTAAAGTCATAATGTACTGGAACCCTGGTGAAGACCGTGAAGTTAATTACATTTTATACGCCCACATTTCACCTGGGCTGAGGAAGTCATTAAAGTCATGATATAGCCTACTGGAACCCTGGTGAAGGCCTTGAAGCTGATTACATTTTATATGCAAACATTTGCACAGGGATCACAATTGTTTCCGATTTAGGTGAAACTGGAAGTATAGGACATTAACAACCTTGGAAATGGAGAGAGAGAGGGAGAGAGAGAGACAGAGAGACAGAGAGAGAGATTGGAGATGGAGGGAACCGGAGGACCCGCAGAAAACCCACGGGCTTGGACCCGGGCGATGGAAACTGTCTTTACACAAAATGTGTTACAAAGTTTGTGGTCTTTCAAGTGTAAGGAATTGGCCCGTATATGTCCGTCCGCCTCGGACCTTACGTCCCGGAGTTACCACCCTTTGCCAAAAACTTTGTGAACGCGATACAGTTGGGGTTTTTTCATATTTGGTATAAAGCATATTTGGGTTCATGGATGGATGAATCCTATCGATATACAGTAACCGGCAATCCTCCATCTTGGAATTACACTGCTTTGCGCGACAGAGGCTACCGTTTCTTACGGATTCAATTCAAATTCGGTGCGAAGCATTGGGGCCGTTAGAGGACGAACCCTATCTATATTCAGCAACCTTTCGATCTACAATTACACAGCTTCGCCGAAAACCTTCCGGACGCGACACAGTCTAAAGTTTCTAACGGATTATTTTTTAATTTGGTATGAAGCACTGGGACAACGAGAGGATGATCCCAATCCATTTTGCCTTTTCTCCGTCCATTGGACAATCGTGTGCAAATTTACATAGTAGGCCCTAACTCCTATTTATTTACAACAAATATGAGGATGAGTTTAGATTCTATATGTATAAAAACGTGTACATATCCCAATTTGTTGGTGTGATGTTTTAGTTTAACCCCGTAAAATATGCCAAAACAGTATTTACGGAAGACTGAAACGTTTTTATGGGGTGACCCTTCCACACCCCACACCCCCTCGCAGCCTCGTGCCTCCGGTTTCACACAGATTTACAACTTTTTATATAATTTCATTTTATATCGGTTGATTTATACCAACGTGAGCAATAAAAAAACCCCAACAAGTTGGTTCATTATTTTTTTCCGGGTAAGGAATGTGTTGAAAGGGCAGTAAATAAATTTAAAGTTCCAATTTCAAATTTTAAAGGTTTTTTTTTTAAATGTTTTAAAATAAAGCCTTAAAATAGATGGTATCCACAAACAGTTCTACCTTGTTAATAATCCTATTAATCGTATAATTCAATATAGTTTATGCATGGAGTGAATGGGGAAACAAGGGAGGTACTTGTGTTATTATATCCCCGTGTCAATGATTTTTAAGGGTGTGGAATAATACCAATGGTCGTATAATAGTGAGTTGATAACCTATTAAGCAAAAGACATAGAGATAATTATGTTTTGACTCACTTAGAAAATATGAAAATCTCGCTTTAAAGGGACAATAACACTCTTGCTGGCTTGACAGGTCCAGAATTTTTTTTTAGACTTACTCTAACTACAAGATGTTTAAGTGTCCTACCTGTTGTGTAAATTATCCATTACAACCTATCTTACTTGTCCAGAGGGTTCGAAAATATGTTTAAATCCAAGTTGCATTTGAAAGTGCTTACGTAAGGCTTTTCAAACCATGTTACGACATGTAGTTGAATTTTTCCATTTTTTAAAATTAGGTGTGTTAAGATGAAATTTGTATCATTTTTTAATTGAAATATTGTAAAATAGTACATATTATTCAGTTACAACAAGAGTGGTATTGGGGCTTTAAGTCATCTGTTAGAGATGCATTATGTAAGGTTATATAAGTTCTCGCTTTAATACTTAAAAACTAGATTATGAAAATTCCAGTCAAATTATTGCATTATGATCGACGTTATAGCTGTTTAGGGAATAGTGGAGTGTCGATCATCATTGCTACCGTTCTTACGATAGTAAACATCGAGTTAATTAGATTATTAACCATCAATCGTGTTTAAATCCGTTGGCATCGAGAATTGATTATGGTTTTGGAAAGTTACGATACATCGGGTATCCATTATTTATTTAAATCATTAACCGTCAATCGTGTCTAAATCTGTTGAAATTCTAGGGTGTCCGATGGCATCGAGAATTGATTATGGTCTTAATTAATAATGTTTAAAATAAAGATGTGACCTCACCCTTGGCCTACCATTTTTTCAAATAAGATGTTTTTAAACTGTCCTCGAAATAAGACATTGCGTAATATATTGTAAAAACAATCGGACCCTGTGATGTTACAATATATTACTTAATGTCTCGCTCTCATCCACTAAACAATACATATATCATTTAAGACCTAAAAAAAAAGACTAACAATAGGAAGATTTAGCTCTTGCATAACGCATGTTTAATATCATTTTGAGACTGTTATTAATGGTGTATATAACACAGCAAGGTCGAATCTAGTTATGGTTATTATAAACAAATGGATAGCAGGACATTAACTAAGATGGCTTTCAGTACAAAAAGGGTTTAACGTCCTACTGTTCTGCTCCGACTAGGCTAATGAAGACGGGCATATGTCATACCGTGTGTTATGACAGCGGGGCTATGGCCTGCTCGTATATCGAATTCAAGGGATCTTTTAGTGCATGCCTATGTATACACGGAACCTTGGTTTTTCGTCCCACCGAACTACTAGAGAGCTGTCCTTGGCAGGCCCTCGGTCCTGCACCACTGACAAATGGAAACCAAGCCGGAAAATCCCGTTTAATGCAGGGATAGAACACGCAACCCCCAGGATAGCGAACCAGCGTCTTATCCACTTAGTCACCGTGACTCCCGCTTTTCCATTAGACATCATGAATGCTTGAAAACTGGTATTAAAGGGCCGCCCTGATTTCGACAGAGTCTCGGAAATAAAAGCCTGTGTACGTATGACATTTAAGCGCCAAAATATAGAGAAATGATGTATTTACCTTGTCTCAAAATTTCAGCCCACAATTTTGAGTCGTTTGGATATATGTATTTATGATAAATCTATGAATAATTACAGTTATAAACATCAGAGGCGGATCCAAGGGGCGGGGGAGGGCGAGGTGAAAGTACTTTTTCTAAG